>CM051834.1:51007903-52207903 GCA_028451465.1 Erethizon dorsatum
CCCCCACCACCCTACACTACTGCCCCTGCACGTGTGCTTGCCATGTTGGACTCAGAACCCACAGCCCATCTGGGGTGACAGCCCTGGAGTCTGGATCCAGTGTCCCAGGCACCCAGTCACAGAGCTGCTGCTCCATCTCAGAACTTTAGGCCAGGACAACATGCTGGCCAGCAGGCCTTTCTTCAGCAACTGCCTGACACTGCCCCCTGCCCCCACGCCAGAATCCGCCCAGTGACCAGCCTCCTGTGAAGGACTGCAAGAAGAGTCGACATCTGGTTCTTGATGTTGGCGTGTGCCAGCCCTTCAAGGATCAAGCGAATCGTGGCTGTCCCCATGCCCGCTGCCCCGACCCCTGTCCTTCTCATGCCAGATCCCTTAGGATTGGAGCGGCTCCGTGCTGTGGCTAGGCATTTGAGCACCTCTGTCTCTGCCTTGCTCCGTAGCAGCTGCCGTGCTGAACACCGCTCTCCCGGCACCTGTACAAGCTGCCCCACCAGCCCAAGCCTCCTCGCCAGCCCAGCCCCGGCCACCAGCCCAGCCCCAGACGCTGTTCCAGACCCAGCCACTGCTGCAGACCACGCCTGCCATCCTACCACAGCCCACCGCTGCCACCGCTGCTGCCCCCACCCCCAAGCCAGTGGACACCACCCCACAGATCACCATCCAGCCTGCAGGATTTGCGTTTAGCCCTGGAATCGTAAGCTGCTGCCCACACCCAGGGCTGACCAGGGATGGACCAAATCTTGGCCAGTGGAGGAGCAGCCCCTTGAATACAGCCCTTTTCCAACACCTCAACAGAAATGGGCTCCCCCCGAGGTCTTCTCCTTGGAGTTGTCAGCTTGTCCAGCCCAGACAAAAGAGGACAACCTCTGCCAAGAGGCCTGGGCAGATGCTCCAGAACCTGGACCAGTAGACCAGCCTTCGCGGGCGGGATGGTGTCTTAGGGATTACAAACTTGTGAGCTGCCACTAGGGTGCAGCCAGAGGCTCCCAGCCCCTGTGCCAGTGTCTGTCCAGTGTGGCTCCTGGCTTGGTAGCAGAGCTGCTGGATATGACCTGGAGCACATCAACCAACTGCAGTCTGGTCCTTCTACCCTCCCAGCCTGGCATGAAAGATTAACCAGTTCCGTGGCTGTGACCCTGCCCTCCACCCTCCCCTATAGTCCCTGCGTACGGTTCAGTTAATGGACATGGGCATCTGCTCGCCCTGTGCCCTTGGCCCGCTTCCCTCTGGGTCTCTTTCTTGCCCCTTGGTCTCTGAGCAGGGTTCTTCCTCCACCCACAGATCAGTGCTGCTTCCCTTGGGGCACAGACCCAGATCCTGGGCTCCCTCACTACAACTCCGGTCATTACCAGCGCCATCCCCAGCATGCCAGGGATCAGCAGTCAGATCATCACCAGTGCTCAGGGACAGGCAAGTGGTCAAAGCGAGGGCTTTGTAGGCTGGGGGTGGAGGTCTGGAAAAGCTAGCAGGAGGCTGCCAGGACTTGGCCTGACAGGCACCAAGCTGCTGTTCATAGATCTCTGCTGCTACTGAGGGGAGCATGGATGTGGCCACCACCCTGCCCTGGAGGCACTCGTTCTCATTGAGGGATTTCATTTATGGAGCACCCACTCAGAGCAGGGATTGGCATCCGTGTCTCTGATTCACAAACAGACCTGCTGCTGCCCCACCGCAGCTCTGGGGATAGAATAAAGTCAGGACCCCAAGAGTACGGAGCCTTCATTTTGTTGAAGAGGAAACAGGCCAGAGGGGTTAAGTGGTTTGTCCAAGTTAGTCTCTTCCCCTGCCAGTGTGGGGACTTGGGTTGGGGTGGAGCTGGACACTACCTTCACATCCAGTTCCCTGCCTTATTTCCTCCTAGGTCATTGGAACGCTTCCGTGGGTGGTGAACTCAGCTAGCGTGGCAGCCCCAGCACCAGCTCAAAGCCTGCAGGTCCAGGCTGTGACTCCCCAACTGTTGTTGAATGCCCAGGGCCAGGTGATTGCGACTCTGGCCAGCAGCCCCCTGCCTCCACCCGTGGCGGTCCGGAAGCCAAGCGCACCTGAGTCCCCTGCTAAGAGTGAGGTACTGGGGTGGGCTGCGGGTAGGGAGGCACGGGCACCTTCCTTCTAGCCTGCCAGGCAGGATAACATCTTCTAAAACTCCTGGGAGAGCAGGGGTCCTCCCAAAAGTGAGGGGGAGCCCCCAGGTAGAAGGCCTACATAAGTCCACACTCAGGTCCTGCCCAGGGAAGCTGCCCTCTTTGGTCCCCTACCACACATGCGCTGAAACATGTGTCTGCGCCCTCAGAGGCCAGTGCCACTCCTAAGAAGTCCAGGGAAGGGGGTATGGTCAAAGCAGACTGGACTTGGGGCAGCTTCAGGGTGAACAAACTGCTAGGAAAACCTTAGGAGGTTAATTCCGCACGCCTTCTTCACCCCTCTCCCTCTTCACTCTGCACCATGGCTTTGATTATTTATTTATTTATTTGTTCATTCCAGAAGTTTGTTGTTGTCATTGTTGTTTGGTGCTGGGGATTGAACCCAGAGCCTTCACATTGAGCTACATTCACCAACACTATTTTTTTTTTTTTTTTAATCTTGAAGCAAGGTCTCACTAAGTTGTCCAGGCTGGCCTCGAACTTGCCATTGTCCTGTCTCAGCCTCCCAGAGTGCTGGGACTACAGGCATGGACCACCAAGAAGCACTTTATTTATTTATTTATTTATTTATTTATTTATTTATTTTGAGCATCTACTGTGTTTCAAGTGCTGAGATACAAAGATTTCTAAAATGCCCTTGCTGGCTCAGGGTTGTGATGATTACAAGTGAGCATAATAAAGTCTATGCCAGGGGCAGGAATAAGGCACTTCGGGGTCCCAGAGAAGAGAGCTCTGATATCCCAGAGGATCTGGCAAGGCTCCATGGAGAAAGGGCTTTGAACCAATCCAGAGGGATGGGTTGGATGTGACAGTGCTGTCTTTGGGGAACTGCAGCAAGTGTCCTCGCTAGAGTGGTCGTTCTCAAACCTGTGCCTCAGATCGCCTGGAGGGCCCGCCAGGGGAAGAGATTCTTTTTCCAAAGGTCTGAAGTGGGGCCCCAGAATGTGCATTCTAAGTCACCAAGGCCAGAGGTTCTCAAATATGATATGATGCTTCTGAGCTTTGTAAAAAACCACTTAATTTCATCTGAAAAATAGGAATTATAAAAGTCCCCATGTCAGAAGGTTATGGATGTTACACAAAGGCCACTAACGCTCTGGTACACAAAGACCATTTGAAAAACAATAGTTCTTACTGATATTACTATTATTAAGGAGTGGGGTGCCGAGAAAGGTTTTTTAAACATGGAATAGTTGATTGGATGTGAATACACAGGTGGATTCAAGCTCTGGACTGTTGTGAAATTTGAATGATTGTCGCCAGATAGGAGACAGCTTCTGTAGTTCTAGCAAGACACAAAGAGCTCTGAACTAGGGCAGAGCCCTTGGGCATGGAGCGGGGTTAGACAAGAGCTACTAGAAGCAGAAGCTGGACCATCCTGGAGAAACCTACACTTACTTCCTAGAAAGTTCTTTTTTCCTATCATACTAAAAGTACTAATTTCATGTATTTATAGTTTCTCCTGGTGTGTGTGTGTGTGTGTGTGTGTGTGTGTGTGTGTGTGTGTGTTGGTTTTTTGAGACAGGGTCTTGGTATGTAGTCTAGGCTGGCCTTGAACTCAAGGCAATCTTCCTGCCTCAGCCTCCTGAGTGCTGGGTTACAGGCATGCACCACCGTGCCTGGTCAGTTTTTATGTTTTATTTTAAAATTCTAACATTATATGTCCTGTAAAAATTTAGAATCACTTGGGTTGGGGATGTAGCTTAGTGGTTGAGTATTTGCATTAGGCCCTGGGTTCAATTCCCAGTACCACCAAAAATAATAATAAAAGAAAAATCCTTCTCTTTTGATCTCCAAAGATGATTTCTGTTGATAGCTTGCTTAATGTGATTATAGATTTTTCCAAAAATGCACATGTACGTTTAAAGACATTATTCCATAAGAATTATTTTACACTTAGTGCTATGATTCAGAGTGGTTAAGAGAGACACTTCATTCTTTTTATTGACATTTGTGGTGCTGGCGATGAAGCCTTTCCCACACCAGACAAGTGTTCCACTTCTGAGCTGCCCCTTCCAGCCCTACTTTATTCTTTTGAACAGCTCCATACTCTCATTGTGGAGAGGTCCTGCAGTTACCTACTGGCTCCCTCTTCATGGACACTGGGGGCCTGGGAGGCTCTAGAATTGGGTTTAAGTTTCTCCTTTGAAGGCAGAGATAGGAGAGAAGTTATCCCAAAAGTGGGCACTCAGGCATTTGACCAAGCGTGCTGAGGCATTCTGAGCCCTTCCCCTGCCTGCCTCACAGGCAGCTCCGGCCTGGCAGGGCTTGTTGCTGTGCTTATTCAGGAGGTCATTAGCAAGGAGAGGATGTTAATAAGCAACTTCTAATCTTGCTTCTTGATATGGCACAGGTGGGAGTGTGCTGAGGCAAGATGACGATTTAATGCCCATTTCTGCTCTGCCTCTGGTCCACCAGGGACTACAAGCCCCTGAGCCAGGTAGGGGGCGACAGGGGCTCATTGTCTGTCTTCTCATAGGTGCAGCCCATCCAGCCCACACCAGTCGTGCCCCAGCCTGCTGTGGTCATCGCCAGCCCAGCTCCAGCAGTCAAGCCATCTGCTTCTGCTCCTGTCCCAATCACCTGCTCAGAGACCCCTACAGTCAGCCAGTTGGTGTCCAGTAAGTGTGTCCCAGAATAGAAGAGTGGAGAAGTGGGAGAAGGCATTTATTTGGGCACCTTGACCTCTTCAGATACTGTTTCCCTTAATGAACTTCATAGATATGGATTGGTGGCACATGACTGTGGTCCCAATTGCTCAGTGGGAGGCTGAGGCAGGAGGGTCCCTTAAGCCTAGGAGTTCAAGGCCAGCCTGGGCATCATAGTCAGAGTCCATCTCAAGTAAATAAACTTTCTGGAATCCAAAGGGCAAAGGCCCAGTATGAAAGGCAGGCTTGGGCCGGTGATATAGCTCAGCGGCATAAGCGCCTGCCTGGTGAGCACGAGGTCCTGAGTTGGACTCCCGGTACCCACATTAAAAAAAAAAAAAAGGCAGGCTTTCTCCTCCTCCCCTCGCTTCCATCATTCTTCCTTTCCCGCCCTCCTCTTCCTCCCCGTGTTGTTGTTCTGCTGTTCTTACTTCTTGTGATACTAGGGATTGAATCTAGGGCCTTGTGCTTGCTAGTCAAGTGCTTTACACTGAGCTACCTCCCCAGCCCCTTTTGTTTTATTTTGAAACAAGGTCTCACTAAGTTGTCCAAGCTGGCCTCAAGCTTTTGATCCTCCTGCCTTGGCCTCTGGAAGCTGGGATTATAGGCATGTGCCACCATGCCCAGCAAGGGCTTGGCTTTCTTTTCTTTCTTTCTTTCTTTCTTTCTTTCTTTCTTTCTTTCTTTCTTTCTTTCTTTCTTTCTTTCTTTCTTTCTTTCTTTCTTTCTTTCTTTCTTTCTGAGACAGGGTCTTGCTATGTAGTACAGGCTGGCCTTGAACTCACTATGTAACACAGACTGGCCTCAAACTCATGGCAATCCTCCTGCCTCAGCCTCCTGAGGGCTGGGATTACAGGTGTGCACCACCATCCCTGGCAAGGGGTTGGCCTTCTTATTCCCGTTCCTGTTGGACTGGATTCTGGGCATGATGATGGTGGAGGCTGCTCGGCTGGCTGTTTGGCTGCCTCTCTGAGAGGCCGAGTCCTTGGCTTCCTCTGCTGTGGTCTTGTAACACAGTATTGGAGGAATGTGGATGGCTGGCAGGTGTGCTTGGGGAAGGACCAGAGAGCATGGGGCAGGGCCAGCAGTTAGAGCTCATCCCTGATAGATTGGCTCAGGGGCCTTTCCCACATGTGTTCCTTGGCAGAGGTGATGAGGGCATCAGGATGCCACGAACCTTTTGCCAGGTGCCCTCATCCCTCACCACTGCACCGGTCCAGACCAATGGGCCAGATGAGCAGTGATGTGGCCCATCTTACACACTCTGCCTGGTTCCTTCCTCTGGCCTAGAGCCTCATACTCCAAACCTGGATGAGGATGGGATCAACTTAGAAGAGATCCGGGAGTTTGCCAAGAACTTTAAGATACGGCGGCTGTCCCTGGGCCTTACGCAGACCCAGGTGGGCCAGGCTCTGACGGCAACAGAAGGTCCGGCCTACAGCCAGTCAGCCATCTGCCGGTGAGTGAAGCTATCCCAGACAGGTCGGGGCCTGCTCAGTGCCTGCTGCCACTGGGCACTCGTGGGGACCCGGACTTCCAGCCCCTTCCTGTATCCCCCTTGCTCCTGCCTTCTTTCAGATAAGGAAGACTGTCCTAACGGGGAGGGTGAACCCCGGGAGTAGCCAAAGACTCACCTCGACCTTCCACGGCCCTCTGAAATTTGCCCTCCAATCCTCAACATCCTCAAATCTGTCTTTTTGGCAGAACCCAAGCCCCAAACCCTTTCAGGAATCCTAGCAGGAAAGGAACACAGCTTATAACATTAGTTACAAAAGCAGCACTTTAGTTCTGTCTTTGCCCTCAGCTATACCATACCTGGTCACGAACCCATTCCCACTTGGGTGAGGTATTACCTTAAAGTAATAGAGCTGAGTTTTCTGTGTGCTGCCTACAAACTAACAAGTGTTGACGCCAGAACCAGAGGAGGGGTGGCAAAGTTTCAGGCAGGAATAAGTGTGTTGCTCAGTGATGGCCAAACGGTTTTTTTTTTTTTTTTTTGTGGGTACCGGGGGGTCGACCTCAGGACCTCGCGCGCCAACAGGCGCCCGTGCCGCTGAGCGATATCACCGGCCCCTTTTTGGTATGTGGGATCCGGGAGTCGAACTCGGGCCCTCGCGCTTGCCGGGCAGGCGCTTAAGCCGCTGAGCCATCTCACCGGCCCTGGCCAAACGGTTTTGTCTGCTCTGTGGTGAGACTAGAGTGACTATTAGAGCAACCCCTGTGGCACTGTGGCTCAGCCAGAAAGAGCAGCCTGGTCAGCGCTCAGGACCTCCAGATGGCTTGCCCCATTCGGGTGTGAAGGTTCTGGAGCGGTTGTTAGGGCATTGTTGTCATCACCCTGCTGAGCTGGCCATGGGAATGGTCTCCCTGTGTGGACCTGGGATACTGAAGGGTCTGAGGAGTCTGGGTTTGGTCAGCCGGAGGGGCCGTGGTAGAGGGGGTGAAGGGACACCGGGTCAGGTTTCAGCAGCCCTGAGAGGAGCAGCCCCTTGAAGGTAGTGCTTCCTCCCGGGTTTGCATGTGCTGAAAAGACCAAGGTGTCTCTCTGTCCCTTCTTGCACATGTATTGGCTGCAGTTTTGAGAAGCTGGACATCACACCTAAGAGTGCCCAGAAGCTGAAGCCGGTGCTGGAGAAGTGGCTGAACGAAGCTGAACTCCGGAACCAGGAAGGCCAGCAGAACCTGATGGAGTTTGTGGGAGGTGAGCCCTCCAAGAAACGCAAGCGCCGCACTTCCTTCACCCCCCAGGCCATAGAGGCGCTCAATGCCTACTTCGAGAAGAACCCACTGCCCACAGGCCAGGAGATCACCGAGATCGCCAAGGAGCTCAACTATGACCGCGAGGTCGTGCGCGTCTGGTTCTGCAACCGGCGCCAGACACTCAAGAACACCAGCAAGCTGAATGTCTTTCAGATCCCTTAGGGCTCCGCCCAGCCCTATGTTCTAGCACTTTGTACTCTTCTTCCCTTGGCACCCAGCTGTCGCCACTGCCGTGACAGTACCTGTCATCTTGCTACGTGCAGCTGTGCCGTGCTCGCCCTCAGTCATGAGACTCCACTGTGTGCATGTGTGTCAATGCCTTCCTCCTCTTCCCCCCATATCTTACATCCTGGGGAGGGCAGAGGGGCCCCCACGAGAGCCCCAGGCTCTGGGCTGGGCATGCCGCAGGAAGGGATTTGCGGTGATACCCAGAAAAGCACTTTGCTAACATGGTATTGGAAACGGGGAGCTCTGCCTGGGAACCAGAAGCTCTTGTCTGGCCCAGGGCAGTAGCAGCTCCTGAGGACCCTTGGCCATTAGCTCTTGTTTTTGATGGCATTCTCTTCCTTCCTTCTCTTCTCCTTGGCGTCTTCGTGTTAGTGTGGCAGGTGTGACCATGGCAGGTGTGACCGTTGATCCAGTGGAACCACAGCCTTGTACTGCCCTCCCCACCTTGCCTGCAGGCACACAGAACCCCTGAAAGGACCCAGGAGATTAAATTTAGAAAAGTGTGATATGCTGCTCAGAAGGTTGGATAGTGTCTGACCTCAAGGTCAGAAGGTTCCCAAACCCCTGGGGCCAGAACATGCGAGCTCCTGTCCCGGGTTCCTTTGTGGGGGAATATTGCACTAAAGCAGAATCTTTTTAGTTTGCAATCCATGTTGGGAGGAAGGAACAGTGAACTCTACTTATCCTGGAGTTGTCCGGGGTCTGCTGCTGGAATTTAGTGAATGAGGCCACCCTCCCAGATTTCAATCTAATCTCTGCCCATGGCCACTGCCCCACAAAACAAGAACTTGCAGCCTAGGAAAAAACCACACTGCCCAAGCACACAGGCAGCTCTGAAAAAACAGGAAAAGAATGCTGAGTTTCTGTCTCTTTTTCTTTTCCATACTTAGCCCAGTCTGTACTGGGCCTTCTCAAAGGAGCAAATGAAACAAAAGGCCAGGTAAGGAGGCTCTGGGGAAAAGGACAACATCCAAAAGATTTCTTCTGGGAGTTGACTTAACTCAAATTTCCTTTTTAACTTTTTTTTTTTTTTTTTTTTTGTGGGTACCGGGGGGTCGACCTCAGGACCTCGTGCGCCAACAGGCACCCGTGCCACTGAGCGATATCACCGGCCCCTTTTTCGTATGTGGGATCCGGGAGTCGAACTCGGGCCCTTGCGCTTGCAAGGCAGGCGCTTACGCCGCTTCCTTTTTAACTTTAAGCTTTGGACATTGGAGAAATCTCATTTTGTTGAGTCATAGACTGGCCGTTGTATAAGCAACCCCCACAGTGCTCTTCTGAGTCATGATAGCCCCAGATCGGGGTGGGTTTTGCCTCTAGAGGGGGCCGCCATGTAGGAGGGGAGTCAGTGTCTCATCAAGCTGCTAAGCGAGCGTCCATCCTTATTGTGGCTGGCCAGCCCTTAAAATTCAGTGTGCGAGCCCAGGAGGTCAGGAGAGAACTAGGAGGTTTACATGGATGAACCCAAACTTGCTGCAGAAGCTGTCCTTCAAGACCACAAGTCCCACGAGTGGCCCACCCTCTCTCTCTTGCATCCTTACAGAACCTGGTCCCTAGCAGCTGTCTTCCACTGCACCTCACATGACCTACCCATGAGGGAGTGACCACCAGGAAAGGGCACATCCTCCTCTGCGTGGGTCACACGCAGAGCCACCTCCAGCCTGGCTTGCTCTGGGTACTGTGTTTCCTCTCCCACTTACTGCTGGTCCCTCCAAAGCCCTGCAGTGCCAGTGTGGCCACCCTCCTGGGACCCCTGCCAGGGAGAGGATAGTTGTGTGTACCCACATTTGTGCCTGCTGCATTCGGACCAGCCAGACCTGGCAAGTGTGTGGTAGGGTGAGGAGGCAGGTGGGCAGCTTGCCTGATCCAGCCTCCCAGGAGTGTGTCTCCGAAGGGGAGGCTTCACATTCTGGGTCCTGGTTAACAGCCGCCTCCAAGAGACGATGACTCATTTGAGAGCGGGGTCATACACACACGTTCAGTAGGAATCATGACTGTATCAGAGTTTGTCAAGGATTCAGCAAATCACCCTTCAGTGAATTAGAGAGATGCAGGTTTTCATGCTCAAATACTTGCATTCAAGGGTGCTTTTCCTTTTTGGGGGTGGGGGAGACGAGTCAGTTATATCTGGTGCCCTGAGAGTAGCATAGAAAATGGTGTGGACATGAAGGAGGACACCATCTGTCTGTTCTGTGGCGTGGCAGGAAAAAAAATCATGAACCATGGGTCTAAATTAGGCCTGGCTATGTTTTCTCAGCCTCTCCCTCATCTAAATCTGTCTTCCCCAGGCTGGCTAAAACTAAACTGTTTCTTTTCCTTCACTGGAAAGACGGGTTGGTCTTCCAGAGAGATGGGTGTTTGCAGGCTGAATTTCCCAGGCAACAGGGAAGCGTACTGGAAGCAGAGCTTACTGTTGTGCTATGACCTCTGCCCTTGCTCCCCTACGTTAGGGCCTCCAGAAAGCAGCTGGGGCCTGGGCCACTCGCTGATGAGGTAGTTTTTTGGTTGTTGTTTTTGTTTTTCATTAGCATCCGGCTCTGAAGTGAGTTCATATTAATTTGATTTTGAAAGCATCCTTTTGGTGTTAAGCCAGAACGTGGTGGCTCCTTTGCCTTGGAAAGACAGGAGGATGGGCAGAAAGGGCTAACTGTATAATTTGTGTTTGTTTTGTTTTGAAGTGAAAGAAAGAACAAAACTTTCTCTGGCCCGCTGAATCAGCTGGGGCCTTTGACCCCGCACTGACCATGACATTTTATTCAGGTGAAGTCCAGGGAAGAATTTGGTCAGAAGAACTGAGGAACACATTTGAGTTTGGAATGAGAAATGCAGATGTTTTTGTGTTCTTGGGAATCCAGTCATCTTCTTATGCCCAGATTTCCTTTCCTGCCTCACAGGCCAGATTCTGACATCGGGATTCTGACTGTCCCCCAGCATGGGTGACGCCTACTGAGGGCCGGAGGGAAGGGTGGAGAGGGGAGAATAGGGAAGAAGCACTTGATGTAGTTGTGTGGAATAAACAGTATTTTTTCTTTTGTAACTGGTATGCCTATTTCTTGGTCACCGCCCAACATGGAAATGTAAGGGAACCACTGACAGAGCCCAGGGAAGTAGCAAGGCGCTGTCTTTGCCGTCAGCAGACAGCCTGGATAATCCCAGTGCAAGAACGTGAGGCTCAGTGCCCGGATTCTCCCTGCAGAAGGCCCTGCTTGGGCCTTTTCAAGGCTTGGCCACACCCCTTCCTGTGGAGCTAGACTACCATATGGTGCATAGGACCCCAGAATCCTCTGGCAGGCCCACTCTGGAACCCTCTTCTCTGGGTCCCAAGGACAGATTGTGCTATTGTGTATACTTGTAGGACCAAGGGGTGGTGATCTTAAGTTGGTTCAGGCTGACATAACAAAATACCTTGGACTGAGTAACTTATAAACAACAGAAGTTTCCTGCTCATGGTTATGGAGACAGAAATCCAAGATCCAGGAACTGGCAGATCTGATGTCTCTGATGAGGACCCTCTCTCCCATCGATAGACATCTTTACACCGTAACCTCACATGATGGAAGCGCAGACATGTTCCTGCAGGCCTTCTTGTTTTTTCTTTTTTTGAGACAATCTCACTATGTAGTGTAGGCTGAGCCTCGAACTCATGGTGATCCTCCTGCCTCAGCCTCCTGAGTGCTGGGATTACAGGTGTGTGCCACCACGCCCAGCTTTCAGGCCTGTTTTTAAAGGCACTGATTCTGGTCACAAGGGCTCCACTCTTCGTCTTAACCACCTCCCCAAAGGCCTCACCTCTTAATTCTATCACTTTTCATTGGAAATTGAGTTCCAACACATAAATTTGGGGAGACACAAATATTCAGACCAGCAGTAGCCAAGAAATGTGTCAGAAAGATTGGTGACAGCGCTTGCATAGCACACTGAGAGCTTCACATGCGTACATATGAGGCCCTTTGCCTCGTGAAGCGGGGAAAGCAAGGGAGTCTCTAGGCTGGGCCTGGGCCTGGGGTACATTCTACTATGGAACTGCAAGGACATCTAAATTCTATCTATTTATTTAATTTTTGTTTGTACATGTTTGCTGTACATAATGACTACATTCATTCTGGGGAGTTGGTACAGGTGTATAACACATTTTAATTCTTTTATTTATTTTTTAATGTCCTTCCCCTCTCTCTTCTCTCAACATCTAAGTCTACCCTAGCCTTCCAGGCCATATAAGGCACATTTATAAAGGTATATGGAATGTTGCCACCTGAGCTGAGAGCTGGGCCAAGCATAGCTGGCATGAGCGTGGAAGGAAGTTCATGCTGTGTTCCCTCCCTCCCCCCAGGGGACAGGGTCTGGGATGCAGAATCTAAACTAGTGGGAGGCAGGCACCCCCTGCACCCCCTTTAATTCTAACCAGCTGTGCTGTGTGTTGTGATGCCACCATCCCCCACCACCGTGCCCTCGTCCAGGAGGTGATGATGTCTAAGACCCTGACACAAGGCTGGGGATCAGAGGAGCTTTATGATGCTTTAAAATACTGGGCCAAAATATCAAATAAAAGCCAGCACTTATGCCAACATGATCTCACATCCCTGGCACTCGCTACCCACACTAGGCTATGACTTTTAGTACACAGGCCAGGGACACCATAGGTGCTTGATGATTGTCAGATGGATAACAGTGCATTTCCTCCTCTCCCCTTCAAAGAAATAATGAGACCCTGACTTCAGGCTCCTGGGATAGAGCAGGGACAGGGGATTCTGCTTAGCTCTGCAGGGTTTGGATTGTGAAATGTGGGAGTGGATGGAATCTGACCAGCTAGAGACAGCGCCAGCGGCTTCTACCAGGAGAGATCTGGGAGCTGCTATCTCTGGCTCAGACCAGCTGAGAGTGGCTCCTGGCAGCTGGCCCAGGAAGGCTTTAAAGGCAGGGGGTTTTTGTGTGTGGAGGGATTGCAGTTTTAATTCCCAGGCATGGGAAGCTCATTGCTCTGTGGACAGTTGTGTGTGAGGGGGGTGACGGTGGAGGGGAGACGACTGACCTTTTATGGGCTGGAGATGTGGGCTGCCTTCTGGGCTACAGACCAGAGAGGAGAAGAACCTGAGATTGCTTAGGCTGCTGAGACTGCTGTGGAAACTTACAATTTCATTTCATTTCAACCAAAGGGTTCTTCAGAGAAGCTAGACTGGGCCTCGGGCTCCTTGGCTGGGTTGCAGGAGGACAGGAAGAGTAGTTAGGGCCTGATGGTCAGTGCTCGGCACAGCCTGCTGGGTTAGGGTTCCTTCTTGTCCCCGGAGAAAAATGCCAAGGATTGACCTAGGAACCCAGTGGTTCTGACTGGCCTGAGGACCTGAGTGGGAAGGGAAGCCTGGGGGTGGAAGGGTACTGACCCTGGGAGTCTGAGTCCTCACTTCTCCAAGAGAACTGATTTGTCTTAAAACTTAGGCAGCAGGGCGTGTGGTCACAGCACTTGGGAGGCTGAGGCAGGAGGGTGGGTGATAGTGCAAGGCCAGCCTGGGCTACATAGTGAGTTCAAAGATAGCCTGAACCACATAGCCAGACCCTGTCTCAAAAAAATAAATAAATAAAATAAAATAAAGACCTAGGCAAGACAGGTGCTAGGGCACTCTTTTTGTCTATAATGATAACTGCTAACCCTGACCCACTACTGATTATGTGCTAGGCACTCTTCTAAGCACATTCATTACTCAGTTAATTCTCACAAAAATTCTATAAGTTAAGAAGTATTATTATATCCATTTTATAGGTTCAGGGAAGATAAAGAATCTACTTTAAAGTTGCTTTGTTTGTGAGCAGCAGACCCAGGATTTGAACCCAGAGGAGCTCTAAAATTTTTGTTCACAACTTTTCCCCAAACAGGTTATGAGAGGTAGGCGGCACCCAGGATTTGCTATCTTCCTGATCGTTTCAGTACTATTTCCACAGGTTTCCAACCTCCAGGGTAGAGCTGGCTATGTCTCATCTAAACAGTGTCTCAGAGCCTGGTGTGATGGTGCACGCCTGTAATCCCAGCACTCATGAGGCTGAGGCAGGAGGATCACCATGAGTTTGAGGCCATCCTGGCCTACATAGTGAGTTCAAGACCAGCCTGAACCACATAGCGAGAACCTATCACAAAAAATCAGAACAAACAACCCAAAACACACACACACACACACACACACACACACACACACACACACACACACACACACACGCGCGCGCGCGCGCGCGCGCGCGCCTAGGGGTCGGGGAGCCGCAGCGTAGCTAGCCTATCATCGCTGCAGACATCGAAAAAGTCTCTTCTTCATTGGTGAGTGACCGGGTGACGTCATGTTCTCCCGACCCGCGAAGGGAGAGGGTGCCATGATTGGTTGGCGCTGGGGCGGCGGGCGGTGGAGGGCATGCCCAGTCTGGGTTTCCAGTCCGGGCTGGACTTTCTCCTTCTACGTTTCCACGCCGTGGGGGGCTGCGCGCGGTCGGGGGGAGGTGAGAGGGCTCAGCAAAAACCTGGATTTGTTTAGAAGAGCCGAGGGGTTGAAGAGGGGTGACCGGAAGTGATCTTAGAACTGACCGGAAGCGGGGCCTGGAGGGGAAAGAGCTAGTCCCCAGAGGGAGGGGGCTTCCCGCAGAAGGGGCGGGGGAAGGTGGCGCGGCGGCCGGAGCGCGGGGCGGGCTGCCCGTCGCCGCCGCGGCTCTATCTGGAAGGCAGAGAGTGGCTGCCGGGAGCGAGGGGGAAAGAGAGCCCGAGGAGTGGGAGTGCGGAGCCCAGCTGCCTCTGGAAAGTCTGGAAGAGTTGAGCGAGGGGGGCCTCGGGCTCCCAAGAGCCGGGCAGCAGGGGTTTTGGAAGCCGGGGCAGCCGCGAGAGAGGAGCCCAGGGCACGGGCGATTGTTACCTGTGCGGCCAGCGCAGGTCGCGCGTGGGGGTGGCCGGTGAGAACTGACTGTGTGGGCTTGGTTTGGAGTTTTGTACTCTCCTACCCTTGTGGGGTGGAATTACGCTCCGCGCCTTTGTAAGAGGAACGGTGTCTCCTGGGGTAAGGAAGGAGCCAGGATGGCCTGGGCTCTGAAGCTGCCTCTGGCCGATGAAGTGATTGAATCCGGGCTGGTGCAGGACTTTGATGCCAGCCTGTCCGGGATCGGCCAGGAGCTGGGTGCTGGTGCCTATAGCATGAGGTAAGTGAGATTTCCCCAACCCCACCTTCTGGATAACAAAGGCAGGGTAGAGAATACGAGCGGCTGGGGGAAAGGTGGATAGGGTCGGAAAGGCTTTCTGCAGGTGGAGAGAAGGGACTTTTTGTTGATTGAGGAGTGGTGTTGTGGAAGAAATGGAAAAGCTTGCAGGCAGCGTGAAGTCTGTGCAGGACCCGTGGAAGGAGGGAGGGAGAGGCCCAGGGGAGTGCAGAGAGGCTGGGGTGCTGGCGAGGTCTGGAGAAGGGTGAGTGCGCGGTGAAGTCCGGAGTCCGGCGGGGAGCGTGTGTGGGCTGAGCGTGTGTGGGGGATCAGGCCAGGGCGTCGATGAGTTGCGAGCTGGGGCTTCGTGAAGAACACTGATTGGCTGCTTATTGGAAACAAGTGGGAACCTGGGAGAAAGAAATCTTCATCACCTACCTCCCCGCTAGCCCACTTTTTAAGGCTTCGCTCAATTCGAGGAAAAGCGGCAAAGAGAACTTTTAGATGTTTCTAGACCTTCATGTATCAGGCCATTTGTTAATAATAGATGATAAATCTCCTTGAAAGCAGCATTACTTATGCTGCATTGGCTGCTTGGTTCCCTCGTGTGGAAATGTTGACACATCTGCATTTAGGGCTAGCTGGGCGATACTTGGTGTTTTAATGCCTTAGGAAGGTCCATCTAAACAAGAAAATAGACTTTGGAACCGAACACTTTCATTGACTTTATGAGTTTGTAGGGGAAAGGTGCTTTTTTGGAGGTAAAGTGGACAAAATTTTCATTCTGGTAATGAGAGCCCTTGAGACTTATGTAATGTGAAATTCCTTTATCCCTGCTGATTCGAAGTGGACTTTCTTTCCTCAGTGAAGTAAAATTATGAGTTAGAATTTAATACTTCAACATCAGGATTCTTTGCTTACAGTTAGATAATAAAGTATCTTAACTATTTTAGTGATTTTCAATGAAATTTGTTCTGTTATGCATTTCTCTTAGTCTTGAAAAATTTAACCTTAGTTTTAACTTTAATGGGACCTTGTTGAGGTAAATTTGACTGTAAAAATAGAGATTAATTTGGTCTGAAAGTAAGTGCTTTGGCCCTAAACTTGGTCGTAATATTTGACAACTTATATTGTTATTCATGTGAAGATTTATGGCAGCAAAATTTTGATTTTGTTGAGGTTCCTAGAATTTAGGATAGAAATAATAAATATAACTGTACTTGTTATATTTATCATCAACAAAAATAGTTTAACATCAGCAAACATTTGTTCATCTGCTACATGGACTACTATATACTGTTCCTATCATGTGACCTTTCATTTACTATTCAAACCTTGGTGATCTTCACAGATATTAGACAGGCTTGCACATTTGCACATTTGGAAATTTTTTCCAATATCAAACTCTTTTCCAATTTTCAAACATAACTTTATAAAGCTGGGTGTGGTGGTGCAAGCCTGTAATCCCAGCCCTTGGGAGGCTGAGGCAGGAGGATTGCTGAGAGTTTGAGGCCAGCCTGGGCTACAAAGTGAGTTCAAGAACAGCCTGAGCTGCATAGCAAGACCCTGTCTGAAGAAAAAAAAAATCACTTTACAGAAAACATAAATTCTGAAAAATATATCAAGCCAAAATTTTAAGTACTTTATTCATCTTTGCATGTATTATTATTTTTTGACTCGTAATGCATGTCTAATCTTTTGTATTAGTTAGATATTGTCAAATTTTAGTGTTCAGAAAAGTCGTTTAGTGCTTATAAAATAAACTCATTTTTACATTACTTACAATGTTAAAAGTCCCTATTTCTCCACATCATTACAACACATAATTTTCCATTAAAAATTGTTTTCTTGTTCATTAAAAGAATTATTATATCTGGATGTGCTATTGTATACCTGTAATCCCAGGAAAGGAAGGCTGAGGCAGAAGGAATGCCAGGAGTTTAAAGCCAACCTCAGCTACATAGTGAGTTCAAGGCCAGCCTGAACTACATGGTGAGAAGCTGTCTTAAATAAAAAAACAAAAAATTATTAAAGCCATGCTACAGTTGTGAAGTAGTATCTCACTATAGTTTTCTTTCTTCCTCCCTCCCTCCTTCTCTCTCTTTCTTTCCTTTCTTTCTCTTCTCTTCTCTCTTCTCTTCTCTTCTCTTCTCTTTTCTTCACAGAGTCTCACTGTGTAGTCTATGATGGTTCTGAACTCACTATGTAGCCCAGGTTGGCCTTGAACTTGTGGCAATCCTCCTGCCTTAGCCTCCCAAGGCTAAATGGCTTGCGCCATTTGCATTTTATTAACAACTAATGATGTCGAATATCTTTACATGTGCTTGTTGGGTGTTTATATACATGGTTTAGAGAAGTGTCCATTCAAGTCTTTTGACCAGTTTTTAATTGAGTTGGGGTTTTTTTCTTTTGTTTGCCCTAGACGTCATCTTTTTGCTATCAAATTTTGAATTCTTATACATTCTGGATATTAGATCCTTATCTGATATGGCTTGCAAATATTTTTCCATTTCTTTTGGTTGTCTTGCATATTCTTGATGATGTTCTTTGATACACAAAGTGGTTAATTTTTATGATTTTATCTGTTTTTTATTTTGTTGCTTATGCTTTTGGTAGGTGAGGATAATGCTGGCCTCACAGACTACTAAGTATTCTGTTTTTTGAAAATTTTTGAGTAGAATTGATGTTAGGTCTTTATATGTTTGATAGACTTCACCATTGAAGCCCTCTGGTCTTCGACTTTCCTGTTAGGAGTGTTTTTTGTTTTTTTTTTTTTTTAATTTTAAAGAGAAGAAAAAACAAAACAAATCAAAAAAAAGAACAAATTTTCAAAACAACATAATATGAAGGTAACAATGGTCGATGCATTACGTATTATTATCTTTAAGTTAGTTATTCAGGATACCAGACATTAGCATTCAATTGTCCAAACATTATTGGCTCAAACCTTACTCTTCAATGAACTAAGTAAAATTGGTAGTGTATCTATCTTAACCATCTTATATATATATACAATTTTTTTCCCTTTCCCTTCTTTCTTTTCCCTATTCCAGTCTCTCTTTCCTATTGACCAGTTTCTTTTTGATTCACCTTGTCTATTGTACATTTTGGATCTTATTTACTCTTTCAGTTTCTCATACTAGAGAGACAATACGATGCTTACACATGTGCGTCCGGTTTATTTCACTTATGAGTATTTTCTCGAGTTGCATCCATTTACCTATAAAAGTCTCCAGTTTATCCTTCTTTATGGCTGAATAGTACTCCATTGTATAAAAATACCACATCTTTCTTATCCATTCCTCAGTTGATGGGCATTTGGGTTGTTTCCAAGATCTGGCTGTTACAAATTGTGCTGCTATAAACATGGGTGCACATATATCACTGTGGTACAATGTTTTTAATTCTTCTGGGAAGATGCCCAGAAGGGGAATAGCTGGGTCAAATGGGACCTCCAACCATTTTTTTTTTTTTTTTTTTTTTTTTTTTTTTGGTGGGTACCGGGGGTTCGACCTCAGGACCTCGCGCACCAGCAGGCGCCCCGTGCCGCTGAGCGATATCACCGGCCCCTTTTTCGTATGTGGGTTCCGGGAGTCGAACTCGGGCCCTCGCGCTTGCCAGGCAGGCGCTTAAGCCACTGAGCCATCTCACCGGCCCCAACCCTAGTTTTTTGAGGAATCTCCATACTGACTTCCACAGTGGCTGTACCAGTGAACACTCCCACCAACAGTGAAGAAGGGTTCCTTTTTCCCCACAGCCCCTCCAGCATTTGTTATTAGTTGATTTCTTTATAGTAGCCATTCTTTCTGGGGTGAGATGGTATCTCAGTGTTGTTTTAATTTGCATCTCTCGAATGACTAGTGATGTTGCACATTTTTTTGTATATTTATTTGCCATTAGTATTTCTTCATCTGAGAAATGTGTATTCATCTCAGATGCCCATTTTTGGAGTGGGTCTTTAAATTTGGGAGGTCTGATTTTTTTGAGTTCTTTATATGTTCTCGATAGTAATCCTTTGTCTGAGGAACAGCTGGCAAACATTTTTTCCCACGTTGTGGGTTGTCTCTTCACTCTGTTGGTGGTTTCTCTTGCTGTGCAAAAGCTTTTTAATAAGATGAGATCCCAGTTATTGATTCTTTGGGATAGTTCCCGTGCGGTTGAGTTTTTATTCATAAAGTCTTTGCCTACACCAATGTCTCCAAGGGTTTTACCTATCCTACCTTCCAGCAGATTTAATGTTTCTGTTTTAATATTTAGATCTCTGATCCATTTTGAATTTAGTTTAGTGCATGGTGAAAGATATGGGTCTAGTTTTAATCTTTGGCATGTGTAGAGCCAGTTTTTCCAGCACCATTTATTAAAGAGGCTATCTTTCTTCCAGCGAATGAGTTTGGCACCTTTGTCAAAGATAAGGTGGCTTAGTATGTCTGGGGTTGTTTCAGCATCTTCTAAACTGTTCCATTGATCTTCAGGTCTGTTTTTTTGCCAGTACCACACTGTTTTTATCACAGTAGCTTTATAGTATAATTTCAAGTCGGGGATTGTGATGCCCCCTGCCTTGCCTTTGTTGCCCAGAATTGCCTTTGCTATTCTAGGTCTCTTCTGATTCCAAATGAATTTTAGGATTGTTTTCTCTAATTCTATGAGATATGCTGTTGGAATTTTGATTGGAATTGCATTAAATCTGTATAACAATTTTGGAAGTATGGCCATTTTCACTATATTGGTTCTTCCTATCCAGGAGCAAGGAATATCTTCCCATTTTCTGATATCCTCTTCAATCTCCTTTTTCAGAGTACTGTAGTTTTCAGTGTATGTGTTAGGAGTGTTTTGATTATTGAATCTCTTCGTTTGTTATAGGTTCGTTGAGACTGTTCATTTTGGGAATTTGATCCTCTTATCAATTTTGATACTTTGTGTTTCTAGATATTTGTTTCACCTAAGTATCTAATAAGCTGCTGTACAATTCACAGTATTCTCTTTAAATCCTTTATTACTGTAAGATCAGTCGTAGTGTTCCTAGTTTCAGTTTTTATTTTATTTGCATCCTCTCTTTTTTGCTAGTCATTCTAGGTAAGAATTTGTCAATTTTGTTGGTGTGTGTTTGTGTATGTGCATGCGCATGCATTTTGAGACAGAGTCTTGCTATGTAGTTCAGGATGGCCTTGAATTCAGTATGTAGCCCAGGCTTCCCTCAAACTGAGGATGATCCTCCTGCCTCAGCCTCCTGAGTGCTGGGATTACAGGCGTGCACCACCCCCCTTTGCTTGTTGACTTTTTTTTTTTTTAACTGACTTTTGTTTTTGTTGATTTGCTCTTTATTCTATTTATCTCTGCTCCACTCATTGGTATTATGCCCCTTCTGCTGGTTTTGGGTCTAGTTTGTGCTTTTTCTAGTTCTTTAAAGTATAAAGTTGATTCAGAACACTCTCCCCACAGAGTCCTGCTGTGTTGGTCAGGCTGGCCAAACACCTGGGCTCATGTGATCCTCCTCAGCCTCCCAAGTAGCTGGGACACTGTACCCAGCTCCACCTTTCTTCTTCATTTTTTAAAATTTTCTTTTTTTCTTTCTTTTTTTTTTTTTTTTTTTTTTTTTTCTGGTGATGCTAGTGATTGACCTCAGGGCCTTGCATGTGCTAGGCACGTGCTCTACCACTGAGCTACATCCCCAGCCCATGATTTTAGGGCTATGTTTATATGTTCTCGATAGTAATCCTTTGTCTGAGGAACACTCAGCACCACTGGCCACATTGAAATTATGTGCAGCTTTATTGTGTTTATAGTTCTGGGGGTTGAATCCAGGGCCTTGTGCATGCTAGGCTACCACTGTGTTACTGAGGGAACCCTTAGCCCCCTGTCTTTGTTCTCTCTCTTTTTTGGTGGTGATGTTGGGGATTAGACTCATGGCCTCGTGTGTATGAAGCAAGTACTCCACCAGTGAGCTAGTTACATCTGTAGCCCTTTTTAGTATTATTACTGTTATTTTACATTTTGATATAGGGTCTCGCTAAGTCACTAAATTGCCCATTTTGAGTTTGAACTTCTGATCCTCCTAGCGCAGCCTCACAGAGTGCTGGGATTATAGGTGGGTACCACTATGCCAAGTGTTTTTTTTTTTTAGATAGGGTCTCACTATGTAGTTCAGGCTGGCCTTGAACTCACAGTGATCCTCCTGCCTGAGCCTCCTGAGTGCCTGGATTTGGGATTACAGGCGTGCACTACCACAAAAGTATATTCTTATTTCTTTAGTGAGTTCCTCTTTTTACCCATTAGGTGTTTAAGAGTATATTGTGTAGTGCTCACATCAGCAGCACATACTTGAAAATTGCTAAGACAGTAGATTTTAAATGTTGTTACTATAAGAAGCACTAAGTCTATGTGGTAATGCACATATTATTTAGTTCGATTTGGACTTTGGTTACTGTGATGTTGCAGTACGCCCTGGGCCCTGTTCATTTTTCTTTCTAACCCTTTCCATGAGTACTTTGGATCGTCCTGCCTTCATGTTAACTGTTTCTTTCTTCTGTCTCCTCAGATCTGCTGTTAAACCCCTCTAGTGAATGGGTTTGTTTTTTGTTGCTGTTATTTGTGTTTTGAGACAGGGTCTCACCATGTTGCCTAGGCTGACTGAACTGGCAATTCTCCCGCCTCAGCCTCCCAAGTAGGTGGGACTATAGGCTCACCACTGTGCCAAGCCTTCTAGTGAGTTCTAGGATTCTAGCTGTTGTACATTTTTGTCCAGAATTTCTATGTTGTCCCTTTTTGTAGCTTTTTATTTATTTTATTGATATTTCTTAGTTGTTGACACATCATTCTCCTGATGTCCTTTAGCTTTTGTTTCTGATTTCCTTAGCTCTTTCAGCATATTTAATACAGTAAATTAAAGTTGTTTTCTAGTAAGTCTGGGCTTGCTCAGGGGTCGCACCCATCAGTTTCTTCCCTCTCTTCCTTTCTTCCTCCTTCCCTCCCTCCCTTCCTTCTTTCCTTTCTCCTGTGAATGAGTCCTACTTTCTTGTTGTTTCATGTGCTTTGCAAAGTCTTCGTGAGAAAGGAGCATTTTTGTGTATCGTAATGTGGTAGCTCTGTAAGTCAGATTCTGCTCTCTCCCCAGGGTAACTGTTGTACTTGGTGAAAGCTGCAGTCATCCATTTGTTTAGTGACTTTTCCAATTGTTTTGTTGTTGTTGTTTGTTTGTTTGTTTGTTTGTTTGTTTGAGACAGGGTCTTGCTATGTAGTTCAGGCTGGCCTTGAACTCACTATGTAGCCCAGGCTGGCCTCGAACTCATGGTGATCCTCCTGCCTCAGCCTCCTCAGCCTCCTGGGATTATAGGCATGTGCCACTATACCTGGCTGTAACCTCAGTTGTTGAAGGGCAGGTCCCGTTACCCACTGTAGCACCAGCAAGCTGCAGGACCACCTTAGGCCACTGTCCCCACAGCTCCTGTGATGGGGCTAGGAGCTGGAAGATGACAGATGTTATGCCAAATGCTGAAATTCACTAACATTTACCAGTGTTTTTCTTCATCATCCACTTTCTTGAATGCTGTAAACGTGTGACTAGATTCCAGAGTTCTAGAATAGTTGCTCCAAATAGCTGGATGTAGTGCCACATACCTGTAAGAGGCTGAGGCAGGAGGATTGCTGTGATTTCGAGGCCAGCCTGGGTTCATAGTGAGTCCAAAGCCAGCCTGAACTACATAGCCAGACCCTGTCTCAGAAAAACAAAACAAACAAACAAACAAAAAAGTTGCTTCAAGCAGTTCTTACCGTAGTTGTTTTGGTGGAGGGACCAATTCCTGGAACTTCCTACTCTGTTATCTTTCATGACCTCTGTCCCTGATTTTCAACAGCCTTTTGATTCATTCAGTCCTGCTTCTGATTCCACATACTCATCCCGCCTCCCCCCTCCAGTCTGTGCTCTATACAGAAGCCTTTGTAAGTGCCTGTGTGTTCTGTTCACTTAAAAAATAATCTCAGCCTCACATTTTCTGCACTTGTCTGGAGCCAGCTGATCCTTGCATGTAGCACCCAGTGAGATGTGCAGGCACCCACAGTGGACTTGGGCAGAGTGATGTTGGCCAGGCTGGGGCTGCTGCTCCTGGCACTCTTCTCCCCATGTGTATTTATTCAGCCCAAGCAGCTGTTGTGACACTTCCAAGTAAATGTGCTCAAAATGCCTCTGCTGCCACAAATCCAACTAATGCCATTGCCAAGGAACATGGCAGTGCCCTGTAGTCCACAGCCAGTGTCCTTGTGGTCTTGCTCTCTCTTGCACATCTCTGCTGTTAGGGACTCAGGCCCAGAAGCGTCTTTTAAACCCATCTCAGACGGCACTAGAAGTCCATTATGGCAAGGAAAAAACAGGTCTTCATCAAGTTGGCTATTTCCCTCCCTCACTTAATTGACACAGGAAATGTTGCAAACTCCACATTTGATTGGTTGGAAGGACATGTGAAGGTTTTGACAGATGATGAATGCCAACATTAAATCTGCTGGAGTTTTGTGTACAAGATGAAAACATAACATCCAAAATGAGCCATGATTTCCTTGAATGTGGCTTCAGAAACACGAACGTTTAAGGCTGGGTGTGATGGTGCACACTGGTAATCCCAGCACTCTGGGAGGCTGAGGCTGGAGAATCACGGCTGGAGGATCACAAGTTCTAGCCCAACCTGCTGAGTTGAATGGCAGATTCAACTTAGTGACTTAATGAGGCCTTGTCTCAAAAATAAAAAAAACAAAGGGCAGGGACGTAGCTCAGTGCCAAGGCTGTGGGTTCAGTCTCTAGTACCAGAAAAACCAAACCAAAACCAAAACCAAAAAAAACCCTTAAAATTCTATCTTGAAAACAAGGATAGATTTGTATCTAGATATAAAGGATGGGATATAGTATAGTGTTTCAGTTTTCATTTGGTTCATTAAATCTATGAAGGCCATAAAACAGGTAATATAAAGAGCTTCCATAATCTATTTAAATGTACATTAGGAGGAACTACCAGATGTTCTTGTAAATCGTCAATGTACTGTTTGAGGAGTACTAATTCAGTGCTGACATACTCTTGAAAAATTGTCACATTGTTAAGCTATCACTTTTGAGAACTGAACTTTTTTTTCTTCTGTGTCTTTGGACTTGACATAATACATTTGACTTTTTTTTTTTTTTTTTTTTTGAAATCCTTCTAGCTGATGTAGCATTTAAACAGGTATATATATATTTTTTTTATTTTAAAGAGAAGAAAAAACAAAACAAATCAAAAGAAGAACAAATTTTCAAAACAACATAATAGGAGGGTAACAATGGTTAATACATTACGTATTACTATCTTTAAGTTAGTTATTCAGGATACCAGACATTAGCATTCAATTGTCCAAACATTATTGGCACAAACCTTACTCTTCAATGAACTAAGTAAAATTGGTAGTGTATCTATCTTAACCATCTTATATATATATACAATTTTTTTTCCCTTTCCCTTCTTTCTTTTCCCTATTCCAGTCTCTCTTTCCTTTTGACCAGTTTATTTTTGATTCACCATGTCTATTGTACATTTTGGATCTTATTTACTCTTTCAGTTTCTCATACTAGAGAGACAATACGATGCTTACACATGTGCTTCTGGTTTATTTCACTTATGAGTATTTTCTCGAGTTGCATCCATTTACCTATAAAAGTCTCCAGTTTATCCTTCTTTATGGCTGAATAGTACTCCATTGTATAAAAATACCACATCTTTCTTATCCATTCCTCAGTTGATGGGCATTTGGGTTGTTTCCAAGATCTGGCTATTACAAATTGTGCTGCTATAAACATGGGTGCACATATATCGCTGTGGTACGATGTTTTTAATTCTTCTGGGAAGATGCCCAGAAGGGGAATAGCTGGGTCAAATGGGACCTCCAACCCTAGTTTTTTGAGGAATCTCCACACTGACTTCCACAGTGGCTGTACCAGTCGACATTCCCACCAACAGTGAAGAAGGGTTCCTTTTTCTCCACAGCCCCTCCAGCATTTGTTATTAGTTGATTTCTTTATAATAGCCATTCTTTCTGGGGTGAGATGGTATCTCAGTGTTGTTTTAATTTGCATCTCTCGAATGACTAGTGATGTTGCACATTTTTTTGTATATTTATTTGCCATTAGTATTTCTTCATCTGAGAAATGTGTATTCATCTCAGATGCCCATTTTTGGAGTGGGTCTTTAAATTTGGGAGGTCTGATTTTCTTGAGTTCTTTATATGTTCTCGATAGTAATCCTTTGTCTGAGGAACAGCTGGCAAATATTTTTTCCCACATTGTGGGTTGTCTCTTCACTCTGTTGGTGGTTTCTCTTGCTGTGCAAAAGCTTTTTAATAAGATGAGATCCTAGTTATTGATTCTTTGGGATAGTTCCCGTGCGGTTGAGTTTTTATTCATAAAGTCTTTGCCTACACCAATGTCTCCAAGGGTTTTACCTAGCCTACCTTCCAGCAGATTTAATGTTTCTGTTTTAATATTTAGATCTCTGATCCATTTTGAATTTAGTTTAGTGCATGGTGAAAGATATGGGTCTAGTTTTAATCTTTGGCATGTGTAGAGCCAGTTTTTCCAGCACCATTTATTAAAGAGGCTATCTTTCTTCCAGCGAATTAGTTTGGCACCTTTGTCAAAGATAAGGTGGCTTAGTATGTCTGGGGTTGTTTCAGCATCTTCTAATCTGTTCCATTGATCTTCAGGTCTGTTTTTTTGCCAGTACCACACTGTTTTTATCACAGTAGCTTTATAGTATAATTTCAAGTCGGGGATTGTGATGCCCCCTGCCTTGCCTTTGTTACCCAGAATTGCCTTTGCTATTCTAGGTCTCTGCTGATTCCAAATGAATTTTAGGATTGTTTTCTCTAATTCTGTGAGATATGCTGTTGGAATTTTGATTGGAATTGCATTAAATCTGTATAACAATTTTGGAAGTATGGCCATTTTCACTATATTGGTTCTTCCTATCCAGGAGCAAGGGATATCTTTCCATTTTCTGATATCCTCTTCAATCTCCTTTTTCAGAGTACTGTAGTTTTCAGTGTAGAGGTCTTTTACATCCTTTGTGAGGTTGATTCCTAGGTATTTCATTTTTTTGGATGTTATTGTGTAAGGTATTGTTTCCCTAATTTCTCTTTCAGTAAGTTTGTTATTTGTGTACAGGAAGGCTATTGACTTTTGAGTATTGACTTTGTATCCAGCTACACTACTGAATTTGCTTATTAAATCTAGCAGTTTTTTAGTGGAGTTTTTGGGGTCTTCTGTGTAGAGTATCATGTCATCTGCAAATAATGATAATTTAACTTCTTCCTTTCCAATCATTATTCCTTTTATTTCTTTCTCTTGTCTAATTGCTCTGGCTAAAGTTTCCAGAACTATGTTGAATAAGAGTGGGGACAGTGGACATCCTTGTCTTGTTCCTGATTTTAGAGGGAAGGCTTTCAGTTTTTGGCCATTTAGTATAATATTGGCTGTTGGTTTGTCATAGATAGCTTTTACCAGATTGAGATAAAGACCCTCTATTCCAATTTTCTGTAGGGTTTTTATCATGAAAAGGTGCTGGACTTTGTCAAAAGCTTTTTCTGCGTCTATTGAGATGATCATGTGATTTTTGTCTTTGGTTCTGTTAATATGGTGTATTACATTGATTGATTTACGTATGTTGAACCATCCCTGCATCCCTGGGATGAATCCAGCTTGGTCATGGTGTATAATCTTCATGGTGATTTGTTGGATTCTGTTTGCCAGTATCTTATTAAGGATTTTTGCATCTATGTTCATTAGGGAGATTGGCCTGTAGTTCTCTTTCTTAATTGGGTCCTTCTCTGGTTTTGGTATCAGGGTAATGCTTGCTTCCAGGAATGAATTTGGGAGTATTGCTTCCCTTTCAATTTCATTGAAAAGTTTGAGAAGTAGTGGTGTTAGGTCTTCTCTAAATTTCTTGTAGAATTCGGCAGTGAATCTATCAGGGCCTGGGCTTTTCTTTGTTGGGAGGTTTTTAATTACATCTTCAATTTCATTGGTTGATATTGGTTTATTTAGGATTTTTAAATCTTCTTGATTCAGCTTTGGTAATTCATATGAATCTAGGAATCTGTCCATTTCTTCTGCATTTTCCATCTTAGTAGAATATAAATTTTCAAAATAGGTATAGATGATCTTCTGGATTTCTGCAGGGTCCGTCGTGATATCACCCTTTTCATTTTCAATTGCATGGATTTGAGTCTTTTCTTTTTTTAATAAGGTTGGAAAAGGGTTTGTCAATCTTATTTATTCTTTCAAAGAACAAACTTTTTGCTTCATTGATTCTTTGTATTGTTTTTTTAGTCTCCAATACGTTAATTTCTGCTCTGATCTTTATAATTTCCTCCCTTGTATGGGCTTTTGGCTTAGCCTGCTCTTCTTTTTCTAGAAGCTCGAGGTTCACCCTTAAGTTGTTTATTTGCGCTTGCTCTATTTTCATGATATAAGTATTTAATGCTATAAATTTCCCTCTTAGGACTGCTTTCATTGTATCCCATAAGTTCCGTTATGTTGTACTGTCATTATCATTCAGTTGTAGAAAGTGTCTAATTTCTTCTTTAATTTCATCTGTGACCCATTGGGTTGTTCAGGAGGGTGCTGTTTAATTTCCATGTGTTTAGGGAGTTTTTGTGAGATCTTTTGCCATTGATTTCCAATTTCATTGCACTATGGTCTGATACTATGCATGGGATAATTTCAATTCCTTTGCATTTACTTAAGCAGGTTTTATTAGCTAGTATGTGGTCTATTTTGGAGAACGTCCCATGTGCAGCTGAGAAAAATGTGTATTCTGATGTTGTGGGATGGAACACTCTGTAGACATCTACTAAGTCCATTTGTTCCAAAGTTTGGTTCAGTTCTACTATTTCATTATTGATTTTCTGTCCAGTTGATCTGTCTTTTTGTGACAGTGGAGTATTGAGATCTCCCAATATAATTGTATTAGTGCTTATTTGATTTTTCATGTCCTTTAGTACTTGTTTTATATAGCTGGGTGCATTGGTATTTGACGCATATATATTTATGATCGTTATCTCTTCCTCTTGGATTGTTCCCTTTACAAGGATGTAATGACCGTCTTTATCTCTCTGAATCCTTCTTGGCTTGAAGTTCACTTTGTCTGCAAAAAGAATAGCTACCCCTGCTTTTTTCTGGGTTCCTGTGGCATGGAGTATTGTTTTCCATCCTTTGACTTTCAATCTATGAATTTCTTTCTGAATTAAATGTGTTTCTTGTATACAGCATATTGTTGGATCTTGCTTCTTGATCCATTTCTCCAGTCTGTGCCTTTTGATTGGTGAATTGAGACCGTTAACATTGATGGTTAAAACTGATATGTATTGACTTATACTTGTCATGATATTTTCCTGTTGTTGGTTCCCACTCTTTGTTTTTCCCCTTTCCTGCTATTTAATTATCTGCCCTGCCTGGTGGATTCCTTCTGTTGGGGTTCCTATCTCTTTCTAGAATGTCCTTCAGAACATTTTGGAGTGCTGGTTTGGTGGTCATAAATTTTCTCAGATGTTCTTTGTCATGAAAGTATTTTATTTCTCCATCAATTTTGAAAGATAGTTTTGCAGGGTACATCAGTCTGGGTTGAAAATTATTTTCCTTTAGAGCTTGAAATACATCATTCCAAGCTCTTCTTGAATTGAGGATTTGTGCTGAAAAGTCAGCTGTGATTCTGATGGGTTTTCCTTTATAGGTGATTTGTCTCTTCTCCCTAACAGCTTTTAAGATTCTGCCCTTCTGTTGAATTTCTGGGATCTTGACTATAATATGTCTGGCTGAAGTTTTTTTTTGATCATGTCTAGTTGGTGTTCTAAAAGCTTCACTTATAGGGGCGTCAAATTCCTTTTCTCTTCCAGGAAAGTTCTCCCTGATTATGTCTTTGAACAAGGTCTTTTTTTTTTTTTTTTGTGGGTACCGGGGGGTCGACCTCAGGACCTCGTGCGCCAGCAGGCGCCCGTGCCGCTGAGCGATATCACCGGCCCCTTTTTCTTATGTGGGTTCTGGGAGTCGAACTCCGGCCCTCGCGCTTGCCAGGCAGGCGCTTATGCCGCTGAGCCATCTCACCGGCCCTGAACAAGGTTTTAGTGTCATTGATGCTATCTCCTGCTTTTTCATTTATTCCAATTATTCTTAAGTTGTTTATCTTTGAGTCATCTAGCAGCTGCTGAATTGATTTTTCATGGTCCCTTGCTGTTTTTAAGAATTCTTCCTTTTCATGATCACTAATTGCAAGCCTGTCTTCTATATCTGCGATCCTGTCCTCACTTTGGCTTAATCTGCTGCAAATACTTTCAAGGGAATTTTTGTTCTCTTGGATATCTGCTTGAATCTGCCTTATGGATTCCATTTCTTTCCTATGCTGAGCATTCATGGTTTCTATAGTTTTCTTAAGCTCATCTATTTTTTTGTCTGTATCAGCTATAGTGTCCTTAAGCATGGTCTTCAATGTGGACATTATCTCTGCAGTTATCTGTGAGATTATTTCTGTTTTAATTTTTTCCAGAGCCTCATTCAGTTGCTTTGTTGTTACCCCTTCAGATAGGCCAGGTGGGTGACTTTCGGATTGTCCCACCTCGTTGCCCCCTAGGTTTGCCTTTGGTGAATTGGATGTGTGGGGTTGCATCTTGTTTAAGTGTCGTCTCATTTTTTCTTTAATTCCTGGGGTGATGTTTGCAAATTACCTATGGTAGGTTACTTTATTGCTAGTGTTTAAGATCTTTAGAAGATGACTACTTCTCTGCAGTATCTTCCAAGTGGAGCTTGCTTTTGGGTTTTGAGCTTTCTGCCAGATCCTACCTCTTCAATTCGTTGGGTATGCGAAGTTGCTACCTGTTTGGCCCAGTCCTTGATTCTTTGGTACTGTGCCACTGTATTTTCTGTGTCCCTTAGTCAATCTCAATCACGAAATATCAGGAAGGAAAGATGTTTAGAACAATTATTTCACATTTGGCTATAATGTTAACTAAAGCATCAAACACAGCCTAGAAAATGACAGACTGAGCTAACCAGTTATTTACCACTTTTAGCTGTATAGAGTTGCGGTTATATAACAAAATCCAAAACACACCAGAAAAATTATATGCAGTATACAAGTCCTATGTATGTCAATTTTTCCCTGAGGAGTTTAAATTTAAAATGAGTTAAGGAGGAAATAGAGTGTTGGGAGAATAGGAAGGAATTAGATGTAAGGTTAGAGGACCAAGAGGGATCCCACTAAAATTGGGACACTGGTGCAGAGGACTGGTGGTAAAAAGAGAAGGAAGGGATAAAAGGAAGAACAGATCACAACCACAATCACAAAGAAGTTAGAGGCGCTGTTTATACTCATATAAAAAACCAGAGAGAATAATGAAGGAAAGAGCAAATACACATACAGAAACAAAAACGAAGATAAAAACAATAAAACAGACAAAACAAAGATAAAACCCCACCAAAAAAAAAAACCCTTCGCCAGAAGAAAAAACAAATGAGAAAAAAATAAAAAAATAAATAAAAAATAAAAATAAAAAGAATCAGTTCCAGGTGTTGACTCTGCTGTAGGCAGGCACCGTGTGGTGACAGAGTCCTGTTCCGTGCAGGTCTGTCCCAGTAAGCCAGGAGCCGCCCTCTGGCGGGCGGTGAGCAGAGGCCCGTACTTTCAGGCAGAGACCAGTCTAGCTCGCCTGCCGCTCTCAGCGCCCTTTACTATCCCTGGGCCTGAGAGGCGCAGCGCGCTGTCCGGAGCGCGGGTTCCCTGCACTGGTTTCCCGCCGTTCTGATTTTCACCACGCCCCCCACAATGGCGCCGGGCCAGTCGCTCTCTGGCGCGGGACAGGTGTGGCTGAGAGACCAGTCTCGTTTGCCTGCTGAACTCAGCACACTTTCGTGGGCCTGAGAGGCCCCGCGCTACCCTGTCGGGAGCGCGAGTGTCCAGCGCTGTTTTTCTTTCGCACTGCTCTGAGTTTCGCCGCACCCCCCACAATGGTGCCCGGCGGGTCGCTCTCTGGCACGGGGCAGCTGTGGCTGAGAGACACTCACCGCCGGCCAGCGCTGTTCTCCGCCGCTCCCCCGCCTCGCCGCTGTCTCAGGATCCTCCGTGGGGGCTCCCTGGGCACCAGCTGTCACCGTGTGTCCCTAGAATTGAGCTTCTGTTGTGCTGCGATTCCTGGAATGGTAGAAGGTGCGCGCGCGGTGTCTGCTCCTTCTTCTTTGTTGGAAATCACCCTTCACTGGTGCCGGGGGTCCCAGATTGCGCTTCAGAACTTTTCTGGGTTCCGAGGAGGCATCTCCCCCCCCCCGCGCTTTCCCGGTGGCTATATTCCCGTGTTCCAACGGTAACTTTTAGAGAGAGTTTCGCTGCCTGCTTCTTACTCATCCGCCATCTTTTTCCTCTCTCTACATTTGACTTTTTATGTGGTAATTCACATATGCCTGGTCAGTGATGTATTTGAACCCACCTCCAAATTCAAGCAAATTTGGTAAATCTTGCCTGTCCTTAAAGTCAAATGGTAGGCATTTCCTGTCACCTTTTTTTGTTCAACAAGAGTGCCAGACTCATTTAACTAAACTGATTCCAAAGAGTAGAATTGCGTTGACTTCAGCTTATTTCAAAATGTTATTTTTAGCCAGGTGGGGTGGCACACACCTCTAATTGTAGCACTTGGGAGGCTGAGGCAGGAGATCGCTATGAGTTCAAGGCCAGCCTTGAACCACATAACAAGACCTTGGGTCACCAAAACAAAACAAAACAAGAAGCTGTTTTAGGGATGGGGATGTGGTTCGTGGTAGAGTGCTTGGCAAGACCCTGGGTGTCTCTTGTATATTGCCAAAACAAAACAAAATCCAACAGCAAAAAAACTAAAACAAAAACCCCCCAAAGTGCTGCTTTTTATTTCTGCATACATTGAGTGCCTTTTTACACTTTATTTATTTTTGAATGCTAGGGCTCAAACCAGAACCTCTGCACATTCTAGACAAGTACTCTGCCACTGAGCTACACCCCAGCTCCTTAAAATTTTAAGTAGGTCTGTTTTGAAGGTAATATTACAAATCTTAAAATTACAAAGGGAAATGTGTGAAGAAGCCAAAATTAAATCAGACATTTGGGAAGTGAAGACTGAACTAACTTGCATTAAAGTCACAAAAACTTTTAAGCTTTTTTGGTAAATACTTGTAAACCAACCAACCAACCAACCAACCAACCAACCAAAAAACTATGGCCCAGAATAGCCATACTTGGAATACTTTTGTTAGTATTTTTAGTTAAAACTTGAAAAATTAAGCCTAAAAGAGGGCTTTGATTCTTCAGTAATCTTTTATAACTGTCTTGATACACAGAAACTTTTTAAAACATAGATTCTCTCTGAAATCTTTTGTTCACACAGTCGCACAGCGACACAGACGTGTTCCTCTATCTAATATGCCCACGTTAGTCTTGATGATGACCAAGGTCACATTTTTCCACCTTTAGAAACCTACACAGGAACAGGCAGTTTAAACAGACTGAACCCACTGTGTGTGTGAGTGATTACTCCCTTTTGGTTCATACCTGAATGCTGTACATGTGTTTGGCTTGTCTATTGTATGTGTGTATTTATGTTTGGTTCAGAGTAACTTCTCATGCTGTGGTGTTGATTTGCATTGAATATGAACTTTATTTATTTATTTATTTTTGAGATGCAGTCTCACTGTGTAGTTCAGGCTGGCCTTAAACTTGCTTGTGTAGCCCAGGCCGGCCTTAAACTCAGTGGTGATCCTCCTGCCCCAGCCTCCCAAGTGCTAGGATTACAGGTGTGTGCCATCATGCCCAGCTCGAATATAAACTTTAAATAAAAAATAAATGGAAACGTTTTGCAGGGGCTGGGGATATAGCTCAGTGGTAGAGCATATAGAGACCCTGGGTTCTATCCCCAGCACCCCCCAAAATATTTTTTCAGAGAGGATTCTTTCTAGAAAGATAGTAAAGTAAGAAGCACAAGATATTTACCTACCTAGACAACATTTGCACTGGCACAATATGTATGATGCAGCTGTTTTTCAGTTCTGGAGCTTATTGAAGTCTTGCACCTGTGAGGGAAACGAACCCCTTTACCCAAGAATTAATTCTTCTTGGTCAGTTTCAGCACTTGGCACAATGGCAGCTGTCAGTCCCCACCCCTCAGGCCTGTGGCGGGCAGCGGCGGGTGCTCCTGGAACAGCTTGTACAGAGCTCATGGGACCCAGGCAGAAGGCCCCAGCTTCCAAATGTCCAGGAATCTGTGCTCTGATCCTGCCTGCTGCTTCTGGTCACAGAGGTGCAATGAGGCGGTAGCTATGTTGCTGTGCTGCCTCCTCCCTTCTTTGAAAGCCTGCCCTGTCAAGTAATGTCTGGAGAATTTGAAGGGCTGGCATCCCCCCCCTCCTTCATTTTTTCCCTTTCTGCCCTTTGAGAGTCAGACATTGAAGACCAGCACAATCAAAACAACCAAATATATGTGGGAAATGAAGAAGTTCCTGTGCATGCCCAGAGGGAAGGCATGGGTTCAGGAAAGACCTGATTTTTTGAGACAGGGTCTTGGTATGAAATTCAGGCTGGCCTTTTTCTTACTGTATTGCCCAGGGTGGCCTCGTAGTCATGGAGATCCTCTTGCCTCAGCCTCCCAAATGCTGGGATTACAGAGGTGTGTCACCAAGTTCAGCTTACAACCTGAGCAGATTTGAAGTTTATACTTCAGGCTGGTCCTTGGCACAGAGACAGCCTCAACACAAAAGCAAAAAATAAAAAAAAAACCCAGCAAACCCCAGGGAAGGTGGAGAATGTAATTTCCATAGTTACCACATTATTGGCTTGACATATTCAGTTTTCAACAAAATAATCGCAAGGCATAAGAAGAATCAGGAAAGTATATGTGCTGCTGAAGTGAGCACAGGATCAGGAAAGTATTGTCATCGGGTAGCTTGCTAACTAAGCGTTACTGGGTCCGGGGTTGCTTGCCTCTCCTTCCCATTGGATTCCAGGTTCTTCTAGTGTCGAACAAAGAATTGAATGAAATGAGCAAAAAGCAGTGGCAAAGTTTATTCAAGAAAGTAAAAGTGAAGAGTGGGAGAGAAACTGGCTCTGCAGAGCGAGCTTGGGCCAAGTAAAGAGAAAAAGAGGGTAAAAGTAAAGATAAAAGGCCACCCTGAACTACATAGTCAACCCCTGACGTTGCCCAATAAAAAAAGCTGAGGAGGTTTGTTACCACTAGACCTGTCCTGTAAGAAGTGTTAAAGGGAATCCTGCAGGTTGCAACGAAAGACAATAAGTCCTATGAAAAAAAAAAAGAGCTCAATAAAGATAAATACACAGGCAGTTATAAAACAGTGTTGTTGTAATGATGGTGTTTAAGTATACTTTTTGTTTTCTACATGATTTGAGACTAATGCATTAAAATTATGTTTTTATTTTATTTTTTGAGACAGGGTCTTGCTACGTAGTTCAGGCTGGTCACGAACACACTTAGTATGTAGCTGAGGCTGGCCTCAAACTTGAGGCGATCCTCCTGCCTCAGCCTCCTGATAAAATTGTTTTTATATACAGTGTAAAAAGGTGTAATTTCATGACATCAACAACTTAAAGGGGATAGGGATAGAGACAGAACTGTTAAAGGAGCAAAGTTTTTATTTGTTATTGAAATTAAACTGGTATAAATTCCGTTATTATTGTAAGTTTGTTAATTTTAATCGTCGTGATAGTTACAGAGAAAATAGCTAAAGAGTATGCACAAAAGTAAAAAAAGACTTTAAATGTTTCACTACAAAAGCAATGAAACACATAAGAGAGTAATGCAGGAAATGAGGGACAAAAAAGCTATAGGCATAGAGAAAACAAGTACCAAAGTAACAGAAGTAAGTGCCTCTTTATCAGTAATCACTTTATATGTAAGTGGATTACATTTTCCAATCTAAAGACAGGAAGGACTATATATATATTTTTTTAAATACAATTTTATGCTGCCTACAGGACTCTATTTTTTTTTCCTGTTTTTTGAGACCAGGTCTCCCTATCTAGTCCAGGCTGGCCTCGAATGCATGGCGATCCTCCTGCCTTAGTCTCCCAAGTGCTGGGATTACAGGTGAGAGCCACAATACCTGGTTAAGACTCCATTTTTTGAGACAGGTTCTCACTATGTTGCTCAAGCTGGTCTTACACTCCTGGCCTCAAGCAGCCCTCCTGCCTCAGCCTTCCAAGTGCTGGGATTACAGGTGTGTGCTACTACACCCAGTTTAAGAGACTTACTTTAGATCCATAAACACAGGTTGAATGTGAAAGGATGGAAAAGGATATTTCATGGACATGGTAGCCAAAAGAAATTAGGAGTGACAAAATAGCTTTAAGTCAAAAAAGTTTACAAGTGACGAGAGATGCTGGGCGTAGTGGTGCATGCCTGTAATCCCAGCTCTTGGGAGGCTGAGCCAGGAGGATTGCCATGAGTTCGAGGCCAGTCTGGGCTAAATACGGAGTTTAAGGCCAGCCTGAACTACATAGTAAAACCCTGTCTCAAAAACAAAAACAGGGCGGGTGAGATGGCTCAGCGGCATAAGCGCCTGCCTGGCAAGCGCGAGGGCCCGAGTTCAACTCCCGGAACCCACATACGAAAAAAGGGCCGGTGATATCGCTCAGCGGCACGGGCACCTGCTGGCGCGCGAGGTCCTGAGGTCGACCCCTGGTACCCACAAAACAAAAACAAAAACAAAAACAAACAAACCAACAGGGCCAGTGATATAGCTCAGCGGCATAAGCGCCTGCCTGGCAAGCGCGAGGTCCTGAGTTCGACTCCCGGTACCCGCATATAAAACAAATGAACAAACAAGTGACAAGAGGTGACATATTAGTAAATGGTTCAGTACAGCAAGAAGATACAATTGTTGTAAACATATGCAATAACAGATCATCAAAATTTATGGAGTAAGATCTGACAGAATTTGAAGAAGACGTAGTTCACAATAATAGGGAGATTTCAGTGCATTGTTCTTGATATTAAGTAGAACTACCAGATAAAAGTAAGGAAATTGAAGAGTTGAACAAAACAAAAACAACTAATTTAACAGACATGCAGTATACTCTACCCAACAACAATGAGATAGACAAGCACTGATCTAAAAATACGTTGTTTATTTAAATAATTTTTTTTTTTTTAGACAGGATCTTGCTATGTAGTTCAGGCGGGCCTTGAACTCACTATGTAGCAGACTGGTCTCAAATTCATGGCGATCCTCCTACCTCAGCCTCCCAAGTGCTGGAATTACAGGTGTATGCCACCAAGCCTGGCTTTAAATAAATTTATTACAGTGAAAGACACATTGCCATTAATCCTCTTCAAATATTTCCCCTCATTTCAGACATACTTACCCATCATTCTTGCCACTTCCTGAAGCAGTTCTGAAAGTCCTCTTCCATGAGTGCCTTTACACGGTGTGATCAAAAATACATTGAATGCTGCCAAGTGCCATCCAATGGAAAGGCAGGCTTGTAAAAACATGGTGGGTCCTCATCCACCTTATTCACTGGATCTGGCACTGTGTGACTTCTGGCTGTTCCCCAAAGTCGAAATGACCATGACAAGTAAATGTTTTGAATGGATTCAGGATGTCATGGCAGCCATGACAGTGCATCTAACAGCACACACAAAAAAGACTTAGAGAACAATCAGTGAAAAGGTGGTTCTTTGAAAAGATCAACATAATTGGCAAACCTTTACCTAGGTGGACTAGGAAAAAAGACTCAAATTACTAAGATACTAAGGTAGAAGTGAAATTTTTCTACCTTAGGCATACGCCTGTAATCCCAGCACTCGGGAGGCTGAGGCAGGAGGATTGCCACGAGTTCGAGGCCAGCCTGGGCTACATAATTCAAGGCCAGCCTGAACTGCATAGTGAGACCCTGTCTTGAAAAAATAAAAAATAAGATGAGCATACTATAAAAAGCTGCATGCTAATAAATTGGGTAACCTGAATACATAGAAACTTAGACTAAACCACTAAGAAATAGAAAATCTAAATAGACCCATAACTGGTAAAGGGATTCCATCAGTAGTTGCATCAAAACTTTCCCAACAGTGGAATCCCTGAATGTGACGGCTTCATTAGTGAATTCCATTAACATTAGAAGAACTAACACTAATCCTTCTCAAATTTTTCTTAAAAATTGAAGAGGGAGGGCCGGTGAGATGGCTCAGCGGCATAAGCGCCTGCCTTGCAAGCGCGAGGGCCCGAGTTCGACTCCTGGATCCCACATACGAAAAAGGGGCCGGTGATATCGCTCAGCGGCACGGGTGCCTGTTGGCGCGCGAGGTCCTGAGGTCGACCCCCTGGTACCCACAAAAAAAAAAAAAAAAAATTGAAGAGGGAGAAACATTCCCTAACTCAATGAGGTCTGCATTACCCTGCTACCAAAACCCCGCAAAGATAGCAGCAGAAACTGATCCTCATGTAAGTCCTGGAGTCCAGAGCCTGGAGAATCTGGAGTTTTTATCTCTGTGGCAGAAGGCTGTACCAACTCCAGGAGAGGGGGAGAGCGCATTCACCTGCCCTTTGCCTTTTTGTTCTGTCTGGGACCCCACCTGTTTGGATGATTTGTGTCCATCATCTTTTCCCACTCAGTTCACCAACTCACATGCCAGTCTCTTCCCAAAAGTCCCTCAATGACATAGGTAGAAATAATGCCTTCCCAGCATTCTAGGTATCCTTTAATCCTACCATGTTGACATTAAACCCACCATGTGATCCAGCAGTTCCACTTCTGGGCATATACTCAAAAGAATCAAAAGCAGGACCTTGAAAGGAGATTAATATGCTTGTTGTTCATCGCATTATTCACAACAGCTAAAGTGTGGCTGTAGCCTGCGTCCTCACAAGGTGAATGGATAGGCGTAATGTGTATACATACAGTGGAACATTAGCAGCCTTGAAAAGGAAGGCAATTCTGTCATATGCTGCAACCTGGATAAACCTTGAGGACATTGTAAAGGAGAAGTATTGTATGATTACACTTACCTGCGATACTGAGAGTCAAATTTATAGATGCAGAAAGCAGATAAGTGGTTAGGAGGGGCTGGGAGGGAGGGGGTTTGGGTGCTGGTGTGGCGGTCTGCACCTGTAGTCCCATCTATGCCGAGTCTGAGGTGGGAGTATCATTCAGCCTGGTGACTGTCAAAAAAAAAAAAAACACAAACAAAAAACCAAACGAACTAAGTATCATGGGTATTTTACCACAGTAAAAAGAAATTAGAGGCCTGGGTATGTGGCCTAGTGACAGAGTGCTTGCCTAGCATGCACAGAGCCTGGGTGGAGAACTGGATAAGTTAAATAAAATAGGGAAAATACTTTTCAGACTTGGAGATTTGCATGAACACTATAAAGAATTTGTGAATACCCTTCACCGAAATTCCCCAAAGGAATTTTGCTGTATTTGCTTTATCCTTCTCTTTGTCAGAATTTCTCACATAGCAAGAATTTTGTTTGTTTGTTTTTTGGGGTCTCTCTATGCAGTTTAGGCTGACCTTGAACTCATTGAATAGCCGAGGGTGGCCTCAAACTCACAGGGATACTCCTGCCTCTGCCTCCCAAGTGCTGGGATTACAGGTGTGCAACACCACGCCCAGCATAATTATTTCTTTCTGAACTATTTAAGGGTGAGTTACAAATTTAATGCCCCTAACATCTAAATACTTTAGTGTGTATTTTTTATTTTATTTTATTTTATTGTATTGTATTGTATTTTATTTTATTTACTTATTTTTTGAGATGGGGTCTTGCTCTGTAGCCCAGGCTGGCCTTGAACGAGATCCTACTGCCTCAGCCTTCTGAGTGCTGGGATTACACACAGAAACCATGTTTTTGAGTACTCACTGTGGCCATTCCTTGTTGATATTAGGGTGAAAAGACAAGATACAAATGTATCTTGCACTTTTATGGGAGAAATAGAAAAAAGAGATTATAAACAAATAAAGAATAAATGGTGGATCATGCTCCTGGTCACGCTGGGCAGGAAAGTCAGGAGAAGCAGCATCACAGAGCACTTGGCTCTTTTCCCTACTTAGTTTGACTTAAAGATTGACCAATCAGAGTGACCTCAAGATGGCGGATGAGTAAGAAGCAGGCAGTGAAACTCTCTCTAAAAGTTACCATTGGAACACGGGAATATAGCGACCCGGAAAGCGCAGGAGGGGGGGAGATGCCTCCCCGAAACCCAGAGAAGTTCTGAAGCGCAATCTGGGACCCCCGGCACCAGTGACGGGTGACTTCCAACAAAGAAGAAGGAAAGAAGGAGCAGACCACGCGCGTGCACCTTCTACTATCCCGGGAGTTACAGCGCCGCGGAAGCTCAAATCTACGGACACACGGTGGCAGCTGGTGCCCAGGGAGCCCCCACGGAGGATCCTGAGACAGCGGCGGGGCAGGGGAGCGGCGGAGAACGGTGCAGACCGGCGGTGAGTGTCTCTCAGCCACAGCTGCCCCGCGCCAGAGAGCGACCGGCCGGGCGCCATTGTGGGGGGTGTGGCGAAACTCAGAGCGGCTCGAAAACTGCTCTGGGAACTTGTGCTCCGGACAGGGCAGCACGGGGCCTCTCAGGCCCACGAAAGTGTGTTGAGGTCAGCAGGCGAACGAGACTGGACTCTCAGCCACACCTGTCCCGCGCCAGAGAGTGACTGGCCCGGCGCCATTGTGGGGGGCGTGGCGAAAAACCAGAGCGGCGGGAACCAGTGCAGGGAACCCGCGCTCCAGACAGCGCGCTGAGCCTCTCAGGCCCAGGGATCGTGAAAGGGCGCTGAGAGCGGCAGGCGAGCTAGACTGGTCTCTGCCTGAAAGTACGCGCATCTGCTCACCGCCCGCCAGAGGGCGCTCCTGGCTTACTGGGACGGACCTGCACAGAACAGGACTCTCTCACCACAGGGTAACTGCCTACAGCAGAGTCAACACCTGGAACTGATTCTTTTTATTTTTTTTATTTTTATTTTTATTTTTATTTATTATTATTATTTTTTTTTCTCACTGATTCGTTTTTTGTTCTGGCGAAGGGTTTTTTTGTTTTTGTTTTGTTTTGTTTGGTTTTTTGGTGGGGTTTTATTTTTGATCTGTCTGTTTTATTGTTTTTATCTTCGTTTTTGTTTCTGCATGTGTATTTGCTCTTTCCTTCATTATTCTCTCTGGTTTTTTATATGAGTGTAAACAGCGCCTCTAACTTCTTTGTGATTGTGGTTGTGATCTGTTCTTCCTTTTATCCCTTCCTTCTCTTTCTACCACCTGTCCTCTGCACTAGTGTCCCAATTTTAGTGGGATCCCTCTTGGTCCTCTAACCTTACATCTAATTCCTTCCTCTTCTCCCAATACTCTATTTCCTCCTTAACTCATTTTAAATTTAAACTCCTCAGGGGAAAAATTGACATACACAGGACTTGTATACTGCATATAATTTTTCTGGTGTGTTTTAGATTTTGTTATATAACCGCAACTCTATACAGCTAAAAGTGGTAAATAACTGGTTAGCTCAGTCTGTCATTTTCTAGGCTCTGTTTGATGCTTTACTTAACATTATAGCCAAATGTGAAATAATTGTTCTAAACATCTTTCCTTCCTGATATTTCATGATTGAGATTGACTAAGGGACACAGAAAATACAGTGGCACAGTACCAAAGAATCAAGGACTGGGCCAAACAGGTAGCAACTTCGCATACCCAACGAATTGAAGAGGTAGGATCTGGCAGAAAGCTCAAAACCTAAAAGCAAGCTCCACTTGGAAGATACTGCAGAGAAGTAGTCATCTTCTAAAGATCTTAAACACTAGCAATAAAGTAACCTACTATAGGTAATTTGCAAACATCACCCCAGGAATTAAAGAAAGAAAAAATGAGACGACACTTAAACAAGATGCAACCCCACACATCCAATTCACCAAAGGCAAACCTAGGGAGCAACGAGGTGGGACAATCCGAAAGCCACCCACCTGGCCTATCTGAAGTGGTAACAACAAAGCAACTGAATGAGGTTCTGGAAAAAATTAAAACAGAAATAATCTCACAGATAACTGCAGAGATAATGTCTACAATGAAGACCATGCTTAAGGACACTATAGCTGATACAGACAAAAAAATAGATGAACTTAAGAAAACTATAGAAACCATGAATGCTCAGCATAGGAAAGAAATGGAATCCATAAGGCAGATTCAAGCAGATACCCAAGAGATAAAAAATTCCATTGAAAGTATTTGTAGCAGAATAAGCCAATGCGAGGACAGGATCTCAGATATAGAAGACAGGCTTGCAATTAGTGATCATGAAATGGAAAAATTCTTAAAAATAGCAAGGGACCATGAAAAATCAATTCAGCAGCTGCTAGATGACTCAAAGATAAACAACTTAAGAATAATTGGAATAAATGAAAAAGCAGGAGATAGCATCAACGACATTAAAACCTTGTTCAAAGACATAATCAGGGAGAACTTTCCTGGAAGAGAAAAGGAATTTGATGCCCCTATAAGTGAAGCTTTTAGAACACCAACTAGACATGATCAAAAAAAAACTTCAGCCAGACATATTATAATCAAGATCCCAGAAATTCAACAGAAGGGCAGAATCTTAAAAGCTGTTAGGGAGAAGAGACAAATCACTTATGAAGGAAAACCCATCAGAATCACAACTGACTTTTCAGCACAAACCCTCAATTCAAGAAGAGCTTGGAATGATGTATTGCAAGCTCTAAAGGAAAATAATTTTCAGCCCAGATTGATGTACCCTGCAAAACTATCTTTCAAAATTGATGGAGAAATAAAATACTTTCATGACAAAGAACATCTGAGAAAATTTATGACCACCAAACCAGCACTCCAAAACGTTCTGAAGGACATTCTAGAAAGAGATAGGAACCCCAACAGAAGGAATCCACCAGACAGGGCAAATAATTAAATAGCCGGAAAGCAGAAAAACAAAGAGTGGGAACCAACAACAGGAAAATATCATGACAAGTCAATACATATCAGTTTTAACCATCAATGTTAACGGTCTCAATTCACCAATCAAAAGGCACAGACTGGCGAAATGGATCAAGAAGCAAGATCCAACAATATGCTGTATACAAGAAACACATTTAATTCAGAAAGAAATTCATAGATTGAAAGTCAAAGGATGGAAAACACTACTCCATGCCACAGGAACCCAGAAAAAAGCAGGGGTAGCTATTCTTTTTGCAGACAAAGTGAACTTCAAGCCAAGAAGGATTCAGAGAGATAAAGACGGTCATTACATCCTTGTAAAGGGAACAATCCAAGAGGAAGAGATAACGATCATAAATATATATGCGTCAAATACCAATGCACCCAGCTATATAAAACAAGTACTAAAGGACATGAAAAATCAAATAAGCACTAATACAATTATATTGGGAGATCTCAATACTCCACTGTCACAAAAAGATAGATCAACTGGACAGAAAATCAATAATGAAATAGTAGAACTGAACCAAACTTTTGAACAAATGGACTTAGTAGATGTCTACAGAGTGTTCCATCCCACAACATCAGAATACACATTTTTCTCAGCTGCACATGGGACGTTCTCCAAAATAGACCACATACTAGCTCATAAAACCTGTTTAAGTAAATGCAAAGGAATTGAAATTATCCCATGCATATTATCAGACCATAGTGCAATGAAATTGGAAATCAATGGCAAAAGATCCCACAAAAACTCCCTAAACACATGGAAATTAAACAGCATCCTCCTGAACAACCAATGGGTCACAGATGAAATTAAAGAAGAAATTAGACACTTTCTACAACTGAATGATAATGACAGTACAACATACCGGAACTTATGGGATACAATGAAAGCAGTCCTAAGAGGGAAATTTATAGCATTAAATACTTATATCAGGAATAGAGCAAGCGCAAATAAACAACTTAAGGGTGAACCTCGAGCTTCTAGAAAAAGAAGAGCAGGTTAAGCCAAAAGCCCGTACAAGGGAGGAAATTATAAAGATCAGAGCAGAAATTAACGTATTGGACAATAAAAAAACAATACAAAGAATCAATGAAGCAAAAAGTTGGTTCTTTGAAAGAATAAATAAGATTGACAAACCCTTATCCAACCTTATTAAAAAAAGAAAAGAAAAGACTCAAATCCATGCAATTGAAAATGAAAAGGGTGATATCATGACGGACCCTGCAGAAATCCAGAAGATCATCTATACCTATTTTGAAAATTTATATTCTACTAAGATGGAAAATGCAGAAGAAAGGGACAGATTCCTAGATTCGTATGAATTACCAAAGCTAAATCAAGAAGATTTAAAAATCCTAAATAAACCAATATCAACCAATGAAATTGAAGATGTAATTAAAAACCTCCCAACAAAGAAAAGCCCAGGCCCTGATGGATTCACTGCCGAATTCTACAAGAAATTTAGAGAAGACCTAACGCCCCTACTTCTCAAACTTTTCAATGAAATTGAAAGGGAAGCAATACTCCCAAATTCATTCCTGGAAGCAAGCATTACTCTGATACCAAAACCAGAGAAGGACCCAATTAAGAAAGAGAACTACAGGCCAATCTCCCTAATGAACATAGATGCAAAAATCCTTAATAAGATACTGGCAAACAGAATCCAACAAATCATCAAGAAGATTATACACCATGACCAAGTTGGATTCATCCCAGGGATGCAGGGATGGTTCAACATACGTAAATCAATAAATGTAATACACCATATTAACAGAACCAAAGACAAAAATCACATGATCATCTCAATAGATGCAGAAAAAGCTTTTGACAAAGTCCAGCACCTTTTCATGATAAAATCCCTACAGAAAATTGGAATAGAGGGTCTTTATCTCAATCTGGTAAAAGCTATCTATGACAAACCAACAGCCAATATTATACTAAATGGCCAAAAACTGAAAGCCTTCCCTCTAAAATCAGGAACAAGACAAGGATGTCCACTGTCCCCACTCTTATTCAACATAGTTCTGGAAACTTTAGCCAGAGCGATTAGACAAGAGAAAGAAATAAAAGGAATAATGATTGGAAAGGAAGAAGTTAAATTATCATTATTTGCAGATGACATGATACTCTACACAGAAGATCCCAAAAACTCCACTAAAAAACTGCTAGATTTAATAAGCAAATTCAGTAGTGTAGCTGGATACAAAGTCAATACTCAAAAGTCAATAGCCTTCCTGTACACAAATAACAAACTTACTGAAAGAGAAATTAGGGAAACAATACCTTTCACAATAACATCCAAAAAAATGAAATACCTAGGAATCAACCTCACGAAGGATGTAAAAGACCTCTATACTGAAAACTACAGTACTCTGAAAAAGGAGATTGAAGAGGATATCAGAAAATGGAAAGATATCCCTTGCTCCTGGATAGGAAGAACCAATATAGTGAAAATGGCCATACTTCCAAAATTGTTATACAGATTTAATGCAATTCCAATCAAAATTCCAACAGCATATCTCACAGAATTAGAGAAAACAATCCTAAAATTCATTTGGAATCAGAAGAGACCTAGAATAGCAAAGGCAATTCTGGGCAACAAAGGCAAGGCAGGGGGCATCACAATCCCCGACTTGAAATTATACTATAAAGCTACTGTGATAAAAACAGTGTGGTACTGGCAAAAAAACAGACCTGAAGATCAATGGAACAGATTAGAAGATGCTGAAACAACCCCAGACATACTAAGCCACCTTATCTTTGACAAAGGTGCCAAACACATTCACTGGAAGAAAGATAGCCTCTTTAATAAATGGTGCTGGAAAAACTGGCTCTACACATGCCGAAGATTAAAACTAGATCCATATCTTTCACCATGCACTAAACTAAATTCAAAATGGATCAGAGATCTAAATATTAAAACAGAAACATTAAATCTGCTGGAAGGTAGGATAGGTAAAACCCTTGGAGACATTGGTGTAGGCAAAGACTTTATGAATAAAAACTCAACCGCACGGGAACTATCCCAAAGAATCAATAACTGGGATCTCATCTTATTAAAAAGCTTTTGCACAGCAAGAGAAACCACCAACAGAGTGAAGTGACAACCCACAATGTGGGAAAAAATGTTTGCCAGCTGTTCCTCAGACAAAGGATTACTATCGAGAACATATAAAGAACTCAAAAAAATCAGACCTCCCAAATTTAAAGACCCACTCCAAAAATGGGCATCTGAGATGAATACACATTTCTCAGATGAAGAAATACTAATGGCAAATAAATATACAAAAAAATGTGCAACATCACTAGTCATTCGAGAGATGCAAATTAAAACAACACTGAGATACCATCTCACCCCAGAAAGAATGGCTACTATAAAGAAATCAACTAATAACAAATGCTGGAGGGGCTGTGGGGAAAAAGGAACCCTTCTTCACTGTTGGTGGGAGTGTCGACTGGTACAGCCACTGTGGAAGTCAGTGTGGAGATTCCTCAGAAAACTAGGGTTGGAGGTCCCATTTGACCCAGCTATTCCCCTTCTGGGCATCTTCCCAGAAGAATTAAAAACATCGTACCACAGCGATATATGTGCACCCATGTTTATAGCAGCACAATTTGTAATAGCCAGATCTTGGAAACAACCCAAATGCCCATCAACTGAGGAATGGATAAGAAAGATGTGGTATTTTTATACAGTGGAGTACTATTCAGCCATAAAGAAGGATAAACTGGAGACTTTTATAGGTAAATGGATGCAACTCGAGAAAATACTCATAAGTGAAATAAACCAGAAGCACATGTGTAAGCATCGTATTATCTCTCTAGTATGAGAAACTGAAAGAGTAAATAAGATCCAAAATGTACAATAGATATGGTGAATCAAAAAGAAACTGGTCAAAAGGAAAGAGAGACTGGAATAGGGAAAAGAAAGAAGGGAAAGGGAAAAAAATTGTATATATATATATATATATATATAAGATGGTTAAGATAGATACACTACCATTTTTACTTAGTTCATTGAAGAGTAAGGTTTGTGCCAATAATGTTTGGACAATTGAATGCTAATGTCTGGTGTCCTGAATAACTAACTTAAAGATAGTAATACGTAATGTATTAACCATTGTTACCCTCCTATTATGTTGTTTTGAAAATTTGTTCTTCTTTTGATTTGTTTTGTTTTTTTTCTTCTCTTTAAAAAAAAAAAAAAAAAAAGAATAAATGGTGAAAAAGATCATGCAAAAAATCTGGAAGTTCAGCCTTCTGGGCGGGGGGTGGTCAACGAAAGTAAAGAAATGAGTCTTTTGCAGGTTCTTTTAGTGAAATCAGTTGAGAGTGTTAGAAATACCTTGAGAACACTGGGGGCTATCGTAGTTTTTCACAATAGCCTATGCTGTGTTTCCCAGATGGAGCATGTGCTTTTGTCTTTGGTCTTATCCTCTCCCACTCTTCACTTTTACTTTCACAAATACACTTTTCCACTGCTTAAAAAAAAAGAACATTGAATGGGCACATTGGATTATAGTGCTCCCCCTCAGAAATACTTTTTTTTTTCTTTTTGCTGTACTAGGTTGAACCCAGGGCCTCATGTATGCTAGGTAGCATGTACTCTAGTGACAAGCTACCCCCCAACCCTTTTTAATCTTTTATTTTGAGACAGGGTCTTGCAGAATTGCTGAGGCTGGCTTGGAATTTGTGATCTTCTTGCTTCAGCAGTGGCTGGAATCACAGGCATGCACCACCATGCCTGGCTTAGAAATGTTTTGAACAGGTGCTGCTTTATTCCAGACTTTGAGCAGATGCAGAAGGATAAAATTTGCTTGTATGTTGACTGTTTCCCCACTGCCTAAAACATAAGCGGGCATGTACAGTATTGGATGGGTTGAATGAATGGGTAAATAAACTTGGAATCATAGACCTGCTATTTGCTAGCTGAGTAAACTTGGGCAAATTATTTAGCATTTCAGATGATTCGAGCCTCAGTTTCTTTGATTAGAAAATGGAGGGGGGAGACAGTTCCTCTTACTCCGTAGCCTCATCTTATGGGTTAAATGTGAATTCAAGTGTAAAAATAATGAAAGGGGCCGGTGAGATGGCTCAGCGGCTTAAGCGCCTGCCCGGCAAGCGCGAGGGCCCGAGTTCGACTTCCGGAACCCACATACGAAAAAGGGGCCGGTGATATCGCTCAGCGGCACGGGCGCCTGGTGGCGCCCGAGGTCCTGAGGTCGAACCCCCGGTACCCACCAAAAAAAAAAAAATGAATGAAAGTAGTTGAGTGGGTGTAGAGGAGAGCAGCTAGGGGAGCAAAGGGAAGGAACTGTAGTTTGTCGGGTGGAACTTTAAAGGGGAAGGGGGGGATATAGTAAGAAATGAAACTAAAAAGGTAAACTGGCTCAGCTTTAAGTGGGAACTGACTGATGAGCTAGCGCGCTGTCATGACTGCACTGGGAAGCCGTTGAAGCGCTATAACCAGAAGTGACATTTTTAGGTTTACCTTTTTTTTTCTTTTTGGGGTGCTGGAAATCCAACCCAGGGTCTTGTGTGTAGGCAAGCATTTCTACCACTGAGTTATACCCGCAGCCCCAGATTTACATTTTAAAAGGGTTACTCCGCCTAAGATAGGAGACAATGATGAAAAGCCAATTATGATGCCAGAGAGGGGTTGAGTTTAGTGAACTGGGTATCTTATGCTCTGTGTACTCTTAGAGATGTAAGTTAACTCTTATCAGTAAAAGACAGGGCAAATAACAGTGGCACTTTGATGTATCATCAGGTCTACTGGGACATCTCCAGGATTTTTTTCTAAAATTACCATTTTAGAAAAAGGGTCCTTTATTAAAGATGTGGTCGGCAGGAAGAGGACTATAGAACCCACAAATATTTTACAAGTTGCCTTTTCTTTTTTCTTTTTCTTTTTTTTCTTTTTTTTTTTTTTTTTGCCTAACTAGGAAGTCAGTGATTTCAGAAATTTAATAGAAAAAAATATTCCTAGTACCAGTGAGGTCCAGGTGATGTTTTCAATTAGCAGTAATTTAATGAGATTGATAGGCTGGTAAGAGCTAATCCTGTAATATATGGAAAAAAACTGAAAAAGCAGTCCTATGTGTGGCATGTCTCCTGCAGTAGGGCTTTTCTAACTCAGATTTCTTTGATTTAACTTTTTAATATCTTATAAGCTTTCCAGAAATAAATTTGTATCTGACATTGCTCAGATACTTTTTAGCTTCCAAAATAAGTAAAGCTAGCAGATAAATTTGAAATTAGAGGTTTATAATAACTTTCTAAGCTAAAGGAAAATAAAAGCACATTGCTTATGTTACCAAGGACACAGGGTCAGAGGCTTAACTGGGGAGTCCCAAGTCCGGATTCTGGAGTTGAACAAAGAAAATGTTGGTAAAGCAAGTAGGGAATTTTTCTGTTTGGCCAAATAGGGAAGACAGATAGTGTAGTGTATAAGTCAGTGTTTACTGGAGAAACAGGTTTAATATAAGATACACAAATATATGAAGATTTATAAGATTGGCTTATAGTGACTGCCCACAGAGTCAGGTGTGGAAGAGTGCAAAAGGGCTGGGGATCCGAAGGATCCAGTCGAAGGCCTGGAGCTCACTGTAGTGTCCCATGCGAGCCATATCAGGAGGCCGAGGAGTCTGCACCGGAAGCCAGGAGATGACCTTGGAGGTGAAGGCAAAGACTGGAGCTCCTTCGGGGAAACAGAAGTGAGCCTTCCTTCTCCGTGGCCCTTTTACTCCATTCAGGTGACAAGCCACTGTGGCTGGGTCTTCTGTCTTCAGTAAATCCCCTCAGCCACACCCGGAACTATCCTGATCCAGTTTAGTTGGGTGTTTCTTACTCAAGTTGACACAGTTAGTTAACTGTCACACATAGGAAGCCTTCTGTGGTGACGGCAGCTTTAGAATCGTGTATGGAGAGGACACAAGCCGGGAGCCAAGAGGTGGCACAGAACCTTGTGGCAGACTGTGGGGCCTGCCTCCCAGAGAGGTACGCATATGAACAGGAGTGTTCTTCAGGCTGCAGTCTATAGCAAGTGTGGGTTTTCCGGGGTCACTCTGGAGTCTTGGCGTCCTGTCAGCAGGGGAATTGTTATTGTTTGGGACAGTTTCCATTCTCACCATGAGATAACTGCCATGACAGCAGGAAGCTGGAAAATGCAACCAAAGAAAACAAGTTAGAAGGATCATGCTTCTTTAAATCCTTTTTGTTGCTGTTGTTTCGTTTTGAGACAGAGCCTTGCTATGCTATGTAGTCCGTGCGTGCCTGAAACTCGGGATGCCCCTGCCTCAGCCTCCCAAGTGCTGGTATGATAGGCATGTGACACCACACCTGGATTACTGTATACCTCTAGATAATGCATTTATGCTTCCTTGACTATTAGTAATGACTGGAGGGGGAGAAAACGCCATGCTCCGTTTTTACTGTATTCCTGCCAGAACATAGGTGCTCAGAGACTATCTGCTGAATTAAAAACAAAAATACTTCGAAGTGATATACTGATCTAGTGTCAAGTATTTATTTGTACCCAGTAGTGGTGATGAATATAACCTGAACAATAGAATAGAACTGAACAAACTCCCTCACCGTTTCAAGATGGCTCACTGGAGACCTCTGTAAAAATCAGGTCTTGGTCTAAAAAGGTAGTCTTCCTAGATGACACAGAAATTAAACTCATTACCTTGGCTTATTAAGACAGCACTAGCCAGGTGTGGTGGCACACACCTGTAACCTCAGCTCCTCAGGAGGCTGAGGCAGGATTGCAAGTTGGAGGCCAGCCTGTACAACTTAGTGAAACCCTGTCTCAAAATAAAAAGGCTGCAGATGTAGCTCATTGGTAGAGCGCTCGTCTAGCATGTGCAAGGCCCCGAGTCGGTCTCCAGTTATTCCCTGCCTCAAAGAAGCCGTAGCACTAAGTAATTAGCTCATTAACTGACCCTCCCCCACATTCAGAATTAATGGACACAAGATGCAGCAGGCCTGCAAGAATCTTTTAGAACTCCCCAGATGATTCTGATGTGCAGCCAAGATTGAGCGCCATGAATTTATGTGCCTTCCACAGAAATCTGACTTTAAATTTAGTAATGCAATATGCAAGTAGAGAAGATGACGACTTAAACTTTTATTTCCAAGTATTTTTCGATTTAAAAAAGGTAAGATTTGGATTACAGTTTTTTGTTTTGTTTTGTGTTCTGTTTTGTGTTTTGACACAGGGTCTCTTTATGTAGTTCAGGTTGGCCTTGAACTTGCAGTGATCCTCCTGCCTCAGCCTCCCAAGTGCTGGGATCACAGGCATGCACCACCATGCCTGGCTGGATTATAGTTTTTTTGTTTTTTTTTTGTGGGTACCGGGGGGTCCACCTCAGGACCTCGCGCGCCAACAGGCGCCCGTGCCACTGAGCGATATCACCGGCCCCTTTTTCGTATGTGGGATCTGGGAGTCGAACTCGGGCCCTCGCGCTTGCAAGGCAGGCGCTTATGCCACTGAGCCATCTCACCGGCCCCTGGATTATAGTTTTTAAGAAGTCTTCAGTACAAATACGATGGATGATAGAGTTAGCAGTGTTATTTTTCTTGCTTTGCAATGGAGAAGAGAAGGTCCTAGGAAGCCAGTAAGGGTGATTGTGTGAGGAGATGGAGGGAAAAGATGACTGTCTTGCCATTCCCTTAAGGGCCACACTGATTAGTAATTATTACACATGTTTATTTCTCACCTCCCCCCAATACTGGCAATTGAACTTAGAGACTTTGTGCTGAGCTACATTTTTCCAGCCCTCTTTTATTTTTATTTTTATTTTTATTTATTTTTGATACAGAGTCTCATTAAGTTGCTCAACTGCCTAGGTGAGCTCAAACTTTCAATCTTTCTGCTTCATCCTCCCACAGAGTCATGGGATTACAGGCACAGGCCAACCATGCCCAGCTCTCTTGTTTCTTTTGTGTTTTATTTTGTTTTTGTGGGTACTGGGGTTTGAACTCAGGACCTCGTGCGCCAGCAGGCGCCCGTGCCGCTGAGCAATATCACCGGCCCTTTTTTTCGTATGTGGGTAGTGGGAGTCGAACTCAGGACCTTGCGCTTGCCAGACAGGCGCTTATGCTGCTGAGCCATCTCACCCGCCCTTTTGTTTTGTTTTGTTTTTTGGTTTTTTTTTGAGGCAGGGTTTCACTGCAGTTCAGGCTGGCCTTGAACTCACTTTGTAGCCCAGGCTGGCCTTGAACTTGTGATCCTCCTGCCTCAGCATCCCAAGTGCTGGGATTACAGGTGTGTGCCACCACGCCCGGCTCTTTTTTGTTTTTGGAAGGGTCTTGCTATGTAGTTCGGGCTGGGTTTGAGCTCGCTATGTAACCCAGCCTGGTCTCTTCCTGCTTCAGCTTCCCACGTATTAGCATTTCCAGTCTTCTTCTCTATCTCTCATGCATCTTGGTTTTTTTCACTCAGTTGTTTACTGTTTTGAATCTGGCCATATTGTTTGAATGCTTTAATACTGTTTCTTTACGTGAAAAATGAAAATAAGTATATTTTATTGACAATCAGTTCCAGATTTCATAACATCTGTTCTTTCAAATGTAATACAAGTAAAGCTGACTTATATTGTATTCTGAGATGGTTTGTGCTTTGTTTTGTATTTTTTCCTTAAATGTCATACAGCAGCTGTTGGAGTAGTACTCTTGGTTTTTTCTCTGTGTGGTAGCTGGCCTTCCTCCCTCCCTCCCTTCCTTTGTTTTTTGCAGTACTGGGGATTGAATCCAGGGCCTCCTACTGTGCTATATCCCAGGCCTTTTAAAATTTCATTTTGAGACAGGCTCTTGCTAAGTTTCCCAGGCTGGCCTTGAACTTGTGATCCTCTTGCCTCAGCCTCCTGAGTAGCTGGGAACTGGGCTTATAGGTATGTGCCACCACTCACGGCCTTTTTTTTTTTCTTAGTGGATCTACTCTAAGTAATGTTGACTTAGTATCTTCCTTTGTATAGGCACTTTTTTTTGGTAGTGCAAAAGTTCTTTAGAAGCTTTTTTTTTTTTTAATGTGGGTACCGGGAATCGAACTCAGGACCTCGCACTTGCCAGGCAGGTGCTTGTGCCGCTGAGCTATATCACCGGCCCTAGAAGTTTTGTAATCGGAGGTTATTCTGGCTGTCTTATTGCATAACAACCGCCCCCCAAAAAACCTTAGTGGCTTAAAACAACAGTATTTTATGAGTTCTCATGGTTCTTTCATTGACTGTGCATTGCCAGCTGTGGTGGCGCTGCCTGTAATCCCAGCACTTGGGAGGCTGAGGCAGGAGGATTGCCATAAGTTTGAGGCCAGCCTGGGCTACATAGTGAGTCAGGCCAGCCTGAACTATGTAGTGAGACTCTGTCTCAAAAAACTAAAACCAACCAAACAAACAAAAACCACACACACGCACACACGCACACCACACCACACCACACATTATCTGTGCATGTCTGCTTCATTCAACTGAGGCTGTAGTCATCTGGCACTCTAGACCAGAGCATCCAAGAGGGCTCACTTTTGTGTCTGGTGCTGGGCTCTGCTGGGACCCTGGCTTGGCGCCCTCTCTCTCTGTCTCTCTCTCTGTCTCTCTCTCTCTCTCTCTCTCTCTCTCTATGTACAGTCTGAGTCTCTCTCTTCCTGCTTAACCACTTCATATGTTGCTTCCAGCAGAGTAGCCATACTTTTTTTCTTTTAGTTTGTTTTAATTTATTTTAATTTTTATTTTTTATTTGAGACATGGTCTCACCAGGCTGGCCTTGAACCCACTATGCAGCGCAGGCTGGCCCAGAACTCGTAGCAGTCCTCCTGTCTCAGTCTGCCGAGTACTGGAATTACAGGCTTGCGCCATCACATCTGGCTTAACTTTTTTTTTTTTTTTAATGTGGGTACCGGGAGTCGACCTCAGGACCTTGCGCCTGCCAGCAAGCGCTTGTGCAGCTGAGCGATATCACCGGCTCTTTTTTCCTTTATGTGGGTACCGGGAGTCGAACTCAGGACCTCGCGCTTGCCAGGCAGGCACTTATGCCGCTGAGCTATCTCACTGGCCCAACATTTTTTAAATTAGCTGTTTCTTTTTAAGAAATTGACCATTACATTTCTAATGTTCTGAAATGGCCAACAGACCATAGAAAGTTTTCTCTTTGGGCTCCTGCTTGAAACCACAGACTTCTTACTTGAGTTCAGGGTTTCCAAAAGTGTGAAGGAGAAAGTGAACTTTCCTTGAAGATTAGTCCAAAGAACAGAACTGGCACATTGGTTTCTTCCACTCTTCTTGTTATAGTAGCTCCCCAGTCCAGGTTCAGTGTGGAAAGGTGACTGTAAAAGGTGTTAGGACAGGGGATTCGGGACATTAGAGGCCATCTCTGAAGATTAGTTACCAAAGAGACATTTAGCCTAGTCGTGAAAGATTTGGGGCATATGAAATTTAAGACTACACTGAGATTATCTAGATTTTATTTTTTCCATGACCCCGTTTCAGTATTTGTTTTGTTAAATAGGAACTGTATAGGAATTATTTAGGTATAAGGCATAAGTAGAAAGAAATCAGCAAATTGCTAATGAGTTAAGGAGAAGTGAGTACGGAATGGAGAAGAGATGGTGTCATGAACTTTGTTAAATTAGTAAGAATTGTTGGATGTGATGAGGCACTCCTGTAGTTCTAGCAGTCTGGGAAGCTGAGGCAGGAGGATCACAAGTTTGAGCCCAGTCTGGGCAATTTAGCAACTTAGAAAGATCCTGTCACATGATAAAACATTTAAAAGGGCTGGGGATGTTGCTTAGCATGAAGGCCATGGGTTCAAACCCCAGTACTGAAAAAAAAAAAAAAATCTGAAAAGATATACCATTTATTGACTACTGCTGAAACATGGAAGAATCAAGGAAAGAAGTAAAAACGGAAAGAAGAAAAATGAAATAATTATATTTTACAGAATTGATGTGTTTAGTACTTAGAATAGTGCCTGGTACATAGTAGTTAATACATTTTGAATACTTTATTTGTTTGTTTGTTTTTGGTTTTGGTTTTTGAGACAGGGTATTGCTGTGTAGTTCAGGCTGGCCTTGAACTCACTGTGTAGCCCAGGCTGGCCTCGAACTGTGATCCTTCTGCCTCAGCCTCCTGAGTGCTGGGACTACAGGTGTGCTCCACCAAGCCCGACTTGTTTTCAAAAAGGGAGTTATCAGTATTTCAGGAAACTTGTACTTTATTCTATTTACCCAGCTGGACCATAGATGATTTAGAAGAGTGTAGTTCACCTCTGGTCAAATGGATGTTCGTAGAGGCAATTTTGCCTTAAGAATTGAAAACCTTTTTATATCTTGACTTGAACGAAGTGTGCCACTTTCAGGAATTGTTTGTGTAGAAAAAACTACACCGATGGGCTTTTAAAATTTGTTATAAAAAGGTTCAATATGCCTACATGTTATCTTACCCTTATTATAATTTATCTAGTTCTTGTTTTGTCATGCCAAATACAAATTTAGAAATGAAATATTTAAAAAGACAGGTTATTTAATTTTTCTGATACGTAATTCATCCAAGAGACGTTTGTTTTATTCTGTTTTGTTTTTCTTTCTTTTTTATTTGTTTAGATATGCAAGGCACTCTTTGATATTCTCATTTATCTTGGTCATTAATTGAGTTTTCCTAACATTTGTTCTTTTCTTCCTGCTTTCAAGATGAATTTTTGGACAGGAAACCTAGGAGGAGCCAGATATGGTGGTGCATGCTTGTAATCCTAGCTACTTGGATGGCTGAGGCAGGAAGATTGCAAATTTGAGTGAGGCCTGGGCAACTGAGGAAGAGCCCGTCTCAAAATAACAGAAATAAAAATAAAAAGGGCTGGCGGTATAGCTCAGTGGTAGGAACACTTGCCTCCCATGTGTGAAGCTCAGGATTTAATCCCCACCACCTTCCCTGGCCTTCACACATACATAGGAAGGAAAGAAGGGAGGGAGGAAGAAAGGAATTGAGATACTCTTCTGTCTGTTTCATATTAATTAGTAATCACATCGAAGAGTGGACCTGTGCCTGCCTGCCTTTTCTGCAAGTCTCAGCACGTTCAACGCCATTTTTATTCCCCTCCTTGCCTCCCTTCCTCCCTTTCTTTTTTTCAGTACTGGGGATTGAACCCAGGGTCTTTGGATTGGGGTACAGCCCAGGCCCTTTTGTTTTATTTTTTATTTTGAGACAGGGTCTTACTGAGTTTCCCAGGCCAGCTTTGGACTTGGGATCCTCCTGCCCCAGACTCCTGAGGAGCTCAAATTGCAAGCTTGCTCCCCATGCCTGGTTTCCGTGTTATCTCATTACCTCCCTTTTCCCCTTTATCTCAGATGATGTGAGATTGCCAGAATTTCATTTCTGAACCTCAGTCCTATTGTCTTCTCTTTTAGCAATGCAGATCATGGGTTTGGGTTCTGTCTCCTGTGCTATGTGAAGCCTGTTCTCTGAGCCCAGGAGCCACAGTGGCCATGCTCCGTGTTCTTCTGTCTGACTTGGTTACTGCCTTTTTGTGTGTGTGTGTGTGTGTGTGTGTGTACTGGGGATTGATTGATCCAGAGCCTCCACATTGAGCTACATCCTCAGCACTTTTTATTTTTTATTTTGAGGGTCTCCTTGTTAGGGTTGAGACGCCCGCCGCGTGAAGGAAGACTCTAAGAAGCGTTCTCTCATGCAAAAGGCAAGGGGTTTTATTGTCCAAGCATGCGTGGGGCTCACTGAACACGCAGGAACAGAGAGCCCCGAGCTAAGCCTGTGCAGCGCTTATAAGCCTATAGAACAAAGGGAGGAGGGGTCTTTTTTTTTTTTTTTTTTTTTTGTGGGTACCAGGGGGACGACCTCAGGACCTCGCGCGCCAACAGGCACCCGTGCCACTGAGCGATATCACCGGCCCCTTTTTCGTATGTGGGTTCCGGGAGTCGAACTCGGGCCCTCGCGCTTGCCGGGCAGGCGCCTACGCCGCTGAGCCATCTCACCGGCCCGGGAGGAGGGGTCTTTGCAAGCACGGTACAGAAGCAGATGGCATTGGTTAGTTTAAACAGCTTTTTACATTCATTGGGAGAAGCTTATCTCGTAACCCAGATCCCTGGTCAACTCTGTTCTCATTCTTATCTAATTTAGGCAACTTTAAACTGTAACAGCTTAATTCCCCTAACATTGGGAGGAGGAGGACAGCATGGATTGTGCATTCCCAGAAGGGAAAATTCCTCTTACATTCCCCCCTTTTTGTTTTGTAAATCTCTAATCTTAGAGATCGGAGTGCCCTGTGATCCCGACAATAATGGAGGCCAGTCCAGGGTTCTTTGGCCTCCCATTCTAACTTGTCTAAGGTTTTTATGATGACCCCTAACCAGGATCCTGGAGGTGCCCGGTAGGTAGAGTCTTGTGGCAGGGTCTTGTTGAACCACATTTCATACCCCTGCCACACTTTGTTTTCAGCTCTTTTCTGGGGTGTAGATTATGTGATTGGGCGCAACCTCAACCACGGAAGCAATAGCTTCATAAAAGGGCGGACTTGGCCTGATACACATCCAACAGCTTTTGGCTAAACCAGGGTTTGACCTTGCTCAAACAATTTCCAGGTTTGAGACATTACCTTTTGAAAGGGTCTTGGGTAGCACCTTTGGCTTGGAACTCTCAGGGCGATGTAACTCACCAAAAAGAGCGGGGAAAGGGGCAGCAGGTTTTTGGGGTGTCATCTTTACCCTTGATATGTGGATAAAGATCCCCGGATCTGTCCATCCCCCTATCTTTTGTCAGCCTTTCCGCTTTTCTCTATACACTTGGATGTATTTATCATTTTGGGCCCACCAATGGGTCAGAGGATCTGGGTCTCGTGACACTGGGGCCCCGCTAAATCGGCTCCCCCAGAGCCCTATGGTTTCATAACCCCAGTGTGGGCAGTATGCTGCCCTTTCATTGTCACAGCTTCCCCCTTTTACTTTTGGGCACATATATAGCCCAAAAGTTACCAGGTCTATGTCTGAACTTTCTTTGCTAATTGCCTTTTTCTGGACTTCACACGCAGGGAAGAAGTCTGTGGGCCCTTTGTCCCGTCACCAGTGGGGGTTCCAAAAGTAGCACATGGGGATTACAAAGACAGCAGTCTGCTGGTCACAGGGGATACGTTGTGATGCCATCACAGCCTGCTTAAGTCTAATAGAGTCAACCTGCAGGCGTTTAACTGTATAATTGCAGAGATGTTCCCCAAATCTGTCGGGGCCAATTGTTCTTATCTGCGAACTGGCTTTCCCCAGGGGTAGCAGAAGAAACAGCAGCAGAGCTGGAAACAGGACAGTAACAGGAGTCATGACGTGGGCCCAGTCACAGTTAGAGTCTTTGAGAGCAACGCAGTGAGCAGGTCCCTGGCACAGGTGGTGGCAGTGGTGGCGCTGGCTCCTCAGGGGCCCACTTTTTGACTCTTGAGTGATGAATCCACAGAGCACAACCGTTATGGGGAGCCCATACCATAGAATGATCAGAAGGAGTGGACTGGCATGGGCATGGGGATCAGATGTCTCCATAACAGTCTGCTTAAGTTTCTGAAGCATCTGGTGCAGCGCCTTTATCTGTTGGTGTAAGTTCAAAGTTCCCATCTCCTGTAATCTATTCAAAACAGGTATCAGTGGGGGAGGCTCCCAAACATTATCTCAAATGGAGTTAGTCCACCTCGGTACAGTGTACACCGCAACTGCAAGAGGGCCGCTGGGAGCACAGTAACCCAGTTAGCCCCAGTCTCTTGGCATAACTTTGTCAGGGTGGTTTTTAAAGTAATGGCACAGTTCCTTGTCTCCGGACACTTAGTCTCAATGTTTCAGTCTTAGTGGGAAGGCCTCCACCCATCCTGTTTTTAGAAGACCTGTACATCTGGAAGGTATGAATATACTTAATATAATTTAGTCTTGTTGTCTAACAATTTTTGATGACTTATGAAAACCAGATCACTTAACACATTATTTTGAACATCATTTTGGTCAGCTGGCAACTTTTGGTGGAAGCATACCAGACAAACGTTTCAAAAATCCAAAAATGCAAAAAGAAAATTTGTTGAGCTCAAATAAAACAGTTGTTTACAGGTTGGGCACACAGAAAAACAAAACATACAGACAAATTTAATAAAAAAAAATCAGAGTGCACTCATATATATATATAGCAGAGACCCTCTTTGTGTGCGGAGAAAGAGAAAAAGCACACTTCAGGATAAGGTTTTTGTCCCAGGTGTTTTGAGCCAGGGCACCCAGCTTGTGTTTCCCACTGTGGCTTACTCAGCTTACTTGATGTTTTGATAAAGCAGGCATTTACATTTCTCCTTTTAGATAGTAATTTTGATTAATCATCACTCAGGAGTTTGTAGTGCACAAGAAAAGTTTTATGCACATCAATTTAAACTGAAAACCAAAAGTATAAGTGCCAATTAGTCAAAATTTGTAATTAGATTTCTCCTGTAAAACTTACCTAGATGCTTGCAGGCAGCGCCAGGCTGGTGACGTCCAGGCTGGCCATTGGGGCAGCACTCGCACCGCGTACAACCAGGAGTTTATATATGGAAACTAATCTGGGTGTTCAGGCTTTCCGGTGACAATATTTCATACTCCATTGATTACCTGGGGACCGAGCAACCCTTTAGCTAATCATCCCACATTGAATGTGGGCCATTCAAGCTCACAGAAGCTTTGGAGCCTCCCTTCTTTATCTTAACTCTATAATCCGCTTTGAACTTATCAAAATTGTTAAGCATACATTTTCAAAACAGTTGACTTACTACCAACGGAACTCATTATCAATGGCTCGGACAATACAGTAACCCGCAGTTATGATTTATCTAAGCAAGTCCTGTCCCCTCCACTCAATCTGAAATGCTAACAAAATTTTGAGAAGCGCAGGCGCAGGGGGGTGGGTATGGACGCAACACAAAGCAGCACGCACACACATATAAAAACAGACAGTCCCGGGAACAATAACTACACCGCTCCCGACCTCAAATGTGGAACAGATTCAGAGGACGACCTCTGACAGACGGCAAAACATTGCGTCCGGTGGCCTAGCTCTCACAGGTTTAAACAGAACAGACGCTAGCACAGAACAGATACCTGGACGAGCCTTGGGCAAATTGCCAAACCAGAAACCGAATTACAAGCGCGCTTACCTTGGTTGGGAGGCGGGAATTCAGTTGTGTCTGTCTCGTAGCCTTGCGTCCTGCCTTGCAGCTGATCTGGGGGGGCCAGCTGAAGATCAGCTTTTTGGCGCCTTGGCCCCCCAAGGGTTAGCTGCCAGGCAAGGAGGCACCGAGGCCCCCTCAAATGAGGATCTCCCTGTGAGGATCTCGCTGGGGCCTACAAAATGTTACGGCAAAATCACAAGATAGATTCACTCACAGGAAGACAAGATTCGAGAAACAAATGAATTCTTTAATTGATGCCGGCCAGGGACAGCAGAAGCTGACCCCGAGCTTTTGTGTCCTCCTCCTTAAATATACTTTTGGAGGCCTTACAAAGTCCTTGGTTGCCATGGAAACTGCATTCTTTACTATATCACCTGGGATTTTTACAAGGTCTTTCTCAAACATCTGGCCAATGATCTAGAGTGAAAGAGAGGGGGGGTGGATGTTGTTTGTCCCATGGTGGGTGCTGTGGAACAAAAGAGATTAGTGGCGCCAAACAAAGACAGACAAACACTACAACCAAGACAATAGACAAATGCCGGCACACAAAACTTCTCCAAAAGAGGAAGTGAAAGAGTTACAACTGGGGAATCCCCCGCTGAATAGACCCTCAGGAGCCCACGAGGTAGGCTCCAGGAGTCTATGTGGAATCACAACTGGGGAATCCCCCGCTGAATAGACCCTCAGGAGCCCAGGAGGTAGGCTCCAGGAGTCTATGTAGAAACACGACCGGGGAATCCCCCGCTGAATAGGCCCTATGGACCTATAATCCCCGAGGCGTCCCCCGGGGAAGTGACCTGTGACCCAGAAGCCCAGAGGCAAGTCACTTGGACCAAGAGCTCATGCGTCTTGGTGCCAGTCACAACAAAAACTAGGTGATTGCAAAGTGAAAGTAAGACAAAGAGAGGCAAAGAAAGAGAGAGAGAGAGAGAAACGGCCGTACTTACCCCAAGAGGTGGCTGTTGAAGCCCTCCGAAGCAGGGGGCAATCTCCAATCCCGGACGAGCCCCCAATGTTAGGGTTGAGACGCCAGCCGTGTGAAGGAAGACTCCAAGAAGTGTTCTCTCATGCAAAAGGCAAGGGGTTTTATTGTCCAAGCATGCGTGGGGCTCACTGAACACGCAGGAACAGAGAGCCCCGAGCTAAGCCTGTGCAGCGCTTATAAGCCTATAGAACAAAGGGAGGAGGGGTCTTTGCAAGCGCGGTTACAGAAGCAGATGGCATTGGTTAGTTTAAACAGCTTTTTACATTCATTGGGAGAAGCTTATCTCGTAACCCAGATCCCTGGTCAGCTCTGTTCTCATTCTTATCTAATTTAGGCAACTTTAAACTGTAACAGCTTAATTCCCCTAACATTGGGAGGAGGAGGACAGCATGGATTGTGCATTCGCAGAAGGGAAAATTCCTCTTACATCCTTAAATCACTAAATTGCCCAGGCTGGTAGGTTTCAATGTTGTCATCCTCCTGCCTTAGTTTCCCAGTGTGCTGGGATTACAGATGAGCACCACCATGCTGGGCTTGGTTACTGTCTTTTGAGGATCCCCACTTTTCTGATCACTTGTTTCTTGTTCTGTTTATTACTGCTACTTTCTGGGTGATAAAGCAGGTAGACTTTTTTGTGTGTGTGTGGGTACCGGCGGTCGACCTCAGGACCTCGCGCGCCAGCAGGTGCCCATGCCACTGAGCAATATCACTGGCCCTTTCTTTGTATGTGAGTACCGGGAGTTGAACTCAGGACCTCGCGCTTGCCAGGCAGGTGCTTATGCCGCTGAGCTATCTCACCGGCCCCAAGGTAGACTTTTTTTTTTTTGTGGGTATCAGGGGTCGACCTGACCTCAGGACCTTACACGCCAGCAGGTGCCCGTGCTGCTGAGCAATATCACCGGCCCTTTTTTCCATATGTGGGTTCCGGGAGTCGAACTCGAGCCCTCGTGCTTGCCAGGCAGGCACTTACGCCGCTGAGCCATCTCACCGGCCCCCAAGGTAGACTTTTAAAACTGTATGTGTTAAAAAAAAAACCCAAAAAACAAAACTATATGTGCTGATTTTTAGTTAAATGAGATTTTTCAGTAGTGGAAAATTTTTTATCATTACTTGTTATAGAGGACACCTGCCTGTAAGATAAACTAAGTTTTGTGTTTACTGGGTAGTTAAGAAATCTCACTGGCTTCGTGTTAAAACTCTGGGCATATCTCCTTTCCAGATCTCCTCTCTCATCTGGCCTTATATCCTTCCTACAAATCCCAGGAAATTAGTCTACTTCTTTCTGTTAAACAAATCTACTGCAAAATTATTGCTGTAACAAGCCAGGTGTGGTTAGTGCACACCTGTAATCCCAGAACCTGGGAGGCAGAGGCAGGAGGATTGTAAGTTTGAGGCCATTCTGGGCTGCATAGTGATTTCAAGGGCAGCATGGACTATATAGTGAGACCCTGTCTCAAAAAAACAAAACCAAAAAAAAAAAAAAAGGTAAAAATAAAAAGAGAGAAAAAAAATTGTTGTAACAAAAATTACTCTCTTAATATAACATAACAAAATTACAAGGATTTAGTTGAAGGTCTTTTTATTTATTTTCTTGAAAGACATGGTCTCACTGTGTGCAGACTGGCCTTAAACTCCTGTGCTCAAATAGTCCCTGTGGCTCAGCTTCCCGAATAGCTGAGGGCCTTTGCACTAAGCTACAGCTACAGCTACAGCCCTTTTCTTTTCTTTTTGTTTTCATGTTTAATTTTGAGACAGGGTCTCACTAAGTCTTTAATTACCCTGCACTCTAAGCATTGCACCACTGCACCAGCTTAGTTAGCTTGAGTTTGAGTTTTTTGTTTTTTTTGAGGCAGGATCTTGTGATGTAGTCCAGGGTGGTCTTGAACTAGCTATGTTGCTCAGATTTTTCTGAAACTCGAGGTTTTTCTGTCTCAGCCTCCCAAATGCTGGGATTACAAGCATATGTCATCATGCCTGGCTAGTTTACAGATCTGAAGTGGCTTTAGTTTTGATTCTAGATTCAAGCAACACTTAATTCCATAACAGAATAAGTGTTTTGGTGAGCTGAACAGAGGAGGTTGGTTTTATAGACAGAAAAGAGCTGTAGAAAGCTTAAACAAAGAAACTAAAGCAGATTGGGAAGGAGGGTAATGAAGGGAGACAAAACAATAGAAAAATAACTGATGAGTTAATATCAGGTTACTTAATGTTATCTTTTTATCAGGTTACTTAATGTTATCTTTTTTGTGAAAGGACTAAGACACAGAGAAATTCATTATTATGCCAATTACAACTGGCCTATTTGTGAAATTTGGCTATACTTTTAATCCTGATTTCAGAGAAGAAAAGATAAACAGTTTAGTTTCAATTTGGTAACTTGAGACAGTAGTGTAGGTATTTTGAATTTTAGTCCAGACTGTTGGGGTCTGGTATAGGGACCTAGTTCAAGAGATTAATCTAATACAATAGCCTACTATAATTTTTTTGGAACTGAAGGTTGAACCAAGGGCCTTTGCACTAAGCTATATCTCCAACCCTTTTTATTTCTTTCTTTCTTTCATTCATTCATTCATTCATTTTTAATTTTGAGACAGGGTCTCACTAAGTCTTTAATTACCCAGGTTGGACTTGAACTTGCTGTCCTCCCACCTCAACCTCCCAGAGTGCTGAGATTACGGGCGTGTGTCACCATGCCCAATTCAACTATAATTTTTAATACCTCTCATTTTTTATTGTTTTTTTTGGTGGGTACCGGGAGTCAAACTCAGGACCTCGCGCTTGCCAGGCAGGCGCTTATGCTGCTGAGCCATCTCACCGGCCCTACCTCTAATTTTTAAAGTCGTTACTGCCGATTATTTACTGGATTTAGCTTGCCTTTTCGTGCTATAGCTGACCTAAGAATTAGCATACTTTGTTTTATCATGTAGTGGATGCTAAATGAGGCTTGCCAATGAGGAAATTGAAGCTCATGACATCTGAGGGTCTCAAGTTAATTAGTTTCTAACTTTCTTAGTTGCTGTTTACTGCTTTTCTTACACCAGGTAAAGCTCGTCAAACCTCTCTCTGTCCGTTTTCTAGGCTCTTTCTAAAGAGCACCTCAGCAGCTTGTAGGTATGAAGGGAGGTTAAACCATGGTAATGAATTAGTAGAAACTGTTCAAGGGAACATGCTACAGCCCTTCATAGAATCTGCTCACTCCTCATACTGCTTCTGTTCTTCTCCTGCTTCTACTCAAATGTTTTCTGCTATCCCTCCATACTAAATTGAGGATTTTCACTTGGGAGTGTACATTTTAAACATATTCTCAATTTATTCTTTTAACTGGTAAGCTTTCTCTAACTGTGATCAGAGATATGGTAAAATGTCAAGGATTCCAAAATGATCACAATGTATCTAGCACTGGGTATTCTGGAGAATGAAAATAAAGAGGTATAAATCATATTTAATATTTACTAATAAGCTCATCAAAGAGAAGTCATCCCTTCAAATAGTTCATGCTTCATTGAAATGAATTATATACATGAAATAATCAGAGAATATAATAAAATACTAAATTATACATTGGCAGTAACTTTAGAGTAACTACCAGAGTGGGTTTTCCTAATCTGTACTCAAGTTACCTCTGGAAAAAAGTGCAAACTTTTGTTTTTCTTGCTGAATGTGTTTGTTTTTGTTTGGAAATAAGCAGGGGCCTACAACTGCGTTTACAGGGACCTTTAGCTTCACTCTCTCAGAATGTGAAACTCAATGTTGTTCTTTGCTTCCACACTAGAGTTAAAGAAAGGCAATATAGCAAGGACGTGAATAATTCAGATACATTCGGGACTTAAAATCTTTCATCAGGAAATACAATCTTAGACATTTGGTTTGGGTGTACTGTTTTGAGTTAATTTTAGGGGTAACTTTTGGAATCATTTTAAAAATTCTAGACCCAAGTGACAGTTCTGTGCTTGGTCATGGAGTGTTCCGTATAAAGCCAAACACATGATGCTGAGACAAGGAACTGTTCCTATCTATTAAGCTTGTCTGGCAGTGACATTTGAGAAGAAGAAAAAAATACACCAGTGGAGGCAAACCTATGTCACCTGTGGCGCAGCCAGCTGTTTGTTATCATTGAAACTCTAAGAAGTTTGCCATCATTGCGTCTTCATTCCTAAGAGTTGAGCTGTTACTATGTTGCAAAATCCTATTTGCCATAATTACTGGTAATCTGTATTAATCTTTCAAGAAATCATCCAATGTGATGTATTTGAGGATAATATGGCAGTAAAGTCATCCGATGACTAGTGCTGTCTCTATAAAGATTGGTGGTATTTTGCTTTATTTTCTGTACTGTTTGTTGTGGGAACTCCTACAGAGGAGCTCCTGATTTTGAGAAATAGAACTGGAACACAGTACTTTTCTAGAATGTGTTCTATAGTTTTAAATTGTCTCCGGGGAGCAGTAGTGTGTTTCACCTAACACATTGATGTGGACAGGAGGGAGGATCCTCCACCTTCTCCACTCCTAACTCCACTCATTAGCAACACACGCGTCTCTAAGCCTGAGGAAGAGAAAAGCACCTTTCATATTTCTGGCCTTTCCATTTTTTTTTTTTAAGCAAATAAAAACTGTTTAACTAAAAACTGATATGCATCTTGGCTAAGTGGATTCAAATAACATATATCCTTATATCCTTGCTATTCAGACATCCACAGAAAGAAAAATTTCTGTCTCTTCCCTCCGTTCTTTAGTGTGCATCTCATCTTAAATTTGGATATTACTATACCTGTGTGTCTTATCCAATGATGGGGACATTTGCTGTTTTTTTTTAAATAAGAATTTGTAATGTCTTCAAGATTTACATTTTAATTCCCAGCACTGAGAAAAAAAAAAAAAGGTCACATGAATGTAATCAACTTTCTATCAGTAATGTTTTTGGCTGTACAAATTAATTACCCTATAATCTAATGTACTGGGGGAAGGGAATGTATACCGCTGGGAATACAGGTCGGTATAAGGAATTGCTTTTTCATATGTATATAGTAAAAATTGATTTCGGTCTTTTTGCTTTATAAGCATAATGTTTAAGTTATACTTAAAGGTTTGAATATATTCCATTTTGAATGTGGAGAATGTTGAAAAAAATTACTAGATCTCTTTTGGAAGAGTCTCAATTATTTATTTCATGTACTCTGTTTCTTTCCTTTTGTATCTAGAAGTACCCTGTGGCCTATACATATTTTTTCCAAAAAGCTTTGTTTATAGAGAATGTCAAACGTACACAAAATAAACTGAATAACTTGAGGAACCCTTTTGTACTCATCACCCTGCTTTAAAATCATTCACATGCTGTACTCTGATTTATACTTCCACTCATTCCCTTCCTCTACTCAATTTTTAACATAGAGTTCATATACATTGAAGTACACACATTTAAGCTGTACAGTTAGAACCATGTAGCACACACCTATTATAGAACATTTTTTGTCTTCCCCAAAAGTTACTTTATCCCTTCTAAGAGAATCCATGCCTGGCCAGGAAATTACTGTTCTCTTCATAGTTTTACCAGTTGTAAAGTGTCACATAAATCAAAAAGTGTCACATAAATTGAGGAGTGTCATATAAATTGAATCATACATCATGCACTCTTTGTCTAGCTTTTTAAAACTAAAAAAATTTTAAATCTTTTTATTTTTCCTTTCTTTTTTGCAGTATCAGGGTTAGAACCTATTGTCTCCCACGTGCAAAGCAAGTGCGGTTCCACTGAGCTACACCCTCAGTCCCTCGTCTAGCTTCTTTGGTTCAGCGTTATATCCGAGATTCATCTATGTTGTTGCATTCCTCTGTGCTGCTGAGTTGTAGTCTGTTGTACAAATACAAACATAGTTTGTGCACTGGTTCTCTTAATTATGAACATTCGGGTTCCTTTCAGGTTCTGCATTTATGTCATGATCAGTGATATACAAGTCTTTGGATGGACTTAACGCTTTCATTTTTCTTGGATAAATACCCACAAGTAGAATTGCTGGATCAAAGGACAAATGTGTGGTTAATTTTATAAGACACTGTTAACCCTTTTTCTAAAAGTTACATCATTTTACATTTCTACTGATAAAATAGGGTCTGGTCGCTCTACCTCCTTGCCGATATTTGAGTTGTCAGTCTTTAATTTTAATAGTAACTTTACATATTTTTTCACAGAACAAAACATTTTATTTTGAGAGTTTCATGGTTTGTCTTGAGATAGTTGGAAATAATCTACAATTTAGTACAGTTTTTAGGACACTTCTAAAATTGAAACTAGAGTTGATCAAGATTCAGGATATGAGCTGGGCATCATGGTGCACGCCTGTAATCCCAGCATTTAGGGGGCAGAGGCAGGAGGGTCACCGTGAATTTGAGGCCAGCCTGAATTACATAGTGAGGTCCTGTCTCAAAAAAAACAAGAAACAAACAAACAAAAAAAACCCAACAAATAACATTCAGGATAAGGCCTAGGATATCCTTGCCTACTAATTAATGGCTAGAGTTTGTGAGGACAAATTTTTACTGATCCTTTACATCTATTTTAGCGTCTTACAGCTCCCAAAATATTTTCTCATGTATTTGTTCTTGACAGCAAATGTGGTTCCCATTTTGTAATTGAAGGGCTGGGACCTTGTCTGAGATTTGCCTAAGTTTTCAGGGACTGAAACTTAGGACTTCTGACCTCCTCCAGTGCTCTTCCCCGGCACCTCAGAATGACTGACATACCATCTCCATATTAGTTTTATTCTACAGAATGTTGTATCACTTTGAAATCTATACTGCCATCAATTCATTCTTTTCATGAGGCTTCTAAGGAATCCTAAAAGTTGTTTTAGTCTTTATAGTAAATCAAGCAGGGGGGGTTTTAAAGTTACTGTAGTTGTCTTTCTGAGAATAAAGATGTTACCAAGTGTATTGGTCCACATTGTGTGTTTTTTTTTTTTTTAACAAAATACTGAAGGCTGGGTAGTGAATAAAGAAAAGTTTATTTAGCACACTGTTCTGAAGATTCAAGAGCATGGCACTAGCAAAGGCCACCGGCAGATGGCATTACCTGAGCAGGTATGAGAGGCTGAGAAACGCTTTAAAGAGATGGGGTCTTGCTATGTTGTCCACTCCTAGGCTCAAATGATCTTTCTGCCTCAGCCTCCCAAGTGCTGGGATTGCAGGAATCCGTGCCTTACAAGAAATACATTTAGAAGGGAGGTTCAAGGAGGGTGCCAAGCTCCCTAATAACTCATTTTCTTGGGAACTAATCCAGCCCCACGAGACTGCATTAATCCCTTCTTAGAGTGGTGTCCCTGTAACCTGATTACCTTCCACTAGGCCTTGCCTCTTTTTTTTTTTTGGACACGGGGTCTCCTTTATGGCAGCAGCTGGCCTTGAACTCACTATGTAGCATAGGCTGGCCTCGCTACAATTGCAGCAATCATCCTGCCTCAGCCTCCCAAGTGCTGGGATTCCAGGCATGTGCCACCACGCCCAGCAGGCCCTATCCCCTTAAAAGTTTCCATTACCTCAGCACTGAGGACCAAGCTTCTACCATCTAGCCTTTGGGGGCCATACTCAAACCAAATCCAAATAACAGCCCTAATTATCCTAGCTTTTTGTTTTGGAATTCTTCATATAAATTTCAGGGTCCTTTTACAAACCCCCGTCAGTATTCTAGAAATACTGTCTTTGGGCACCTAGGTGGTTTTAGTGGTGAATACCTATCACCTACATTGTTGTGGTCAGGGGACTGTCACAGCAGGTGAGCTGAATTGAATGATTCAGATGAAACTCTACCGAAGTTTAACAGCACCAAACCAAGGTGCTGTTAAATCTTTTCAATAATAAATCTGCTTTTGCCCCATTGTCAGATATTTATGTTGTTTGTTTTATTTTAGTGATGTCCTTGCATTGCCCATTTTTAAACAAGAAGAGTCAAGTCTGCCTCCTGATAATGAGAATGAAATCCTACCTTTCCAATACGTGCTTTGCGCTGCCACTTCTCCAGCCGTGAAACTCCATGATGAAACCCTGACATACCTCAATCAAGGTTAGATACTTCCTCATTCATTGATGTTATTGTAAACTTGCTGGATTCATGGTAGTTCCTAGGGTCACACTTATGTAAAAGGCTAGATCTTCCTAGTGTGGCTCTTCGGACTAGAAGATTCAGAGATTTGAGTTTTAATGTCATATTTGATATTATTGGCTTTTTTGTCTACCTGCCCATTTTTAGTTTTGCATTCCCTCCTTTTTGTGTGTGTTTTGAGACAGGGTCTTGCTATATAGGGCAGGCTGGCCTTGAACTCACTGTATATAGCCCAAGCTGGCATTGAAGTTGCAGCTGTCCTCCTGCCTCAGCCTCCCAAGTGCTGGGATCACAGGTGTGCACTACCATGCCCAGCTATTGAGCTCCCTTTTGCTAATCCATATATCCTGGACATCTCTAGTGATTACTGTCTGAGAAGTATTACCATCTTCAGCTCTACTATTTAGCAGTTTTATGGCCTTAGGCAAGTTGTTTAAACTCTTTAAGTTTTAATTTTCTTATCTGTAAATGAGACTGATAATGCCTTTGAAAGCTCTGTCGGTTACAGGAAATAATATATGGACATACTTAGCACAGTGCCTAGCATCTAGTAAAGGCTTACTGTTGTTGTTTCTAATACAAGGAATGTTGTCTCATATACTCAACCAACTGAATTTTATCCTTTGTGAATCTAGGTAGATTAATTTGTGATGATTATAATGTAATTACATTTTCTTCTAGGACAGTCTTATGAAATCCGAATGCTAGATAATAGGAAACTTGGAGAACTTCCAGAGATTAATGGCAAATTGGTGAAGGTAAAAGAAAATGAATAAATCATTCTTCTGCATAAATCATTTTTTTTTGGACTAATATTCTTTTGTTTCCATAAAGATCTCAATGGTATCTCAGCTGCCACGTTTGGCTGGCAGAGGAGCAGACTGATGTGTTATGGGGGGTAAGCGCCCCTCTTCACATGGGGTTTTCAGAGCTGCAAAAGGCTCACAGGTCCATGTCCAGGGTGGTCCTGTGGCTTAGTAAAAGTTCTATTTTGTGGGGTAAAGTAACCACCCCAAGATCTTCAGATAAGCTTCTCTTCATATAGTTGGGCCCATAGCAAGGAAAACAGAAACTATTGTTGATGAATAGCAGTTCTCTTTGTCTAGACTGACCTTAAGGATTTTGAGAATTCATAGCACAGTTGGGACAGAGGAGTTTTATTGGCAGCTGTAAAAAGTGATGGGAGGGATTAACAGGCACTTGCACAGAGTAAGTAACAAAAGGAAAATTGATAGAAATGGACCCTGCCAAGCCTCATTGTTTACGGGTTGTATGGTGGGTTAGCGAGCAGTGTCTTGGTGAGTTTTTCATATGCACTTGAAGAGCTGCGCTGGTTATTACGTGGTGTAATAGTAGAAGCATATGGAAGTGCTTCACATAGATCCTGGTGTAGTGGCATATGCCTGTAATCCCATCTACTTGGGAAGCTGTGATAAAAGTATCAAATTTCCAGGCTAGCCTGGGAAGCCAAGTGGGATGCTGTCTTAAAATTACAAAAAGAAACGGGGAGAAATGTGGCTCAATGGTAGAGTGATTGTTTGGTGTGCATGAGGCCCCGGGTTTAACCCCCAGCACTAAAAAAAAAATACTGCATGGCCCTGGGTTTAATCCCCAGCACTGGGGAAGAAGAGTATTTCATGTAGGAGTCCTTTAACATTTTAAGTAATTATACCAGTTAACTATAAGGGTTATATGTGATAAATTATAAAATTTATCCTGCAGCTTATTTATCCATAAAGCTTGGTATGATACACATTTTAGAGGGAAATAGTTGTTATGTAATTTTAGATTGTGTCTAGAAACCAACTGGTAGTAACTGCTTGTTTTCCTTTGTCAGCACTGATTTTTAAGGGGTCCCGTTAATTGATTTCATTGTTCCTTTTAGAGTATATTCCGTGTAGTGTTCCATGACAGAAGGCTGCAGTACACTGAGCATCAGCAGCTGGAGGGCTGGAGGTGGAACCGACCTGGAGATAGAATCCTTGACATAGGTGAGTTAGGAGAACGGTTGCTTAGGACGTGCCTTCAACCAGACTCAGAGTTGATTTTCTTTACTTAATATTTACCTTGATTCCTGGGCTTCAGAGACTTAATTAGCATGAACCTTGAAGTGGTTATTTAGGAAACATAAACATTACCTGTATGATGATATAAAAATTCAAGGTGGAAGTATAAACATATCAGTTCCATAGCAATTGTATCTATTACTTCAGTGTGGCTTTGTTTTGTTTTTAAATTGTAAAGCATAATAGCATTCAATATAGTTTGTTATAATGGCCGGGTGTGGTGGTACACACCTGTAATCCTAGTGCTTAGGAGGCTGAGGCAGGCGGATCGCTGTGAGCTTGAGGCCGGCCTGGGCTACATAAGTGAGTTCAAGGCCAACTTGTGCTACATAGTGAGACCCTGTCTCAAACTTCCACCTCTAAAATTGTTGTAATGTATAACAAAATGTATCATTTTAGCCATTTTGAAGTGTACAGTTCAGGTCAGTAAGCACATTCACTTGTACAGCTATCATCACCATCCCTCTCCAGAGTTTTTTTTATCTTGCAAAATTGGAACTCCATATCCATTAAGCAATAATTCTTCATCCCCATAGCCCCGGTAACCGCTAATCTGTCTCTGTCTCTGTAAACTGGGTTAGTCTAGGTATATATAGATGAAATCATTTATTATTTGTTGTTTTGTGACTACCTTCATTTACTTAGCAATGCCTTCAAGTTTCAGCCATGTCGTAACATATTTGTCAGAATTTCCTTTCTTGCTGGGCACAGTAATCCTAGCTACTCAGGAGGCTGAGGTTGGAGGATCAGGGTCACAAGTTTGAAGCCAGCCTGGGCAACTTGGTGAGACCCTGTCTCAGAATAAAAAAGATGGGGATGTAGCTCAGTGGTACAGCACTTGCCTAGCAGATGTGTGAGGGCCTGGGTTCCATCCCTAGCAACACACACACATCCCCACACCCCCCCACACACACAGGATTTTCTTCCTCTTCAAGGCTGAAATATACATATATATGTATATTATATAATATAATATGCATATATTATTTATACACATGTATACATGTAATATGTATATATGCATATTATATATTACATTTTGTTTACTCATTCGTCTGTTGATGGATGCTGGCATTGCTTCCACCTTTTGACTATTATAAATAATGAATGATGCTATGAACATGGACATACAAACGTGTTTGAATCTCTGCTTTTATTTCTTTTGGCTGTATACTCATATGGTGAGTCTATTTTAAATTTTTTCAAGGAAAAGTTATATTGTTTTCTACAGTAATTGTACATTTTACATTCCCACCAGTATGTTCAAAGTTTTCAATCTTTCTTTCTTCTTCCTTCTCCTCCTCTTCTCCCTTCCTCCTCCTCCTCTTCTCTTTCCTTTCTTCCCCTCCCTCCCTCTCTCTTACTTGCTCTCTTTCTTTCTTCCTTTCTTCCTTCCTTCCTTTCTTCCTTTCTTCCTTTTCTTCCTTTCTTCCTTTCTTTCTTCCTTCCTTCCTTCCTTTCTTCCTTCCTTCCTTTCTTCCTTTCTTTCTTCCTTCCTTCCTTCCTTCCTTTCTTCCTTCCTTCCTTTCTTTCTTCCTTCCTTCCTTCCTTCCTTCCTTCCTTCCTTCCTTCCTTCCTTCCTTCCTTCCGTCCTTCCTTCCTTCCTTCCTTTCTGTCTTTCTTTCTTGTTCTGAGGAGCAACCCAGGGCTTCATGCACACTAGCCAAGCACTCTGCCACTAAACTACACCCCAACCTGACTTTATATTTTTTTTGTGGTCGCTATCTTAATGTGTATGAAATGGTATCTCTTTGTAATTTTGATTCAATTTTCCCTGATGATTACTGACATTGAACATTTTCTCATATTCTTATTGGCCATTTGTATATCTTTTTTGGGGAAATAACTATTCAAGTCTTTTGCCCATTTTTGAATTGGTTTTGTGGTGTTATTACTGACTTGTATGAATTCTTTATATATTCTGGATATTAATCCCATATCAGATATATCATGCACAAATATTTTGTCCCATTCCGTGGATTGCCTTTTCACTATGTTCACAATGTCATTTGATGTGCAAAAGTTCTGAATTTAACTGGGTGTGCTGGTGCCTGCCTATAATCCCAACACTCAGGAAGCTGAGGCAGGAGGATTGCTGCAAGTTCAAGACCAGCCTGGGCTACATAGTGATTTCAAAGCTAGCCTTAACTACATAGCAAAACCCTGTCTCTAAAAACAAACAAATAAAAAAAAAGTTTTGAATTTGGGGCAGTCTTAATTTATCTATTTTCTAAATTTACTGTGCTTATGGTGTCTTTTTTTTTTTTTTTGGTACCAGGAATCGAACTCAGGACCTTGCGCTTGCCAGGCAGGCACTGTGCCACTGAGCTATATCTCTGGCCCATGGTGTCATTTCTGTATAAGTATTGCGCGCTAACCAATTGTGCCACTGGAGCTCCCTTATGGTGTCATTTCTAAGAAATGTTAAAAATCCAATGTTATAAAGCTTTCCTTGTATATTTTCTTCTAAGAGTTTTACAGTTCTAGGCCTTACATTCAGGTCATGGATCCATTTTGAGTCAATTTTTATATGTGGCCCAAGGTAAGGGTCCAACATTGTTTTGCATGTGAATAGGCACCCCGATACCGTTTGTTGGAAAAGACTGTTCTGTCTCCCATTGCGTGGTCTTGGCATCCTTGTTGAAGTTTATTTGATCATATATTTGACTTATTTCTGGACTTTTTATTCTACTCCATTTGTCTATGTGCCTTTTTTTTCTTTTTTAGACAGGGTCTTCCTGTGTTTCCCATGCTGGCTTGCGATCTTCCTGCCTTAGCCTCCCAAGTAGCTGGGACTACAGTTGTGTACCACTGCACCAACACGCCTGGCAATGTGTTTATCTTCATGCCTATACCATGCCACGTTAGGTTTTTTTGGGTGGGGTGGTGTTTGAGATAGGATCTTACTATGTAGTCCAGATTGACTTTGAACTTACTATTATAGCCCATTCTGGCCTTGAACTTGCGATATTTCTACCTTAGCCTTCCAAATGCTAGAATTACAGGTGTGCATTACCATGCCTGGCTAACAGCTTTTTTTGGCAGTACTGGGGATTGAACCCAGAGCCTTCACAATGAGCTACAGCCTCATCCCTTTTTTTTTTTTAACTTTTTATTTTGAGACAGGATCTCATTAAGTTGCTGAGTTATCCATCCTGAGCTTGAACTTGCGATCCTCTTGCCTCAGCCTCCCAGAGTGCTGGGATTACAGCCATATGCCACTGTGCCCAGATCATTTTAATAAGTGTAGCTTTGTAGTACATTTCTGGTGAGAAAGAATGGGATCTTCCAACTTTGTTGTTTTCATAGATTTCTTTGGCTATTGGACTCCGATATTTTGTTTGAGTAGTATGTAAAGGGGGCCAGGTTTTTTCCGTCAACATGATGATAGTTCCTTGGTTTTACTAATGCCTCAGGACCAGATTAGTTGTATGCCATTACCTAAAATGGATGTTCTGGGATTAGAATCTAATTACAGTTTAGGTTTTTTCTATTACTTTGCTACACAGAATTTGCCTTTCCTAAATGATAGGGTGTAAGGGAAGGATCTTCACAAATATACATCAGGCTCTATTCTTGAGGCTATATTTTTATTTTGTTTTGCTCTGGGCTTTTTTGGCAGTGCTGGGGATTGAGCTCAGGGCCTTGCACATGCTAGGCACAGACTTTACCATGGAGCCATACCTCAGCCCTTCTTAATGTACTTTTAATTCCAACATCTCCAGTTGGTTAATATTTTTATGATAAACATAGTAGTTAAGCTAATTTAAATACTAATTTTACCTGAGGAAACTGTGCTTCTCATACAGATATTCGGAGATCTGTATGATAAATTGACCTTAGGATGAGTCAAACACAAGCAACACTGTAGAAGGGGACCTACTTAACACTTTCTTAACACTTTGGCATTGATGCCAAAACAGTAGTGTACTTGTAACTCAGTTGTAATAATAGAAATATCACCTAGCCTTATCTCTTAACTTGAATATTAGAAGTCAAGGAATGATATTTGGGTATCTGCCATGTGGAATACAAGTCAAGGTTCTACTGAATCCCAGTAAGTTTTACTCTGCTCCTGAGTATATAAGATTTGTCACTGTGTTACAGGATTATTTGATGACTTGGTAAGTCAGCATCAATCTTTTTTTTTTTTTTTTTTTTTGTGGGTACCGGGGGGTCGACCTCAGGACCTCGCGCGCCAGCAGGCACCCATGCCTCTGAGCGATATCACCAGCCCCTTTTTCGTATGTGGGATCCGGGAGTCAAACTCGGGCCCTCGCGCTTGCCGGGCAGGCGCTTAAGCCGCTGAGCCATCTCACCGGCCCAGTCAGCATCAATCTTTGTGTTAAAATTTTCTCATTTCTGTCTGTGAAGTAATACTTTGTGCTGTTGTACAAACACTGTGCTTCATGCATTTACAGCAGTCCTCTTATTGTGCTTCTAGCAATAACACTGTAAGATTGTACATGAAACACATTATAAATTACAATTTTCATGATGGTAGAACTAGTCTGTAGACTCAATCCATCTTTTTTTTTTTTTTAAAGAGAAGAAAACAAAACAAAACATCAAAAAAGAAAAATTTTCAAAACAACATAATAGGAGGGTAACAATGGTTAATGCATTACGTATTATTATCTTTAAGTTAGTTATTCATGATACCAGATATTAGCATTCAGTTGTCCAAACATTATTGGCACAAACCTTACTCTTCAATGAACTAAGTAAAATTGGTAGTGTATCTATCTTAACCATCTTATATGTATATACAATGTTTTTTTCCTTTCCCTTCTTTCTTTTCCCTATTCCCCTATTCCAGTCTCTCTTTCCTTTTTACCAGTTTCTTTTTGATTCACCATGTCTATTGTACATTTTGGATCTTATTTACTCTTCCATTTTCTCATACTAGAGAGACAATATAATGCTTACACATGTGCGTCCGGTTTATTTCACTTGTGAGTATTTTCTCGAGTTGCATCCATTTACCTACAAAAGTCTCCAGTTTATCCTTCTTTATGGCTGAATAGTACTCCATTGTATAAAAATACCACATCTTTCTTATCCATTCCTCAGTTGATGGGCATTTGGGTTGTTTCCAAGATCTGGCTATTACAAATTGTGCCTCTATAAACGTGGGTGCACATATATTGCTGTGGTACGATATTTTTAATTCTTCTGGGAAGATACCCAGAAGGGGAATAGCTGGGTCAAATGGGACCTCCAACCCTAGCTCTTTGAGGAATCTAACACTGAGTTCCACAGTGGCTGTACCAATCGACACTCCCACCAACAGTGAAGAAGGGTTCCTTTTTCCCCACAGCCCCTCCAGCATTTGTTATTAGTTGATTTCTTAATAATAGCCATTCTTTCTGGGATGAGATGGTATCTCAGTGTTGTTTTAATTTGCATCTCTCGAATGACTAGTGATGTTGCACATTTTTTTGTATATTTATTTGCCATTTTTATTTCTTCATCTGAGAAATGTGTATTCATCTCAGATGCCCATTTTTGGAGTGGGTCTTTAAATTTGGGAGGTCTGATTTTTTTGAGTTCTTTATACATTCTCGATAGTAATCCTTTGTCTGAGGAACAGCTGGCAAACATTTTTTCCCACGTTGTGGGTTGTCTCTTCACTCTGTTGGTGGTTTCTCTTGCTGTGCAAAAGTTTTTTAATAAGATGAGATCCCAGTTGTTGATTCTTTGTGATAGTTCCTGTGCGATTGAGGTTTTATTCATAAAGTCTTTGCCTGCACCAATGTCTCCAAGGGTTTTACCTATCCTACCTTCCAGCAGATTTAATGTTTCTGTTTTAATATTTAGATCTCTGATCCATTTTGAATTTAGTTTAGTGCATGGTGAAAGATATGGGTCTAGTTTTAATCTTCAGCATGTGTAGAGCCAGTTTTTCCAGCACCATTTATTAATGAGGCTATCTTTCTTCTAGTGAATGTATTTGGCACCTTTGTCAAAGATAAGGTTGCTTAGTATGTCTGGGGTTGTTTCAGCATCTTCTAATCTGTTCCATTGATCTTCAGGTCTGTTTTTTTTTGCCAGTACCACACTGTTTTTATCACAGTAGCTTTATAGTATAATTTTAAGTCAGGGATTGTGATGCCCCCTGCCTTGCCTTTGTTGCCCAGAATTGCCTTTGCTATTCTAGGTCTCTTCTGATTCCAAATGAATTTTAGGATTGTTTTCTCTAATTCTGTGAGATATGCTGTTGGAATTTTGATTGGAATTGCATTAAATCTGTATAACAATTTGGAAGTATGGCCATTTTCACTATGTTGGTTCTTCCTATCCAGGAGCAAGGGATATCTTTCCATTTTCTGATATCCTCTTCAATCTCCTTTTTCAGAGTACTGTAGTTTTCAGTGTAGAGGTCTTTTACATGCTTTGTGAGGTTGATTCCTAGGTATTTCATTTTTTTGGATGTTATTGTGAAAGGTATTGTTTCCCTGATTTCTCTTTCAGTAAGTTTGTTATTTGTGTACAGAAAGGTTATTGATTTTTGAGTATTGACTCTGTATCCAGCTACACTACTGAATTTGCTTATTAAATCTAGCAGTTTTTTAGTGGAGTTTTTGGGGTCTTCTATGTAGAATATCATATCATCTGCAAATAATCATAATTTAACTTCTTCCTTTCCAATCATTATTCCTTTTATTTCTTTCTCTTGTCTAATTGCTCTGGCTAAAGTTTTCAGGACTATGTTGAATAAGAGTGGGGACAGTGGACATCCTTGTCTTGTTCCTGATTTTAGAGGGAAGGCTTTCAGTTTTTGGCCATTTAGTATAATATTGGCTGTTGGTTTGTCATAGATAGATTTTACCAGATTGAGATAAAGACCCTCTATTCCAATTTTCTGTAGGGTTTTTATCATGAAAAGGTGCTGGACTTTGTCAAAAGCTTTTTCTGCATCTATTGAGATGATCATGTGATTTTTGTCTTTGTTTCTGTTAATATGGTGTATTACATTTATTGATTTATGTATGTGAACCATCCCTGCAACCCTGGGATGAATCCAACTTGGTCGTGGTATATAATCTTCTTGTTGATTTGTTGGATTCTGTTTGCCAGTATCTTATTTAGGATTTTTGCATCTATGTTCATTAGGGAGATTGGCCTGTAGTTCTCTTTCTTAGTTGGGTCCTTCTCTGGTTTTGGTATCAGGGTAATGCTTGCTTCCAGGAATGAATTTGGGAGTATTGCTTCCCTTTCAATTTCATTAAAAAGTTTGAGAAGTAGTGGTGTTAGGTCTTCTCTAAATTTCTTGTAGAATTCAACAGTGAATCAATCCATCAGGGCCTGGGCTTTTCTTTGTTGGGAGGTTTTTAATTACATCTTCAATTTCATTGGTTGATATTGACTTATTTAGGATTTTTAAATCTTCTTGATTCAGCTTTGGTAATTCATACATATCTAGAAATCTGTCCATTTCTTCTGCATTTTCCATTTTAGTAGAATATAAATTTTCAAAATAGGTATAGATGATCTTCTGGATTTCTGCAGGGTCTGTCGTGATATCACCCTTTTCATTTTCCATTGCATGGATTTTAGTCTTTTCTTTTTTTAATAAGGTTGGATAAGGGTTTGTCAATCTTATTTATTCTTTCAAAGAACCAACTCTTTGCTTTGTTGATTCTTTGTATTGTTTTTTTAGTCTCCAATACGTTAATTTCTGCTCTGATCTTTATAATTTCCTCCCTTGTATGGGCTTTTGGCTTAGCCTGCTCTTCTTTTTCTAGAAGTTCGAGGTTTGCCCTTAAGTTGTTTATTTGCGCTTGCTCTATTTTTCTGATATAGGTATTTAATGCTATAAATTTCCCTCTTAGGACTGCTTTCATTGTATCCCATAAGTTCCAGTATGTTGTACTGTCATTATCATTCAGTTGTAGAAAGTGTCTAATTTCTTCTTTAATTTCATCTGTGACCCATTGTTTGTTCAGGAGAGTGCTGTTTAATTTCCATGTGTTTAGGGAGTTTTTGTGATTTCTTTTGCCATTGATTTCCAATTTCATTGCACTATAGTCTGATAATATGCATGGGATAATTTCAATTCCTTTGCATTTATTTAAGCATGTTTTATGAGCTAGTATGTGGTCTATTTTGGAGATTGTCCCATGTGCAGCTGAGAAGAATGTGTATTCTGATGTTGTGGGGTGGAACACTCTGTAGACATCTACTAAGTCCATTTGTTCCAAAGTTTGGTTCAGTTCTACTATTTCATTATTGATTTTTTGTCTAGTTGATCTGTCCTTTTGTGACAGTGGAGTATTGAGATCCCCCAATATAATTGTATTAGTGCTTATTTGATTTTTCATGTCCTTTAGTACTTGTTTTATATAGCTGGGTGCGCTGGTATTTGACGCATATATATTTATGATCGTTTTCTCTTCCTCTTGGATTGTTCCCTTTACAAGGATGTAATGACCGTCTTTATCTCTCTGAATCATTCTTTGCTTGAAATTTACTTTGTCTGCAAAAAGAATAGCTACCCCTGCTTTTTTCTGGGTTCCTGTGGCATGGAGTATTGTTTTCCATCCTTTGACTTTCAGTCTATGAATTTCTTTCTGAATTAAATGTGTTTCTTGTATACAGCATATTGTTGGATCTTGCTTCTTGATCCATTTCGCCAGTCTGTGCCTTTTGATTGGTGAATTGAGACTGTTAACATTGATGGTTAAAACTGATATGTATTGACTTATACTTGTCGTAATATTTTCCTGTTGTTGGTTCCCACTCTTTGTTTGTTTTTCCCCTTTCCCTCTATTTAATTATCTGCCCTGCCTGGTGGATTCCTTCTGTTGGGGTTCCTGGAGTTGTAGTCCTTGTTATCTCTTTCTAGAATGTCCTTCAGAACATTTTGGAATGCTGGTTTGGTGGTCATAAATTTTCTCAGATGTTCTTTGTCATGAAAATATTTTATTTCTCCATCAAATTTGAAAGATAGTTTTGCGGGGTACATCAGTCTGGGTTGAAAATTATTTTCCTTTAGAGCTTGAAATACGTCATTCCAAGCTCCTCTTGACTTGAGGGTTTGTGCTGAAAAGTCAGCTGTGATTCTGATGGGTTTTCCTTTATAGGTGATTTGTCTCTTGTCCCTAATAGCTTTTAAGATTCTGCCCTTCTGTTGAATTTCTGGGATCTTGACTATGATATGTCTGGCTGAAGTTTTTTTTTTGATCATGTCTAGTTGGGGTTCTAAAAACCTCATTTATATGAAGATCATATTTTTTTTCTCTTCCAGGGTAGTTCTCCGTGATAATGTCTGTGAACAAGGTTCTAATGTCATTGATGCTATCTCCTGGTTTTTCATTTATTCCAATTATTCTTAAGTTGTTTATCTTTGAGTCATCTACAAGCTGCTGAATTGATTTTTCATGGTCCCTTGCTGTTTTTAAGAATTCTTTCTTTTCATGATCACTAATTGCAAGCCTGTCTTCTATATCTGAGATCCTGTCCTCACTTTGGCTTAATCTGCTACAAATACTTTCAATGGAATTTTTGTTTTCCTGGATATCTGCTTGAATCTGCCTTATGGATTCCATTTCTTTCCTGTGCTGAGCATTCATGGTTTCTATAGTTTTCTTAAGCTCGTCTATTTTTTTGTCTGTATCAGCTATAGTGTCCTTAAGCATGGTCTTCATTGTGGACATTATCTCTGCAGTTATCTGTGAAATTATTTCTGTTTTAATTTTTTCCAGAGCCTCATTCAGTTGCTTTGTTGTTACCCCTTCAGATAGGCCAGGTGGGTGGCTTTCGGATTGTCCCACCTCATTGCCCCCTAGGTTTGCCTTTGGTGAATTGGATGTGTGGGGTTGCATCTTGTTTAAGTGTCGTCTCATTTTCTTTTCTTTCTTTAGTTTAATTCCTGGGATGATGTTTGTAAATTACCTATGGTAGGTTACTTTATTGCTAGTGTTCAAGATCCTTAGGAGATGACTACTTCTCTGCAGTATCTTCCAAGTGAAGCTTGTTTTTGGGTTTTGAGCTTTCTGCCAGATCCTACCTCTTCAATTTGTTGGATATGTTGGGCCCTGTTTGGCCCAGTCCTTGGTTCTTTGGTACTGTGCCACTGTATTTTCTGTGTCCCTCAGTCAATCTCAATCATGAAATACCAGGAAGGAAAGCTGTTTAGAACAATTATTTCACATTTGGTATAATGGTACCTAAAGCATCAAACACAGCCTAGAAAATGACAGACTGAGCTAACCAGTTATTTGCCACTTTTAACTATATAAAGTAGAGTTGCGGTTATATAACAAAATCTAAAACACACCAAAAATTATATGCAGTATACAAGTCCTTAATATGTCAATTTTTCCCTCAGGAGTTTAAATTTAAAATGAGTTAAGGAGGAAATAGAGTATTGGGAGAAGAGGAAGGGATTAGATGTAAGGTTAGAGGACCAAGAGGGAACCCACTAACATTGGGAAACTGGTGCAGAGGACTGGTGGGAAAAAGAGAAGGAAGGGATAAAAGGAAGAACAGATCACAACCACAATCACAAAGAGGTTAGAGGCGCTGTTTACACTCATATAAAAAACCAGAGAGAATAATGAAGGAAAGAGCAGAAACAAAAAGGAAGATAAAAACAACAAAACAGACAAAAAAAAAATAAAACCGCACCAAAAAAAAGAAAAAACCCTTCACCAGAACAAAAAAACAAATGAGAGAGAAAAAAAAGAATCAGTTCCAGGTGTTGACTCTGCTGTGGGCAGGCACCTGTGATGACAGAGTCCTGTTCCCTGCAGGTCCATCCCAGTAAGCCAGGAGGACCTTTGGCGGGGCAGTGAGCAGACGCGTGTACTTTCAGGCGGAGACCAGTCTCCTTCGCCTGTCGCTGTCAGCGCACTTTTGGCCTGAGAGGCGGGGCACCGCGCTGAGTCCCAAATGCTGTGTTTTGGCTTCGCGCTGAGTTTCGCCGCACCCCCCACAATGGCGCCCGGCCAGTCGCTTTCTGGAGCGGGACAGCTGTGGCTGAGAGACACTCACCACGGGCCAGCGCAGTCCTCCACTGCTCCCCTGCTCTGCTGCTGTCTCGCGATCCTCCACCGGGGCGGCGCCAGCTGTCACCGTGTGTCCGCAGATTTGAGCTTCTGTCGAGCCGCGATTCCTGGGACAGGGAGAATGCACGCGGTCTCCTCCTTCTTTGTCGTTGAAAGTATCCTTCACTGGCACCGGGCAACCCAAACTGTGCTTCAGAACTTTCCTGGGTCCAAGGGAGGCATCTCCCTCCGTCCTGCGCTCTCCTGGTCACTATATTCCCGTGGTCCAACGGCAACTTTTAGAGAGTTTCGCTGCCTGCTTCTTACACATCCGCCATCTTTTTCCCTCCCCTCCTCAATCCATCTTTAAGTAGATTTTTTTTTTTTTTTTTTTTTTTTTTGAGTCAGGGTTTCACTTTGTAGTTCAGTTCAGGCTAGCTTTGAACTCACTATGTAGCCCAGACTGGCCTTGAACTCACAACTATCCTCCTGCCTCTGCCTCCCAAGTGCTGGGATTACAGGCATGTGCCACCATGCCTGGCTTAAGTAGATTTTTTGGCAAATTAAAAGGAAACTGTCTTAAATTGTCTTATTTTAACAATTTAAAAGTGGAAAAAGTGTTCTTAGGAGGAGAATGCTTAATTTTAACAATCAAACATTTTTTATTTGTAGAAAAGAAGTTTAGGATATGACACACAAGAACCTTAGTAACTAGGGGTGAGTGATACAAAAACCAGTGCTTTCTCCCCTAAAATTGAGTAGTCCTGGGTGTGCTGGTGCATACTAGTAGTCCCAGCTACTTGGGAGGCTGAGGCAGGAGAATTTCTTGAGGACATGATTTTGAGACTTGTCTGGGCAACATAGTGAGACCTCATCTCAAAAAACAAAAACAAATAGCTCTCAGCATTGTTCAGTGTTTACTGTTCTTAGTAATTACCTTTTTGTTTCTCAGATATCCCAATGTCTGTGGGTATCATCGATCCTAGGGCTAATCCAACCCAGCTAAATACAGTGGAGTTCCTGTGGGACCCTGCAAAGAGGACATCTGTGTTTATTCAGGTAAGGCACTGTAGATGGGGCCCAGTTCTGAGCAGCATCCATTGCTACCAGCTAGTTTCTTGAAGGATAAGATGTTAACATTTGAAATCTTTAAAATTTTTGATGTTGGGGATTGAACGCAGGGCCTCATGCATGCTATGCACATATTCTACCACTGAGGTACACATCTCGCCTGCATATTTGAGTTTCTAGCCTATCAGGTGCAGAGTCCTCAAAGTGTGCCATGCCCTGAGGAGTTTTTGAATTGCTTTTCTAGTTTCTTCAATTTCTTCACTTGTGTCTCTCCAGAATGCTTATAATTCTTTCTACCATAACCTACTTAACAATTATGTAGCATATAAATTTTTGTAATTTTTCATTTTTATCTATAAAGTTATTTTGAACATTTGTATTCTTTTTTTTTTTCCTTCTTGTACTGGAATTGAACCCAGGGCCTTTGCACTGTGAACTTAAATTTTGATTTGTACCAAGTGTGGTGATGCATGCCTGTAATTCCAGCACTTGGGAGGCTGAGGCAGGAGGATTGCCTTGAGTTCAAGGCCAGCCTGGGCTACATAGTGACTTCAAGGCCAGCCTGGGGCTACATAGAGACTCTGTCTCAAAACAACAAAAAATTGATTTGCATGTCTGATTATATCCTTTGGGTAGAGTCTTCAAAAATCTTTATTTATACTAATGATAGTTAATATTTCGTTGAGTACTTAACATTTAAGTAGTCATTGTGTTAAGTAAACACTTTGTATACGTGATTTTAAGACTTATGAGGCTTAGAGAGATGAAGTAATTTACCCAGGCTAGTGATCAGTCAGACAAAACTCCACTGTTAAGATTCACCAGTTTTAAGGCTGGGGTGTGGATCAGTGAAATAGCACTTGCCTAATGTGCGTGATGCCTTGGGTTCAATCCCTAGCACTACAAAGAAAAATAAAAGATTTATCAGTCCTAATACTTTATGTAACAGCCAAGCAAATCTTTCCTCTCCTATTTCTGTGAGCCTTCCTATTTACTACTTTCCCTGCATGGATTGTGTTCCTCTTTCTAAAATCTACCATAAAGACAAGGAAACTTTACTAACAGAAAGCATTTCTCTGAATGCCTTCGTGTGTGTGTGTGTGTGTGTGTGTGTGTGTGACACTGAGTATTGAACCCAGGGCCTTGAGCATGCTAGACAATTGCTCTACCATTGAGATACATCATCAGCCCCTCATAGTAGCTTTTGATAACTTTAGATCTATGTGTTCACTTTGCATTTGTAAGTCATTTAAACTTTTTTCACATCTTCCATTAGAATATAAGTTCTTCAAGATCAAAAAGAGGAAAAAAATTTTTTTTATAGGTATTCATAAATGCCTATAAAAAACCCACAGAGCATAACACTGGGTCCTACAAACCCATCCCTTACTTTTCTACTGTAAAGTTTTACTTTAGTGTAATAGTAGCCGGCTGTGCATTTCAGTACCTTTCCCCGAGGGATAGAGGAAGCAATCTTTGTGTTTACTCACTTGGTATGACGAAAGGCATGGTGTGTGCACCTGTGCAAAAGTGTCAAACCAGGATTTACACCCACACGATGCTCTATGGAACAGTTTTTGCATATGTTTACCTGAGCATCACAGAGCATATAATACACCCACACCACTCTAGGATTTTTTTTAAAAAGTTTTCTTGTTGGGCGTGATGGCACATGCCTATAATTCCAGCACTTGGGAGACTGATGTAGGGGCATTGCCGTGAATTCAAGGCCAGCCTGGGCTACATAGTAAGTTCAAGACCAGCCTGAACTACATAGCGAGACCTTGTCTAAAAATACCAAAAAAAAAAAAAAAAAAAAGTTTTCTTTTGATTTTTCTGGTAGAAGTAGCCCAGTTCAGTACAATGGCACATGAAAAACCACATTTGCAAGTTTAAGAGGAGGTCAAAAGTGAATCATCAGATTACTCATCATGGATAATGAAGATGATCCATTGTGGAAAAATACATGTTTTCATAACAGAAGAGTGGTGTGGGTGGATGATGATGATGATGATGATGATGATGATGATGATGACTTTGACGTTGGCCATGTGAGCTAAAGTTCCTGTGACAGTGAAATGGAGCAAGACTTGACTGATACGGACACAGGGAATGCAGACCTCCTTGATTCAGATGACAGAACACAATGTGAGTACATATTTGACTAGTTGAAATGTTGCAAAATGGTCATGCAACCAAATGGAAAGATCCAGTGTTAGAACTAGGTCTGAAAATACAGTGAGGGGCTTGGCAGGGGTGAAATGTTTTGGACAGAATGCCAGCACTGCCATTCAGTGCTGGAAATTGTAAAAGATAAAATCCTATAAGACGCTGTGAAATACACAGAGGCTGACATACAAGTAAAACATTCTGTATGGATCAGTAGCCGTATTAAAAAAGTGTATTTATTATGACCCCTCATTAGCTGAACTGAAAGCATTCATAGGTCCTCTCTACTTAGCAGGGATTTCTCATCGTAATCACAGGAATATAGAAGATTTATGGAAGAGCAATGGGTCAAAATATGGCATAAAATTGATGCCTTTGTAGATGTGAAGATTTATTATGCTTTTGATTTAGAAATTTATCAGAGAACTCAGCCATCGGGTTCTTATTCATATAGTAATAAATTGAATGATGTTATGAACAGACTTGTAGCTCCCATCTCCCAAACTAACCAGAATGAGACATTTGACAGTTGGTTTACCTGTTTCCAATTGATGTTACATTTGTTAACAGAACACAAGTTGACCAGGGCAGAACCGTATGTAGGAACAAAGCAGAAATTCCAAATGAAATGTTGCAGTTTCAAAACAGAGAGTTGGGGCTGGTGAGCTAGCTCAGCGGCATAAGCGCCTACCTGGCAAGCACGAGGTCCTCAGTTCAACTCCTGGTACCCACATAAAGGAAAAAAAGGGCTGGTGATATCGTTCAGTGGCACGGGCGCCTGCTGGCGCACAAGGTCCTGAGTTCGACCCCCAGTACTCACAAAAAAAAAAAAAAACCAGAGAGTTGTATAGTACAATCTTTGGATTTCAGAAAGATTTACATTGGCCTCATATATGGCAAAGGAAAACAAGCTGGTACTGCTGATATCAACATTTCACCATGATGGAAATATTGATAGGGAAACACTGGACAAAACAGAAAGCTGAGATGGAAACTATCTACAACAAAACCAAAGGCAGAGTAGATGTTGTTGATGAGTTATGCAGCAACTATGATGTCATTTAAAACACAAAGCAGTGGCCAATGGTTGTGTTTTACTCAATCCTAAACATGTGTGGCATAAATAGTTTGATAGTTTACAAAGAAAATAACAAGTGCAAAATACCACGGAGAAAAAAAGGGCCGGTGATATCGCTCAGTGGCTTGGGTGCCTGCTGGCCTGTGAGGTCCTGAGGTCAACCCCTGGTACCCACACACACACAAAAAAAAAACACAGAGAAATTTTCTCGGAGGATTGGGACTGGAATTTATAAGAGATCAGTTACAGCAGCAGAAATACAAAATGTTTCTGCCCAGGGAACTACGCAAAAAAATTGTAGGCCACGCTGGTGAGCTGACAGGTGAACAGGCAGCTATAGCATCCCAAAGATCTACTATGACAACAGGAAAACCAAAAGATATCAACTGTGCCCCACAAGAAAGGACAGGAAAACAAAACATACATGCTATCAGTGTAAGCAGTACTTGTGTATGAGACATGCAATTTTCATGTGTGAAGACTGCCTTGGGTGTGACAACTGAAGCAAAGATTATTTTTGTTGTAGAGTTCTATTGGTATTTTCATTGTTGTTCACATAGATTTTTCTTTCTCATGTTATCTCTTAGGTTTTGTAAGGAAGCATGTATCCAATGTGAAAATGTTGATGTTTATTCTGAGCACTCGTTACACATTTGATATTTTATTGACATCTTATTTCTCTGCTAAGTGCACATTGTACAACGTAGCAGGAAGCTCCTGACAAAACAGGAAGAGTGGTAACAGGAATGGCCTGCCACATAGAAAAGGAAAGCTAAGCACATGTGCTGTCAGTGTAAGCGAGAGTGTGCATGGAATGTGGAGTTGTCATGTGTGAAGACTGCCTTGGGTGTGACAGTTGAAGCAAAGATTATTTCCGTGGTAGACTTTTGTTTGTGTTTACATTGTAGCTCACATAGGTTTTTATTTCTGATGTTATCACTTAGATTTTGTAAGCAAGTAAATAGCTGGGCCGGTGATATAGCTCAGTGGCATAAGCGTCTGCCTGGCAAGTGCAAGGTCCTGTGTTCGACTCCTGGTACCCACATTAAAAAAAAAAAAAAGTAAATAGCTGATGTGAAAATGTTGATCTCAAGGTACTCATTACACATTTGATATTTCATTGACATCTTATTTTCTTATTATTTAGCTGTGGTAATTGAAGTAAAGATTTTTTTTTTGTAGAGTGCTATTGGTATTTTCATTGTAGTTCATGTAGGAATTTTTTTTAATTAATTAAGTTTATTGGTACATTTCAGGTGTACATAATGATTACATTCCTTATAGGGAGTTTGTACCTGTACATGGTATAATTTGATTCTTTTATTTTTTTCCCCATTCCCCTACCCTCCCTTCAACCCCTCTTCATCTCCCTATTTACAAAAGCTTTGTTTCCATTTTTTCCTTCCTTTCCCATCATTTTTTTCTTTTTCCTTCCTTTCCCCCTCCACTATCCCTAATTCCCCTATCCATTTGAACATTTTCTTCCTATTTCTCAATATCTACTTTACATTTTGGTCCTTATTTACACTTACAGTTTCTCACACCAGAGAAACAATTCAGTATTTACACATGTGTGTTCGCTTTATTTCACTTAAGAGTATGGCCTTGTTGTAGTCAGGGTTTACAAGGGAAAAGATTTAATACGGGACACATAATTTATAGGATTATTTTATAATATTCACCCAAAGAGTCAAATGCAAAAGAGCGCGGGAGATCTGTCCACACCCTAGAGACCCAAAGAATCCAGCTGAATCCCATGGCATTGTCCTGCATGAGTTTAGCTGAAGACCTAGAGCCCATGGCAATGTCTTCCGTGAGTACAACTGGAGGCCTAGAGCCCACAGCAATGTCTCATGCAAGTCCGTATCGTAGATCTGCACCAGAAAGGCCCAAAGGTCAGTGTTGGAAGCTAGAAAGTCTGCACCAGTGGGATGAAGGATCTGTGCCAGCAGGCTGAGGGATCTGCACTGGAGCCAGGAAGCGACGCTCAAGGTAAGGACCAGAGCTCCCCTGAAAAAAACCGCAGCCATCCTTAGCGACAGCGAGGATGTGAGCTCCTCCGACGATGAGAACATCTGAGTTCATATCAGGAAAACCAGCACAACAAGCTTCTCCAGGAGAATCAATAGCATACTATCTTCCCGCCAGTTCTCCTTTTATGCTGTTGGCAGCAATCAGGTGGGCCATCCACTCCCAGCACCATGGTGACTTAGTTCAGCTGGGTGTTACAAGTTGACCATTAGTTAATCCACCACAGGCCTCAAGGTGCATCCGTTGAGCTAGAAATGTCTCGAGCTTATCCTTCTTTATGGAAGAGTAGTACTTCATTGTATAAAACACTACATCTTCTTTATCTGTTCATTGATTGATGGGCATTTGGGCTGTTTCCAGGATTTAGCTATTACAGACTGTGCCGCTATAAACATGAGTGTGCATATATCGCTGTGGTACAATGCTTTTAATTCTTTCGGGAAGATACCAGAAAGAGGACTAGCTGGGTCAAATGGAACCTCTAGTCCTAGTTTTTTGAGGAAGCTCCATACTGATTTCCACAGTGGTTGCACCAGTGTACACTCCCACCAACAGTAGAGAAGGGTTCCTTTTTCCCACAGCTCCGCCAGCATTTGTTATTGGTTAATTTCTTGATAATAGCCATTCTTACTGGGGTGAGATGGAATCTCAGCATTGTTTTAATCTGCATCTCTCGAATGACCAGTGATGTTGAACATTTTTTCATATATTTATTTGCTGTTTGTATTTCTTCATTTGAGAAATGTGTATTCATCTCAGATGCCCATTTTTGGATTAGGTCTTTAAATTGGGGGGAGGTCTGGTTTTTTTGAGTTCTTTGTATATTCTAGATAGTAATCCTGTCTGAGGAATGTTGTGTTGTGGCCCAAGAAGACTCCGACCAGCGGGGCCTCCCAGGGGCAGGAACGCGAACCCGGGCGACGGTATGGGGATGAGAAAGAAGACACACACACACACACAGATCAGGGAAGTCGAGCGAGAGAGTTTATTGCGGAAGTGCCAGGGCTTATATCTCTTTGAGGGAAACGGTGGGAGGGTCTAATGGGTGACGTAGGATCAGGATGGGCGGGGGGGGGGCGCATGCTCAGACGTGAAGCTGGGTCATTTATGGCTCCCCACATATGCTCCTTTTTCTCCAAATGAGAATATTGCCGACCATGAGTGTTTGTATGACCCTGAATGTGGCCTGTCTTAGGTTGTGGAGGTTACTGCAAGTCTTTTTGTTTTTACGCATTTGATTTTTCAGGCCTTACCCGTCATTGAGCTAACCACTAGCATCGCCAGCGTCCCAGCGAAGAGTGGCGCTCTGTCTTAGGTGGTCCTGAGAGTGTTAGTGACTTGTGACTCCATCTTACCCGTCATTGGCCGACATTCTTATATGCTGGGGCCTGAATATCATCATATGGTTCGGCTTGTTTGTACTCATCAGCATCTGTTTTTACGGCGGCAATGAGTCTCTTGAATAGGCAGGGACCAAAGGTCAAGGCAAGGACCACAACTATAAGGGGGCCAAAAAGGGGGGCAAGGTAGGGGAGCACAGTGGAGAACCCGGCGCTGGGGAATAAGGCTTGCGTTCTGGCTATTTCTCTCTTTTTAGGGCATCGTTTAATTTGTCCATAGCGCGTAGGACAACACCAGAGGAGTCAATGTAGAAGCAACATTCTTCTTTGAGGGCCGCACAGAGGCCCCCCTCCTTGAGGAATAGTAGATCCAAGCCGCGCCTAGTATCTTTTGGTCCCCCCAGCGTCTGAGTGTCCACCTGAATGAAGCATGTTGATGATTAGCGATGGTCGCCAGGAGCATCACAAGAACATACAGGAAGCTTGATGGGAACATCTATAAAGGAAAAATATTAACCCTCAGGGGCGCCTCCCTGGGCAGGTTTATTAAGTTGTTTTACAAGGCGCTCGGGTACCCAGCGTGCATTGTGGTCAGCCTGAGAATAGATACAGGCTGAGCCCCTTCCCCATATGAGGACGGGGTCAGGGCCATGCCATTGATTAGTGAGGGGATCTTTCCAGAGGGCTGTGGCGAAGGAGGAGGCTGTAGAGGGGTGCCAGAAGCGATCGGCAGCGGAGCGATTGTTTTGGTCTAGGGAAAGAAAATTGATGATAAGGAGGGCATGGTTGAGGATATTGCGGGGGGATCCTTTGGTGGGATACCATGTGACCGTCGAGAGCTTGGAAATGGTTATTTTGAGTTTTTGATTTGCCCTTTCGACGATACCTTGGCCCTGTGGATTATATGGGATCCCTGTACTGTGAATAATGTTAAGGTGTTGACAGAACTCAGCAAAGGATTTGCTGGTATAACCAGGGCCATTGTCTGTCTTGAGCCTTGTAGGACAGCCCATATGGGCCATAGCTGCGAGCATGTGGGTGATGACATGTTTAGTTGTTCCCCCCGACTGCAGGGAGGCGAAGATGTAGCCACTAAAGGTGTCAACAGACACGTGGACAAAGAGTTGTCTAAAGGAAAGAATATGAGTAATATCCATTTGCCAGAGGGCGTTAGGGATGAGACCTTTGGGATTGACCCCCAAATTTGGGGAGGGCAGGTGAGTGATGCATTTGGGGCATTGTTTAACAATTGCGCGGGCTTGTTCCCTAGTTATTTTGAAGAGAGTGCGTAGCGACTGGGCGTTAAGGTGGTGTAGGTCATGCGCAGCCTGTGCTTGAGAGACATTGGATAAGGAAGGTCGAGTACGGGGAGTGGGGAGGAGCATGGGGAAGGCAGATGTGGATCGAGCAGCTTGATCTGCGAGTGCGTTGCCTGAGGCCAGAGGCCCAGGAAGACCAGAGTGTGCGCGTATATGGCCAATGAAAAATGAGTGTGTGCGAGCATGGATGAGTGTCTGGAGGGTGGCAAAAAGGGGGATGACGGAAGTATAGTGAAAGAAGTTGGAGAGGGTCTCCAAAAGGGGGACGGAGGTGGCCAGGTAGTGACTATCGGTGTAGATATTTATGGGAGTGTTAGGGAAATCTTGGAAAACCTGAATGATGGCCTGGAGTTCAGCATGTTGAGCTGAGAGACCAGGTGTTGGAATGATGATGGGGTTATGATCTAGGCATGTATAAGCGGCGTGGCCGGAGGAAGAACCATCTGTGAAAATTGTGGTTGCGTTAGCGATGGGGGTATAAGAGGTGATCTTTGGAAAGATATGTGGGTGGCGGGAAAAAAAGGCCAGGAGCTTATTGGGGGGGTAATGATGTTGTGTTTGGCCAGGAAAGGCAGCAAGTGCAATGGCCCATGTATCAGAGGTCTGTAGGAGCCAGGTGAGTTGGTGTTCAGAGTATGGGAGGATGATGACATCTGGCTCCTTATGATAATAGATTTTAGCTTGTTTGCGGCCCGTCATAATTATCTGGGCGATGAGATCATAATATGGATTAAGGACCTTTTTGGGGGAGACAGACAGATGAATCCAGAGGAGGGGCGCATTTTGCCAGAAGAGGGCGGTGGGCTGTATAGGGGAGGGGAGGACAATCAGAGTAAGGGGTTGCGTATAGTCAATGTAGGTAAGGCTCTGGGTATTGATTGCCTCTTGGACGTGTTGGAGGGCCGTACGGGCCAGCGGTGTTAGGGATCGAGGAGAAGTAGGACTTGGGTCTCCACGAAGGATGTCGTATAAGGGTCTAAGCGTGGATTTGGGGATTGCCAAGGACGGGAGAAGCCAGTTGATATCACCTAGAAGTTTTTGGAAGTCAGGGAGGGAGTGAAGGGTGTCAAGTCTAAGTTGAGGTTTTGGTCCATGAATGGTAGAGTGTGTCAGCTGAAAGCCAAGGTAGGTGTAAGGATCTGTGAGCTGGATTTTATTGGGGGCGAGGTGAAGGCCAGAATCTCTAAGGAGGGTTTGTAGGTGAGCATAACATCGATAAAGTGTATTTTCATCAATGCATGCGAGAAGGATATCGTCCATGTAATGGAACACATGCACAGAAGGCCAGGTTTGGCGAAGGGGTTGAATGGCTTGGCCTACGAATTGTTGACAGAGTTGGCGAATTAGCCATGCCTTGAGGGAGGACAGTCCACTGATAACGGGAGGAGGGTCCCTGAAGACGGGGGGCGGGAACGGTAAATGCAAACCTATGTTGATCTTGAGAATGTAAAGGGATGGAGAAGAAACAGTCCTTGAGATCGATGATGATCTTATGAGAATTAAGGGGGATGGCGGAGGGGGTGGGTATACCCGCCTGGAGGGAGCCCATGACAACCATGGTCTTGTTGACAGCCCTAAGGTCTTGGAGTAGTCTAAAGCTATTATTATGTTTTTTGTGTATTACAAAAATGGGCGTATTCCATGGGGAGGAGCTGGGAACAATATGGCCCTTTGTGAGTTGTTCCTGTACCAACTGCAGAAGGGCGGAATATTTGGGGCCTATGATGGGCCACTGGTCAACCCAGACAGGATCATCTGAGAGCCAGGTGATCTTTTGTGCATGAGTTACAGGAGGATCAGCGGTCCCAATTAAAAATTTTGAGGATGGAGAGGGGGCTCAGAGGGAGGATCCTCATTAGGAGGACTATCATCGTAGCCAAGGCCATGGCGGGGAGCTAAAGGTTTAGGATGAACGGGGGAAGTGATGCCCGAAGAGTATTTTCCGAGACCTTGTCCGGGGAGGTAGCCTTGAGCAAGCATCTGTTTAGTGACTATAGCATTGGGGCTATGCATAATGAGTTGCATCTGTGAGAGAAGGTCCCTGCCCCTTAAATTGAGGGGGAGGTCCCGAACAATGAAGGGTTGGAAAGTTCCTGTATTATTTTCTGAGTCACGCCATGTAAGGGGGGGTGGAGCTTTGATAAGGTTGTTGGAGGTATCCCAAGCCTTGTAGGTGGGTGGCCGAGGGCCTCAGGGGCCAATGTGAGGGCCAATGTTTATGGGAGATGATGGATACGTCGGCTCCCATATCGATGAGCCCATGAAAGGGTTTGTTATTGATAAAGAGTTTAAGCATGGGCTTATCTTGAGATATGGTTTGAGACCAATAAGCCTGGGAGAGACCAGGGGGAACGGGCCGACGATGTGTGGAAAGAGGAGGGTTGGATGGAGTGGGGACTTGGGGAACAAGGACCAATTGGGCAAGGGGAGGGAAGGTGGGGATTAGAGTGGGGCCAGTTGAGACAGAGACAAGGAGGTGGATATGTCCTTGAAAGGTTGGATCAATAACTCCTGGATGTATGAGTATCCCTTGAGTAGCTGTGGAGAATCGACCTAGTATAAGGCCCCAAAAGCCCTTTGGTAGTGGACCCTTAACATTGGTGGGAACTATATGTACCGGGGAGGTGGGCTCTAATACCATGGGGGTGGAGGCACAGAGGTCAAGTCCCGGGCTGGAAGGTGTTGCCTTGAAGAGGTCAGTAATGTGGAGGGATTGTGTGTTGACTCCGTAGTCCCCTGAGTCAGAAGAGGGTTTGATATCGGGGCCTGGGGAGGGCCTCCCGAGAAGTTTTTTGGAATGGGGTGTCCATCAACAGTATATCGGGACTTGCACTCATTTGCCCAGTGGAATCCCTTTCGGCATTTAGGGCAAATGGTTTGAGGTGGGGGCCGAGATGGGGGTAGAGATGATTGTGGGAGGCCTGAAGGTTGAGGGAGAGATGGGAGCAGGGTGGCTGTGCGAAGAGGGCAGCTCTTTGAGAAATGTCCTGGTTGGTGGCATTTGAAGCAACGAAGGTGGGCGGGGGTTTTTTTATTATCATGTGGGCCAGCTATCTGTAAAGATAAGACCTTTTGTAGGGTGTTTTCGAGCGCAGAGGCAAACATTACTCCTTGTTGATATGAGGGGCCAAAGTCTAAACACAGACAGATAAGCTGTTCAATAGAGCCCGTATGTGATGAGGTCTGATAATGTCTTGACAAGTGGGATTAGCATTTTCGAAGGCTAGTTGTCTTATGAGAGAATTGTTATTTTCATGTTCTCCGAAAATGCGATCTGCAGCCTCGGTGAGCCTGCCAATAAAGTCGGAGAAGGGTTCAGTAGGACCCTGCCGAATTTTGGTAAGAGAGGTAGGACCCTCTCCCTTTGATGGAAACTTGCGCCAGGCTCTACTTGGGGCCAGGGAGATTTGGGCAAACGCCTGAGGGTTAAGGCCCATTTGTTGTTCATCAGTGCAAAAATCACCCGTTCCAGATAACATGGCAAAGGTAACTGGGTTGGGGGGCTGTCTCTCTTGGTTTTGTTTGGAGATTATTTCACACTGATCTAGAAAATTAGACTTCCAGAGTAGAAAATCACCCCCAGAGAGAGCGGCCCTTGCCAACTCCTTATGTTCATTTGGGGTGACCCATCCCTGGGAAAGGCTGTCGTGGACCGCAAGGGTGAAGGTAGCGGTGGGGCCATATTGGGTGACTGTCATTTTGAGTTCTTTGAGGGAATTTAAAGGGAAGGGAACCCTGGCGCGCTGGGGCGGAGGGGCCGGTTGTCCCTCCGCCGCAGGGGCCTGTTGTACCTCTGTGATGGGGTATGCATGTAACTTGGGAGAGGGCTGAGAAAGAGATAACTTATAATTGAGATGATCCTGTTGAGCCTTACGTTCAAGTAGGGAGATGCGCTCCAGAAGCGAACTGAGAAATTGATCTTGCATGGGTGTGGCAGTAGGTGCAGGGTGAAGGGAGGGGAAGTTAACTGAAAAGGCGGGCGCAACAAGGGGAGGTGGGGGGGCAGAGGGCAGCGGTATTTGTGGAGGTAAGGAGAAAGGCGGGTGGTCAGGAAGAGGGGGGTAAAGTGCAGGAGGCTGCGTGGGCTTAAGACATGATGACAGGCCATCGAACGGTGGAGACCCAGGACAAGATGGCGGGCGGAGGTCTGTTTCATAAGATGGCGGGTGACTATCGTTAAAGAAGGCGGAAGTGGGTACGGGGGAAGTAGGAGAGCAACGGCCATCTTTTTCTTCTGGCATCTGGAGAACTACAGAGGGTGGAGGGCTAGGGATAGGGGTATCAGTAATTGGGGGGGCAACCGGTTGACCCAGTGGCTGAGCCGGAGCCTGTGATGATTGAAGGTTATTGGGCTGTGTCCGTAATAGTTCTGAAATTAGGGTCCAATAAGCGAAGGCTGTGACGGGAACCTTTTCTGGCCCGAAAACCCGATAATAATCTTGGAGTGCGTCACCCACGCGGTCCCAGACCCTGATGTTAATGGTGCCCTCCAAGTGGAACCATGGACAAACCTTATTTATAAAGGAAAAGTAATCAGTCAATTGCCGCAGGGTGACTTTTATTCCCCTCACTCTGAGCGCTTCAGAGACCCCTTTAGTAAAAAGTTCGTGCTCGGAGAGGTTTTGTCCCATTTTGCACCCTGTATGCTTACCGTGATTCAGACGCGAAGAAAGGAGTTGGCGTACGGATCACTGAGAAAGGAATCTCATGAAAATGAAACTAAAGACCGGTCAATCATTGGCCTTTATCGCCCTACAGGGTGATCCCTCATAGGATCCATCTTTCCCGGGCCCCACGTTGGGCGCCAAATGTTGTGTTGTGGCCCAAGAAGACTCCGACCAGCGGGGCCTCCCAGGGGCAGGAACGCGAACCCGGGCGACGGTATGGGGATGAGAAAGAAGACACACACACACACAGATCAGGGAAGTCGAGCGAGAGAGTTTATTGCGGAAGTGCCAGGGCTTATATCTCTTTGAGGGAAACGGTGGGAGGGTCTAATGGGTGACATAGGATCAGGATGGGCGGGGGGGGGCGCATGCTCAGACGTGAAGCTGGGTCATTTATGGCTCCCCACAGAGGAACAGCTGGCAAAATTTTTTTCCCACACTGTGGGTCGTCTCTTCACTGTTGGTGGTTTCTCTTGCTGTGCAAAAAAGCTTTTGAATAAGATGAGATCCCAGTTGTTGATTCTTTCTGATAGTTCCTGTGCATTTGGGGTTGTGTTCATAAAATCTTTGCCTACACCAATGTCTTCAAGAGCTCTACCTATTCTATCTTCCAGCAGATTTAATGTTTCTGTTGTAATATTTAGATCTTTCATCCATTTCAATTTAGTTTAGTGCGTGGCGAAAGATTTTGGTCTAATTTTAATCTTCAGCATGTAGAAAGCCAGTTTTTCCAGCACCATTTATTAAAGAGGCTATCTTTCTTCCAGTGAATGGGTTTGGCACCTGTGTCAAAGATAAGGTGGCTAAGTATGTCTGGAGTTGTTTCTGCATCTTCTAATCTGTTCAGTTGATCCTCAGGTAGATTTTTTTTTGATCATGGCTAATTGACGTTCCATATGCCTCATTTATCTGTATGTCAAATTCTTTTTCCCTGCCAGGGAAGTTTTTTGCCATGACATCTGTGAACAGGTTTTTTATGTCATTTGTGCTATTTCCTCTTCATTGACTCCAGTTAGTCTGAGGTTATTCTTCTTTGCATTGTCTAGCTGCTGCTGGATTGATTTCTCATGGTCCCTTGCTGTTTTTAAGAAATCTTTCTTTTGCTGATCGTTAGCCACAATCCTGTCTTCTGTGTCTGAGATTTTGTCCTCACAGTGGGCTCATTCTGCTGTGTATACTTCCAGTGCAATTTTTAATCTCCTGGATATCTGTTTTAATCTGTTTTATGGATTCCATTTCTTTGCTATGTTGGGCATTCATGGTTTCCATTATTTTCCTATGCTCTATTTTTTTAAATCTGTATCTGCTCTAGAGTTACTAAGCATTTGTAGTTATCTGAGAAATTATTTCTGATTTGAGTTTTTTCTAGAGCCTTGTTCATTTGCTTCATTGTTACCACTTCAGAGAATCCAGGTGGGTGGCTTTCAGATTGTTCCATTTCATTGCCCCCTGGTTTGCTTTTGGTGAGCTGGAAGTCTGGAGTTGCATCTTGTTTGTGTCTTCTCGTTTCTTTCTTTTTCTTTTTTTTTTAGTTTATATCCTGGGTTGATGCTTGTAAATTTACTATGGTGAGTAGCTGTATTGCTAGTATTTAGAACCTTTAGAAAATAACTACTTGTTAGAGGTGTCTTCCAGGTGCAGCTGGCTTTTGGGTTTCGCATCTGTTGTATGATCCTACCTCTTCAATTTATTGTGATGAGAAGTTGCTGCCTACTTGGCCCAGTCCCTGTTTCTTTGGCACTGGCCTATAGTATTTTTTATGACCCTTAGGCAATTTCAGTCTTGGTATACTAGGAAGAGGAGCTGGTTAGAACAATTATGTCACTTTGGCTAAAGCTGTACAATCAGCAATAACAATAGCATCAAACACAGCCTAGAAAATGACAAACTGAGGTAACTATTAATTTGCCACCTTTAACCGCATGAACTAGATTTATGGTTATATAACAAAATCTAAAATGAACCAGTAAATTGTATGCAGTAAATAACCCTATGGAATATGGAAATTTTACCCTCAGGGGAGAAAATTTAAAAGGGGTTGGGGAAAAAAAGTAGAGAAATAGAAGAAAAGTGATTAGAAGCAAGGCTGGAGGACAAAGGAAGATCTTGCAAACTTTGGGAAGCTGGTGCAGAAGATGGGGGAAAGAGAAGGAAGAAATAAAAACAAGAACAGCACAGAACAACAACAAAAAAGCAAGAAACCATGTTCACAGTCATAGAAAAACAAGAATAAACAATGAGAAAAACACAAAAACAAAACAAGAGAGAAAGAAAATAAAGAAAAAAGAAAGAAAAAAATGTTTACTTAAAGGTGTGTCTCTCCTGCAACTGGTAGACAGTGTGGGCATAGTCCAGGTCCGCATCATCCAATCCCAGCAAGCCAGCAGCAGTTCCACGGTGAGGGTAGATGATGATCCCAGCCAGCCTGTATTCAAATTTCCACTGGAGTTCAGACTGACCTCCCTGCTAGGCTAGAAGCCAACCCGCCCAGCCCGCAGCAGTTCTTGTGTCCCCTGCAGGCTTGGACTCGAGCCACTCAGGGTCCTGAGCTCAGTTGGCCCCTCTGCGAGATGGCTTCTGGCCAATCGCCCTCTGTAAGGGGATGTCCATCTGGGACAGTTCACCAGCCACAGCAGTCTGCTGCATCCACCACACCACTCCACTTGTGCACTTCTCTGTGGTGGCCTCTTTGGTGACCAGCAGTTACTGTGCATCTACAGTTTGAAGCCACCCCTCCCATGCAGTGAGTCCAGGCTCAAGGAGAAAGCACTGCCTGCCTCCTCCTTTTTCATTGAAATTTCTCTCTTCACTCTCTCCGTTTTCTTCAGTTCTCACTTTAGATCCTTCCTGGGTCCCAGGGACCCACTTCCCTCCTTTTCTTCATGTTGCTGTATTCCAGTGTTTGGACATCAAATCTTGGAGAGGCTCTTTCTCTTCTGTTCACCATGCCGCCATTTTCCCGGAAGTCTCCAGGAATTGATTTCTGATGTTATCTTTTAGGTTTTGTGAGCAAGTACACAGCTGATGTGAAAAAGTTGATGTTTATTCTAAACATGTAATGCATATTAAGAATTTAATACTTTATTTTGTTGACATTTTATGTTCCTATTAACTACATATTGCATAGTATAATAAGACCTTCCTGACGAAACAGCAAGATCAGCCACATGTCAAGTATGTCCTACAAAAAGGCCAGGAAAGCAAATACATGTGCTGGCAGTGTAAGCAATGCGTGTGTATGGAATGTGCTGTTGTCATGTGTGAAAACTGCCTTAGGTGTGATAATTCAAGCAAATAGTATTTTTTTTTGTAGAGTGCTATTGATATTTTTATTGTAGTTCATATAGGAATGTATTTCTGTTCTTTTTTTGACTTTGTACACCAAAAACAAGTCAATGTTGAAAATTTTATGCTTTTTATAATACTCAGTAGATATTAAAAATGCAATACTTTATTTTGTGATTTTTTTCCTGTTAAGCACTCATTGTTTAATATAGTAAAACTCATGAAATTAAAATTAATAAATCATCAGTGGAAAGATTCTAAAGAATAAATGTGGGTGTGACATACCCATGGTTATGCTGCTTTATGCCAAAAACTGTGTTATGCTCTGAGGTTTTACTGTAGTAGTTGCTCCAAAAATATTGCTCACTGACTTAGCCAGCTAGTAGTACTCAATGTTGTATTCTTTCAGGTTCACTGTATTAGCACGGAGTTTACTATGAGGAAACACGGTGGAGAAAAGGGAGTGCCGTTCCGAGTACAGATTGATACCTTCAAAGAGAATGAAAACGGGGAATACACTGAACACTTACACTCAGCCAGCTGCCAGATCAAAGTCTTCAAGGTATTCGTGGGCAGTGTGCAGCCCCTCGGTCTCTTCTTCCTTATCTTTCTATTTTAGCATCATTTGCCAAGTTAGAAAGCCATCTTGTCTGTTTCGTAAAAGCTATGCAAACTTAGTCTAACCTAGGGTTTTCAAGTAATTGCTAAGATAATTGGTAAAGTAATTTATAGGGGGATGGGCATAGGTATGGGAACGGGAAAAGGAGCAAAACCCATGAATTGTCATTGAAGCCTTTTGAAGTTACAAGCTCTTCTGAAGCTCAAAAATTATGTGTTTAGTATTTTGGTTACATTCATACTGGATATTCTTTCTTTATTTTAGTCTTTATTTTTAACACATGGATAAATCTTTTTTTATTTTTATTTTTGGTGCTGGGGATCAAACCCAGGGCCTTGTGTATGCTGGGAAGTATTACCACTAGTCTACATCCCCAGCCCCCAATAAATATATTCTCCTTGGAAGAGATAGAATAATATAAAAGTATCCAGAGTACAAAATTGAAATCCTCCATGACCATTCTTACCATGATTCCCCAACCTCACCCCAGAGAGGACCACGTTCATCTTTCTGGTTGCTTTGTATGCTTTTACACATGTATGTGCAGCGATGTGTACATTTTTCCTTTCTTTGAAACATAAATGGGATTATACTATATAAATGTCTTAAGACTTTGTCTTGAATTTTTCTCACTTAGCTATGTGCTTTACAGATCTTTGCATTAGTCTTTTTCTGTCATTTGACTTTCCTATTTTCAGCCTTAGGCGGGGTGATGCATTTTGTCTGTACATCATTGTGCATTTGTGCTTATTTTTATATATGAATATTTAAGTTTAAAGGTAATATTGTTGTGTCAAAGGGTGAGCACTTCAGTGTAAAACAAAATATTTTTCTTTTCAGCCCAAAGGTGCAGACAGAAAGCAAAAAACAGATAGAGAGAAAATGGAGAAACGAACACCTCATGAAAAGGAGAAATACCAACCTTCCTATGAGACAACCATACTCACAGAGGTAAAATTTAGTCCATAATTTTGATGACAGTTTCAGTCCATAATTTTCTTTTTTTTTTTTTTTTTTTTTTGTGGGTACTGGGGGTCGACCTCAGGACCTCGTGCGCCAGCAGGCGCCCGTGCCGCTGAGCGATATCACCGGCCCCTTTTTCGTATGTGGGATCCGGGAGTCGAACTCGGGCCCTCGCGCTTGCAAGGCAGGTGCTTATGCCACTGAGCCATCTCACCGGCCCCTATAATTTTCATCTTTGTGTGTGTGTGTGTGTGTGTGTGGCTGGGAATCCAAACCAGGGCCCGTGCATACTAGGCAAATGTTCTACCACTGAATTATACTCCAGACCCTTAATTTCACTCTTAAAAGAAAAGTCTGTCACTTTTAGCCTGTTCCAAATTTACTTTTGAGCATATTTTCTTTTGCTTATGGAGACTTCTGAGTAAGATTTACTAATCAAATCAAAATGTACTATTCGTTCAACAGTATTTTAGTGGAGCACTAGGCTGAAATGTGCTTTTTATCTAACTTATCCTTTGTTCTTAGTGTTCTCCGTGGCCCGAGATCACATACGTCAATTCCCCATCACCTGGTTTTAACAGTTCCCATAGCAGTTTTTCTCTTGGGGAAGGGTAAGTCTGTGAAATGAAATTGGTTTGTGTTTGTACTAAATATGTACTCTTTCATTATGTTTCCATAAACAAGATCTTTCTGAATCAATAAGTACTTCTATTTGATCAGTGTGAATTTTTGTATTAACTGAGGTTTAGGTTATTTTCAAAGGAGACTGAAAGTGTTTTTATGTAGCTGTTTCTCCTCCTGTCTCCTCTCCTTGTCCTTGAAGTAGTACTGGATGTCAGAGCATTTATGGTCAGTTTTTAGTAATTGAGAAACTGATTATCTAGGTTTCTTGATTTGTCCTACTGCTGCTCATCTTGTGGTTATTTCACTTCCTGATCATACTTGCATCAGACCGTGGTCAGCCGGAATGGGAAGCACCATTGTATAGATGCTAACATGTTTCGTTACTTCTGAAGAACGCTCCTAACATGTAATTATAATGAATCTTTGATCATTGGGCAAAAAATATTGAAGTGGATGGCTAAAATAAAGTTTTAGAATTATCTATGGGATGCATTTAATCTTACCTTAATGTCTTTTACTATCAGAGGTAATTGAACATTGGTGTTAATGCCCACCATAGTTTTAACAAAGCTATCATATAGTCCTCACATTAACACGTATTCCACATAGCCATATTGAAACCTGGAAACAGGCTACTAAATGTGGAGACGTATTGTTTGGTGTGTTTATTTTTGGATTTATTTAGGCTCTATGTTTGACCTGCTTCTTTTTTTTTTTCCATATCTTTTTTTATTAGTGCACATGGGCTGTACAGATTTAATGGCTTTTATTTTGGCAGATTTGTACATGCGCCTGATGTACTTCCGTCATTTTCACCCCCATCACTGCTCTTGCCCTACCCTCTCCTCAGTCTTATATTTTTGGGGGGTTTCAATGCCTATGATCTACTTCTTAAAAGATTTAGTACAGATATTTTTTGTACAGTACCCCTTGTTAATATAGTACTGTAATTTTTGCTGATTGTACTGTATAGTACTGTAGCTTTATGTTTTCTTATACATTATAGTACTGTGTATAAGAGTTATGCAAATAAAAGCAAAGTCATGAAGTTGGAGTCTCCTTTGACCATTTCTTTGTTCTGAATATTGTAATGTACATATTATATACAACTCCTCATTTAGCAAGCAATTCATGCAGCTACTTAGTTGCAGAAACAGAACTCAGCCCTTAAAGGAGGAACATCTGTAATGTAATAATTAAGAATATGCAAAATATTCAAAATGTAACACTTAAAAATAGTTGTAGGAGGAATGTGTGTTACTAGGGCTCTGAGATAAATTAATTACTATGTTTTAATACAAAATTTCAATTTTACAGCTAAGGCTAGAAAAAGAACCCCCCCCCCCACTTTTGAGATAGAGGCTCACCCTATTGCCCAGGCTGGCCTTAAGCTCCTGGGTTCAAGAGATCCTCTTGCGTCAGCCTCCCTAGTAGCTGGAACTACAAGGGTGTGCTATAGTGCACCCGGCTAAAAAGAGATCTCTTGAAAGAAAAAAATTTTTTGCTATCTACAAGGATGATGCAGTCTACTTATGGGCAATTTTAAATATTATATAGTCTAAATTCTCAGTTTTAAAATTTTTTTCTTCTCTTTGTCCTGTACTTTATCATTAGGCTCAATTTTTTCTCTCATAAGGGAAGTAAATGTAATGGGAAGAGGGACAATCCATAGACAAAAAAAGTACAAAGAAAACCAAGGGTAGAGATAGCACTCACATCACAAATTAGTGCTAATTTTTGGTCCTTTTTTTTTTTTTTTTTCTATTTTCTTTTTTGGTACCAGAAATCGAACCCAGGGCCTCATGCTTGCCAGGCAGGCACTGCACTACTGAGCTACATCCCCGGCCCTAGCGCTAATTTTTTTTTTTTTTTTTTTTTTCTTTTTTTATGTGGGTACTGGGAGTCGACCTCAGGACCTCGTGCTTGCCAGCAAGCACTTGCACCGCTGAGCGATATCACTGGCCCTTTTTTTTCCTTTTTGTGGGTTCCAGGAGTCACACTCAGGACCTTGTGCTTGCCAGGCAGGCGCTTATGCCGCTGAGCTATCTCACCGGCCCTCCTAGCGCTAATTTTTGAAGCTGCTTTAAAAATAATTGTTTTCAGCTCAGTGTGGCACTACATGCCTGTAACCCCAGAATGTTGGGAGGCTGAGGTGGGAGGATGCAAGTTTGAGCCCAGCTTGGGCAATTTAGCAACTTAGTGAGACCTTGTCTCCAAAATAGAAAAGGGCCGGGTCTATATAATCAATAGTCACTAATAAAAAAAGTGGAGAAAAAAATGGGCTGGGCATATAGTTCAGTGTAAAGGCTGGAAAGGTAGTTCATTGTGGACTCTGCGTTCAATTCCTACCAAAACCAACACAAAAAGATTATTTTTCATGGTAAAAATGTATGATCAAAATTTTCTTCCAAAACTCCTGTATGTATTTATGTATACATATTTATATATTTAATATAGTAGTAAAGCAGTAGTACTTTTACATTTTGATATCTTTCATTCTAATAATTCCTTACTTTTTTTTTTTTTTGTTTTTTTTTTTTGTGGTACTGGGTGTTGAAGCCAGTACTGTGCACATGCTAGGAAAGTGCTGCACCGTGGAGCTACATGCTCAGCCCCTTGTAAATAGTCTCTATGCCATAACTTATCCCCTTAATTTCAATTTACTTAACTTTTGATATTTTTCTCAGTTTCCTCAGTAATAAAAAAAAAATATTGCAAATGACATAGTTTCTCCTCCTTACCCAAAAGTCTTTAGGTTAAATTAACACATAACTGAAGTATTGAGTCAAAGAATCAAAATGTTTTGTGAGAGGACACAGATTATTTTAAATCTCTGGCTTAAGACTTATTGTGAAGATGTAGAATGAAATAATGAACCCTGTTATGTGTCATGAACTCACTCTTTCATTTTAAATGTTTCTTTAGAAATGGTTCACCTAACCACCAGCCAGAGCCACCCCCTCCAGTCACAGACGTAAGTCTAAAGCTAAATGTCAGTTACTTGCAATGTCTAGTAATATTTTGGTGACTGTAATTCTATAGAAATGTCCAACTTTTGATGAATATTATTAATTCATTCATGAAGTAGACATTTATTGCATTTTTACTCTGAACTAAATAGTGTGCTGTGGACTGGAGATAAGAAGCAAGTAATACAAGACTTGTGGGTAGTTGCTTTTTTTTTTCGAGGTGGGATCTCACTGTTGTCCAGTTTGATCTTGAACTTGTGGGCTTGAGTGCTTCTCCCATGTCAGCCTCCTGAGTACCTGTGAATTTGAGGAGCTGACACCTAGAGGGGATGAAAGAGATAGAATAAGGATAGAACTCTGTGGATCTCTCCCATGGTTAGAGACAGAGAATGATGTGATACTGTATAAACAATTTCCAAATAAACTAGGCTAGAATGAGTGGATGTTTGTGTGTGAGTGTTCAGCTGTGTGTTACCTGATAAGGTAACAGATTAATCTATTAAATTACTAGAAAAAAAATGTTTTCCTCCTTTCAGAACCTCTTGCCAACAACTACACCTCAGGAAGCCCAGCAGTGGTTGCATCGAAACCGTTTTTCTACATTCACAAGGCTTTTCACCAACTTCTCAGGTTAAATCTGCTTTTTCCTTTCACCCCAGCATAGGATATTCTTTTGCATTCTTGGGCCTCCTGGTATTCATGTGGTGGTGGTGGTGATATGTGTGTGTGTGTGTGTGTGTGTGTGTGTGTGTGTGTGAGAGAGAGAGAGAGAGAGAGAGAGAGAGAGAAATATCTTAGTGGATTTTTCTGATAAAATGAATTTTGTAGACTCCTTCAGACTTTTTCATCAGCTGCAACAGGGCTGTGAATACTTAAGAAGAAACACTTCTTTGTTGTAACTGACTTTAATTCTAAAATACTTATTTTATATAACACCTTTTAAGATGTATATTCAATACAGTATTTTATCAAGGAGCATTTGCAGGTAGTCTGAAATTTTTACCATGATAATGCTATATTGTATTTTATTTACATAATCCAGTTTCATTTGTTACCTTCTATGTTCCAGTGGTGGTAGGAATACACAAATGGGTAAGGCATATTTTCTGTTCAAAGAGCTCATTCATCATATAGTGTTAAAAACAAGCCAAAATAAAACCCTAGCAGATAAGTGTTCCACCAGCAGTGTGTACAAAGTGAGATGTTTAGGCGAGGCCTGGTGCTAGTGAACATGTGTGATGAGGTAAAATTGAGAGATGAAGAGAAGAGTCATTGGTCAGATAGTGGAAAGATATTTCAAGTGGGAAGAACAACTTAGCATTCGGCACCATCAGAATGCTGAAAGCATATGGTTAGGTGGAGAAGTTAATTAGATGAAAATTGAGATAGGAGAGGAGGCAAGGGCCAGATCATCAAGGGCATTATGTCATGCAAAAGATTGTGGATTATAATATATTGGTGATGAGGTGTTCTTGTAATAGAGGCTATTTTAACAAAGAGAGTCTTTGTCTTTATTGCCTATTTTCTTATATTTATTCCAGGGGCAGACTTATTGAAACTAACTAGAGATGATGTGATCCAAATCTGTGGTCCTGCAGATGGAATCAGACTTTTTAATGCATTAAAAGGCCGGTATGTAATTAGTGTTAAAATATCAATCGGGCTGGGTGTCACGTGGATTTGGATTCAGGGATTCTTCACAATACATAGCAAGTTTATGTACCAAATACAAACAGATAAAAAATGTAGTTTCATACATTTGTTCCAAAGAATTCCCCATGATATCTCATTTTTCATTTCCTGGTAGTTTCTTCATTCAGTAAGTGCTCATTGTCCTTATCATGAGCCAGGTACTTTTGTAGGCCTTAGAGATTTTATCAGTGAGCAAAACAGACAAGTTGTTAAGGAGTTTATTTTCTAATAGGAAGAGAGATAGATTTAGAAGTATTTTGGACAATGATAATGGCTTTGAAAGAAAACAATCCAAAAAACGAACAAAAACAAGGTTGTGGGCTATAGAGTACCAGCAATATGGTTAAGAAAGCACTCTCTGTGCTAGGTGTGGTGGTGCATTCCTGTTATTCTAGCTACTCAAGAAGTTTGGGCAGGAGGATCACAAGTTTGAGGCCAGCATGGGCAACTTAGTGAGGCCCTGTCTTGAAATAAAAATCAAAAGGGGCTGGAGGTGTAACTCAGCAGTAAAGTGCACCTGGGTATAATCCCTAGTATTGCAATAAATAAATAGATATAGATAGATAGATACAGATATTGATAGATGAATACATACAGACAGACATAGGCAGATACATAGATAAACTAAAAAAAACTTTTTGATGATGAGATATTTAAGCTTAGCAAGCTGGGGTGTCATATGAGGGAAGAACATTGAGGCAGAAGGAACAACAGGTGCAGAGGCCTCAAGAGGTCATTCTTAAGCTTGGGTAAGAATTACCTAACTGTCTGCTTGCATAGGTGATACAGTAAGAAAGAGTATTTTGTAGTCCTTTTTTTTTTTTTTTTTTTTTTTTTTGTGGTGTAGGGGATCAGACCCTGGGGATGATCAGACTTGTGCATGCTAGGCAAGCACTCTACCACTGAGTTACACCCTCAGCCCCGAGATTTACAGTTTTTTTAAGGTAACTGTTATCATATTCATCATAGGGAATTTGTGCCTGTACATGATATACCTTGATTCCTTTTTTTCCCATTCCCCTACCCTCCCTTCAACTCTTCTTCCCCTCTTTATTTACAAAAGCTGAGATTTACAGTTTTATATAGGTAGTAGTAATGCTGATGGAAGAAACATGCAGGTCAGTGGCACAAAACCAAATTAGTACCTAAATAAAACAAATTGTGAAGGATTTGTGTTTGTGCTCTGTACAAGGGCTATTGAATCAGTTTGCCTATAATCTTTTTTTTTTTTTTTTTTTTTTTAATGTGGGTACTGGGAATTGATCTCAGCGCCTTGCGCTTGCCAGCAAGCGCTTGTGCCGCTGAGCAATATCACTGACCCCTTTTTCTTTCCTTTATGTGGGTTCCGGGAGTCGAACTCAGGACCTCGCGCTTGCCAGGCAGGCGCTTATGCCGCTAGCTATCTCACCGGCCTTTGCCTATAATCTTGAAAAAATTTAAGGAAAGTGTTGGTGATTTGGGAAAAAAGAGTGGCTTTTATTTTAAGTGTATTATCTCAAAAGTGCTTAGAAATAGGAAGGAAGAGATGATCAGTTCAGCATTTTGACTATGAATTAAGTGCAACACAAAGAGGGCTTAGGCTACTTAGAAGTAATGAGGGAAATAAAGTTCTCCAGTTTAAGCTGGGCATGGTGATGCACATCTATAATCCCAGCTATTGAGCCAGGAAGATCACAAGTTCAAGGCCAGCTAGGGCAATTTAGCAAGACTCTGTCTCAAAATAAAAAGATCTGGAGATGCAGCTCACTGGTTGCCTAGCATATGCACTGTGAGGGCCTGGGTTCAATCCCTAGTACTGCAAAAAAAAAAATTAATAATAATAAAAAAATAAGACTCACTATGTTGGCATTTTTAAGTAAAAGGTGTATCTTGAACCAGGCCCGTAAAACAGTGACTCATACATTTTGAACACATATTTCTAACTTTTATACCCAAGGGCATGAACCTACATGACTACAGGGCAACATAAGTAATGAAAAGGAATGACAGCCTCGTCTAGGGTATAGTGAAAAATATACATACAGTAAGGAGAATAGGATTTTTTTCATGTAAGATTGAGGGCCCTGGATTGCTAGATCGGCATTTTCAAGAAAAGCCGAAGTTCAGAGGTTTATATGATGCCTCCTGTTGGAACTATGGTCACTTAAACACCACCACTGAGGAAACATAACAAATGTATTGCATTTGACCCCGAGCTGCCAGTTTTCAACCCCTGCTGTATACTGTTAACGTAGAAAAATGAGTTCTCTCTTAAATTGTGCCTACCATACAAAATATAAGACTATCAGCCCTTTTCTTCCCCTCTCAGGATGGTGCGCCCAAGGTTAACCATTTACGTCTGTCAGGAATCGTTGCAGTTGAGGGAGCAGCAGCAGCAGCAGCAGCAGCAGCAGCCACAACAGAAACATGAGGATGGAGACTCAAATGGTACTTTCTTCGGTAGGTTGTTCTGGGCAGACCAGGACAAATATGAAGAAAGGTGAAGAAATGACTTATGACCATGTGTGATGGGAATTTATCAAACAAGATTCAGCAGTCTCTAGAAGTAGTAGTAATTGCTTATGTTTGCTGAGCTCTTATCAGGTGCTATTCCCAACACTTTTCACACACTTTAATATTTACCACTTATAATCTCCTCCTTGCTGTACATTTTATTGTACATTTTCATCAACATTTAGATGAGGAAAATTAGGCTTAGGGATATTAAATAACTTGCCCCGGGCACACATCTAGCAAGTAGCTGAGCTAGGATATGACCCCAGGCAGTGTGATTTTTTTTTTTTGTCTATTTGTTTTTAATTAATTAATTAATTTATTTATCTATTTATTTATTTTTTGTGGGTACCAGGGGTCGACCTCAGGACCTCGCGCGCCAGCAGGTGCCTGTGCTGCTGAGCTATCTTACCGGCCCTGTTTTTATTTTTTGACATAGGGTTTAGCTATATATTTCATGCTGGCTTTGAACTAGTGGCAATCCTCCTGCCTCAGTCTCCCAAGTGCTAGGATTACAGGCATGTATCACCACACCTGGCAACAGGCAGTGTGATTTTTAAATCCTTCAGAAAAGCGAGCATTCCTAGTAATCAGATTACCTGTAAAAGTAGAGAACTTTTAGGCTGTTGTGGTGGCACATGCCTATAATCCCAGCACTCAGGAAGCTGAGGCAAGAGAATTAAAAGTTCAAGCCTAACCTGGGCAGTTTAGCTACTTTCGAGACCCTGTTTCAAAATAGAAAAAAAGGGCTGAGGATATAGCTCAATGTGAAGACCCTGGGTTCAATCCTCAACACCCCTCACCCTCACCCAAACAAATAAAAAGAGAACTTTTGTACTGACTACTATTGCTGTCTCTCTGTTGCAGTGTACCATGCCATCTATCTGGAAGAACTGACTGCTGTTGAGTTGACAGAAAAAATTGCTCAGCTTTTCAGCATTTCTCCTCAACAGATCAGCCAGATTTACAAGCAGGGGCCAACAGGAATCCATGTGCTCATCAGTGACGAGGTAGGTTTTTCAGTACAATTGAATTAGTAGATGATAATTGATTTGTCAGGGCATATAATAAGAGCAAGGGCAGTTCTTCTGGGGTAGGGTCTGTTTTCTAGACCAAAGTGTTTCAAACTTACTTTCTTTTCTTCCTTTTTTTTTTTTTTTTTTTTTTTTTTGTGGGTATTGGGGGTCGACCTCAGGACCTCGTGCACCAGCAGGCGCCTGTGCTGCTGAGCGATATCACCGGCCCTTTTTTTCCTCTATGTGGGTTCTGGGAGTTGAACTCAGGACCTCGCGCTTGCCAGGCAGGCGCTTATGCCACTGAGCTATCTCACTGGCCCAGCATAGTCCACTTTAAAGACCACTGTTCTAGATAAACATCAAACATGGGAAAGAAAAACTCAAAACAGACAAACACCAAACAGGTTTGTGAAGCATGCTGTTCAAAATTGGAAGGAAAATACTTATATAATTCTATAGAAATTCATGAAATACTCTTATTTGTGACCTGTTAAAACCCCTCATATAAATCCCTCTGGATGTGGGATAGTCCTTAGGAACATAGAAATAGAGAATGGTTATATTTCACCTAAATCTAATGTCATGAAAAGCCACATAGTCAAAATAAATGAAGCACACCAACATTTTTAATAATCAGCAAATTTTCTTGCCTTTTTTCAGATGATACAGAACTTTCAGGAAGAAGCCTGTTTTATTCTAGACACAATGAAAGGTAATAACACAGTAAGACAAATAACTTTTTCCTAAGGCATTTAATGGCTCTTTTCAGTCTGGAGTGTAGCTCAGTGGTAAAGTATGTGATTAGCATGTACCGAGTCCTAGGTTCAATATCTGGTACCCACCACAAAAAGCTTTTTTCATGTTTTGCTTCTTTGAGGTGGGATAGGGAAGAAACCATGTGTTAAATAGAGAAAATAGCATTGTTAGAGATTGTTCCTTTGTGTGAGTTGGCTTCTTGCCAACATCAGAGTAGACAAAGTACAGCTGATAACTCTACCGTGTGATCCGTCTTCCATGGACAAATGAAGAAATCAAGGTATGTTGTCTTTCTAATGCATATTACAGATGTTCCTTGACTTATAATGGGGTCATGTCCTGATGAACTCATTGAGTGGAAGATACTGGAAGTTGAATGCATTTGATACACCTAACCTGTCCACCATTGTACCTTGGCAATACAGTACATTGTAGAATGTCAGTTTTTTACCCTGGTGATCTTGTGGCTAATTGCCACTACCTAGCATTACAAGAGAGTATCATATCACATTATTGAAAAGATCAAAATTCAAACTATAGTTTCTACTGAAGGCATACCACATTTGGATCATTGTGAAGTCAAAAAATCATAAATGGCATCGTCACGAGTGGGGGACCATCTGTACAAGTATTCTGTGCTAAATACAGCAACGAGTGTGCCGCTCTTTTCTTGCTCTGGCTTTGTTTCCTTCACAAGAACCCTACCACAGATTTTTTTCTCTTACTGTGTTTTAAAGGTAACTAAAGATTATTTCTTTCTCTCTTTTTAACAGCAGAAACCAATGACAGCTATCATATTATACTGAAGTAGGAGCGGGGCATCTCACTCTCAATGGCTGCTTCTTCCTTCTCCTCTTGAAAACTGCCCCCTTGAAGGGGACATGAATGGAGGAATTGGTGTGAAGGTCTGCAGGAACCTGACTCATCTGACTGTGTGGGTGATTTAACCCTGGATGCAGAATCCCAGCCCTGTGTGGTGTTGCCCCAAGCTCTTTTTAGCACACACAGATTACTGCCCAGTGTGGAATTCTGCAGTTATCTTTTAGTTGAAATTCTGGCCCTGTTGTCAAATATCAATAGGAACTCCACATCATTTAGGATTATGTAGGCCATAGTGATGATGGGAATTGTATGATGTTTAATAGAAAGATGTTGAATTTTGTGATATGAAGCCATATAATTTTTTCTAATATAAAAATGAACATCTATATTCATAAGACTGAGTCCTCAATCTCTTTTGGATCAAGCGTATTGTCATCTCTGCTTTTTATGCCACAGTTGGTCCCTGAAAACTTCATCAATGAGGAGAAATACAGATAGAGTTTTTCTTTTGGTTCGCCTGTAGTACTACAACTAATGGTCATTTTGGCTAATATTGGAACCAGGCAGTGTGATAAGTCTCCAAATGGATCATCTTCTTATATCATCTTAATAACCCCATATGAAGTAGGTTTTCCTAAGTGAAGATGAGGAAACAGAGACACATAGTAGCTAAGCAGCTTGCTAGATAACAGGCAGCTAGCAAATAGTGATGTCGAAATTCAAATCCAGACTCCCTGGCTGTTATTATTCACCATCCACTATCGCCAGTACCACCCTTTCTGTCCTGTGCTCACCATTATTTCTTACCGTGGCTTTTCTGGGGAACTGAGGAATTAACCACGGAAGGAGATAAACCACACCTAAATAATGATGAACAAATCAAGACCTGCAGAAAAATGAAGTGCTTTTTAAGTGTCATCAGTTACCAGAATCACAGAATTTCAGGTGATAAAAACTCAGGATGATTCATAACTCCCAAAAATCATTGTTCTTGAGTGACATTCTCAAACTATTTATTTATAAATGAGTTAAGCCAATCCCTGCTTTTCCCTCTCTGCATCCTCTTTTGATATAGGAAGTTCTTTTACTCATGTAGTGTTCTTTTTTAAAGCTTTATAAGAAACTTATTCCTGTCCCCTCCACAGTCTTACTATATGTTTTTGTGTCCTTCTTGAGAATGATTGTGTGTGTGGATGTCTGTGTACATGTGTATAAGTATGTAGCATCATGAACCTTTTTCACATGTAGTGTTATCCAGAAATCTCTTTACAGATTATGTTGAGGTGAACAAACATATGTTAAAAGATTCTGTATTGAATTTGGATTGTGTGTGAGTGTGTGTTTAAAGCATTTGATAAAGTTTAACTTTTTTATACAGAAATTTTTGTTCATTAAAATCAACTGCAACATGGTCTAATTTCTCTTGGTTTTAAACAAATTGAAAACCTTGAAACCAGAAAATTAAGTCAATGACTTGTCTAAAACTGACCTGAGGAATTTGACGTATTAGCACAAAATGTTTTTTTAGTGAGTGATTACCAGATGTTCCATTTTGGGAAGACATTTCTAGTTGTATCATATTCCTAGGACTGGCTCTCAGGACATCTGTGTTGCTCTCCCTAGCAGGCTGTTCTTGGTTATGATTTTTTTCATCTATTTTTTCTGGATGTTAGGATGGAGGGTTGGACTAGGTGATTTTTAAGATCTCTTCCAAATCTGTGAATATGTGATTCTTGGGTACTGCACATGATGCATAGAATTCTATTAATGTATTGACTCTGAATTACACTTATTAATTTTACTTGAATCAGGGTTTCTTAGAGTAGTCTTCACATTTGTGGAAATGAATTTATATAACATTTTCAGGGGTTTGTTTAGTTTTGTTGTTTGTTTGTTTTTTGAGACAGGATCTTGCTCTAGTTTAGACTGGGTAGGTACTAGTAGGTAGTCCAGTCTGGCCTCATACTTATGATCCTCCTGTCTCATCCTCCTGAGTACTGGGATTACAGGCATGTGCTACCATGCCCAGCTTGAGTTTATACAACATTGTAATTATAGATCTTTAAATCTCCAGAAAATATCTTAGGCTTTTAGGCCTTTTTTAGTTCCTAATAATAATAACAACAACAACAATAATAGTTAATTGGGGCCGGTGTGATGGCTCAGTGGCGTAAGCGCCTGCCTGGCAAGCGCGAGGGCCCGAGTTCGACTCCTGGAACCCACATACAAAAAAAGGGCCGGTGATATTGCTCAGCGGCACGGGCGCCTGCTGGCACACAAGGTCCTGAGGTCGACCCCCGGTACCCACACACACACACACACAAAAGTTAATTATATACAAATATATGTAATAGTTATTAATATTTATTATAGTTATTATGTCAGTGCTATATAAGAATTGGTACAGTGATAAAACATAATTACTTGATTTGCTTTACAAAATTACATTATTGATTTTTTTCAATTAAATGAAAATTTTAAACTACCTTTTTATTATTAGGTATAAATTCAAACAATCAAGAAAGGCTTTTTGGGCCAGTGATGTAGCTCAGCGGCACAAGCGTCTGCCTGGCAAGCGCGAGGTCCTGAGTTCGGTTCCCAGTATACACATTAAAAAAAAAAAAAAGAAGAAGAAAGGTCTTTTTTCTTACCTCTCAACCTTCCCCCCATACAAATACTCGTATTATACTAATGATCTGCTATTTAATTTTTGTATTTAACTTATCTTGAACATCTTTCTATATTAGAATTTGTAACTGCATATTTTAAAGTATGTCATTCCTATGGATATGCTTCAGGTTAAATATATTTGAACATGTGTCTTAATGAGTTTTTTGCACATATCTCTAAGATATGTTCTTAGAAGTAAAGTTCACTGGATTTTATTTTTAACAATATGACAGTTGATATTTAAAGTAAATGGTTTGTGGGTCATGATGGCACACGCCTGTAATCCCAGCACGTGGGAGGCCGAGGTGGGAGGATTGCCACCAGTTCGAGGCCAACCTGGACTACATAGTGATTGCAGGGCCAGCCTGAGCTACATAGCAAAATCCTGTCTCAAAAATCCAAAAAAAGTAAATGGTTTAATATTTCTGTTGGAGTGAGGATATACGAAAAGCAGAATGGTTAGATCTTTGACCCTTCTGAGAAGTGAAGTACCATTATATTTGATTTACCATTGTCTGTACTGTCCCCTTGAAGTATAATAGCTTTCATGTAGAAAAATATGTATAAAGACTTGATAGCTAAAAGGGAGTTATTGGGAAATAAAAATGGGGAGGGCTAGTTACAGAGCTCTAAGGATTGAATATTAGTCACTAAATAAATTGTGGCTATTAAGCAGTAAGATTGTTTGTCCGGAATTATGGCCCAATAAGAATGTTTGCCCACATAAATGATTTATTTCAGAAGCCATTTAAAGGGAAGAGGAATGGACATGGTGTTACAGTATTGACTGGAAAATGATGACATCAAATAGAAGACAACCAAAGACCTGAGAAAGTAAAGTCCACATCAGGGCAGATACTCTGATTCCTGGAAGTCTTTCAGTTGGGCACTGGATTTGTTGTACCAGCACAATGTGATCTCTCCAGGGAGCTGGAGATACCCAGGGGGCTTGGCAAGTGGAGACAACTCAGGGTCCAGGAGCTGGCCATTTCTAATGCATGTGTGATGAAGAGTGCTCTCAAAACCCTTGGTGTCCCCAAGTATTGAGAAAGTCGTGTAGAGAATGGCCACAGAGATTGGGACTATTTGCAAATCCCCACGAAGGGCTGAATGAAGCTGCAGTGTTCAAATTTTTTTTTTTTTTTTTTTTTTTTAGACAGGGTCTTACTACGTAGATCAGGCTGGCCTTGAACTCATGGCACTAGGTGTGTGCCACCACACCCATGATTAAGTTTTTGTTTTATATCAGTTTCAAGGCTGAAATGACAGTGACTCTACAACTGCTGCAAAATGGAATGTGCTAGGAAAGATGTCCTGCATGACATAATGGAGTAATGCCACCAGCACCTGTTGTTTCCCCTATACTTTTTTTTTTCCTTCTTTTAATGCCCTTGTCTTTTACCTTCACCCTTTAACTTCTATTTCTTTCCACTTTTTCTTTTGTCTTTCTACAGCTTCCCTCTTCCCCACAGAGATTTCCTCTGTGTTGTTCCTTAGGAACATAGGACTAAGCTAAAATATCAACAATATTTATTTTGGAAATTGCAGGTTTGGCATTTGTATTCTCAAATATAGAGATTGAAAAATTGTATATGAGTTAAATTTTTCTTGGAAGGATTAATGTCAGTTGTAAAGGAACTTGCTTTTTAAGGCGATATTGTCCATTTGTTGTCATTGTACGCACAGTAAAATCTTTTGGGACATGAGTTGTAACTGGTTTATTATGTGGATCTGTTTTTCATAGACTTAAGATGAGGTACGCATTATTCATTGTAGTAATTGCAGATTCCTGTTTTCTTCCTGAGATCTAATGTCTGATTTTTCATTTAAGGATTTAGTTAATATCTTTTCCAAGTCATCTTAATAATTTTGCTTCAGATTTTCATTCACTTCCTTGAGTTTTAAGCTTGTCCTGTCTAGGGCTGGGGGCTGAGGAGCACTTCTCTAGCATCTGTAAGGCCCTGGTTCCATCTTCAACACTGAGCTAGGCCTAGTGATACATGCCCATGATCCCAGCACTAAGGAGGCTGAGGCAGAAGGATCACTGTGAGTTTGAGGCCAGCCTAGGCTATCCAGAGAGTTCAAAGCCAACCTGAATTACGTAGTGAGACCCTGTCTCAAAAAACCAAACAAACCAAACTTCAACACTGAAAAAAGAAAAAAAGATATAATAATTTTAGGGTTATTGGGGAAATTAAAAGGGATAATGAGTATTAAACCCAGTTTTATTTTGTACTCAAGTTGCTTGATAAACTAAGGATATCACTGACTGTTAAAATCACCTCCCTATGCAGCCATAACTGCAAGGCTGATGTATAAACTGTGTGTAGAACATAAAATCTGACTTCTGGTTTTCATCTATGGCTGCTGTTTGCAGTGCTAGTCTTAGTCTTATGTCTTTTTTCCTATTCTTTGACTTTTACTCAAAACAAACCACCTATTTGCAATTTGTGCATTCTAAGCTGGCCCATATGTATGTTGGAGCATGGTCTAGTGTTGTTGTTATATTTTTGTGGCACTGGGGATTGCACCTGGGGCCTCTCATTGAGCTATATCCCCAGCCCTTTTTATTTTGAGACAGGGTCTTTTAAATAAATTGCCCAGACTGGTCTTCAACTCAAAATCCTCCTGGTTTAGCCTCCCAAATGCTGGGATTACGGGACTGAGACACCATGCCTAGCCAGTGTGATTCACATAGTAATATTAAGATTTCTGTTGCTTTCCTTTGCAATTCTATTTCAACAACGTAGAAGTTCTAGTTCTATCCTTCACTGGAGCTTCCTGAACAGCTTCCATCTGACCTTTGCCTTTCTTAGGACCTACTTAGTTTTAGGCTGGAGTGGAATTGCAGTTATTATGGGTGAACTGGCACCACTATAGTAACTTACCCAGTGGTTGTATTGTAACAACAAAATATGGTAAGTCTGTGAAAAGTAGTTGTGAAGTTTGCTGGAGGTCCAGGTGACCTTTTAAGTGATCTAGAGCTTATTGCCAAATTGAATTCTGCTATCTTCTGAAAGAATGGGCTGTCCTTGGTTTGGGTGTCTTCTAGCTTGATGTCATTAACCAACAAAGCTTGGGCACTGGGGCTTTTGTTACCCTGACAAATTTCCATGACTTGGAACTCTGGATGTGTGGGGCTGTGAAACACATTTTTTTTTTTTTTAGCCTGCCCACCATACTCTTCAAGCTATTTGTTGTTGTCGTTGTTACTCAGCTTGCTACAGAGTAGTCTGGGACCCTCTTTTCTAGAACAGAACAGAACTTTCTGAACAACTGAGTAGAAAATTTAAGATTAAAAATGGGGCTGGTGATATCGCTCACCTGCTGGTGCACGAGGTCCTGAGTTCGACCCCCGGTACACACACACACACACACACACACACAAAAGATTAAAAATAACATTTACATAGCACCTATTGGGTTGTAAACATAATACATAGTATAGCATAGTAGCCAATTAACCTTCACAAAACTCTTAAGATACATACTTTTATCCACATTTTGCAGATGAGGAAGCTAAGGCAGGGAAGTTAGATACTTAGATACTTTTCTCAGGGGTATACCACAGTAGAGTGGAGGAATAGAGGTTTATATTTAGTCTAGCTCTAGGATCCATGCCCTTAATGTCATCAGTGCCTGGTACCCTAAGGAGTGCTTTATTGTGATCTGCTGTTTTTTCATTTTACACCATTGCCTCCTAGATGCTTTCAGTCTCTGATGTTACCCAGGGGAGGGAACTGGAATTCTTGGCATTTTTTTCTAAGCCATCCAACCTCATAATTTTAAAGAGGGGGTGGTTTGGTAGCCAGTAGATGTGGCTTCATAGTTTCTTGGCTGCAGTGAAAAATGCAGTAGGAATTGGAACCATCCTAACTTGAGGTTTGTTTGCTTTTTGAGACAGGGTCTTGGTTATTGTAGCCTAGGCTGGCCTTGAGCTCCACATCCTCCTGCTTCAACTTCCTAAGCGCTGGCATTATAAACATGCCCTGCTCTAACCTGAGTTTAAATCCTGCCATCCCATCCATCAATTCAATAAATATCTACTGTGCTCTCAAATGTCAAATACTGTACTGGGTTTTGTACTGGGTGCTGAGAATACAGTAAACAAAACAATTCCTTTGTCTCATGGAATTTAGTCAAGTGAAAGAAGACTGAAAAACAGTAAATATGTCAGACGGTAAAACTAAAGAAATATGAGGCAAAGGGATAGAGACTAAGAAGTATTATTTTAGAAATATGGCTAGGGTAGCTGTCTGGCACAGGGACATTTGAACAGATATTAGGCGAAGTATGTGGCCCGCGGGTGGAAGAGTGTTGCAGGCAAAAGGCTCTGCAGTGAGAGCGTGATTACCCTGTTGAAGGAACCGCAAGACCAATGGGCTAGGGTATTGAAGTAGAATATGGGCGGGGGAAAGTAGGACAAAGGATGATAGACTGAGTAGGAGGAGGAACCACAGAATGTACCTAGATTTTACAGACCTTTGTAAGTCGAGAGAGAGACCAGAGATGAGAAATTAAGGCTGTTTGTCTTTGGCAAGTCACAAATAACTTCTGACTTCGAGTCTTTGTTTTCCCCATCTTGAAGATGGGTTGCAAAGTTCTGAAGATCGTCAAAGACCATGGTAAAAAAAAAAATGTTAAAAGTACACCTAACTCATTCTAGCCTATAAGTAGATAACTGAAGATATTTGCTTGTGTTTTCTTTATAACTTGAGCAGGCCGTAGCGAATTGATCTTGCTGAAGACTAAGCCCCATGAGCAAGAATTATGTTCCTTAGTCGTGGGAGTATGATAATGGAGAAAGGAAAAGAGAGCTTTAGAGGACAATTCGTTTGGTCATTGAAGATGTGTAGCTGAGGGTCTCCTGCCTTCCTTTTCAAAAGGCTGCAGGGGCACCAAACTTGCTTTTGCAGGGTGCACTTCAGACGCCGCTTCTACAGTCGGCTTGCCAGCTTGCTCCGGCTTTGCGGCACTCGCCGCCTTCAACTCCCGGCCTGCCGCTGGGCGCGGGGCCGCTACGTGGACTCCATTTCCCAGCCTGCTCCGGGGCTCGGCCAGGACGTGCCGGCGCCTATAAGAGCCAGAGCGCTGCGGCCGGAGCCTATTGTTAGCCGGAGCCGGGGCGGTTCTGGGCTTTTACTGCTAGGGGTGCCCGCACTGCCGGAGCCGCCCGTCCCCCTCCGCCTGCCGGCCGGCCTGCCTATTCACCCTCCCTCCCCGCCCTGCAGCCCTGGGAGCTCCCCGACCGTCGCCGCGGGGCCCGGGACTCGCTCGCTCCTCCTTCCTTCCCACCGGGCTAGGGCGGCGGCGGCAGCGGGGGCGGCAGAGACCATCACGGGAGGAGGCAGCTGCGGCGGGGCCGGTAATGGGCCTGGGGGTGTGGGGCGGAGGGTGCCGCCTCGTCCTTTCTCGGGATCTGCCCTCGGGCGGTTGTGGAGGAGTGGTCAAGCCCGGAGCCCTGCGGATGGAGGGGTCAGAAAGAGGGAAGCTCGGACGGGAGCGGTCGGGGGGCGGGGAGCTAGGACGCCGCTGGGAAGGAACCGAGCCGGGAAGAGGCGTGGGAGCGAGGGGCAGAGAGGACGCGGCCCGGACTGTGGGGGCAGCTGGAGGGAGACATGGGCGGCGTGGAAGCCGGCAGAATTGCCGATGAGGATTGAGGTTCGGAATGGAGTGGAGAATGATGTAGGATGGAGGGAAGTGAAGGAAAGGGTGAGGGAATAAAGGAAAATGTGGGAGGAGTGGTTGGGAATTTGCGAGTAGCAGGCAGGAAGGGATGAGGAAGGTTCATTCGGGGCTGCCGACGACGGGAATGAGCGGGAAGGTTAGCAGGAATCAGAAATGGGTTGAGAGCCCAAGGGTTCATCAGGCATGTTCATTAAAAGGAACTGGTGACTTTATGTGACTCTTAAGCTTTGGTTCCTAATGTCTCCTATTTTTCTAGCGTTGCGTGTGAAAATGAAAGCATCATTTGCCCTGCTTGCTAGCTTTTTATCTTTTTGCACAGGCCCAAAATACGCAGCCCACTGCCATCCATCCCTTTTAGTGCTGTGGTCTTGATTCATCATTTTAAAAGGGTTTAGAGTGGCAGTGTGACACACAAACCGTTCTTCAGTATGAAAGGTTAGAAGTTGTCCCCGAGAGACAACCCTGTCCGCTTGTCCAGCGGTTTTCAGTTGATGGTAAATCCATGATTGATTCACATTTTCCTTCTTCACTGGTTTTCCATCCTGTAAATCTGCAAACCCAGGTTGTGCCAGAGTTTTGAATGACTCGATATCCCTGAGAGTTAGTGCAGCATCGTGTTCTGGTCCTCCCAAAGATCTTGCGCCCTCTCTACGATGATAGTTTAGACATGGAAAAGCCAAATTCAAACCTTGCGTTAGTGAATGGGTAAAAACCGGAGAATGGGGCTAAGAAGGGAGCTTTCTTTAAATACTTCCAAGAGGTTTTCACTTGAGTACTTTATAAGCTCGTGATCCTGGTGATCACGAGGACACATGGAACCATGAAATTCGTAGTATTTGAGAATCAGTCACAGTAAAAGGAGAAACAGGGCAGGCCATCTTACTCAGGTTTAGCGTAACACTTAGCAAGCCTTTCTCCTTTTAATTCAAGTATACAGCTAGTAGTCCTGATCTTACTAGGTCCCTTGACCTTTAGTAGAAGATTGGGTTCCACTTAAGTGAAGAGGCTTTCTCCTGTAAGATGTACCTCTTCTTAATATTTTGGACTCTTCTAAGAATGAGGCTTAGCCAGGCATGGTGGTGCACTCCTGTAGTCCTAGCCCTCGGGAGGCTGAGGCATGAGGATAGCTGGGAGTTCAGAGCCAGACTGGGCTCCATAGTGAGTTCAAGGGCAGCCTGAACTGCATAGTGAGACCCTATCTTAAGAACAAAACAAAACAAAAGAATGAGGCTTAAATTGTCTAAACTTCAAAAGTACATTCTGCTTCCATCACATTTTTCCTAGGAAGTCCCTTTTGCTAGCCCCACATATTCTAGGGTTTTTGGTTTGTTTTGATGGTTATGGGAGTCCTTATAGGCCTCAAAAATCTTCGATTTAGTACTAAAATACACATGCTGGTTTTATTTGGTGCTAACCTAATGTCTTCTATATTTTGTGAATCTGAACTATTTCATATAGCTTTGGGAAATGATTAGCCAGAAACAGTTGAATAAAGACCATAAGGCAGGAAGCTAGAGAATGTCAGATAACCTTTCATTTCACTGGCATTTAAAAGCTTTTATAGAGGGATGCATTTATTTGTCCAGTAGTATTTGTTGCTTGGATTGGTCATTTTGACAGTTAACTGACAGTTACAACATACATTTTTGGTCTCACCTTGGTTATTTTTGTATGGGTTTAAGTGACTGAATTATAATTTGTAAACGTATATCTTGAACACAGGCATTTATCATCTACCAGTGAGTATTTGAGAGAGGTGAGAATGACTGATTTCTAGTTCTGGTTTGAAAGATTAACTTGGTGAATTAGAAAGTATGGAACCTATTCTAGTTGTTACTGTTGCAAAGAAAGATTTTTCCAGGGCCCTGTGGAAATGGATGGAAGGTTTGTTCTTGGTGCCATGATGAACATTTTATCTAATAAGTCAAGTTCACACCAGAGAGTTGAAAAAAGGAAAAATGTGTTGAGATGTAAACCTACAATGGTTATCAGTACATAATAGATGGAATTTTAAAATTTAAGTAATGGAATTGATGTCAGAAAGATCCTGACAACAACAGATCCTGGGTAAGGCAAATAAAGCTGGGGCAGTGGCGTCTCCTTGAGGATTTTCCAGAGTGCCATCCTAGTTAATGGAGTAGTTTTATTTTTGTGGTACTGGGGGTGGAACCCAGGACCTCGTACATGCCAAGCAAGTGCTCTACACACTGAGCTACACCCCCAGCCCTTTAATGAGATAGTTAGATCATAGGTCAATATGCATGTAATTTACACAGATAGATTCTGATTATTCTCACACAGTTTAAGGAAAGTATTTTTGTCCTAGGTTTCATATCTTTTTCTTTTTTTATTTCTTTCTTACCTATCTCCATCACTGTCCAGAAACCTCTTAAGTAGAAATGGGGAAGACATACCAAATAAAGGAACAAGAGATTGGAATAAGCAGCTAGAAATCCTTGCTGCTCTCCAGTGCACAGAAAATAACCTGAAGAGAAATGGTACTCTTGAGGGCAACTAGTTAAGACAGTGGAGAATTTTAGTAATAAGGTGATTTTGGATCAAACCCATGTGGGACTTAGTAAGAAACAGTGAAAGCAAAGCCACACTACCGGAAGTGAAGGGACACCTGAGAACAGGAGTGCACATTTGCTTCCAGTCATAAATCCCCCAGTGCTTCCTGGCCAAGGAAAGAGCCATTTATCTCGTGCTACCATTATCTGAAGTTTAGTTGAAACTGAAGGGGGAATAAGCCCTTTCTGAAAAAGCAGATTTTCAGCTCAGCCGGATTTCTCTTGTGGTTGATAAGGTATTGATTAAGTGGAAAGGAAAAATTAAATTCAGCAGTCAACATTATTCTGTTTTTCCATTGTACCCACATAAGTACTTAAGTACCCACATAAGTACTTAATTACAAGTGCATCTGTCCACACCCCTGTGCCCACTTATAGAATGGAATGAGAAATTTTTTGGTTTATAGGTATCTTTAAAACCAGCTAAAAATCCATTAAAAAGTCTAGAATATGACCTCAAATTCTGACCTGAAGAACAGAACTGATAGTTTGAGCATATTTTAAAATTTAATTATAATCTTATCAAATACTTGATCCCGCCACCCCCCAGGCCAGATTTATTTGAGGAACATTCTTGTCTGGAACCCATGATGGTTGAGGTTTCTTAGGTACATTTTGTGACTTGAATGCAGAATTTTGATGTGATCTGGATAGATTAGGAAAGAACTTCTCTAAAGTACTTATTACATTTGGTTGACTTTGTACAGCTGCTCAAAATTGCTTCCAAGTAGCTCTGAAAGTAGCTTTGTAGCAGGCCTCTCTTGCCGCCACAGTGTATATATTCTGGGTAGCTGCTCTGCAGTAATGCAGCCCTGTCAGTCTGGGCAGTGCTGTTATTCCTGCTGCATAATTAGCAACTAGTGAGATCATAGTCTGGGGAGATTCTGGCAGTGCTGAGGCAAAGCAAGGGAGTCTTCATACCTCATCATACGTGGCTTCAGCTCTGACACCATTTCTTCTGAGCAGATTCATGTCCTTCTGGAATTCAATTCCAAAGTCAGAGAAGGAGAAAGACTTGTACCTGGGAAATGAATGCTCAGACTCCTTGGTTATGTGAAAGCATGTTGAAAACACTGGCTGTCGTAGTGATATAACCAGAATAAATTGCCTCTTCTTTTGCTATTTGTTTTCCTTGTGGTTTCTTTCCGGAAGGCAGAGTGTAAAGCTGCGTTTTCCTTGCACAGAGGATGATGATAGATCAGTATGCAATTGGGAAAGATTCTGGTGTTTTGGTGGTGCTGGGGATGGCACCCAGGGCCTTGAGCATGCTTGGGAAGTGCTTTACCACTGAGGTACACCTCCACCCCCAGAGTCTGGGTTTGAAGGCAGCACAAATTCTAATTTTGGGTCCTTTCTTTAGTAGCAAATTTGCCCTTTTTAGGAGGCTAGGGAGACATTTTATACTTGTGAAGATCTAGGTCAAGGGTTTTCCTGACTGCCTATGTCCTTCAAAATTGAGAGCCCAGAGCAGTATTTCCCAAAGTGTGCTCTGAAGTTTATCTGCCCCCTAGCATACTTTGGAAACTGTGCAGGTTTGTGAAACACTGCATTCTATGTTTTCTCCCAGCTTTTGCCATGTTCGTTAGTATATAAAAAGGCTTCTAAATTGTTTCCACCAAGAGCAGTTTTCTTTTTCTTCTTTTTTTTTGAGGGGGATAGCACTGGTGATTGAACCCTGGGCCTTCATACTAAGTTACATCCTCAGCCCTTTTTTTATTTTGTATTTTGAGATCAGGTCTTGCTAAGTTGTCCAGGCTGGACTTAAACTAGTATTTCTGCCTCAGCCGCCCAGAGTGCTGAGATTATAGGTCTGCACCACCTCACTTGACTTAAAATTTGTTTTGAGACCAGGTCTCACCAAATTATCTAAGTTGACCTTGAACTTGTGACCCCCTGCTTCAGATTCTTGAGTTGGTGGAATTACAGTTGTACAACACTATGTCCAGCCATAAGCAGTTTTTTAAACTATTTTGATACAACAGTCGTAATTCCATGTAAAGACTATTAATATCCATGGAATTAGTGTATTTAGTAAGACACACACTTTGGGAAATGCCGTGCTCTATTATCACAGGGAAAAATAATTGGGTCTAGTCTTAGTGTAAGCAAAACCTAATTCTGCCTTTGGTCCCCAGTCCCTCCCCCACTGGTCCCTTGGAGAGCTCTCCCGTGTGATCAGAAGACAGCAGCTCTTACCCTGGGCTAATGAAGCCTAAGCCCAGCTGGATTGGAACCAGAGGCCTTCCCTCTGCTGGCAAGGGGTGCTGCTGCCACTCATCTCGTTGTTCACAGAGTGATTGAGACTGGAGGGGCTGAAAGGAAGTAGAAGTAGGAGAATATTGGCTAGAGAGAAATGACCTGGTCTTGAGAAATCAGACATGAGTGCTAGGTCAGGTGCTATCTTGGTTGAAATAGAAAGCTAAGTGTATACCCCGGGGCAGGGGTCCTGCCGCAGGACACAGATGCTGATTCTTGTTTTCCCCCCTGGGCAGAATCCTAATGCACCTGGCTGGCTGGTGGTGAGCAGGGGCTTTGGGGCCAACGTGGTCGGCTTCCCGAGGAAACCCTTTGAAACCAATGGATGCATTCACGGGCTCGGGTCTCAAGAGGAAGTTTGATGATGTGGATGTGGGCTCATCAGTTTCCAACTCAGATGATGAAATCTCTAGCAGTGACAGTGCTGACAGCTGTGACAGCCTCAATCCTTCTACAACTGCCAGCTTCACACGTGAGTGAACCACTCCCTCCCGTCTGCACCCACACTTCCCATGTACAGAGCCCTTCGTCTGCTCTCAGTCAGCTTCTGCCAGCTGGGGATTCACCCTTATCTTCCCTTGCTCTTCAGAGTATCTGGTGCTCCCATAACCTAGACTCAACTCTGATTTATTCGAGCTGAGACTACTCATCTTGTGGCTTGTGTGTGCCAAGAATGGGTTGTATTAGATTGAAAAAGGAGGAATTGAGGACTGTACTCTTCCCCTAGCAGATTTCCATGGATTTTCTGAAAATAATGACTGTAGTAGGACATAAATGCTTACTGCGTAGACAACCAGGGCGCCTCTAGGTTTGTTAATTCTCCCCCCAACCTTTCTTTTTGGTACCGGGAATTGAACTTACCAGGCAGGCGCTGTGCCACTGAGATATATCCCCAGCCCTTTTTTTTTTTTTTTTTTTCTTGTTTTGCTTTTTTGGTACAGGCTCTTTCTATGGAGAGCAGCCTGGCCTTGAACTTGGGGCATCCTCCTGCTACAGCCTCTGAGTGCTGGGATTATAGACATGTGCCTCTATGCTTGGCAGATATCTTAATTCATTTTTATTTTATTTTAGATAGGGTCTCACTGTGTAGTCTAGGCTGGTCTTGAACTTGGGATTCTCCTGCTTCAGCCTCCCCAGTGCTGGGGTTATAGGCATGTGCCACCATGCCCACCCTAGATTTTTAAAATTCTTTTTGTTTGTGTTTTTTTGTTGTTGTTTGGAGACAGGGTCTCACTATGTAGTTGAGGCTGATCCTGAACTCACTATGTAGCCTAGGCTAGCATCCAACTCAAAGGGATCCTCCCGCCTCAGCCTCCTGAGTGCTGGGATTACAGGTGTGCACCACCACACCTGGTTGGATTTTTTAATTCTTATGGCTTAATTAGTCCTTGGAAAGAACTTCTGATACTATGGATCAGGGGTTGCCCATGGGCCAAATCTGGACCACTGCCTGATTTTGTAAATCAAGTTTTATTGGAACACATTTAATCCATTGTCTCTGATTACTGTCATGCTATGGCAGCACAGTGGAATAGTTCACCGGAGACCCCATGACCTATACAGCCTAAAATATTACTACCTGGCCCTGTTGGGAAAAAGTTTGCCATCCCATGCTGTAGATAAATACTATCCAATGGAATTTTGTGTTAGGATAAAATCTATTGTATCTGCATTGCATCTGCATTGTCCAGTGGTGGCCATTAGCTGTATGTGACTCTTGAGCTTTGGAATATGGTCAGTGCAACTGAGGACCTGATTTTAAAAATGTATTTAGTTTTAATTAACTTAAATTGCCATATGTGGCCAGTGAAGCTGCAGATTATTATACCCTGAAAGATCACCTAGCAATCCTCTGCCCATGTGCTGTCTAAAAATAGATTTTGTGGTCATCTGTTTAGGTGAAGTCAATCTGGAGGCAGTGATATGAACCAGCTGAGGTTCAAGGCCCGCCAGCCCGGTGTGGTGGTGCATGCCTGTAACCACAGCACTCGCGAAGCTGAGGCAGGTGGACTGTGAGTCGGAGGACTGCCTGGGCTACATAGCGAGGCCCCTGTCTCTAAAACACAAAGGAGGGGGAGGCTCCTTCCAACTGTGCATTTATGATTTGAAAATATTAGGAAGTTCTCCAGGTATAGAGAGTACATTTGGAGATGAAAAGTTCAGAGCCAGGATGGATAAGAAAGGGTGAGGGCCCCAAAAAGCAGATCCCTGAGTTAATAGCTTCTGTCTCTGCTCCTCCTAGCCACATCCATCCTGAAGCGGCAGAAGCAGCTTCGGAGGAAGAATGTGCGTTTCGACCAGGTGACTGTGTACTACTTCGCCCGGCGCCAGGGTTTCACCAGTGTGCCCAGCCAGGGGGGGAGCTCTCTGGGCATGGCCCAGCGGCATAACTCTGTACGCAGCTACACACTCTGTGAGTTCGCCCAAGAGCAGGAAGTGAATCATCGAGAGATTCTTCGTGAGCACCTGAAGGAGGAGAAACTTCACGCAAAGAAAATGAAGGTGCCTAGGGGTTTGGGGTCTCTGGTTCTTTCTGTGTCCTAAGACAAAGTTAGGGAATCATCTAGGCTACACAGGGTCCCACTGTGTAGTCCAGCCAGCTTTGAACTTACTGTGTAGCCCAGCTGCCCTCAAACTCTTGCAGTCTTCCTGCTTCAGCTTCCTGAATCCTAGGATTACAGGCGTGCGCCACCACATTTGCTAGGTTCATTGATTTTTTATTTGACTGTTGTCACTGTCATGTAAAGATTCCAAATCTTTCTAATAAGAAGTCTCAGAATTAGAGTCAAATCTCAGTCTGAGCCTCCCTTTTTGTCTTAGGAGGGGATATTTACCAGAGATAGAAAAATACCTTCTCTAGAATTCTTCCTACTCATCCCCCTTATCCCACAACAAGTTTCTTTTTTTTTTTTCATTATCCAGATTTTATTTATTTATTTATCTTTTAAAGACAACAAGTAAACATTCTCATGTATTAACAAACTCAAGCATTAGAGAATGTACAAATACCTTTTGGAGAAAAATATTACTCAGTATAAGATTAAGCCATGTAAAAGCTAGGTAAAAATAGAAGACTAAGGAATGGAATAGTCACAGTGAAATTGCATTTTCATACTAGGGAGACAATACGATGTTTACAAATGTGCATCCGGTTTATTTCGCTTGTGAGTATTTTCTAGAGTTGCATCCATTTACCTATAAAAGTTTCCAGTTTATCTTTCTTTATGGCTGAGTAGTATTCCATTTTATAGAAATACCACATCTTTTTTATCCATTCCTCGGTTAATGGACATTTGGGTTGTTTCCACGATCTAGCTATTACAAATTGTGTTGCTATAAACATGGGTGCACATATATCACTGTGGTACGATGTTTTTAATTCTTCTGGGAAGATACCCAGAAGGGGAATAGCTGGGTCAAATGGGACCTCCAATCCCAGTTTTTCGAGGAGTCTCCACACGGATTTCCACAGTGGTTGCACCAGTCTACACTCCCACCAACAGTGGAGAAGGGTTCCTTTTTCCCCACAGCCCCTCCAGCATTTGTTATTAGTTGACTTCTTGATAACAGCCATTCTTTCTGGGGTGAGATGGAATCTCAGTGTTGTTTTAATTTGCATCTCTCGGATGACTAGTGATGTTGAACATTTTTTCATATATTTATTTCCCATTTGTATTTCTTCATCTGAGAAGTGTTTATTCATCTCAGATGCCCATTTTTGGATTGGGTCTTTAAATTAGGGAGGTCTGATTTTTTTTGAGTTCTTTGTATGTTCTCGATAGTAATCCTTTGTCTGAGGAACAGCTGGCAAACAGTTTTTCCCACGTTGTGGGTTCTCTCTTTACTCTGTTGGTGGTTTCTCTTGCTGTTCAAAAGTTTTTTAATAAGATGAGATCCCAGTTGTTGATTCTTTGTGATACTTCCTGTGCGATGGGGGTTTTATTCATAAAGTCTTTGCCTACACCAATGTCTTCAAGAGTTTTACCTATTCTATTTTCCAGGAGATTTAATGTTTCTGTTTTAATATTTAGTTCTTTGATCCATTTTGAATTTAGTTTAGTGCACGGTGAAAGATATGGGTCTAATTTTAATCTTCGGCATGTGTAGAGCCAATTTTTCCAGCACCATTTATTAAAGAGGCTATCTTTCTTCCAGTGAATGTGTTTGGCACCTTTGTCAAAGATAAGGTGGCTTAGTATGTCTGGAGTTGTTTCTGCATCTTCTATTCTATTCCATTGATCTTCAGGTCTGTTTTTTTGCCAATTCCACACAGTTTTTATCACAGTAGCTTTATAGTATAATTTCAAATCAGGGATTGTGATGCCTCCTGCCTTGCTTTTGTTGCCCAGAATTGCCTTGGCTATTCTAGGTCTCTTCTGGTTCCAGATGAATTTTAGGATTGTTTTCTCTAATTCTGTGAGATATGTTGTTGGAATTTTGATCGAAATTGCATTAAATCTGTATAACAGTTTTGGAAGTATGGCCATTTTCACTATATTGGTTCTTCCGACCCAAGAGCAAGAGATATCTTTCCATTTTCTGATATCCTCTTCAATCTCCTTTTTCAGAGTACTGTAGTTTTCAGTGTAGAGGTCTTTTACTTCCTTTGTAAGATTGATTCCTAGGTATTTCATTTTTTTAGATGTGATTTTGAAAAGTGTTGTTTCCCTAATTTCTCTCTCAGTGAGTTTGTTATTGGTGTACAGGAAGGCTATTGATTTTTGAGTATTGACTTTGTATCCAGCTACACTACTGAATTTGCTTATTAAATCTAGCAATTTTTTAGTAGAGTTTTTGGGGTCTTCTACGTAGAGTAATATGTCGTCTGCAAATAATGATAATTTAACTTTTTCCTTTCCAATCATAATTCCTTTTATTTCTTTCTCTTGTCTAATTGCTCTGGCTAAAGTTTCCAGGACTATGTTGAATAAGAGTGGGGACAGTGGACATCCTTGTCTGGTTCCTGATTTTAGAGGGAAGGCTTTCAGTTTTTGTCCATTTAGTATGATATTGGCTGTTGGTTTGTCATAGATAGATTTTACCAGATTGAGATAAAGACCATCTATTCCAATTTTCTGTAGGGTTTTTATCATGGAACGGTGCTGGACTTTGTCAAAAGCTTTTTCTGCATCTATTGAGATGATCATATGATTTTTGTCCTTGGTTCTGTTAATATGGTGTATTACATTTATTGATTTACGTATGTTGAACCATCCCTGCATCCCTGGGATGAATCCAACTTGGTCATGGTGTATAATCTTCTTGATGATTTGCTGCATTCTGTTTGCCAGTATCTTATTAAGGATTTTTGCATCTATGTTCATTAGGGAGATTGGTCTGTAGTTCTCTTTCTTAGTTGGGTCCTTCTCTGGTTTTGGTATCAGGGTAATGCTTGCTTCCAGGAATGAATTTGGGAGTATTGCTTCTCTTTCAATTTCATTAAAGAGTTTGAGAAGTAGTGGTGTTAGGTCTTCTCTAAATTTCTTGTAGAATTCAGCAGTGAATCCATCAGGGCCTGGGCTTTTCTTTGTTGGGAAGTTTTTAATTACATCTTCAATTTCATTGATTGTTATTGGTTTATTTAGGATTTTTATATCTTCTTGGTTGACCTTTGGTAATTCATATGTATCTAGGAATCTGTCCATTTCTTCTGCATTTTCCATCTTATTAGAATACAGGTTTTCAAAGTAGGTATAGATGATCTTCTGGATTTCTGCAGGGTCCGTTGTGATATCACCCTTTTCATTCTTAATTGCGTGGATTTGAGTACTTTCTTTCCTTTTTTTAATAAGGTTGGATAAGGGTTTGTCGATTTTATTTAATCTTTCAAAGAACCAACTCTTTGATTCATTGATTCTTTGTATTGTTTTTTTAGTCTCCAATACGTTAATTTCTGCTCTGATCTTTATAATTTCCTCTCTTGTACGAGCTTTTGGCTTAGCCTGCTCTTCTTTTTCTAGAAGTTTGAGGTTCACCATTAGGTTGTTTATTTGTGCTTGCTCTGTTTTCCTGATATAGGAATTTAATGCTATGAATTTCCCTCTTAGGACTGCTTTCATTGTATCCCATAAGTTCCGGTATGTTGTACTGTCGTTATCATTCAGTTGCAGAAACTGTCTAATTGCTTCTTTAATTTCATCTGTGACCCATTGGTTGTTCAGTAGGGTGCTATTTAATTTCCATGTGTTTAGCAAATTCTTGTGTTTTATTTTGCCATTGATTTCCAATTTCATTGCACTATGGTCTGATAATATACATGGGATAATTTCAATTCCTTTGCATTTACTTAAGCAGGTTCTATGAGCTAGTATGTGGTCTATTTTGGAGAATGTCCCATGTGCAGCTGAGAAGAATGTGTATTCTGATGTTGTGGGGTGGAACACTCTGTAGACATCTACTAAGTCCATTTGTTCCAAAGTTTGGTTCAATTGTAATATTTCATTGTTGATTTTTTGTCTAGTTGATCTGTCTTTTTGTGACAGTGGAGTATTGAGATCCCCTAATACAATTGTATTAGTGGTTATTTGATTTTTCATGTCCATTAATATTTGTTTTATATAGTTGGGTGCACTGGTATTTGTTGCATATATATTTATGATTGTTATTTCTTCCTCTTGGATTGTTCCCTTTACAAGGATGTAGTGACCTTCTTTTTCTCTCTGAATCATTCTTGGCTTGAAATTCACTTTGTCTGCGAAAAGAATAGCTACCCCTGCTTTTTTCTGGATTCCTGTCGCATGGAGTATTGTTTTCCATCCTTTGACTTTCAGTCTATGAATTTCTTTTTGAATTAAATGTGTTTCTTGTATACAGCATATTGTTGGATCTTGCTTCTTGATCCAATTCACCAGTCTGTGCCTTTTGATTGGTGAATTGAGACCATTAACATTAATGGTTAAAACTGAAATGTATTGACTTATCCTTGTCATGTTATTTTCTTGTTGTTGGCTCTCCCTGTTTTAATTTTTGTTTTCCCTCCCTCTCTTTAATCATTTGCTCTGCCTGGTGGATTCCTTCTGTTGGGGTTTCTGGAGTTGTAGTCCTTGTTATCCCTTTCTAGAATGTCCTTCAAAACATTTTGGAGTGCTGGTTTGGTGGTTATAAATTTTCTCAGATGTTCTTTGTCATGGAAGTATTTTACTTCTCCATCAGTTTTGAAGGATAGTTTTGTGGGGTACATCAATCTAGGTTGAAGATTATTTTCCTTTAGAACTTGAAATACATCATTCCAAGCTCTTCTTGACTTGAGGGTTTGTGCTGAAAAGTCCGCTGTGATTCTGATGGGCTTTCCTTTATAGGTGATTTGTCTCTTTTCTCTAACAGCTTTTAAGATTCTACTCTTATGTTGAATTTCTGGAATCTTGACTATGATATGCCTGGCTGAAGATTTTTTTTGATCGTGGCTAATTGGAGTTCTATAAGCCTCACTTATCTGAACATGAAATTCTTTTTCTCTACCAGGGAAATTTTCTGTGATAATGTCTGTGAACAGTGTTCTGATGTCGTTTATGCTATCTCCTGCTTTTTCATTGACTCCAATCAATCTTAAGTTATTCTTCTTTGTGTCATCTAGCAGCTGCTGGATTGATTTTTCATTGTCCCTTGCTGTTTTTAAGAATTCTTTCTTTTCATGATCACTAATTGCAAGCCTGTCTTCTATATCTGAGATCCTGTCCTCACATTGGCTTAATCTGCTACAAATACTTTCAATGGAATTTTTGTTCTCCTGGATATCTGCTTGAATCTGCTTTATGGAGGCCATTTCTTTCCTATGCTGAGCATTCATGGCTTCCATCATTTTCTTAAGCTCATCTATTTTTTTGTCTGTGTCTGCTCTAGCATCCTTAAGCATGGTCTTCATTGTGGACATTATCTCTGCAGTTATCTGAGAAATTATTTCTGATTTAAATTTTTCCAGAGCCTCATTCAACTGCTTTGTTGTTACCACTTCAGAGATGTCAGGTGGGTGGCTTTCGGTTTGTCCCACCTCACTGCCCCCTGGGTTTGCCTTTGGTGAACTGGATGTATGGGGTTGCATCTTGTTTAAGTGTCGTCTCATTTTCTTTTCTTTCTTTAGTTTAATTCCTGGGATGCTGTTTGTAAATTGCCTATGATAGGTTGCTTTATTGCTAGTATTTCAAACTCTTAGGAGATTCTTGGAATACCAGGAAGAAAAGCGCCAGTCAGTGTGTCCCTCTCGGCTGGTGCTTCTCTGTACCGTGGCGTCTCGCGTTACACCGCCGAGGTTCCCACTGGAGCCGTGGATGGAGTGGCGGCCGCCCTGAGTTCTGAGCTCAGCTGCTGCCCCCCCCACAATGGCGCCCTGCTAGTGGCTCTCGCGCGCCTGACGGCTGGGTGTCAGCACTCACCGCCAGTCAGTGTGTCCTTCACAGCCGCCGCTTCTCTGTTCCGCGGCGTCTCGCGTTCCTCCGTGGAGGTCCCCACTGGAGCCGTGGATGGAGTGGCAGCCGCCCTGAGTTTCAAGTTCAGCTGCTGCCCCCCCCCAAAATGGCGCCCGGTTAGTCACTCTCTCATGTGGGACGGCTGGGTGTCAGCACTCACCGCCAGTCAGTGTGCCCTTCACGGCCGCTGTTTCTCTGCACCGCCGCTTCTCCGCGTTCCTCCCTGGAGGCCCCCGGGGGCGCCAGCAGTCACCACGTGTCTGTAGATTTGAACCGCTTCAGTCGTGTGGGGATTCCCGACACAGGAAATGGCGCCGGAGCCCACCTCCACCTTCTTTGTTGGAGTTTCTCTCTTCACTTTCTCCGTGGGCCCCAAACTGCGCTTCAGATCTTTCCTGGGTCCATGGGAGCCACTTCCCTCTTTCTTGTCCTCCTCCAGTCACTATATTCCAGTGTCCGGATGGTGACTTTTGGAGAGGTTCACTGTCTGCTTCTTACAGATCCGCCATCTTTTTCCGCCCCAACAAGTTTCTTTAAAAGTTTAAATCCTGAATACCTGAAGCCTTTTAGGTCTGTCACTTGGAACTCAAAAGACACAATTTTCAATTTCTTGTCAAATGATTGTCCCAGCTTGGTGTAGTGGGACCTGCCTGTAATTCCAGCTACTGAGGAGGCTGAGGCAGGAGGGTTTTTAGTTTCAGGCCTGCTTGGGCAACTTAGTGAGACCCTGACTCAAAATGAAATTTTAAAAAGGGCTGGAGATATAATTCAGTAGTAGAGTGTTTGACTAGCATGTGCAGGGTCCTAGGTTCAATCCCTAGTACCAGAAAAAAAAAAAAAACCCTCCTTTGCCTGAATGCATAGAACAGGTTTGGAACTTTCACACTCTCTGAAAGGATCCTTCTGTTTGTGTAACCTCCATCATCCCCAGGTGATAATCTTTTCTGTCCAAACAGCAGCATTATCACATAGTTATTTAGCTTTGTATAATACTGTGCCTACCACCTGATACAATACCAGCTCTTTAGGTTAGGAGAAAGGGGCTGGGAGAACATCTAGCTCAGCCTGCTCCTGAGCCTCCACCTGTTTTTCTAACTAGAATGATGTCCAGGTTTCCCTGACTTCTGTCTGAGGAATTCCATCATTGACCCTGTCACCTTTTGCTGCTATAGCAACAGCTGAGCAAATAAACACTCTTCTCATCAGTTTTTTTTTTTTTTTTTTTTTTTTTTTTTGTGGTTACCAGGGGTCGACCTCAGGACCTCGCGTGCTAGCAGGCGCCCGTGCCGCTGAGCGATATCACCGGCCCCTTTTTTGTATGTGGGTTCCGGGAGTCAAACTCGGGCCCTCGCGCTTGCTAGGCAGGCGCTTACACTGCTGAGCCATCTCACCGGCCCTTCTCATCAGTTCTAATAAAGGCCTTCTTCCTTTTTCCTAGAAGAAAACTCCTGTGTCTGAAATCTGGTAGAAGAACAATCTGTCAAAACAGGATACCCTTCTGTTCTGTCCTCCCTTCCTCACAGGAATTCTAGGGACAAAGCCAGACAAACCAAAGACTGAGATAAATGATTTCTACTTATTAGCAGAATATTTAGCAAGCACCAGCAGTGGTGGCACCTAAACATCTTTTTTTTTTTTTTTTTTGGGTACCAGGGGGTCGACCTCAGGACCTCGCGCGCCAACAGGCACCCGTGCCGCTGAACGATATCACCAGCCCCTTTTTCGTATGTGGGTTCCGGGAGTCGAACTCGGGCCCTTGCGCTTGCCAGGCAGGCGCTTACGCCGCTGAGCCATCTCACCGGCCCCACCTAAACATCTTTGCATGTCGAGAGAAAAGCTTTGCTTTACCTTTCCCAGGTCCTATGTCCTCTTTTCTTGGAAAGTTTTCCTATCTTTTGCACTCTATTAGGGAGGCAGTTAATCTCAAAAATACATGTATTCTGTATAAACCATCCAATGTTTGTTTTCCTTTTGGGTTGTTGTTCCAATTATTCTTTGGAGATTTGCTGCTTTAGTCACCTATTATTTTAAAAATTATTTTTATTATTTTAATGTTTGCATTAAAATAAATATGGAATCCATTATTAATGGTATGAATTAGGAGCCTAACTTTTCTTTCCCAAAGAATATTCAGTTCTCCCAATACCATTTTTTTGTTTTTTTGAGACAGGGTCTCAACTGTATAGCCCAGGTTGGCTTCAAACTCACAGTGATCCTCCTGCCTCAGCACCCAATACCATTTAATGACTAAAAGGCTTCTTACTGATTTGAATGCCACTTCTCTGATGATGGTAAATTCTCTCATCTTAAACACAAGATTTTCCTATTGCATCTCTACTGTCTTTCCTTTGAGAGGTTAGCAGGAGGGAGGGTGCTTAGGAGGAGGCCAGCCCTGGTGGCACAGACGGGAGCAAGCCTAAGGTCTACAGAAAAGCCTCTTGTAGTTGCCTGCCTGGGACAGAAGTGATAGGCTGGGGAACCCCCAGAAGCCCTACATTAGTTCTCTTCTCATTTCTCATCCCCTGCCCCAAAACCAGCCAGGTGTGTGACTTCCTACTCAGGCCTGTTGCATCACATCTCTCCCAGGAGTTGTCCTTTCCCAGCACTGCTCTCTGGGTGTCTGATGAAATAAACCAAACACTGTGCTCGCTTGACTTTCCATCCTGCTGGCAACGTCCAGAGCTCCAGGGACCATGAGGCCCCGTTTTCTTTGCTTGGATTCTCCAGTGAGTTTGCAGAGCTTATTTGGCTTCAGATTGTCTTCAGTCTTTCCTCACACATTCCCTTTCCTGGCTCTATTTGTTTCAGTACAGAAAACCCAGATTATTACCCATTGGTAGCATACTCAGTGTTATTCATACCATTCTATCTCACGCATGGAGCTTTTCTTTAAAGTCAAAAAAGGCTTAGAAAGGAGAAAGAGTACATTTCTTCTAGATCCTGGGCTACAAGTGAGGGATTTCTCTGGCAGCTAATAATAATTAGCTCCCACCAATAAAATGCAGCTCTTCTCAGCATGCGCTGATAATTGGACTTGGGTCCATTGACAAAGACCTGGTAGCCTGGTGCCACACTTTAATGTATTCTTCCTTAGGAGGGAATTCGGGTTCTATGATACACAAGCTGAAGGGTGTTTTATAAGACTATCTATGTATCCCAGGAACATCCAGCCAGTAGTACACCTTCTCCACCCTGTATTAGAAAGCAGGGGAACCAAAATTAGGGGAAGTGTCTGGGATTGAGGGGAATGTTTGAGGGAACAGGTTATCTTCTAGGAGAGAAGATATGAGACAGGTTTTTGAGAAACTTGGACCCAGAAAGGTGATGTCTCTTATGTTGCCAGGATGATGGTCAGGCCCCATAAGATTTGTCTTTCTGCTTTTATTCTTTTGACCCATGCTGTCCAGTATGGTAGCTACTAGTCACATGAAGCTATTTAATTTAAAATTAAAAGCTCAGTTTTTCAGCTGGGCATGGTACACACCTGTAATTCCAGAACTTTGGGAGGCTGAGGCAGGAGCTTCGCAAGTTTGCTCAGCCTGGAAAACTTAGCAAGGTAGTGAGACCCTGCCCCAAAACGGGGGAGAGGGGTTGTGGATGTAGCTCAGTGCAAAGGCCTTGTTTCAGTCCCCAGTATTCTCCTCAGCACACACACGGAAGCTCCCTCTGCTTTTTAGTTCCCACACTGGAGATCTCAGCAACAGTGTGTGGAGTGGCCTCTGTGTGGGGCAGCACAGCTCCTCCCCTGACTGCAGAGGTCCAGCGCGCGGAGCCACTCACTGTGAGGAGGCTTGTGTTGCTAACGCTCCTGAGGCTGACCTTCCCGTCTTTCGGCAGCTGACCAAGAATGGGACAGTGGAGTCGGTGGAGGCTGATGGCCTGACACTGGATGACGTTTCAGATGAAGATATTGATGTGGAAAATGTGGAGGTGGATGATTACTTCTTCCTGCAGCCTCTGCCCACCAAACGGCGACGGGCCCTACTGAGGGCTTCTGGGGTCCACCGCATTGATGCTGAAGAAAAGCAAGAACTTCGAGCCATCCGTCTTTCTAGGGAAGAGTGTGGTTGTGATTGTCGACTGTATTGTGACCCAGAGGCTTGTGCCTGTAGCCAGGCTGGGATTAAATGCCAGGTCAGTCAGAGTTGGCCAAGGTAGTGTGTTACCCCTGGGCCAAGGCATGTGGTGTGGGTAGCAGTGAGGATGGGAGGCTGTCCATCCAGAGAGATGGAGTCCCCATCTGTAAACATGCTCCAGTTCCACAGCTCTCCTCCACCAACAAAGAAAACAAGCACGGCAAGATTCTTAGTTGTGGAGGTACCTATTACCTTATTCTCTTTCATACCTCAGAGGTGAAATGAAGTAGCTGTTAGCAAAGGGAAAAACAGGGCTTAATAAATTTACTCTTTCATAGCTGTTCCTTCAATACTGACAGATGTCTTGAGATAAAAAGAAGCAGAGGAAGGAGGTAGGACTATAGATTCTATCTGCAAATTCTCAGATTACCTCTGTTCCAATTTTGTAAAAATCAAAATGGCTTTGAGATTCTAAAAGTCAGGATCTAGGCTAGCAGAGCTTAACTCCTAAGTTTTCTGAGAGAAAGCATCTTTTTGTCTGCTTTCTGACAAGGGACAATTGACACATATTGATAGAAAACAGCAGTACCATCCTAGAGGATGAAATTTATCTGGGACTTGTATTCTGAGAATATGGATGCTAAATCCTTATGGTTCAGCATTTCCTAACCAACCTTTTCTTTCTTCTTTTTAGGCAAGTAACAAATAGCTACAGCAGATTGGGCCAATTAGTGCTTTTTATATTGGAGTCCATATAAATCAGCCTGTTATTCACAGACCTGAGAACAGTTTTAGAAAGACTTTGAGTATGCATACATGCTTATTTGCTTATTCTTTTTTTTTTTTTTTGTGGGTACCGGGGGTCAACCTCAGGACCTCGCGTGCCAGCAGGCGCCCGTGCCGCTGAGCGATATCACCGGCCCTTTTTTTCGTATGTGAGTTCCAGGAGTCGAACTCGGGCCCTCGCACTTGCCTGGCAGGCGCTTACACCGCTGAGCCATCTCACTGGCCCTGCTTATTCATTTTTTGCCTTTCATTTTGGATATGAGGGGAGATAAGAAGGTAGAAAGCATCGCCTTTCCAGATATCTCTGGTCCAGATATCTCCAAGCTAATTATCTTGGTAACTGCTTCAGAACTAAACTAGTCTAAATCCTCAGGGAAAAAATAAAGCAGGTAGGGAAATTCTGTTCATTGTTTGAACCAACATTCCAGCACCTTAGCAAACTAAGGTGCCTTTGCTTAGGTACCCCAGAGTATATTGCTTTGGACTAGCGGATCTTCCACTCACTGTCCCACGCCAGTCACTGCAGAAGGCCGTAGGCGTGGGTCTACCCTTTTGGTGTCTTACTGAACCAGGTAAGTTCTGGAAGTCCCGAGGCACGCAGATTTCTTCTCCTCTGAAGACTGTCAGCATTCAGAGAGGTATCTCTGGACCGGAAGGAGCCTTTGATGTGATTTTTGTCTACTTTTTACTTAGAAAACAAAGCCCTAGGGAGAAGTAAATGACTCTCTTGAGGTCACGCTGCTAATCACTGGCTGAGCTGGAATCCAAATGCAAGTGGTCTTGTAACTACCATCTAGTGCCTTGCTAGCTCGTGCTGCGTGTTATGTTTGGAATTGGTTGCTTCTCTTCGTGTAAGACCTCAAATCCCAACTGTCTGTGTTTGCCAGTTGATATCTCTGTTGGATCCAATGGTCTCATCTTGCCTCAACCTCCTTGTGCCCCCTTAGGTGGATCGCATGTCCTTTCCATGTGGCTGCTCCAGGGATGGCTGTGGGAACATGGCTGGGCGCATTGAGTTTAATCCAATCCGAGTCCGGACTCATTACCTCCACACCATCATGAAGCTGGAGTTGGAGAGCAAGCGGCAGGTGAGCCGCCCGGCAGCCCCAGAGGAGGAACCCTCACCTGCCGCTGGTTGCAGCCTGACGGGAGCGCAGGGCTCTGAGACACAGGACTTCCAGGAGTTCCTCGCTGAGAATGAGACCGCGGTGATGCACCTGCAGAGTGCGGAGGAACTGGAGCGGCTCAAGGCTGAGGAGGACTCCAGCGGTTCCAGTGCCAGCCTGGACTCAAGCATGGAGAGCCTGGGTGTGTGCATTCTGGAGGAGCCACTGGCCGTTCCCGAAGAGCTGTGCCCAGGCCTCACAGCCCCCATTCTCATCCAGGCACAGCTGCCCCCAGGCTCCTCCGTCCTGTGTTTTGCTGAGAACTCGGACCACCCGTCAGCCTCGACGGTGAGCAGCCCATCCTACTTGAACAGTGGGCCCCTGGTCTACTACCAGGTGGAGCAGAGGTCAGTGCTGGGAGTGAAAGCAGAACCCGGTACAGAAGAAGGCACAGCCTCTTTCCCCAAGGAGAAAGATCTGAGCGTCTTCTCTCTCCCCGTTACCTCACTCGTGGCTTGCAGCCCCACAGACCCAGCTGGCCTCTGTAAATCAGAGATGGGGAAAACATCCACTCTAGAAGCACTATTGCCGGAAGATTGTAATGCTGAGGAGCCCGAAAATGAAGACTTCCACCCGTCTTGGTCCCCCTCAAGCCTCCCTTTCCGCACAGACAGCGAAGAGGGATGTGGGGCGGAGAAGAGCTCCCAGCAGAGTGAGGACCGGCCCCCCGAAGAGTCTGCCCTAGAACTCCCTTTGGCAGTGTGACATAGGGGTAGAGATGCTGCCTCTCACCCACTTTCTATTTATTCCCTTATTTTATCTAATGCCACTTCAAGACTGTAGAAGCAGCTGCTGCTCCCATGTTATTTTATTGGGATCTTTGGGGGAGTTGGTGGGAAAGGATTGTTTGTACAAGTATTTTTAAAAGGGAAACAGTACCAAGGAGACCAGCTCCAGCTTGACCTGGAGATAAGAGTCTTACAGGCGGCTGCACAGTGCAGAATACTGAGCTTTCTGGGCCATCAGAACAAAGAGGTAGGATCTCACAGGAGGAGCTGGTAATTCAAGCAGCTATTCTTTATGTAGGGACCAGAACACAAGAATCTGAACAGCATGACAAAGCCCATGCTCTCCTGGGCTCCAGGAAGGGTGCAAGCTCATTTCTCTCTCGTTATTCCGATACTCCGTCTTGGTGTGTCGCCATCATGCAGTTGCAGAGGTCACCAGGCAGGATCTAGAGAGGAGGGGTAGAAGGGTCTCTGCTTCCATACAAAACCTCCAGGATTTCTGAAAATTTAACCTGCCTTCCTCTGACCCCTATTTGGTAAATAAGTTAATATTTGACATGTTTGGTGTTCTCTGACCAGCTCCCCACACTGGGGATTCCTGGTCTGTAACTTGAATTACTGTATTTCTTTCACATGCTCTTAGGTACTAGAGTTTAACTTGTCTTTTTTTCCTCCATCATTTTTCCTTTGAAGAAAAGGAGCGAGCCTGGCTGGGGATGTGGTGTAAAGAGCCCGAGGCTTCTGCCTGTGTCCATCACTAGCTGTGCTGGGTAGCTTCCGGCGGCGCTCACCCGTCTCACGGGAGGCCCATGCGGAGCATTACCTCTGTCCCAAGGAGGCCGCAGGACCAGCCTGCTGTCTGGAGAGATGACTCGATTGGTGTCATGTCTGCTTTTTCACATCCCCCCACTCAAGATCTGAGCTTTAAATGGAATGTAAGATGTGGCAATCTGAGGACACCTACTAGTTTTTATTCTTTTTTTTCTGTATCTACCCTCTTGATTCTTCTTGGATATATACAGGGTTAGAGTTCTTATACTATTCCAGTTCAGCTCCAAGAATTGCACATGTTTACTGAACCTCCTTCATCTTGATGATACCTAGATTGGAAGCCAAACTAATTCTTAAAATGCCACATACAACTCCCAAGTTCCAAAGGATTCAAGATCTGATTGTAACCTTGGAAATGTATAGGATGGAACTAAAATTCTGTTCTTACCTCTGTCAGTGGTTCCTCTTCCTCTTATGTCCAGCTTATGTTCCAAGATCTGCTTCACTGAACTCCACTGATTTCTTTTTATTGTCAAGAGTTTATCTTTGCCTCTGTTTTAAAATGGATATAGTAGGGAACAAAACACTATTTTCTAGTATCCTGTATACCATGTTTCATTTCCAGTATGATTTATTAACCAGGAATGAAAAGAGTAAAAACTTTTTTTGTGGTAGGGGAGATAACTGTTCATACTTATTTGCTCATAAACCCTTTTCTTATGGGATAGTTAGGGCTCTGGTGTCTTAAAGCAACCTTTATGTATTTGTCAGCAGCATTTCACCTATACAGCTACATGTTTTAATCCATTCCGCCTTTCCTGTTCATTCCTGTTTTTGTTTGGTTTTATGTTTGGAAGGGAGTTCTTAATTAGGTGCATAGGTCCATGTCTGTCCCCATTCCCCAGCCTCACAAAACAGAGTTGAGGGTCTTAAGTACCTGAGATTTAGATGCTCTTCCAAACTGAGCTGCCCTCCTCCTTAGACAGGGACTCTCAAACATAAGACTGATGCTTCCCTCAGAATTTGGCTCCATGGAGAAAAGACTCTTTAAAAATTTGTTGGAAGGAAAAGGAAGCTTTGCACATTCTCTCCTTAGAAAGCTCCAGCTTAATTTTGTGGGCAGATTACAACTGCTCAGTAAGAAAGACATTAGCCTTTGGGATCAAATGAATTTGTAATTATTAAATGTATTGCCAACCCACAAGATATTTGATATTTCTGCAGAACTCCAGTTTCTGTCCAAGCCCATCCCTGCATTAATTCTACAGTTCTGACACAGTAACCCCAAACTTCTGAATGCTAAATATTAGCATTTAGCATTAACTCTTGTCAAGCAAAGGGCCTCTTTTACAACCTAGTCCATCTCATTTCTGGTGCTACCTGAATTGGACAAAATTATAGCTCATGGTTGCTAGGAAAGGTAAGCCTCTGATCATAGAAGTGGATTGCTTCAGTCCCACTCAGTCAAGGCCTAGATAAGTGAAGCTTATTATCCCCTTTCACATACTGTATACACAGGTAGTATTTTCAATGTGAATCCAAAGCTTGTCTGGTTCTCTGAAAACAGTTTTTTTCCCCTTTAGGTTCTTTACATTGTGATAATGCCGTATTTAAAGAGAATATTTAAATGTAATATTAAAGAAATATTCAAAAGAATGATGTGTTATTCTTTATCTTGGCAGGCCAATTACTTGTTAGAGAAAGGATGCTTCTCCAGTTTTGTGTATAATACTAGGTCAATTAGGAATTAATGCTAATAATGGTAACGTGTTGTGATGGAAGTGTAGGATGTTCTCTTTGGAGTGCCAAGAGCCTGCTGTACTGCCTGCCTGCCCGTATATCCCTCTTCAGCTGGAGCAAGTCCTGCTCCTGCCTTCTTAGGCCTTTGTAGTCCCTTTTTCTCTGTTTCTAGTTACCACCTTAAAATGTCCACCAGAAGATCAAATCAGTTTCTTTAAAACTTCTTTCCATCTCATCAGAAGCTTCTATTCCAACCAATTAAATATTGGGTTATGGGGCCGGTGAGATGGCTCAGCGGCATAAGCACCTGCCTGGCAAGTGCAAGGGCCCGAGTTCGACTCCTGGATCCCACATACGAGAAAAGGGCCGGTGATATCGCTCAGCGGCACAGGCGCCTGCTGGCGTACGAGATCCTGAGGTCGACCCCCGGTACCCACAAAAAAAAAAAAAATAAATATTAGGTTATATCTTATAAAAGGAGCCTTAGCAAAATGATTATAGTGTATGTAAATAATCTTGATCAACTGGTTTCAGGTAATCTTTACTTGGGTTTAAAAACAGTGCTTCATGCATTTACAATAAGTTATTACAGAACCACAGTCACAGAGGTGCACACGAGCTACCTCCCACTTACTGTCTTGCTGCAGATCTCTCCTGGTCTCCCAGGGCAGTAATCGGTACCTTTAGGTTATGATGCATGGCCCAAAGAAGCCACCGTCAGTTAAGTTGGATTCTGCAACACAGTGGAGGTAGCAAAGAATCTAAGGTCTTAGGGGCTGTCCAACAGCCCAGAATTAAGACAATGTGGAAGTGAAGGCTGTACACTGGGGGGAAGGAGCCGAGCAGCACTTCCTTTTTAATCATTCCCTTCAGAATGTTCCCATAAGTTAGTCGTTAAGAAAAAAAAAAAATGTCAAAGGAATTTGAAAGAGTAGTTAACCCTTGCCAGTGAGGAGGACAAAATGTCCTACTTTTGGTCATATCAGAAATGAGGCAAAGGAGTACTGAAGAACATGCATGGATATAAATAATCCAGTCTCACTAGTAATGTTCACATCAGCTGGGAATTTTTCAACAACAACAACAAAAAAAACCCACTGGTTACAATGAACATGGGAGCTTATAAATCTGTATGAAGTGATTCCCCCTGGGGCAGAACACTTTAGGATCTGAAAGTAACACGTCATGGTAAAAGCCTAGTACAGCGGTTCCTGCAACTCCAGCTTGCTGTGGGAGATAGGTGACACATGAGCCCCCCTTGCAAAGGGCTTTAATTTGAGCTGTGAGCGGAATGTCTGTAGTTCCCACAAGGGTAGCAACTATGAAGCTGAGGCACCTTCTCCTTGGCCTCCTGCACACCTAACAGTGCACACGGACTGCACACAAGTGCGGTTTGGTCCCACGCTGCTATATTATATGATTGCAGGACAGTGTCGTCCATTCCATGGTTCACTCAGCGCCTTGTCCCAAGGTAGTTGGTAGAAAGCAGGACCACGTTGTGCAGCAAGAGGGACAGCTCGGTTTCTAAAAACACCATCAGTGTTAGTGGTTTGGCTAGCAAACAGTTTGCCTTCTAACTACCTGCATGTGTAGGAACTGAAATGAGGCAGTGAGGCAAGTACCAATTACTGTGGCATTAAGAGGCTGCTGTTCTCTGAGTTCCCTGCTCCGCATCAGCCCCTGCATGCACGCTTTCCTATGCTTCCACTGTTTATATAAACTCATCTCTTATTTCTTGATTCTCATATGATGGAAGTAGAAAACTCAGAGGTGGCAATGGCACCAAATACTATTGTCACTTTGGGATTCTGGTAGAATTTGGCACTTTAGGGACATTTCTCAGCTTCACGATTAGTAGACTTACTCTGATATCCAAAGGCCCAGAAACCATCCAAGACTTAGCCAGAGGTTCCAAATAGGAGACCAAAAGGCTTCACACCTACCCTCAAGATACTGTTTGTTCAGACAGTACAGTATTTTTGTTTTTTTTTTGTGGGTACTGGGGGTCGAACTCAGGACCTTGCGCACCAGCAGGCGCCCGTGCTGCTGAACAATATCATTGGCCCTTTTTTCATATGTGGGTACCGGGAGTGGAACTCAGGACCTCGCGCTTGCCAGGCAGGTGCTTACGCCGCTGAGCCATCTCACTGGCCTTTGTTTTGTTTTAAATGTGATGTCTTTAGTGTTTCTCAACTAGGACAATTCTGCCTCTCCCTTTACTCCCCAACCCCAGGAACATTTGGCAATGTCTGGAGATACTTCTGGTTGTCCTAAATGGGGGCAAAGTGGTTCTATGGCATCTAGAGGGTAGAGGCCAGGAATATGGCTAAACATCCTATAATGCACAGGTAGCTTCCCCACAACAAAATGTCAGGGATGTCAAAGCTGATAGACTGCTTCGGATCAGCATGACCTCTAGGGTTCCCATGATCCCATCACTGTTTCTTGTCTTACAGTAGACTTTATTACCTGCCTAGGCATGGAGTAGGCATGTGAATTCGTGCCCTTTCTAGTAGACACATATGTTAGATAAAGGCTTCACAGTACTCAATAACTACAAAATAATCTCAGAACAAAATACAAAAATGACTTGGCTTTCTGTGGCATAACCATAGAAATGTGTCTTACCTTTCATGCTGCAGGAAATCTGTAGCCATTCCCCCAGCCAAGTTCGACATCTGTCTTCAGCAATATGGGTAGAATTCAGGCCACGGAGATAACAAGCCTATAACATTCCGAAGAGAAATGGTCCTGAAAAATCATGCGGTGAGTATGCCAAGGAATTGGAAATCTACAGATAATCCTAGATTTCCTTTGAATGAGTTATAACTTCATCTTGATATGAAACCTGAACTAGTGATGGATATAATAACAAGTAAAAAAGCACTGTGCTATCATTTGGATCTTAAATATCTTCCAAAGGTCCATGTGTTAAAGGCTTAGGCTGAAGTAGAGTGAGTCTGTGGAAAAGAGAAAGCCTCCAAGTACTCCACATGCTACTGGGAGGAGGTAGAAACTTTAAGAGGCGAGGTGTCCTGAGTCTTTCTGGTCACTGGGGGTGTGCACTGTGGGACACCTCTTCCAGTCTCCCTTTTGTTTCCTGGTTGTCATGAGAAAGCAGCTCTGTTCCACCATGTACTCCCTGCCATGGTGTGCTGCTGCCTTATCACAGTAGTAAAAGCAGCAGGGCCAACTGGTCATGGACTGAAACTTCCAAAACTGCGAGCCAAAATAAACCTTTGTTCTTTTTAAATCACTTATCTCAGGTGTGTGTTACAGTAACCCACCTATATGATTGAAAACAGGAGGTTTAAAGTGTAATGTTGCCCAACTACTCAGGCTGAGGTAGGAGGATCACGAGTACTAGCCCAGCCTAGGCAATTTAGTGAGACCCATCTCAAAACTATAAACAAACAAATAAATAAATTGTGTCCTTGTTTTTTTTGTCTTTTTTTTTTTTTTTTTGTCTTTTTGAGACAAGGTCTCACTATGTAGTCCAGACTGGCCTTGAACTTGCTGAGGGTGGCTTCAAACTTGTGATGATCCTCCTACCTCAGCCTCCCAAGTACTGGGATTACAGGTGTGCGCCACCACACCTGGCATGTCCTTGATTTTTAAAATGCTAGAAGAAAAGAAATACAAAATAAAACTGCTATGGGCAATTCTTCCCACTAGTTTAGTACACTGACAGAAAAAAGAGAAGTAAACTGAAGAACAAAGAGCTTGGCTTTTTTTTTTTTTTTTTTTAATGTGGCTACCGGGAGTTGACCTCAGGACCTCGCACTTGCCAGGCAGGCGCTTATGCTGCTGAGCTATCTCACTGGCCCAGAGCTTGGGTTTTGATATAATAAAACAAGATTTTGTAAGCTTACAGGCCAATGTAGGCTACTGCTTAATATTTCAATTAAGCCCTTACCGATTTCACTTCCTGAGCAGTGAGCTGGCCAATCCCCAGTTTCGCCAAAGCCCTGTCCAGCTGGTGAATCACAGTCGTATGAGTCTTCAGACGACGTCTCAACCACGGAGGAGGCAGGTGAGGTGTGAGAAGCATGGCCCGGCTCAAGGCTTTCTATGACAGCAGAAGAGGGGAAAGTCAATTTTTACCTCAAAGATCTGAAATAAAGTGAGTCTGTGGAAAAGAGAAAGCCTCAAAGTGCTCACCAGTTGCAAAGCCTGGAGTTGGTTTATGCCCAGAGGGTGGTTACGGAAACACTCTCTGAGAGCCAGGATATCTTGTACTGCTGGGTGGGTACCATTCTGTATCTTGGGAGAGGTAAGAGTTGGTACATGTTAGGAAAGTCATGATGGGCCCTCCTTCCTAGTTTTAGTGCACAGTTGATCTAACAAACCTAGTTTGCAGGAAGGTTAACTGGAGAAATACCTTGTTGCATAGTTCTGTCAGATGCCACTGAAGCCCTGCGTCAGAAACGAAAGGGATGACACTTTCTAAATAACTAATGATTTCTGAGTGGGACTGCTTCCGGAGAGCATGATAGATATCTAAGAAATCAATTTGTTGTTTGGGGGTCCAAAAATGTTTGATCAGTAGTTGCCTAGGAAATAAGTACCTAAAAGGAAAAAGAATCACAAAGTCACTATGGAAACTATCTTTCAAAGTGAGCTGAGCAAGCATCTGGCAGACATGAATACTGAGAAAAGGGAGACACTGTTTTTCTACTTCAATGTTCTTTTTCTTAAATAATAATGAAATTTAGCCCAAGGTTTAAAGATACACTGAATGAAGCACAATTTTGAGCAATACTGCTGAAATGGGATATGAATGGAAACAGTAGTAGGACAGCCTGGCATGCAGCAATCTGATAAAACTTTGGAATTGAAGCACATGAGGAACATTTTTTGGACTGAGTTACAGACAGAGCTGGACACTACATGACGTGGACACCCTACCTGTAGCACACAGTCCTTACATGTATACACTATGAAAAAGGCAACAGATTTGGTTTTTAATCATATCACATGTGGTGGCTTTTAAACATGGCCACAAATTTTCTGGCATTCCTCTTCTGTACAGGTGAGGTTTATGTCCTCTTTTTTTCATCTGGGTGATTCGGTCAGCCAATAGAATAGGGCAGAAGAAAGTGTGAACTCCAAGATGAGGCCATCAGAGGTCATGCAGATTGTTATTCACTGCAACACTCACTCTTGGAGCCCTGATTGCCATATAAGAAGATCTCCTACCATCAGGTGGCCACACTTGAAGAGGCCATACGTAGGCACTCTAGTTGCTAGTTCATCTTCCCGCCATCTCCACTAAGGTACACACATAACAGTAACCTTGGGCCCTCCAGACCAGTCCACTCAGCAGCTACCACTGAGGAACCTCTGTCAACACCACATGGGTGAGAAAAATCAATCGCCTTTCCGCGCCATACCCAAATTCATGACCCACAAAATCATGAAAACAGTGGTTGCTTTAAGCTATGAAGTTTTGAGGTTGTTTGTTATATAGCAAGAGATAACTAGAACAACATGTAAGGTAGCAGTTTAGAAGTGTCATCTTTGGATACAAAGTAATGAAGCGATGACATACAGAATATGAAATGCATTACTTTCCTGAAGAAGAAAATTTGTCCCTAATTATTAATGCTGATGCTGTCTAGGACTGATGGAGAAGATCGTGCTCTTATTTCACATCATCCAGGGCAGAAAGAACACCTGTTGCTACCATCCTAGTGTGTCCCAGGAACCAAGGTATTACTGGTGGTTTTTATGAACCTTGGGATGATGAGAAGATTGGAGCAGGAAGTTTGATAACCTCTGCCTAGCTTCTGAAATGAAAAGTTATTAAGATAATTTTTAATTAAAAAATATACTTAAGATGCTGAGGAGATGCATGTCTGTACTCACATTAGCAAGAAGACCAGGTAGTTGGCAAAGGGCGGAATGGAAATAATACCTAAGAAAAGACACTTGGTGACGTCTTGACGGAACTAAACAGAAATAAAGACAGGTGCAGTTTTAATACAAGTTAAATTCATATAATGGATAATACCTCCATCCCTCTGTGCAGTCAACTTCAATTATAGCCCAGAAAAAAGACCAAGTTTGTTTCTGTCTACTACTAGCTGGTAAGGTCTTTGAGGAGAGAACCTCTGGTTTGTTCACTTTTGTAACCTAAACAATATGTAACATAGGGTCTGACGTATCAACCCTGAAGTGAATTCTTCCTGAACTGCAGAATTGGTCCTAGATTTTTACTCTCAGTTTCAAAATTGTTCATCAAATCACTAGCAAATACTACATTCCCACTGCCCTATGGATCCTTACAGATTTTTATATATTCAGAAACAAATTGGATTTTAGTGCTTACACCGTTATTCAGAGAGCATGCCAGAAACTCTATCGAGCTATGCTATGGATGGCTACAATTCTGAATGAATCCAATTTTGACAAATAATCAAATGCTCTCATTCACTTCAATACTTCGATCTTACAGCAAAGGGGAAAAGCATGATCAGAAGTGAACGCGAAAGGAAAAAAAAAGATCTGAGACCTTGGATAACTGTAATTACCTCACCATGAACTTCTGCATGTCTGCCCCGGTCCATACCTGTCTCAAATGCTCCATCTCCCGGTATGGAAGTTGATGAAACTTTACATTGTGCTTCCACATATTTGTCTTTATTCTTCTAGCCTTTTTGGCATCAGCCCAAAACATCTGTAATCCTGCCTCATTAAAGTAGAGGACACAGAGTGTGCCATTATCCAATTTGAATCTTACCACCATTTCTTACTCTATGTCCACTCACATACACACACACTTGTCCCACCCCAAGACTAGATAAAAGCTTTAAACTAGGTCGCTTGAAATTCTTTTGAGGTTGACCATCATTTTTCCTCCAGCACACTACCTTTCTTCCAGCTATGCTGGGTTTCCGTTCTTCTGCTATGGAATGATTGCCCTCATAGACAGAACCTCACTATTTACCCAGACTGGTCTCAAACTTGAGGCTCCTGCCTCAGCCTCCCAAGTAACTGAGACTATAGGCATGTGCTACCATGCACAACTCTCACGGGGAAGTCTTGCTCCATTAACCCTATGCATTCCTCAGCCAGACACTAATATTTCCTTTCTGAAACATTTTTATAAATAGTATAATTTGATATATTTCTACGACTGCATTTAAAATCTTTATTCTATGAAAAGTCTTACACTTATCTAGGACTTTAGTTTTTTTTTAATTTTAAATTTTATTGGTACATTCTAGATATACATAATGATCTCATTCATCATAGGCAATTTGTCCCTGTACATAATATATCTTGCTTCTTCTTTTTTCCCATTCCCTCCCTTCCCTTCAACTCTTCTTCAGCACTTGAGTTTTAAAAAAAATGATTTCATATGTATGAACAAAATTATGCCTAGATTGGCTTCAAAATAATACAAGAGAAGGAAAGCATATAAATAAGATCAGTGGCCATGAGATGATATGATGTTGAGTACATGGAAGTTAATTATATTTTTCTCTCTACTTTTGTGTAGTTTTAAGACTTCCATAATTAAAGATTTTATTTATTTATTTTTTTCCTTTTGTGGGTACCGGGGGTCGAACTCAGGACCTCGCGCTTGCCAGGCAGGTGCTTATGCCGCTGAGCTATCTCACCGGCCCTAAAGATTTTAAAACAAACAAAAATGCTCTCAGATTCTTTTCTTATTTGGTCCTAGTTATACACCTTGGGGGCAGACAAGGCAGCCATTCTTTTTTTTTTTTTTTTTTTTTTTTTGTGGGTACCGGGGGGACGACCTCAGGACCTCGCGCGCCAACAGGCACCCGTGCCGCTGAGCGATATCACCGGCCCCTTTTTCGTATGTGGGATCCGGGAGTCGAACTCGGGCCTTCGCGCTTGCAAGGCAGGCGCTTAAGCCGCTGAGCCGTCTCACCGGCCCAAGGCAGCCATTCTTATCTCTATAGATAAGAACAGGTAACTTTTCAAGTCCCTGAAGTTAGTAATAATTATTATAATATTCAGAGTTGACAGTGAATGTAGTAATTTATTACATAGTGTTACGAGTACTGCATATAATAATAGTAATTTATTACATAGTGTTACGAGTACTGCATATAATAATATTCATAGTTAACATTATTGGGCATCTATTATAGATCAGCCCTGTTCTAAGAATTTTACATATACTTATTTATTTATTCACAACAATGTGAGAAGGATACACTCGAGACATGTCTAGGAAAATGGATGCACCTTGAGTCCACACTCTTAAGTGAAATTAATCGGACACACGTGTAAATACCACATTGTTTTTCTGGTATGAGAAACCGAAAGTGTAAATAAGGACCAAAATGTACAATAGGTATTGTGAAATAGGAAGAAAATGTTCAAATGGGGAAGGGAACAGGGGAGAGGGAAGGGGGAAAGGAAAGAAGAGAAAAGTAAAAAAAAAAAAAAGAGAGAGAAGAAGGAAAACATGGAAACAAAGCTTCTGTAAATGGAGAGGGGAGGAGGAGTTGAAGGGAGGGTAGGGGAATGGGAAAAACAAGTTACATCATGTACAGGTACAGATTCTCTAGGATGAATGTGATCATTATATATATCCAAAATGTACCAATAAAATCTGATTAAAAAACCAAAATAATGTGGCCAGCAGGTAGGTACTATTTTTATATTATGGATATGAAATCCAAGGGACAGAGAAGTTAAGTCACTAGTTCAGTGACACAGTCACTAAGTGACAAGCTGGGATTTGAATCAGAGTCTGGCTCAAGTGAACATTTGACATTATGTATGTAATTTCTTAGTAACTAGCATATCTCTAATTTGAACTGAAACATTCAGAAGCCAGGTACATGTAGTACTATTTCCAGTACAATATGATATGTAAGATAGGTTTGTGGAAAGCATCAGGCCACATTTTTTTACGGTCCATGACAATGGGTAAGTCACAGGGTAGGTCTGTGCAGCCATAGATCATTGCCTTTGTGCAGGACAAGGAACTTCTCTAGCCAAGAGTGTCGTTAAGAAAATGACAAGGATAAACCTATATCCTCCTCCTTCCCCTGTGTTGTCTGAAGTTGTCTCTCATAACATTTTTCTAGAAACATTTTCAAGAATGGCTAACTTATAAGAATTAGTTGAATGCACAAACATTTGTGAAACAGAAGACATCCCAGCTCACACCCCCATAGCAGAACCTGCAAAGGATCTCACTTATTCTCTTTGACATTGCTGAAAATTGATTCAGGGATTTCTATTAGAGCTGTTTTTACCTTTCATGAAGATTGTGTACAGGATATAGAAGCGGGGAAAATGACGACCCAAGAAACGATGGTATTTCCCATTAATCGCTTTTGTCTTGGTCACCACATAAGAGATCAAGCTCTTCATATCTGCCTTTGGAGAAAGGTGAAGCTTTGAAGACCTACAAGGAAGATCAAAGAGACTATCTGGAAACCAATCCTAGAAGCCCCAACACACCTGGGGTCTCTAGTGTAAAATACGAATCTCAGAGAATATATGACTTGAAACTTGAAATCCAAAGACGATCCGGGTTCAAGGAGATATAAGCAATCGGATTGAGAGGGACAGATGCGGCAGAAGCCAAGTAGTAAGAGAAGTCAGGAGGTGGTATGAGCCTGGAAAGCGTGCAAGTCCTGGGGAATCTGCACTGCAAGCTAAAGCCAGAGAGGCAGGATCTGGATAGTAGCGGTAAAACCTGAGCTGAAAAGGGGATGCTGAAAAATAAGCTTAGGACACGCAGAAGAGAACAGACAACGGGCACTGAGAGTCCACAGATCAGGAAGCAGTTCCTTCATGGAGATCGGAGTGCGAATCCTATGCAGTATGAAAAAAAATCCGGGCAAAGGCGTGCAACCCCGAGAATTAAGTAAGCAAAGTTGAGCTACTGGAGGGCCTAGACGTAAAAAAGGCTTTAATCCCTACAGGTCCCTCACCGAAGGGCTCCCCAAGCAAGGCCGGAGCGACCAAGTTGTAGCCTACGGGTGACAATAGATCCAGGGGTGACAGCCGAACCCCACAGAGCAGCCCGAGCCCAGCACACCCTGGACAGCGCCATCTTCACAACAAGGGAGGGGGAAAGAGAAGAGGTCGTCTCCAGGTCAAAGTTTACTGTCCCACAACGCATGCGCCTTCCCTGAGCGCTGATTGATACCGAAGGAAGGATTCCGAAGACTGAGCGTGGAAGAAGGATCAGGATTGGACGAGGCGATACTTCCGGTTTGCAGACGCCGGAAATGGGCTCTCCCGAAGGAAGCGCGGGCTTCAACCTGTGGTGGGTTTGTAATCCCGAGGACGCTGTCTCCTTGAGGAGCCTCATGCCCTCCGCTATTCACTAGGGCCTCAGGGCCTCTCGGCGCTGCCCTTGACCTTTGCCTGTAGCCGGGTCGTCGAGGCCTGACCGTTAGGTATCCGGTGTTAGTTTGGCAGCCCGGGGCTCCGGTGCCTTAGGGGTGGGAGGCCCGCGGCGGCCGGATGGGCCTGGAACTGGCCACTTTCCCGTCAGCCTGGCGGCGGGGGGTGGAAGGGCAGGGAGCGGCCACTGTGCAGACTAACTGCTGAACGCTTTCTCCTTTTCTTCTTTGGCGTTTCTCCGAGCTAGGCTTGTGGGAGTGTCTCCTTGAGTGCCCGCTGAAGCCCAAGCTTGATCTCAACTTAAATGGTACTTTTCTAAGAGGCTTTCTCTGGACACCCTTCCTGAAATACTGCCCACAAAAAGCATATGGACTTTCCCCCATCACTGTTTTTTTTATAGCACTTGTCACCTGTTTTGTTTATACATTTATTCCTCGTTTCATCATCTCCCTGAACTAAACAGGGCAGACACTTCTGTGCTGCCCTTGTTCACTGCTGCACCCCCAACCCTGGGTGCCATACTTGACACATAGTAAGTAGGTGCTTGATAAACTTTTTAAAATAAACAAATACTTGAAACTGAGAAGTATTCCTAGAAATGGCATTTAGCTGCCTCCAAGAATTAACAGTTCTCTTGGGTAGGAATGTTTAACCTCCGTGTAGGGTGGTAGAAAGAGAATCTCATCTGAAAACTGGGATCCGGATTCAGATCTTAGTGATGCCCTTTCCTTTAGTGTGTATGACCTTGGATATGTCACTTTAGCTGTGAGTTAATTTCCTCCACACTGGTGCCTGTTTTAAGAGTTCTGTGAGGCTCTAGGGGGAGAATGGTTGTGAAAGTTCCCAGATCTGTGTCATATTTTATTGTTGACAGAACTTTTTATTAGCACAAGCTGTTTATGATTGTACCATTCATTTAGTCAGAGGAGAAGTTCTAAAAGTATGGTTTTGGTATGGGCTGTACTTCATAAGTGTTGAGTGGATGAGGTAGATGGGATAGAAAGTTGACTAAGACATGGTCTCAGTCCTCAGGTAATGTCACAAGTTTTCTCAACTGCTACGTCTCAAGAATCTTCAGTTCTAAAATTCTACAACAGTCCTGTAAAGGAGACAAATCAGAGATAGTTTTGTGGAGGAAATGGGAAGGAACTGTACCTGGAAGGTACCAATCTTCCCAGTCCATGAGGACATTCTAGGAACAGGTATGCTATTAGACATTACAGACCTCTGTGGGGGAATTTAGTAAAAAATTTCAGGTAGTAAAGGTAATATGGGGGCATGCAAAATGGACCTTGAGAGCCGCCGCCTTTTTTTTTTTTTTTTTTTTTTTTTTTGAGACAGGGTCTCACTATGTAGTTCAGGCCTAACTTGAACTCACCATGTAGCTCAGGCTGGCCTCAAACTCAGCGATGCTCTTGCTGTCAGCCTCCTTAGTGCTGGGGTTACAGGCATTCACCACCACACCCAGCTCTAAGAGCCTTTTTGTCAGTAGGAAGGCAGTACAACATACTATGCAGTATAACTTGCTAGGTGGACATGCTGAGTTTGGAGAGGCCATAAATGACTTCGAGTGGGTTGGGATTTCATGACCTGCCCACAGTGCCTTCAGTAGCCCTGTCTGGCCAGTGAAAAAGCCAAATAGAACTTGGAGAATGACATTACTAATGGGAATTAAATAAGGTGATAGCTCCTACCTGGTACCAGCATTGTTCAGGCACCTGGAAAGATCAATTCCATTCTCCCTTGGCTGTGTGCATGCTGCTCTGGACTTAGCTCATGGCTTTTTCAGCATTTCTCTACAACTAGACTTGCAAGATCAGTTCACCTTTACTTGGGAGAAAAGGCAGTGGACATTCCTTACTTGTACTATCTGGTTCCATTATACTGGTGACATACTAACTGGTGAAGATTATACTCTGTTACAGAACAACTGTGTACTCATCTATGCACGAGGGGATGGGTTTTCAACCCCAAAATGATTCATGACCCTGGGTGAAAGTGCTAGGAGTAGTCTGATTGGATTAGAGCCATTTGATTGGGCTGGGGTGTAGCTCAATGGTAGAGCACTTGCTAACCTTGTGCAAAGCCTTGGGTTTGATCCCCAGCACAAAAAACCCCAAACAAACAAACAAAACATTGATTCTAGAGATGGTGCAGGATAAAATGCAAACTTTCTCCATCCCCTCTACAGTAAAGGATGTGTAAGTGTAGGGATCCCTGGTTATTGGAAGGATTTCAATGCCTATACCCACTGATTAAGAAGAGAGCCACCTGTGACTGAGATGTTTTGCAGCAGGAAGCACTTGAAAAAGCAAAGACATTGATAGCCCATGTGCAGGCTCTCGGCATCCCTCTATCAGGTGTGCAAATGTAGTTAAATGTCACCAGTACAGCAGATGGCATGAAATGGGCTGTCAGGCAAGAACAATAAGCATAAAAGTTACCTCTAGACTTTTGGTCACAGCTCTGGAAGGGAGCTGAAATTAGATATATCCCTTTAGAACAGCAGTTTCTAGCAGTGTACAATGCCTTACTACACAGGTAAAGCCACTGACCAAGTCTTTATTGGTCACCGTGTGAATTGGCCTACATATAAAGGATGGGGTGGATGGCCAATTTCACCAGTCCTAATCCACTTTAGTATAGATGCCTGTTAGTATGCATATTTACAATGTGTGTCCTCTCCAGTGACTCCCAATCTGTAAATAATGTTAGGCCCAGTGTCTTAGTTATTTTCCTCATTGCTGAGACAAAATACCCAACACCCAAAGTTAAGGGAGGAAAGGTTTATTTAGCTCACAGTTCGTAGAGGTTTCAGTCCATAGTCAGCTGGCTCCAGGGCAGGGTGGCATGGCAGACAAGCATCACAGGAGAAACAGTTCATGACAGGCAGAAGGTAACAAAGCAAACGAGACAACCACAGCTCTTTCTATTCCTTATGTCTTATCCAGGCTACTCAGGGCGAGTAGCACTCACACTCTTAATTCTAGTGCCCCTGAGCCTAGCATTACACCATGAATCAATCCCAGTGTCATACACTAGATCCAGCCACCTCTGAAAAAGCCCACCTATGACTGCATGAGGCTTTGGGAGGACATCTAGACACAAGCCTTGATACTCAATTACCTATGAACCACTTCACCGCCCCAAGTGGCCACCTGAGTGCCTGTGATGTTGCAATCCTGTGTTAGGGCAGTGATGGCGAAACTTCTACAGCTTTTCTATGATAACAAATAGCCAGCTGTGGCACAGAGCTTCAACACCTCTGGGTTAGGGGGTAAGGGTGTGGGGGAAGGGGGAGTGAAGATGTTTGTTATACCATTGGGTCCAGCAAGTGTACCTGAGTGTCTGGACTGCTGCTGTAGTACAACCTGCCACAGATACCATCTGGTTTGAGGCAGACAATCAGAGCAGTGAATGGGGAGAGCTGTTGGCAATATACTGGCAGTAACTCGAGCCATGGGCACTGGTTGTTTGTGCTGACACTTGGGCAGTGTACTGAGATCTCACATTGTGAATGAAACAGTGGTATGTGGAACAACCGTGTGTATTGGAAAGCCTCTCTAGCAGCCACCATGTGGCACCAAATGTGGGAATGGTTATACAAGCCAGTGGTGAGAGTAACTGTTTATCACATGCCTGCTGTCATTAGGCCTCCAATCCTGGCAATATTCAGGTGGAAGCTTTGCCTAAGTGTGGGCCTTGATCCCAGCCCAGTGGCCTGGCCTTTTGGGTACATGGAAAGAGTGGGTATAAAAGTACTAAAGTAGGATGGAACATAGCTAAGGGGCAGGATTGCCCTTCAAATATAGTGACTTGGCAGTGACAACCCAATGTCAGGTGTGCTCTTACATCCAGCCCTGATGTGTGATCCACATACAGGTGTGGGGAGCCATAAATGACCCAGCTTCACGTCTGAGCATGCGCCCCCCCCCGCCCATCCTGATCCTACGTCACCCATTAGACCCTCCCACCATTTCCCTCAAAGAGATATAAGCCCTGGCACTTCCGCAATAAACTCTCTCTCGCTCGACTTCCCTGATCTGTGTGTGTGTGTGTCTTCTTTCTCATCCCCATACCGTCGCCCAGGTTCGCGTTCCTGCCCCTGGGAGGCCCCGCTGGTCGGAGTCTTCTTGGGCCACAACACAACATTTGGCGCCCAACGTGGGGCCCGGGAAAGATGGATCCTATGAGGGATCACCCTGTAGGGCGATAAATGCCAACGATTGACCGGTCTTTAGTTTCATTTTCATGAGATTCCTTTCTCAGTGATCCGTACGCCAACTCCTTTCTTCGCGTCTGAATCACGGTAAGCATACAGGGTGCAAAATGGGACAAAACCTCTCCGAGCACGAACTTTTTACTAAAGGGGTCTCTGAAGCGCTCAGAGTGAGGGGAATAAAAGTCACCCCGCGGCAATTGACTGATTACTTTTCCTGTATAAATAAGGTTTGTCCATGGTTCCCCTTGGAGGGCACCATTAACATCAGGGTCTGGGACCGCGTGGGTTATTATCGGGTTTTCGGGCCAGAAAAGGTTCCCGTCACAGCCTTCGCTTATTGGACCCTAATTTCAGAACTATTACGGACACAGCCCAATAACCTTCAACCATCACAGGCTCCGGCTCAGCCACTGGGTCAACCGGTTGCCCCCCCAATTACTGATACCCCTATCCCTAGCCCTCCACCCTCTGTAGTTCTCCAGATGCCAGAAGAAAAAGATGGCCGTTGCTCTCCTACTTCCCCCGTACCCACTTCCGCCTTCTTTAACGATAGTCACCCGCCATCTTATGAAACAGACCTCCGCCCGCCATCTTGTCCTGGGTCTCCACCGTTCGATGGCCTGTCATCATGTCTTAAGCCCACGCAGCCTCCTGCACTTTACCCCCCTCTTCCTGACCCCCCGCCTTCCTCCTTACCTCCACAAATACCGCTGCCCTCTACCCCCCTACTCCCCTGCTTTACCTCCTCATCCTCTGATCTTGTCAAGATGGTACAATCCATGGCCTTATGGCTCAATGCCTCCCATCCTAACCTTACTGCCCCCTCCTGCTGGTTATGTCTCCAAGCTTCCCCTCCGTTCTATGATCCCTACGCTATCTCAAATGCCACCGTTACCTCCTCTAACCGACCTGCTAAATACCCTTTTTCCAATTTAACCCTTTCTGTTCCCTTCTCTGCGATTCAGGGAAAAGGCATCTGTGCCAACGGCTCTTACGTACAACCTAATACTTCCAAAACACCCTGCCTATCCCTGCTCCCCCTCAATTCGTCCGATGTTTATCTTTCTGCACACCCTTTTCATTGGCTTTGCAAAGCAACAGGACTCACCGCCATGCTCTCTACCAAGGTACTTAGAGAACAACACGATCTCTGTGTCGTTGTAGCAGTCCTTCCTCGTGTCTCCTATCATCCATCTACATACCCCCTCACCCTCGATCCTGACCCCCGAGATCCACCCCTAACTTCACCTACCTTTCGCAAAAAACGTGAGGTCTTCACCACCACCACTCTTCTCGTCCTCGGAACCGCATCAGAAATAGCCCTTGGGTCCACGGCTTTGGCCCTTGGACAAACCCAATATCATAGCGTCCTACAGGCCGTCGACCAGGACCTCAAAAATGTTGAAACCTCTATTCGCGCCCTACAAACATCACTAACCTCCCTGTCTGAAGTTGTTCTCCAAAACAGGCGCGGCTTGGATCTACTATTCCTCAAGGAGGGGGGCCTCTGTGCGGCCCTCAAAGAAGAATGTTGCTTCTACATTGACTCCTCTGGTGTTGTTCTACGCGCTATGGACAAATTAAACGATGCCCTAAAAAGAGAGAAATAGCCAGAACGCAAGCCTTATTCCCCAGCGCCGGGTTCTCCACTGTGCTCCCCTACCTTGCCCCCCTTTTTGGCCCCCTTATAGTTGTGGTCCTCGCCTTGACCTTTGGTCCCTGCCTATTCAAGAGACTCATTGCCGCCGTAAAAACAGATGCTGATAAATACAAACAAGCCGAACCCTATGATGATATTGAGGCCCCAGCATATAAGAATGTCGGCCAATGATGGGTAAGATTGGAGTCACAAGTCACTAACACTCTCAGGACCACCTAAGACAGAGCGCCACTCTTCGCTGGGATGCTGGCGATGCTAGTGGTTAGCTCAATGACGGGTAAGGCCTGAAAAATCAAATGCGTAAAAACAAAAAGACTTGCAGTAACCTCCACAACCTAAGACAGGCCACATTCAGGGTCATACAAACATTCATGGTCGGCAATATTCTCATTTGGAGAAAAAGGAGCATATGTGGGGAGCCATAAGTGACCCAGCTTCACGTCTGAGCATGCGCCCCCCCCCCCGCCCATCCTGATCCTACGTCACCCATTAGACCCTCCCACCATTTCCCTCAAAGAGATATAAGCCCTGGCACTTCCGCAATAAACTCTCTCTCGCTCGACTTCCCTGATCTGTGTGTGTGTGTGTGTGTCTTCTTTCTCATCCCCATACCGTCGCCCGGGTTCGAGTTCCTGCCCCTGGGAGGCCCCGCTGGTCGGAGTCTTCTTGGGCCACAACACAACATACAGGGACTGATACACAGGGCTGTCCAGCTGCAGTACTGACAGGTTGATTATATTGGTCCTTTGCCAAATAGTAAAGGACATAAATATGCCTTAAGCTGTGTTGACACAGCTACTGGCCCTATTCAGCCTTTCCCTAGCAAAAGAGCTAATTAAATTGCCATTATCAAAGGTCATAGAAGTGTAATGTATGGGTACCTGTGCTGGACTGACAGTGACCAGGTATCTTAGTCACTTTCTCATTAGTGGGACACAATACCTGCACTGGCTCTAGGCAGAAGTGGCATGGTGGAAGGATCTCGCAGAGGGAAGCTGAGCTGCTCACCTCATGGCAGCCAGGAAGCAGAGAACAAAGGGAGGAGCCAGGGAGGGAGATACAGTATACCCTTTCAGGCCGTGCCCCCAGTACCCTGCCTCCCGACAGCAAGCCAGCTATACGACCCCCATAACCCAATCACCTGCCAAACGACATGAAGCTTTGAGGGCCACTTTAGATCTAAACCGTAACACCAGGGCACCCATTTCATAGGCCATGTTGTCTGGGATTGGGTCTAACTAAGCATATGACTTACCATGGCACATTCATTTGCCACATCACCTTCAGGCAGCAGGATTGGTAGAAAGAATGGCATTTTAAACACATGGGCCTATCAGGCAAACCTACCTTGGCCAGCTGGAATAAAGTCCTTAGACAATTGCTAGTAAATTTAAACACTCATACCATGGCATGCCTGCTTCTTATGAGCACCTGGGGCTCTGGCCCCTGCTCCAAAGATTATCCACGTCCAAACTTGTATTCATATGCTTTATTACCAGAATTGATACAAAGAATGCAGTGCAGACATTAAAACCCATGTAGGGGACAAGTCAGTGGGGTTTGAAGTGGCTTGTTCCCCTTGTATTAGTCAGCTATTTCTTGCCACAGTGTGAGGAGTCTCTGGCCCTTCTAATTATGTCCTTGATCCCATCGGACTGTGGACCTGTGGTCACAGCTCATTCCCTGAGTGCACTAAAGGAAATATCTTGAAGTGCTCCAGTTGGCCTGGTCTGGTATACCATTTTGCCATTATGTTTAGGAATCACTCAGACCCTGTCCTGTTGGCCAACATGTGTGCGTATGCTCTACTGCGCTAGACCCCAGCTGCTGCCGCTGAGCTGTGGCAGCATGGCTAACAGAGATGATGCCGCCAATGTTGTCTTGTTGGGTGGTGCAGGTTTACCTTTAGAAGCTCCTGATAAACATCAATTTTTCTATTTGTTCCTGTAGTCTTGCTTATCTAGAGCACATGCATAGCATTCAAAAGGCAAGGCCCTGGGTTTGAGCCTCAGCACCAAAAAACTAAAAAAATAAAGAAATATTTATAATACTAAAGGAATCCAGGGTGCTTAAGGGCTGTATGTGTGAAATTAGGGGTTTGGATTTGATTAGAATAGAAATAGAGGAACCATAATGTACTTTACACAAAGAAATGACAGGATGAAAGCAATGTTTCGTAAAAATTAGCCTGGATTGATGTCCAGGATGGATTACAATGGGAAGAGATTGGAGATTAAGGATACCAATAAGGTTATTACAAGGATGTAGACCAAGAAATGGTAAGGAGACAAGATTCTGCCCTGAAATAGTATCATGAGTGCCAGGTTTGTGGTGCAGTAAGTATGAACAAATTGGAGCTCCCCTAAGCCATGTGTTATTTAGCTAGTCATCTCTGGCCTATCATGAGTATTTGCCTCTCATTCTGCAAATATTTGAAGGCCTGCACTGTAGCTGCACTGCTAGGTTTCAGGAAATAAAGATGAATAAGAGGCAGGCCTTTCCTTAAAAAGCTCAGAGGTTTAATAGAGAAAACTGACATTCAGGAATAATTGTGGTGTAGTGTGATGCGTGCTGTAACAGGGAGACAAAGTGCAGTGAGTGTTGAGGAAAGCAGCAGCAGATTGGCAAATTCTGATGGAGGTGGTGGTGCAGCTTCAGGCGAGGTGAAGTCAGGCGTGAGCTAGGTCACGGAGGAAGCAGATTACCTGGCAGCCAAGTACGGGGAGGACCATATGCAAAGATAGGGAAGAACGAAACTTGTCTGTTGTCCATCAGAGAGGATAACTGCAGTTTTGGCACCTTCAGATATGAAATGGTTGAGTTTGACAGGCTGATATGGGATAGGCTGTTCTTCCCAAGGCACTGGGACAAAAGCACCCAAGGATAAAAGAGCTCAAATAACCAGTGGTTATTACAGTGTTATGAAACCTTCTGGGACCTTTAAAATTTAATTCCAAGGCCAGGTATGGTGGTGCATGCCTGTAATGCCAGCATTTTAGAGGGTGAGACAGGAAGATCGCCATGAGTTTGAGGCCAGCCTGGACTACATAGTAAATTCAAGGCCAGCCTGACCTACATAGTGAGACCCTGTCTCAAAAAACCAAAAAACAAACAAAATTTCCAATTTTTTTTGCTACAGGGTATCGAACTCATGACCTTGTGCTTGCAGGCAAGCGCTGTGCGCTGAGCTATATTCTTGGCTCTCCATTTTCTTTTTGTAGACATTTTTTTTTTTAATGTGGGTACCGGAAGTTGAACTCAGGACCTTGCGCTTGCCAGCAGGCACTTGTGCTACTGAGCTACCTCACCGGCCTTTTTTCCCTTTATGTGGGTACCGGGAGTCGAACTCAGGACCTCGCACTTGCCAGGCAGGCGCTTATGCCGCTGAGCTATCTCACCAGCCTGACATTTTTTAAGTATAAAATTTTTATTCAGGAAATCCAAATAAAATCTGTTATTTTCTGTTCAGAATTGTAGTGGGAGAGAATTATCAATGTGGTGCACTCTGGAAACATTCTGCAAAATGGTATCAAACAAACTTGACTGAATTCACATCTGTTGGACACAGACTGCCCAAAACCTGATCACCTTCTGCAGCACTGTATGCCTAAATGTCAATTTCATCTCTTGTAGTTCTCCTTTCTTTAAGTGAATACTTGTTTTCAGATCTTCTGTGGTTTTATAATCCAGTATTTCTTTTTTTTTTTTTTTTTCAGTTATTCTCAGGAGCATCATTTTTTTCTTCTGTGGTCTTTTTTTTTTTTTTCAATAAACCAAATGCATTTCTGATTTCCTTAAATATGTTTAATCCCTTTGGTTCTTTTTGGCCTTTTCCTTCCTTTTCTGAATCACACCTTTTCTTTTTCTTATTTTTTTTATTTTGGTCTCTTTCTCCTCCTCAGTTGAGTGATGACCTGAGACCTCTCTTTCCCTGCTGACCTGGAACTCCTCTGTGTTTGGACAGTTGCCGGTGCGGTGGCAACAGCTTAACTAACTCTGTGTTATTCCTGCCTCTGTCTTGATTCCTTTGCTTTTTAGGTATACTTTCCTTCTTTGAAAAGGCATTCTTGTTTTCTAGCTTTGGGCCCTCTTTTGGTTCCTTAGCTTCTTTTTCTTCCCCTTGTTCTTGCCGTCAGCATCTTCATCTCAACTTCTGGTGGGGTCCAGCTCTTTGTCAGAAATATTCTCTTGCCCTGCGTCCTCACCTGTTCTATCTTCTCTGTTGTCAGAATGTAAGTCTTCACTGTCATCTTCCTGAAAAGGGGACTCATTAAGTACACGACTCAAACTCCAGCTGAGAGTCAACAGATTTCTTTTTCTTGATTTTCTGTTTTCTTTGGGATCTTCTCTTACTTTAGTCTTTAAATCTCTTTATTTCAGCCTTTTTAACTTTCTGTAATTCCTTCATTTCTTTTATTTCATCCTTTTTGGGCTTTTTGGCATCTTTTAATTCTTCTTTGGCTTCCAAAATTCTTTTATTTGTCCTTAAATCAAAAGCCAAACTTTCGGGGCCAGTGGTATTGCTCAGTGGCACAAGTGCCTGCTGGCAAGCGCGAGCTCCTGAGTTCGACCCCCAGTACCCACATTAAAAAAAAAAACAGGGGCCGGTGAGATGGCTCAGCGGCGTAAGCGCCTGCCTTGCAAGCGCGAGGGCCTGAGTTTGACTCCCGGATCCCACATACGGAAAAGGGGCCAGTGATATCGCTCAGCGGCACGGGTGCCTGTTGGCGCGCGAGGTCCTGAGGTCGACCCCCCGGTACTCACAAAAAACAAACAAACAAACAAACAAAATGAGCCAGACTTTCAGAGCAGCTCTCCACCTCTGGTTTGAACTTACCTTTTAGTTTCCCAGTCTTTGCTTTTATTGTTTTTCAGATCATCTGGCCTTTTCTCTTCTTTCTGCCTTAATTTTTTCTTTTTCTTCCTTGGGAGTATCTTCTTTCGTCTCCTTTGCTGATCACTCTCAGGGTTTGCCTCAAATATGTCCTTATTTAAGGACAGTTTCTGAATGTTCTTCTTGACTGCTTTAGCTTTGTTCTCTGCAACTTCCTAAATTCAAGAACTTCATTATAGTCCTCCAGGTGACTGTCAGGCTCCCAAGTGTCATCATCTGATGTATGTCTTTCCATCAAGCTTTCTTTTCTTTCTACCTGTGTCGGTCTCCTTGCCCAGGACCCGCTCCAGCTCAACCACGTCCTCCTCGCTGTCCCCCGCGGCCTCCGCTCCTTTCATGGCCTCATCCTTCTCTTCACCCGCTGCTTCAACTCCTCCTTTGACTTCACGCTACTGTTGCTGTCGGCACCGACACAGCAGCACACAGTCGGTCACAACTGCCCCGTCCGCAGCCGCTGCCCTCGTAGGAACTCCGTGAACACCGAGGACAAAGCGGAGGACAATGGTCTTCAACCAACGCCCTGTGGCTCCTCGAGAGTGGGGGTGAGAGGATGTTTTGGCCCTAATCCACTTCGGAGGCATGATGCACTCTGAGGGAAACCAGCCAATGTCTTGCACATTTTTTTTTTTTTTTTGTGGGTACCGGGGGGACGACCTCAGGACCTCACGCGCCAACAGGCACCCGTGCCGCTGAGCGATATCACCGGCCCCTTTTTCATATGTGGGTTCCGGGAGTCGAACTCGGGCCTTCGCGCTTGCAAGGCAGGCGCTTAAGCCGCTGAGCCGTCTCACCGGCCATCTTGCACATTTTTTAAGGGAAAAGAATATTGTAACATTCGTCTATGTTTCCTTTTTTTTTTTTTTTTTTTGAGACAGGGTCTCACTATGTAGTTCAGGCTGGCCTTGAACTCACTTCTGTAGCCCAGGCTGGCCTTGAACGCTTGGCGATCCTCCTGCCTCTGCCTCTTGAGTGCTAGGATTGCAGGCCTATGTCACCACACTGGGCTCATCTATGTTTCTATCGCCCCAAATAATTATTATGATACTTATCCCCCCCCCCAAGTACCATTCCTTTCCCTATCTCATTCCTTTTAGACATCCCCTTTATATCAGGTTACTTTTACTGCTTGGACTTGTGTGTGTGTGTGTGTCTGTGTGTGTTTGTGTGTTTGTGTCTGTGTCTCTGTGTGTATGTGCCTGTGTATATATATACACACATTCTACAAATATTAAAAGGTATTTTTAATGTTTTTAATATTCATGTAACTGGCTTCAGAACTTATTTTTCTGCATCTTGTTTGCCTCATCGTGCTTTCAGAATTTATCTGTGTAGATAAGTTCATTGATTCCAGCTGCTGTGGTGTTCCATCACATGAACATATCTCAATTTGTTGGATCACATTTGTCCAACAAATTAGTGGGAAATGTATTGTTTTAAATGTTTTATTACTACAGACACTATATTGCAGGGAACGTCCTGGAACATGTCACCATGTGCTAATGTAAATCACAATTCATAGTGAGAAATACATTTTATATCATTACCTTATTTGGATCCCTAGTACCACAAACAAAAGAAAACAACAAATAAGGGCTGGTGAGATAGCTCAGCAGCATAAGTGCCTGCCTGGTGATCATGAGGTCCTGAGTTTGACTCCCAGAATCCACATAAAGGAAAAAAAAAAAAAAAGGGCCAGTGATATTGCTCAGCGGCACAAGTGCTTGCTGGCAAGTGCGAGGTCCTGAGGTTGACTCCCGGTACCCACATAAAAACAAACAAAAAAAAAGAAAACAACAAATAAAAAACAAAAAGAACAATAGCAAAACATCTCTCCAGTTATATATATTAATAAAAGTTTCACAAAACACTTCATGACTCACTAATGGATTAACAAAACCATGGCCTAACTTATACCTGGAAGTAATTTCCTGAGTCAAAGGATAGATACTTTTTCCCTCTGTGGTCTTAGTTGAGCGCGCTCTACCAATGAGCTACTCCCAAGGAGGATAGATGTGTGTGTGTGTGTGTGTGTTTTCTAGTGCTGGGAATGAATCATGCTAAGAAAGCACTCTACCACTGAACTACATCCCAGCCCAGTAGGTGCATTTTCACCTTGAATAAATACTGTCAAGTTGTTCTTCAAAGCGGATGTGTCAATTTTATACTGTCTGACAGACCTGATTTCTCAGCATTCTTATGAACTCTAAAAATGGTCAGACTGCTAGGTTATTTTTAGGCTAGATATGTGAAATGTACCTCCTTGTGAGCTTAATTTTCATTTTCCTGATTACCAGAGAGGTGGAATAGAGTTTTGGAGATATTATTGGTCATTTGGGTTTCTTCTGAGAATCATGTATACCATTTGCACATTTTTCTATTGGGTTATTTATCTCCATCATCATTATCACTGGTTTGTATAAGTCCTTGACAGATATTATACACCAGTAGTTTTCATTTGTACATGTTGCAGATGTCTTCTACCTATCTTCCCATCTATTTCTTGTATTTTAACCTTGTTTGAGAAGATAGATATATATAGATATAGATATAGATATAGATATAGATATAGATATAGATATAGATATAGATATTTTTTTAATTGAGACAAGGTCTCACTATGTAGCTCAAGCTGGCCTTAAACTCATGATGATCTTTCTATCTCATCCTCCTGAGTGCTGGGATTAGAGGCAATGTGCCACTACACCTGATTCTAGTTTATTTATAGTTTTTGAGGCAAGGTTTCACTATGTTTCCAGACTGGCTTTGAACTCCCTATGTAAACCGGGTTTGCCTCAAACTTGTGATCCTCCTGCCTTACCTTCCTGAGTGCTGGGACTACCGATATTCACCACTATGCCCCGGTTTAAGGAGCTTTTTAGATAGAAGTTCTCATAATCAATTTTTTGTTGTTTTTAACTTTTATTATTACATATCTATGGTATATAATGTTTACAGTTATTGTGGGGAGTTAGTACATAACACATCTTAATTCTTTTTCTCATAGTTGTTTTTATCAAAATTGTCCATTATTATTAATTTTTTTCATAATTTGATTTAACAGTTTTGCCTTAAGATCAGTAAGATATTCCTAGAATGCACAAGGCCATGGGTTCAATCTTCAATACTGCCAAAAAAAAAAAAATCATAAAGATATTGTATGTTGGGTATGAGGGATGTAGGTCTGTAGTGGAAAGCTTGCCTAGAATGTATTAGGCTGTGGTTTCAATCCCCAGAAGCCCCCTGCAAGAACAAAACAAAACAACAAATAAACAAAAAAAAAAGAAAAGAAAGGAAAAAATACTGTATACTTTTGAAATTGGTTGATTTTTTGTCTTGTTTTTACAACTTATGTTCTTTAACTCTTAGGTTTTATTTAATTTTTCCCATTTTTTCTTTTAAAAAAATTTTATTAGTAAATGTTTACAGTACATAATGATTACATTCATTGTGGAGGATTGGTACATGTACATAACACACCTCAGTTATTTTTTTCCCTTTCCCTCTACTCCCTTTTTTGCGTCAACATCAGATTCATTTATTTATAAGTCCTTATAAAGTTAATAATCATACATCTAGATTAACAACCAGACAAATAGGCCAAAACCATATAAAACATATAAGACAATTATACAAAATCGAGGTATACTTTTAGTATATTGTCCATGCTGGATTACAAGGAGTTTTTTTCTCTTTCTCTTTTTTTCTTATATCTTTTATCTTGTACTTTATATATTGAGTTTCTCATATAAGAGAAAACATGCAATATTTATGCTTGTGTGTCTGATTTACTTAACATTATGGTCTCAAGTTTTCCTACAAATGACTCAAGTTTATCCTTCTTTATGGCAAAGTAGTTCTCCATTGTGTATAAATACCACATTTTCTTTGTCCATTCATCTGTTGATGGACATGTAGGCTGCTTCCAAAATTTAGCTATTGTGAATTGTGTTACTAGAAACATGGATATGCATATATCACTGTGACATGATGTCCTTAACTGTTTTGGCAAGATACCTAGGAGGGGAATAGGTGGGTAAAATAGAATTTCTATTTTTAGTTTTTTTGGGAATCTCCATACTGATTTCCCTAATGGTTGTATGAGTTTTCACTTCTACCAACAATGAAGTAGTGCTCCTTTTTCCCCTCAGTCTCACCAGCATTTGCTATTGGTTGATTTCGAGATGGTGGCCATTCTTTCTGGAGTCAGATGGAATCTCAGTGTTGTTTTAATATGCATTTCTCAAATAGCCAGAAATGTTGAACATTTTTTTCATTTATTGGCTGTTTGTACTTCTTCATCTAAGCAAGCATCTATTCATTTTAGATGCCCATTTTTTGATTGGGTCATTAAATATGGGGGGAGGTCTAATTTTTTGCGTTCTTTATATAGCCTAGACATTAGTTCTCTGAGGAGTAGCTGGGAAAAATTTTTTCCTATTCTGTAGGTTGTCTGTTCACTCTATTGGTGATTTTCTTTGCTGTGCAGAAGCTTTTTAATTTGATGTGTTCCCAGTTGTTGATTCTTGGTATTATTTCTTGTGCAACTGGGGTGTTCAGAATGTCTTTGCCTACACCTATGTCTTCAACTGTTTTACCTATTTTGTCTACCACCAGATTGTTTCTGTTCTAATGTTTAGATCTTCGATCCATTTTTATTTAAGGTTAGTGCATGGTGAGAGATATGGGTCTAGGTTCAATCTTTGGCACGTGGATAGCCAGTTTTCCCAGCACCATTTATTGAGGAGGCTGTCTTTCCTCCAGAGAAAATCTGTCCTCCAAAAAGATTATCTTTGTCAAAAATAAGGTAGCTGAGTATGCCTAGTTATTTTTGCATCCTCTATTCTGTTCCATTGATCCACAAATCTTTTTTTTTTCTTTATCACTGTAGCTTTGTAGTATAACTTGGACCCTGAAATTGTGATGCTCCCTGCCTTGCCCTTGCTGTCCAGAATTGCTGTCGTTGTTCTAGGTCTCTTCTGGTTCCATATGAATTTTAGGATTACTTTCTCGAGGAATGCTATTGGTATTTTGATTGGGATTGTGTTAAATCTGTGTAATAGTTTTGGAAGTATGGCCATTTTGACTATATTGGTTCTGCCTGTCCAGGAACAGGGCTATTTTTCCATTTTCTGATATCCTCTTCAATCTCCATTTTCATGCTATAGTTTTCATTGTAGAGGTCTTTTACTTCCTTGGTTAGGTTAATATTTCATTTTTCTTGATGCTATTGTGAAGGGTATTATTTCCTTAATTTCTCCCTCAGTTAATTTGTTATTAGTGTACAGGGACATTACTGATTTTTGCGTGTTGACTTTATATCCTGTTATGCTACTAGTCTTGGTGGAGGTTTTGGGGTCTTCTATGTAGAGGAACATGAAATCTGCAAATAAAGATAATTTAACTTCTTTCTTTCCTATCCATATCCCTTTTATTTCTTTTTCTTGTCTGATTGCTCTAGCTAAAGTTTTGAGAACTATATTGAACAAGAGTGATGATAACAGATATCAGTGTCTTGTTCCTGATTTTAGAAGGAATGCTTTCAGTTTCTCTCCATTTAGTATGATGTTTGTTGTTGTTTTGCCATAGATGGCTTTTACCAGATTGAGATAAAGACCATCTATTCCTTTTTCTTCAAGATTTTTATTGTGAATGGGTGTTGGACTTTGTCAAATACTTTTTCTGTATTTATTGAGATGATCATGTGATTTTTGTCCTTGCTTCTGTTTATGTGGTGTATTGATTTGAGTATGTTGAACCATTCCTGAATCCCTGGAATGAATTCTACCTTGTCACGAAGAACGATCTTTTTGATGATTTGCTGCATTCTGTTTGCCAGTATCTTATTGAGGATTTTCACATCTATATTCATTAAAGAGATTGGCCTGTAGTTCTCTTTTTCGGTTGGGTTGTTTTCTGGTTTTGGAATCAGAGAAATGCTTGCTTCCAGGAATGACTTTGGGAGTACTGCTTCCCTTTCAATTACATTAAGAGTTTGAGGAATATTTGCATTAGATCTTTCTCTAAAGTTCTTTTTATACTTCTTTTTTTTTTTTTTTTTTTGTGCGTACCAGGGGTTGACCTTAGGACCTTGCGCGCCAGCAGGCGCCCATGCCGCTGAGCGATATCACCGGCCCTTTTTTCGTATATGGGTTCTGGGAGTCGAACTCGGGCCCTCATGATGGCCAAGTAGGCACTTATGCCGCTGAGCCATCTCACCGGTCCCTAAAGTTCTTGTAGAATTTGTCAGTGAATCTGTTGGGACCTGGGCTTTTCTTAGTTGGTAGGTTTTTCAAAAATTATTATTATTTCTTCAGTTTAACTGACGGATATTGGATTATTCAGGATTTTTGTTTCTTCTTGGTTCAGCTTTGGTAGTTCATATGTATCTAGGAATTGTCTATTTCTGCTGAATTTTCCATTTTATTAGAGTATAGGTTCTCAGAGCAGCTACTGATAATTTTCTGGATTTCAGCAGAATCTATTGTAATTTTGCCTTTTTCATTTCTAATTGTATGAATTTGGGTCTTTTCCTTCCTTGTTTTAGTGAGATTGAGTAAGAGTTTATCTATTTTGTTTAATCTTTCAAAGAACTGACTCTTTGATCCGTTGATTCTTTGTATTTTTTGTCTCAATTTTATTAATTTCTGCTCTGATCTTTATAATTTCCTTCCTCATACTAGCTTTGGGTTTGGATTGTTCTTGTTTTTCAAGGAACTTGAAGCACATCATTAGGTTATTTATTTGAGCTTACTGTATTTTTCTGATGTGGGGATTCACAGCTATAAACTTCCTTCTTGGGACTGCTTGCATTGTGTCCCATAGGTTCTGGTATGTTGTACTGGCATTATCATTTGATTGTAGAAACTGTCTAATTTATTCTTTAATTTCATCTATGACCCATTGATTTATCAAGAGGGCATTATTTAACTTCTATGTGTTTGCATAGTTTCTATGGTTTCTTTTCTCATTGATTTCTAGTTTCATTGCACTATGATCAGATAATGTACATGGTATAATTTTGATTCTTTTGCATTTGCTTAAGCATGCTTTTATACCGGTCAGTATGTGTTCTGTTTTGGAGGGAGTCCCATGTACTACTGACAGGAATGTGTGTATGTCGTTGAATGGAACACTATGTAGATATCTTTTAAGTCCATTTGTTTGAAGGTTTGGCTTAACTCTGATATTTCTTTGTTGATTTTTTGACTAGTCCATCTGTCCATTTTTTTTTTTTTTTTGTGGGTACCGGGGGTCGACCTCAGGACCTCGCACGCCAGCAGGCGCCTGTGCCGCTGAGCGATATCACCGGCCCTTTTTTTGTATGTGAGTTCCGGAAGTCAAACTCAGGTCCTCGCACTTGCCAGGCAGGCGCTTATGCCGCTCAGCCATCTCACCGGCCCAATCTGTCCATTTGTGACAGTGGGGTATTGAGGGCCCCCATTACAATTGTATTGGTGTTCATCTGATTTTTCATGTCCATTAGGGTTTGTTTTATGAAGTTGGGTGCAGTGGTATTTGGTGCATATATTTTTATAATAGTTAACGCTTCCTGTTGAATTTTTCCCTTAACCAGTGTGTAGTGGTCTTCTTTGTCTCTTCTGATCAGTCCCGACTTGAAGTTCACTTTGTTTGAAATTAGAATAGCAACTCCTACTGTTTTTCTGAGGTCCTGTTTCATGGAATTCTTTTGTCCATCTTTTGATTTTTAATCTGTGAGTTTCTTTTTGAATTGTGTTTCTTGTACACTGCATATTGTTGGGTTTTGTTTCTTGATCCATTCTGCCAATCTGTGTCTTTTGATTGGAGAATTGAGAACATTAACATTGAGAGTTATTACTGAGAGGCATTGACTTGTTGATGTTATTTTCCTTTTGCTGATTTTCTTATTTTTCCCACTTTTGCTTAGCAGCTCATCCCACCAGGTGTATTCATTCTTTTTGACTTATGGACATTGTTGGTTTCATTCTCTCTTAGAATAGCCTTGAGAATTTTTTGTAACACTGGTTTTGTTACAGTTCAGTGGGCTGAAAATAGTCCAGTTTCTTTTCTTTTCTTTCTTTCTTTTTTTTTTTTTTGGTACCAGTAATTGAACTCAGGGCCTCATACTTTCATACTTGCCAGGCAGGTGCTGTGCCACTGAGCTACATCCCTGGCCCCTAGTCCAGGTTCTTGTATACAACAAGGGAAGAACTACCTCATAGTATGTAATAGTATGTAGTAAGTAGCCACATTTATTGAAGATGACAGGATGGTAGCAGCAGGAACAGAAGGGCAAAGGGGAAAAAAGGGACTTGATAAGTCAGGCTTCCAGTATTTAAAGGGTCAGACACCTCTGATCTTCAGTGCCTCCCACTGTCTCTCTCCCTGGTGCCAATAATCTGCCGCCTCAGGCATCACAACCTCCTAAATTTAAATCTGGATGATCATTAAGGTAGTGTTGTGTTTATGGTCGAATGGAGAGAAGGGAATGACTCACTCAGCTCCTTTGTTTCTAACTGTACTAGTTTTGTGGTCATGAATATCTTGAGGTGCTCCTTGTCATGAAAATACCTTATTTCTCTGTCAATTTTAAAGGAAAGTTTTACAGGATATATAAGTTGGGGTTGGAAGTTATCTTTTAGGGCTTGAAACACTTCACTCCAGGCCCTCCTAGCCTTTAAGGTTTATGTAGAGAAGTCTGCTGTGATTCTAATGGATTTACCATTATATGTGATTTGTTGCCTTTTTCTAAAAACTTAATCAGGAGGCTGAGGCAGAAAGATCAGGCCGGCCTGGGCTCCATAGTGAGTTCAAGGCCACCCTGAACTGCATAGCGCAACACTGTCTCAAAACAAAAACAAAACAAAACAAAACACCACCACCAACAACAACAAAAAATCCAAAAGAAAACTAAAAACTTTTAAGATTTTGTCCCTGTGATAGACTTCTGGTACTTTGAGCATAATTTGACATGGAGAGGTTCTCTTTTGTTAATGACCACTTGGGGTTCTATATGCCTCACTTATCTATATGTTTATTTCTTTCCCTATATTTGGGAAGTTTTCTGCCACTATTTCTGTGAACAATTTTTTTTATGTCATTTGTATTGTCTTCTGATTTTTCACTTATTCCAATTATTCTTAGATTACTCTTCTTTGCATCATCTAGCAGTTGTTGGGTCCATTTTTAATGTTCTCTTGTTTTTAAGGTGTCTTTGAATCACTGATCTTTGAAGGCATCATTGTCTCCTAATTCTGAAATTCTGCTTCACAATCGTTGGTTCTGTGCCCCATACTTTCAGTATGATTTTTAATCTCCTTTAAAACCTTTTCATGGACTCTAAATCTTTGATAAACTGGTCATTCATGTTTTGTATCATCTTGTTTAGCTCATCTAGCTTTTTATTAGTGTTTTCTGAAAGTGCCTGCATCTTTTTGGTTATTACTTCCTTTATGTGTTTAGTTATATCTTCTTTAACCCTGCTGAGTACCTCTTTGCAGAGTTTTCTAGCCTCCTCTGTTATCCTTTCTACTAATTCATGTGTGTGGCTTATGCTATTCTGCCTCTTGGTGCCCCATGGATTGGCTTTGGGGGTGTTGGGACTTTGGGGAGGCATTGTTGCCTTGTCTTCACATGTTTCTATTGTTTTTGTTTCATTTTGTGCTGAGGTTTGTGGATGCTTATAATCTAAAGACTTTGTTGCTAGTATAGATATCTCTTTAGTTGCTTTTTAATGACATAATTTGGGTGTGACTAACTATACTCCTTTGCCATAGCCCCAAGATCTGACCAGTTTGGGTAATTTGGGAGGGGAGGGTGCAGTGTAGTTAGCCCAGTAACCACATTCTCTGGGGATGTACTCTAGTATTGTCAGTGTCACAAAGGTAATCTGAGTGTTGTCTTACAGAGAAATAGTAAAAATTATATGATCCCATTGATATTAAGTCAATCAGTTACAGTAGTATCATCCAAGACAAATGAGATATTATAAGAACCATCTGTATGCCACCTTTAATACTAGAGAAGAAATTTGCAATTTTGGCATAAACATGAAAACAGCCCAGGTATTGACTTACAGCTAATATGTACTAAATGCACACATTATATCCCTACTAATGGTAGGAAAGAATTCAACAGTAACTTTTTTTAATTTTAAAGAGAAAAAAAATTTTCAAAACAAGATAATAGGAGGGTAACAATTGTTAATACATTGCATATTGTTATCTTTAAATTAGCTACTCAGAGTACAAGATATTGGCATTTAATTGTCCAAACAACTCAGCCTTAAAGAAGGATAAACTGGAGACTTTCATCAGTAAATGGATGCAACTCGAGACCGTACTCATAAGTGAAATTAACCAGACACACATGTGTAAACATCATATTGTCTCCCTAGTGTGAGAAGCTGAAATAGTAAATAAGATCCAAAATGTACAACAGATATTGTAAAATGGGAAGAAACTTCAAAAGGAAAGAGAAACTGGAATGGGGGAATGGAGAAAAGAAGGAAGGGAAAAGCAAAAAAAAAAAAAAAAAAAAAGAAAAAAATCTATCTATCTATAATATAGTTAAGATAGTTATACTACTAATTTCCCTTAGTTCATTGAAAAGAAAGGTTTGTGCTAATATTGTTTGGACAATTATGGGTTGTCTCTTCACTCCGTTGGTGGTTTCTCTTACCGTGCAGAAGCTTTTTTTAAAAATTTTTTTGTGGGTACCAGGGGTCGACCTCAGGACCTCGTGCCCCAGCAGGCGCCGTGCCACTGAGCGAGATCACCGGCCCTTTATTTGTATGTGGGTTCCAGGAGTCGAACTCAGGACCTTGCGCTTGCCAGGCAGGCGCTTATGCCACTGAGCCATCTCACCGGCCCCAGAAGCTTTTGAATAAGATGAGATCCCAGTTGTTGATTCTTTGTGATAGTTCCTGTGTGGTTGAGGTTTTAGTCATAAAGTCTTTGCCGGGCCAGTGAGATGGCTCAGTGGCTTAAGCGCCTGCACAGCAAGCGCGAGGGCCCGAGTTCGACTCCCAGAACCCACATATGAAAAAAGGGCCGGTGATATCGCTCAGCGGCACGGGCGCCTGCTGGCGCGCGAGGTCCTGAGATCGACCCCCCGGTACCCACAAAAAAAAAAAAATAATAAAGTCTTTGCCTACACCAATGTCTTCAAGGGTTTTACCTATCCTTCCTTCCAGCAGATTTAATGTTTCTGTTTTAATATTTAGATCTCTGATCCATTTTGAATTTAGTTTAGTGCATGGTGAAAGATATGGGTCTAGTTTTAATCTTTGGCATGTGTAGAGCCAGTTTTTCCAGCACCATTTATTAAAGAGGCTATCTCTCTTCCAGTGAATGTGTTTGGCCCCTTTGTCAAATATAAGGTGGCTTAGTATGTCTGGAGTTGTTTCAGCGTCTTCTAATCTGTTCCATTGATTTTTGGATCTATTTTTTTGCCAATATCACACTGTTTTTATCACAGTAGTCTTATAGTATAATTTCAAGTCAGGGATTGTGATGCCCCCTGCCTTGCCTTTGTTGCCCAGAATTGCCTTTGCGATTCTAGGTCTCTTCTGATTCCAAATGAATTTTAGGATTGTTTTCTCTAATTCTGTGAGATATGCTGTTGGAATTTTGATTGGAATTGCATTAAATCTATAGAACAATTTTGTAAGTATGGCCATTTTCACTATATTGGTTCTTCCTATCTAGGAGCAAGGGATATCTTTCCATTTTCTGATATCCTCTTCAATCTCCTTTTTCAGAGTACTGTAGTTCTCAGTGTAGAAGCCTTTTACATCCTTTGTGAGGTTGATTCCTAGGTATTTCATTTTTTTGGATGTTATTGTGAAAGGTATTGTTTCCCTAATTTCTCTTTCAGTAAGTTTGTTATTTGTGTACAGAAAGGCTATTGATTTTTGAGAATTGACTTTGTATCCAGCTACACTACTGAATTTGCTTATTAAATCGAGCAATTTTTTAGTGGAGTTTTTGGGGTCTTCTATGTAGAGTATCATGTCATCTGCAAATAATCATAATTTAACTTCTTCCTTTCCAATCATTATTCCTTTTATTTCTTTCTCTTGTCTAATTGCTCTGGTTAAAGTTTTCAGGACTATGTTGAATAAGAGTGGGGACAGTGGACATCCTTGTCTTGTTTCTGATTTTAGAGAGAGAGCTTTCAGTTTTTGTCCATTTAGTATGATATCGTCCAGCACCATTTATTAAAGAGGCTATATTTCTTCCAGTGAATGTGTTTGGCACCTTTGTTAAAACTAAGGTGGCTTAGTATGTGTGGAGTTGTTTCTGCATCTTCTAATCTTCTAATCTGTTCCATTGATCTTTTTTTTTTTTTAAGACATGTCTCGCTAAGTAGTCCAGGCTGTCCTTGAACTCATGGCAATCTTCCTGCTTCAGCCTCCCAAATGCTGGGATTACAGGCATGCACCTCCATGCCTGGCCTCAACAGTATTTTTAAAGAGGTAAGTATCAAAAGATTAACAAAGCTTTATGGTTATACTATTAAAGCTATTGGATTTGAGAATGCAAGAGGAAAACTTTGAAACCTTAAGCTCTATGATATGAGAAGGAGGAGAGAGAAGTGGTACAAAGGATCTTACTGGGGAGTAAAAGGGTATTTATAGATTAGGTAAAGGTAAAAAAAGAAACCTGGTGAGAAATAAAAAATAAAAGAAAAAGGGAGAGTTGGGGATATAGCTCAGAGGCACAAGTGCCTGCCTGGCAAGCGCAAGGTCCTGAGTTCAATTCCTGGTACTGGAAAAAAAAAAAGTATAGAAAGAAAAAGGGAGAAAACAGAAAGAAATCATATAGAGTAAAAATAAGAGAAATAATTGCAGGGAGAAAAATTTAAAGGGAAGACAGGAAAAAAAAAAAACAAGAAGTAAATAAAAGAGATAAGACGCAAGGCAGAGGGATAAAGATTTCCCAAGCCCCAGGAAACTGGTGGAGAAGAAAGGAGGAAAGAAAAGAAGATAAAAACAAAAGATGAAAAAAAAGTGCACAGTCACAAAAACAAACAAAAAACGCCCCAAAAAAAAACAAAAGAAAAAGAAAAAAAAATTCCTTCGTGAGATTGTTTTGGACCTGGAATTGAACTCAGGACCTCACGCTTGCCAGGCAGGTGCTGCACCGCTGAACTAAATCCCTGACCCCTTGTTTTGTTTTTTTGAGACAGGGTCTCACTATGTAGTCCAGGCTGGCCTTGAACTTGTGGTGATTCTCTGCCTTAGCGAGGATTATAGGCATGCATCACAACCCCCGACTTCTTTGTGATTTTGAAAGTGTGGTTTTCTTCCAGGATCTACAATTTTGGGATCGTGTCCAATTCAAGACATTGAAGATCCATGCTGAATACAATCACCAGCAGGCAGTAGAATCAGCACAAGGGTGACTTTCAAATCCAGAGTGATTCAGGCTGAGCCTGGCCTCTGGCCATGGGGGTGGGGCCTGAGTCCTTTAGTTTAACCCTCTCTGGAGGTCTCTTGCTGGCCTGACTGCAGCTCCCTGGCCATGGTTATCTCCCATGGCTGTCCTTCTCCAAGTCACTGTGGGAGCCCTGAAAAGAAGCCAACACACAGCTGCTCTGAGTCCTGAGTTCATTCAACCTCTCCCTGGAATGGTGTCCAAGCACTCTCTCCAGGGTATATGGCAGGAACTTGGCTTTTGCAGCAGCCAGCTTCCATCAGTCCCAGTCCATTTCACTGCCACATTTCTCCCTAAAGGCCTCTGGAGTCCCCCACTTTCACTTTGTCTCTGTAGATTTGGTCTTCCTTATTTGGGAGCCAGGAAGAAGGTGCAGAAGGCCCCTACATTTTTCTGTATTGTGTTCTGCCTTTTAGTTTCTCTGTAGGATCCAGTTTTCCTGCCAGATCCTTCCTGGCTCCTGGGGATCCACCTCCCTCCTTTTCTTCCCCAAGTTGTTATTTTCAGTGTCTGGATTTCGAATCTTGGAGAGGCGGAGTTTTTGCTTGCCACTCTGCTATTTTCCCAGAATTAATTTCTCCCCCATTTCTTCTTGTCTTCTTAGACTTCTGGGGCTCACCACATGATTCTTCACCATCTCTGGTACTCTAGGCATCTTAGTTTTTCCCTCAGAACCTTTCTCCTGGAAAGAAGAGAATGGGAATGTAAATGAGGCCTGGTTTAGGAGAATAGCTATGTGAAGGCCCGTAAATAAGAAATTATGGGAAAAGCTGGCATGGTGGTGCATGCCTGCAATCCCAGCACTTGGGAGGCTGAGTCAGGAGAATCGCTGTGAGTTCGAGGCCAGCCTGGGCTACAGAAAGAGAGAGAGAGAGAGAAAGAGAGAGAGAGGAAGGAAGGAAGGAAGGAAGGAAGGAAGGAAGGAAGGAAGGAAGGAAGGAAAAAAGGATGAATGGATGGATAGGAAAGATGAGGAAAAGGGAGTTATCAGGAGGAATCTCTCCAAAAGGTGATGCCCAGTGCTGGTTCCTCACATTTCATGCCAAGAGTCGTGCTTCAGGGAGGAAAAAGGAGTGAACTGAAAGTGCACCTGAAATCAATTTGTTAGAGAAGCTTATAGGAGAGAAGGTAAGCACCTCCAGAGGACTGTATTCTGGAAGTTCAAGAAGTAGCCTAGATTTCAATAATTGCATTCATAATCTTCATTAGGAAGGCATTGTTAATGCCTGTGTGCAGTGGACAATTAAGGCAGACGTTGACCTAAATTAAATACTGTTGGTGAACAGTCTCAGAATTTATGAAAATTAGATAAGTGAAGGATATGTTCTGTAACAATAAGAAAGGGAGACCAATCTAGAACTACTGTAGATAGTGAAGAATTAGCATCGAACATTTCAGACATCACTCAATTCAAGGATAAGAACATCACTGGGTAAAGGACAGTGTCTAATAGGGGTTGGTTATAGGGGTTCCAAGTTCAGGGACACTGTCACCGATCAATTAAGGAGGGTGAGTCTCTTGCCTTCTGACTTCTCCCACCCTCCACCCTCCATAAAGGTGCCCCACTCCAAATTTTTTCTCTTCCAGGCAAAACAGCTTTTGCTAAGGCTCAAGATCAGAGGAATTTTTACTTTGCGTTAGGCCTTGGCTCTGAATAAGGGGACCTTTACCCAGGATCAGCAGGAACCACCCTTGGGAGCCATTTAGTGCTGCCAGGCACGTCCACAGCAATTAGAGTAAAAGGACAGAGTTAAGGAAAGTCTTTGAGGGAAGCTGTCCTCGGCCAGCTTTGGCAAGGTCAGCTGGGAGCTCTGCCATCGGTATTCACTGTGGGAGCTTCGCCCATCATTCTGCTAGCGCCATATAGAGCTGCTTCTGCATTCGGTCCCCATAGGAGCAAGGAAGCCCCTGCTTTGAAGTACTCTGAACCTGGGGACCTTTGCACATTCAGCAAGATCCTAAGTGTCTTACCCAGCTGAATCAATCAATCGATATTAGACATCAAGGGTTTTTTTGTTTTGTTTTTTGCTTTTTGGTGCTCAGGATTGAACCCAGAATCCTGTGTGTGCACACACTTTGCCACTGAGCTATACTCCCAGCCTACAAAGACCTCAAGGATTTTGTAGTTTGATATCACTGTCAGAAAAGTTGTTGTTTCAATGTGGGAAAATATGTTAACATCTTCACATCAAGTACAAATGTACATGTTAATAAATGTAGGTATTTTGCTGAGGTGAGAGAGTTACTGGCCCTGTCTCAGAATCTTTGCCCATGCTGTTCCCTCTGAGTCCTTTCCCAGATAGATGTTCATGCAGTTTGTTCTGGTACTTCAGCATGGATGTGCTTCAGAGTCAATGAGCGAGCGCTTCCCTAACCATTTCTCAGAAATTGTCCTTATCTCTACCTCTAGCCCTTTGTGCTCCTTGTTCTGCTTTTAAATTTTATTTTTAAAATAGAATTTATCACTCACTAACACATACTTATGAGCTTGTTTATTATCTGTCTCTGCCACAAAATGTAAGTTCTCTGTGGGCAGGAACATTGTATGTGTTGGTCATTGCCAGTTGCCAGTGGCTGGCACAGTGCCTGGTACTAGTAGAGCCTCAGTAAATACTGTTTTTGCTAAAGGAATGAAACAAACATATGATCCAGTTGAGGTATCAGACCACTCCCTGGGATTTTTGCTGGAATCATAAGAAGAGATACTTTTCACTTGGTATCTGCTGTGATCAAGACAGTCTAGAGCAAGACAGTGGTTGTATCCATTGTACAGAGAGCCCTGCCTGACAATAAAATCATTCTGATTCTAAAGCAGAGACCAAAGGCTGAAAGTCAGAAAGAGACAGGTGGAGAGTGGCATGATGACATCATTTGTGTCCCCAGATTCAGACCTGCCCTAAGCAACCTGTATCATTAGGTTTCCCAGTCAGGTGAGTGGTTCGGTTCCTTTTGAGTACAACCAGTTTGAACTGGGCTTCTATCACTGACACTCAAAACACGAAACAAAAGTCATTTCTGTTGAGTATTTATCTATATAATATGTACTATGTCCTCAGGAGGCTGAGGGAGGATGACCTCCATGAGTCTGAGGCCAGCCTGGACTACATAGTGAGCTCAAGGCCAGTGTGGACTACATAGTGAGACCTTGTCTCAAAAAAAATATGTACCATGTCTATTTTCACTTGGTTGCTTAATATACGAAGGTCCCCACCCCCTTGTGACATTGGTGATTGAACCCAGGGCCTCACCCTTGCTAGATAAATGCTCTACTACTGAGCTACATTCCACGTTCGTTCATTCATTCATTCATTCACTCATTCATTCATTCATTCATTCATGTATTTGACACAGGCTCTTGCTATATAGCTCACACAGATCAGGCAGTGGAAGTGGACTGCCTGGGAGGAGGGTGACCGAGAGGTCAGGGCCATCTGCCAGCAGCATTCTTACTCCAGAGAGCTGGGCTAACAAGTCCTTCATTCCCAAAAGGGGTCTTGGGCCCTGCATTTTGGCACTTATCACAGGAATAGTGTCCCAGCTACCAGAGTGAAGGGAGGACTATTTTTAGCACAGATTAGACCTGAGAGTCCTAACATATAAAAATGAGATAATACATTTTGGGACATCTCCCATACACCTGGCCTTTGCTGGGACCAGATATACAAGGATAAGATAATTTCCTCTATTGAGAAGCTAGCAATTTAATGGGAGAAGGAGCTGTGCTTATTAGTGTTTGTACCAGAAACATACGACAGTGCATGTCAGATTCTAAGTAAGTATATGTATAGAATGAGTTAAAGTGCTTGGAGCAGAGTAAGAAGTGCTTGGGTAGGAGACAGAATGTTGGACTAATTAAAGCTGCCTGAAACAACCAGGCAGTAATCATAGCAGTGGGTATTTTAAGGGAATCTTAACGAATAAGTAGGAGTTTTCCAGGCAAAAAAGGGGAAGAGTGGGAAGAGGTAATTTCAGGCAGTTGTTTCAGGGAAAATCATAAAAAAAATTTAGAGAGTAGGTGGAAGGAAGGAATGGTTGAAGAGCCTCTTATTAAGTAAAAGGCACAGATGATAAAAGCACATACTGACCCATGGATACTGGTATTTCTGCAGAAATGAGTTGCTATTACTGTCTTGTAGAATATGTCAGTGCAGAGTAACAGCTCTGCTCTGAAGGAAAAGAAGAAAATACAGTAGTTTATTCTGAGCCAAATCTGAGTGACATAGGCCTGGGAGCAACCATTCAAATTGCTTTGAATGGTTATTTCTGCAGAAGGAGTTATAAACTTTTGTAGATAGAGAGTAAAGATACTTGTAGATCAACACAGTCAGTGAGTACATTGGTGGGGGTGCTACCTAGGCAGATTAAGGCAGAGTGGCCACTAGACTGAGATGGTATCTTCCTGCATTCTTAGAAGAGTAGTCAAGTCAGGGGTCTGTTCTTTGCCACGTTATGAATAGTTAACCCGGTCAGCATACATTCCAGAAAATTTACCTATTATTTATGAGAAGGTTTGGTCAGATAAAAAGGTTAGGAGAAATAGCATGTTTCACAGGCTAAAGTAGCCCCTTTTAAAGATAAGCCTCAGGTGTCTTAGCTCACAGGACCCCAGTAAGCCTGCCTGTGTTTTATCTCCTTTGTGGGGGTTGGGGGGGTGGGGATAAGAAGTAATTTATCCACATTTCCTTGAAGAAATTATATCACAATAATTTCTCCAGAACTGTTTAAATTTCACAATTTCCCCTAATAGCCAAGCACTTTACGGTATCCAAACACACACACACACGCCACTTTATAAGTCTCCCAGAACTGTGTTACAGTTTGTATCTAGATGTTCCCCAAGGGCCTCATGCATTTATAGGTGGGGCTTTGGGAAGGCCGTTGAGTTATGAGGGTGTTACAGCTAGCTTGCTCTTCAGAGGTGGGGCCTGGATAGAAGAGGTAGGTCACCACTGACTTGACCCTGAAGGGTTTTTTCTCTCTTTCTAACTCCTCCCTTGACTCTCTGTTTCTTGGTCACCATGAGGTGGGCAGGTTTTCCTCTGCGATGCCTTTCTGCCATACCACCTTGCCTTGGGGCCAGCAGACTATGGAGTGACACCTCTACAAACTGTGAGCCTCCTTTAAATTGTGGATGTTGGGTATTTTGTCCCAGAAACAAGGAAATTGACCAAAAGATCTGGGAAGACTTATTCCTACAATCTGTTGTGTGGCCAGCAGAGGTATAGGAGATGTATTTGGTAAAAGCTGTAAGATTTATATGATCTGGGAAGAAACCAGAGTATGGAAGATGTATTTGGGGAAAAGAAATACACTTGAGGCTTTTAAAGAAAGAAATCCCTGATCTTACTAACATTACCTGTTATCATGATCCAGATTATAATTTTTTTTAAAGACAGGGTCTTGCTTTGTAGTTCAGGCTGGCCTTCAACCGACTATGTAGCACAGGCCAGCCTTGAACTCATGGCGATCCTCCTGCTATGAATGCTGGGATTCTAGGCATGTGGCATCATGGCTATTTTAATTTTTTCCTTTTAACTTTTTTTTTCTTTTTTTGTGGGTACCGGGGGTCGAACTCAGGACCTCGCGTGCCAGCAGGCGCCAGTGCCGCTGAGCGATATCACCGGCCCTTTTTTCTTATGTGGATACTGGGAGTCGAACTCAGGACCTTGCGTCTGCCAGGCAGGCACTTATGCTGCTGAGCTATCTCATCAGCCCTCTTTTAACTTTTATATCTGACACAATATTTAAATATTATATATATGAAAAGATTTTAGCTATAATTATAGTAATCACAAACATAACATGACCTAAAGAAGTAAAAGTAATGAAGGCAATAAGCATCCTAGTCAGCCACAAATCTTCTACAGACATCATCATATTCATTAATCAAATGGAGAATATGATTTCCTGTACCTACAGTCATTTGTACTTTATGAAATATTTTTTTCATCTTTTAATCCTAATTTTACTTTTGACAATTTGACTCCATGGCTCCAAACTCATGCAGAGTGACTGATTCCAGTTCTGAGAAAGTTTGGTGTTTAATGCTCAGATTATTGTAACTCTTATTTGTTCCTAATAATTTTATTTGTCCTATTATTTTGATATTATACCAGATTCCAGCCTGGGGAAAAAATAGTCACATTGCAAAATATGTATACCATCATTTTGAATGTTTTCCAACCAATTCATGCTTTTGCCATAGACCAAATACTGCTAGCGATAAACATTAGAGACAAGTGGTCAGTCTTGTGAGAAATCAAGATTTCATAGATTATGTGGGCATAACCAAATCATTTTTTTTTCTTTTTTTTTTTTTTTTGTACCCAGGATGGAACCTAGGCCTTTACACTGAACTACATCCCCATCCCTTTTTCTTATTTTTTATTTTTTATTTTGAGACGGTCTCGTTAAGTTGCTCGTGCTGGGCTCAAACTGTTGATTCCCCTGCCTCAGTGTAGGAATGCTGTAAAGGCTGGGATTATACACCTCAGGCTCCAAATCTTATTTCTTAGTTTACAATCAGGAAAGAAATGAGACTCCACTGTATCATTTTATCAACCATCTACTTTGCATTGGTAGAATAGAAGTATGGCTTAGTGTTTTTTTCAGTGCCAGAAAACTCTTTTTTTTTTTAATAAAAAAAAATTGTATTTACTTAGAAGCATTCAGAATGCCAACAAAACAGCTGCAACTTTTTTTTGCAATTACAGAGTGGTACTCAGTTAACAGCACGATTATTTCATATAAGCTGCATCAGAGACAACTGAAGATGAAAAACTACCATCCCCGTATATAACTAATTTGTGCTGTGCACCAACAAAAACCTGCTTTAAACTTCCATGCCAATTTACAACCCCCATACTGTGCCAGGCAAGGTTAGTGGCTACTGAAAATGCCACCAGGACAGGGCTATCTACGCACGCATTTGGTAGTGTGTTAACTATACAAAAAAAGACTCTGTACAGAGAAAACTGTGTCTTATTTAATCAAGGAATATGGGCTTATCAGCTGCAGTGTGATAGGTTACCAGTCCCTTCTATTATTATCCATAATGAAGGTTTTTCTTTAAATTTCCACAGATCATTAGCCCTTGCCTCTGTACTAAGAAGTGTTGACCATTGTTCCGGAGCTACGTTAGCTTCCGTCCATGTTAACGTTATCAGTAGCCCTGTCTGAGTTAAAGTGAAGGCTCTTTTCGGGCTTTAGGAATAATTTTCCTGTATGTTTCTTTTAAAAAATAAATTGTTTTGAAGGAAAGTCTTTTCAAACAAATTACATCAAATTTTTCTTGTTCTACAATTCTGTTTTTTGGGTTTTTTTTTTTTTTTTTTTTTTTTTTTTTGGTACCGGCTATCAAACTTGGGACCTTGCACTTGCCAGGCAGGCGCTGTATCACTGAGCTACATACCCAGCCCTAAAATTCTTAATCTAGTACCTAATCTAGACCTCAAGTGAGGTCTTTTTTGTTCTAGTATTATTTTTATCATTTAAAAATACATATTCAGTCCTCCGTACCAAAAAAATCAAGGTACATTCCATTTCTCTCAGATAGTTTCTTTCATTCTTTTTTCTTTTTCCTTTTTTTTAAGACAAGGTGTAGTTCCTTGAACTCACTATATAGCCCAGGTTGGCCTTGAACTAAGGGCAATCCTCCTGTTTTAGCCTTCTGAGTACTGGTATTTTAGGAGTGCGCCACCATGCCTGGCTCTCAGACAGTTTCTTTTTTTCTTTCTTTTTTTTTTTTGTGGGTACTGGGGGTCGAACTCAGGACCTCGCATTTGCCAGGCAGGCACTTATGCCCCTGAGCTATGTCACCGGCCCTCTCAGACAGTTTCTAAAAGTTGTATATAAAAATATTTAGGTCTATAAGAAATATGTTCTAAGAGGATGAGAATGAGCAGAAGAGTTGTTAGTGTTTTGTTAGTTTTTTTTTTTCCTTGGCAGTGGTGCTGGGGATCAACTCCAGGCCTGTTACTTGCTAGAGCAAAAGTGCATACAGTTTTATAATAGTTTTGAACTGAAAAACATAATTTGAAAAACCAATTTGTTTGATAAAGGAGTTTAGATTTATTAGAACACTATTTAAAAGAAGAAAAACTGTGTGGCTGGCAAGAGATTAGAATAGACATGGTTAGAGACCTGATGAGCTTTTATAATTGACAAAGAAACTTAGTTATTTTTGTACTGCATTTAACATTAGAATTATGACTGATAACATAGATCAAGACATGTCAGACTTCTAGGAATCTCATATAACTTTATAATGTATATTAATAATTAATTTGTTAAAATATAGTCCTAATATGTGTCTTTTGGATTTCCGGAGACCCTCTGGAAATCTTAAAATTAGCTCTAGACCAAAAAGACTTAATTTTAGAATTTAATTTTAGAATTTGCCAAAGCTATCTAAGGTATAAAACATTTAGTTAAATAGGATTATGGTTTTTGGTAATAAAAACCATTATGAAATAAAATGGTGATAAAACAGAAAATGTTTCTTTAGATGCAAGGCACAAGAAATGTTAAAAGCTTTTTTACATGGGTGACCTAAGAAGTGAGGAAAAGCCTCTCATAATTAAAAGTAAGGGAAATCAATGCTGTTTTTGAAAATGTCTTTGTCATCTTTCTCTCTTCCTCAGGCAATGTTAGGAACTAAACCCCAGGTCTCCCATACGATAGACAAGTGCTGTACTACTGGGCTATATCATCAGCCCTTTTTATTTTGAGAGTCTTGGTATGTTATCTAAGCTAGCCAGCCATGATCTGGGTTATAATTTTCTTTTTACTTTCTATCTAACACAAAATCTACATATTATATTCAGGGAAAACTTTATTATTATTATTATTATTTTTTTTTTTTTTTGTGGGTACCGGGGGGTCGACCTCAGGACCTCGGGCGCCAACAGGCACCCGTGCCGCTGAGCGATATCACCGGCCCCTTTTTCGTATGTGGGATCCGGGAGTCGAACTCGGGCCCTCGCGCTTGCAAGGCAGGCGCTTATGCCGCTGAGCCATCTCACCAGCCCGAAAACTTTATTATTGTTATAGCAATTACAAATATAACATGGCCTTAAAAAAAAAAGAATAACAGATGAGGGAATTAAGCATCTTAGCCAGCCAAAAGTTGATCATGCTTTGGAGATTGTGGTTTGTCTTTTGAAATTCTCTACCAGCCTTTACTGAGGGATGCTGTGTAGCCTGGAGCAACCTCACTGTCCTTATTTACAAAGGGAGCACACCTATCTGCATATTGTGTAGAGGCAAGGTGGCTCTGGGAAAGTCAAAGGAGTTGTGTACCATGGAGAAGAAGCAGCTCCACACCAAGCTAAGTAAATGGTCAGCAAGTATGCAGCAACCCAGGGAAGCTGCCAGGCTGAGCAGACCTGGGAGGGTGACAAGAATGGCTCCAGCCTTTTTATTTTCTAGATGCAGCAGAGGTTCCCAAAGGCAAGATTCTGATCTGGAAGGGCTTTGTCAAGCCTTTCTAAAACTTCACAGGTTCATTGGAGAGGATTCTCAGAACTCATTTATATACTTTCTCTTAGGAGAGATTCTGTATAGAAACCAGCCTGTTCCAGGAAGCAGATGATGCTTGGCCCAGATTTTGTTTTTGTTTGGTCTCTGAGTTTTTTACTTTGTACTCTATTTGAGGTTTTCTTTGTGCAGTTCTCTCTCTCCCTCATTTTTTTTTTTTTTTTTTTTTTTGGTGGTACTGTTACCAGGTTCTGGGGTTTGGGGACTCCTTCTCAAGGTGTTTTCTAGGTTCTTAATGTCCTGAACTAAGAATTGGTCAAGAAAAATGCAAAAGGTAGCAGAGTTTTACATTTATTAAAGGTAGGAAAATAAACATGCTCTGAAAGCAAATATGGGCCAATTAAAAGTAGGAAAAGAAGTGTACTCTACAGAGTGAGATTAGAGCACTGTGAAAAAGAAATTACCATGACCAGGAGCTCAATGACAGCTGTCTTTTGTATCTTCCATCCCTCAGGCTGATGTCAGATTCAGGCTGTCCTATCAAAAACCTGCTTGAGTTCTTGCGAGAAGAATTGAAGATAGAACTTTTTGATTGGAACTGTTTTTCTATGGATGTCCTGGTACACCTACTTGCTCAGCTGGTTTGCCACAACAAGAAATTATTTCCTGTGTCTGTACTGGGGATTGAACCCAGCACCTTTACACTGAGCTACATCTGCACCCCTTTTTACAAATTTTTGTTTTGAGACAGGGTCTTGCTAAAATGCTAAGTTGCCCTAGCTGGGCTTGAACTTGAAATCCTCCTGTCTCAGCCTCCTAGAGGTCTGGGATTATGTGTGTGCCACCACATATGGCTTAGTTCATTCTTTTTGTCACATCTTAGATTCCTGCTAACTAATAAAATATTCTAGCAGTTTTTACTTGTCTACCTTTAATATTGTAATGGGTAGGGGAGTCTAAGAATATTTTTAGTAGCTCTAAAGGACATTGTAAATAGAGTGATTTGTTGGGCCATTTATTTACCAGTCATCATCAATGAAAGACTTGGAGTGTGAAGTTGAGGCTGGGATTGGGCTGGGATTGCTTTAGGGTAGGCAGGGCATAGTGTGGGGAGAAGAGAGCAGAGCTAGTTGGGATGGAGGAAAACCTTCACTGTGAGGCTTAGGAGTGGGACACCTGTGAGTCGAACCAGCTGCACTGGCCAATATTTCGTGGTCCCTTCCAGGTTTGGGCGGCTCTCTAGGGCCCTGGGAAGACGTCCTGCTAATCTAGACAGTACAACTGGGGCTACAGGACCACTCTCCTGCACTCACCTGAACCTGCATGTAATGTTGCCTAACTAAACTAAACTTTGCTGCTTTTTCCTTACTGTTGCATGACACATCCAATTCTTTGCTCATTGCACACAAAAACCTAGAAACCCATCCAGGACCCCATCACCCACAGTAACATCTTGGCAAGGCTAGCCAGAAGGTAAGCCCCCTTTTGGCTTACACAGAACCTTAAATCTAATCCATCTCTTATTAAATTCTACTAACCCTAACTTAGTCAAGGACAGTTAGCTGTGTCTTTCCCCATCCTCCAACCAAAATCCTGCTCTGCCCATCCCAGCTTTGACTCTGGGCTCCTGAAAAGATGATCTACCACTCCAAATATCAAGAGGGCCATCCCTTTCAATTAATGTCCTTAGATAGCCTATATGATTTTCAGGTCAGTGAAATGACCAGAGTAACCTCAATGAGGAGGGCTGCTTCCCTCTTCAGAGTCCTAAAAAAGTAGTCTTACTCAGGTTTCTTCCACAAAACCACCCATTTGGGAACCAATATCCATTCACACAATGCTTAAATTTCAGGTACCCCTTGGCATAAAGAGGACTGAAGACCAGGGTCAGAGTCAAGATTTGGGCACGTTACAAGACTCCCTTTGCAAACAAATCCTAAAGATAAGGCCTTCCCTGGACCATGCCAGTATCCAGGTAAACTGAGCCGTGTCCTTTTAAAACCTGGTGTGGTTCTCATGGAAACAGTCTCTGGACACACAAGGATTAAGAAACAGGGTCAGGATATTGCCAAGGGAGACCTTCCCAACTGGGAAGATGGTTCTTAGCCCATGACCAATGCTTGTTTGTTGGTGTCTGGTTATGAAAACTCAACTGAACAAGTGTTAGTGATATCAAAAGAAATTTTATACATTAGGAAAATGAAACTCTTGGAGCTACTCCAGATACTTCTTTTTTTAAATTTAACTTTATTTTTATTTTGAGACAGGGTCTTACTGTGTAGTTCAGGCTGGCCTTGAGTTCACCATGTAGCCCAGGCTGGCCTTGTACTCACAGTGATCCTCCTGCCTCAGCTTCCTGAGTGCTGGGATTACAGGTGTGTGCCACCATGTCCAGCATTCCAGATATTTCATATGGGCCCTTTCACACTTTGGCTGGAGCTACATTGGCAAGAACTTTATCTGTCTTGGAAAATAAAAACAATCAGCCATATGTTTACTATTGAAAATAATTTCTGATTTGTGACTCAGGGACTTTTCTTCCTGTATGGCACTAATTGCAACTTGTGTCTTCAATCAAACTAGATGGCAGTCAAACATGCACCCTTGTTTATCTGGCCCCAGAGACTATAATAACTCCTAATAACCAGTCCCTTCCAATTCCTTTAGCCACCAGGACTTCCCTTAACAAGGCCTTTAATAGTGCTTCTCATAGCCTTACTATTTGGACCATGCATACTTCATCTCTCAGTCAAATTTGTTTTGTCTCACTTAATAGCTGTTAAACTACAGGTAATGATCTGAGCCCAGAACCAAAACCTGCCTTCATATCTAGAGCTCATTAATGAATCCTTGGAGGAAGAATACAGCTCCCCTACCCTCCTAGATCAGGCAGGGCAAGAATTCCATAGTCTCTGCCAAGGTAGGGCCAGTGCTCCTACTCAGCAGGAAACAGCTATAGAAGGCAGGCATCCCTCAGCAACCCTTAAAGATTTTCAGGGACCAGGTCTCTTGGCAGGAATAACATAGATAGTACAATTAGGGCTACAGGACCACTCCTCTCCACTCACCTGAACCTTAGAAACACCTCGGGAGCACCACCTCCCACCTTTGTCCTAAGGTTTACTACTCAGAGGCAGAGATAAGAAAAACAAAGACCCTGAGCCCACCCTGGAAATATTCCACATCCCAAACCAGGACACATGCACCAGGCCTGCTGGCATAACCTCAATAACCTTTCTTCACTTGGAGCTTATTGAAGGTTCAGGCATATGAACTGCATCTCGTACATCCAGTTATTACAGTGAATTACAGGGAAGGACATGTGGGATAGATTCAGCTGACATCACTCAGCACCCTGTCAATCATGTTGTCAGTCATGCTCTGGAAGACCCCATGGAAGGTTCTCTAAACCTGGTGCAAATTTTTAAATTCTTAAGCCCAACACCTTCATGCTCCTGCCATTTTCCTTTCCACCAACTTGAGCCTGCTCACTCTGAGCATACTGTCTCCTAAATTCAACTTTGCCACTTTTTCTTACCATCGTATGCCACGTCCAATTCTTTGTTCATTGTGCACAAGAACACAGAAACCCTTCCAGGACCCCATCCCCCATAGTAACACTGCCAGGTGGTGATACTTTATTATGGGGTGGCATTGTTCCCTCTAGAATCATGTTTCTGGAGAGGGGTTTGATTGTCTGTATCTTACACATGTCAGGTGACAAGCAAACAGGAATTTTATGGCAGGAATTTTATCTGTCCCCAGGCTGCCCAAGGGGTGGGAGCTTCCAAGTTCATGTGGCCTGTGGTTCTGGGAAGCACAAGCAGCCTCTTTGTGGGATACAGCTCCCCCGTGGGCCACCCTGGCCCTGCTCTGCCCCTCCCTAGCCTGATTTCAGGATTTGCCTGTTATCACCAAATACATTGGCTTTAATTTGGTTTTGAAGTCTTGTTGCATAAGTCTAATTAAGAGTTTTCCGTTTTTGTTAAATATCTCTTATTCATACTCTGAATGCTGTAATTATTTTCAAGGTTGTCTAATTCAGTAGAAGAATTATTGTTTTCACATACTGGATGAAGGCTCAGTCGTTCAGAGTAATAAAATATTGGTCTTGAACTTGTTAGTTCATTCTTCTTACCTTTTCTCCTTTCCAGAATCCTGTTCTAAGAACATGGGCCCGCAGTTATTCACCAAGCTGTTAGGGTTCAGGACAGAAAATGCCAGGTGGTAATTTGCAGTTTTTTGTTTTTGTCTAATTATTATTTGGATTTAGGCTAATGTCAGTAACAGAAATTTGCCATGTGTCCCCTCTTGTGATGTGTTCCAACAGCAGAAGTCACATTTGGTGACTTAGACTCCATGTGAAAGTGGATTTATAGGCCCAGAGACCAGCCTTATGTCTTATTTCCAATTCAGATTTGAGCCATGATTAACTTCAGATTTGGTTTTTGAAGCAATAATGCTTATGAGGACCGTACTGTTTTTAGTCCTGGCATAGTGATTTCCAGAGTGCTTTGGCTGCTTGACACCGATGTTTCAGATGTGTATGGAGCAGTAAATTACAGAAGATACTCTGTATGTTATTGGAGCTTCTAGAGTGCTTTGACCAATCCGTCCTAAATCTGAGCTTCCCCTTGGGATCCCTATTATTTTTATGAGGCACAAAGTTAGACATTAGCAGGCTGGAGGCAGGTGTCTGGGAGGCTACTTGAAAAACAAAGGTAGAATATTTTTTTTCCTTCTGCTTTCTTAATCATTAGCCTTAGATAAAATCCACACAAGTTTGTGGTTCCAAACTTTAGCTCAAGAGAATGTAACATCCTCTAAGTGTGTTGACAAGGTCCAGGGCCTGGACAAAGTCTAGACCATGGAAGAGAGGTTGGAAAAATCTCAAGGTTTCTAACAAACGAAATGGAAAACGTCCATCCACCTAGGGAGTAAACAATGACCTAGTAGATCAGCAGCCCATTTTCACTGTGAAAGAACAATGACCTTGGAGGAAGGAAAGGATATTCCTTGAAAGACCTGGTTAATCATATAAATGTAACCTGACACCTCATTCAGTGCAGCTGCCACCTTGGTACTTACCCACTTTCACCCTTGCAGGTATATTCTCTCCATTGCTCTCTCTCTCTCTTCCCCTCTCTCTCTCTCTGAAAATCTATCATTTTGCATGAAGTCTACCTATACCCTATATGACAGCCTATGTGTCTTTTCTGAAATCTTTTCTCAAAGACACAGTGGATGAAGGTGTGTTTCTGGTTTCTTGCAGTGTTGGGACCTTTTGGTGTTAGCACCTGGTTTCCCAGTAGCACTTTTACATATAAATTTCCTCATCAACCTAGAGCCACTTAAGGTGATATATATCAGTTTCCATAGAAAATGTGGCCTAGAAAATTGTTTTTCTAGTTGGAGATTGTAAGGATTTATTGGAAACATAGAGAATAGAGCTTTGAGGTTCAACACAGCCATTTGATGCCTGCAACAAGGTGGACTTGGTAGATCCCTTGGGCATTAACCTTTTTCTCCAAGAGCTTCCTCTCCCTGCATTTAAGATTAACTGTAAAGTTCAGGTCTTTTGGGAAACACTCATACGAGGCTGATAGAATCCTGCTATTATGTGGGTGCTGGCTCCCTGTGACCTGCTGCCCTTCATTACAGGCCTTCATCAGGACTCGAAGTGCTCCTGTTGGTAGTTTCCCTATGGCATCAGGTTTTAGCCTAGACTATGGCAGGATTTTGCAATTTTTTACATTTCTTGAGAAGTCTGAACTATGGCCACATGGTAAGCATCTCTAAAGTCCTGCTGATGGGAGAATCCACCAGTAAGTAGACACTGATCCAGTCTGTCTGTCAGCCGCAGGTAGCCATCAGAGAGCCAGCATGTTTCTGTAGCTTCCTGTGTGAACATAGTCACAAGTATTTGCCATTGCGTGGAATGCATTTAGGACTCAACTGCTGGTTGGGAAAGACTTTTTCTTATGTGTATTTGAATGATGGAGGGTTTCTTCTTCTCCTCCACCCCCTGCTCCCCCCCCTCCTCCCCCCCTCTTCCTCTTCCCCCCTCCTCTTCCTTCCCTCCCCCTCCTTCTTCTTCTTGATCATCTAACCTAAGAACTGGCTTAGGTGAGATCTCTGAAAAGCTAATGTTTACTGCCACCCAAGAAAGAAATCTCTATGCGTGATTTTTTTTTTTTATGTGGGTAGCGGGGGTCGAACTCAGGACCTCGTGCTTGCCAGCAGGCACTTGTGCTGCTGAGCAATATCACTGGCCCCTTTTTCCTTTTTATGTGGATATCGGGAGTTGAACTCAGGACCTTGCGCTTGCCAGGCAGGCACTTATGCTGCTGAGCCATCTCACTGGCCCTGATTTTTTTTTTTTTTTTTTTGGCACATGGGATCTCACTATGTAGCCCAGGCTGGCCTCAAACTCTTGATTCTCCTGTTCACCCTCGCAAGTGCTGGGATTACAAGCATGCACCACTATGCCTGGATTCTATGCATGATTCTTAACCAGGTTATGATTTTTAAAAATTGGAAAATACAGTATATTTTTCATAATGCAAACTACAGACATGGTAGTTATAGGTAGGCAAGTTTTGTTTATCAGAAGATAATAGATTTTAAAAGGCTGAGAAATACTTTTATACACACTCTATTATTTTAATTATAAAAAACTCAATTAGGGTAGTTCCATCCATAAGACATATTAAATTAAAAGACATCTACTTCCGTCAGGCTCAGGATTCTTCTCAGTGATAGTGAGCCTTTTGGAGCTTTCAATGATACAAACAGCCCACTGTGGCATGTGTGCCATAGGTTCACCACCACTGTACTTATTTCCACTTTAAATTTCTCAGTGGTGGTACAGTACATACCTGTACTGTAATCCCAGTAATCAGGGAGGCTGAGTCAGCAGGATCACAAATTCAAAGCCAGTCTAAGCCAGTCTTTTTTTGGAAAAAGAGGCATGGTGACATATGCCCGTAGTCCCGAAGGCTGAGGCAGGAGAATTGCCACAAGTTTGAAGTTAGCCTGGGCTACATAGTGATTTCAAGGCCAGTCTAAACTACACAGGGAGACCCTGTCTCAAAAATATCTAAAAAGAAAAAAAAAAGTAAAAAATAAAATGGCAAGGAATGTAGTTCAGCACTCCCTGGGTTCAATTACTAGTATAAAACAAAAACAAACAAACAAAATACCTCTGTGTAAGTTAAGAGGGGTGAGAAATTATAGAGGGGTGAGAAATTATAATCAACATGAAAAATGGAAAAATTGTAAAACTTGTCTGTGGCTGGTGATTACTAATTGCCTTCTGAAGGTTTTCCTTAGAGATTGAGGGCTTGCCAGGGTTTTCTTGGGAGTCCTTCATGTTTCTGATGATGTGGACTCTGGAGCACATCTAGTGATAAAACTCGCACCTTCTTCCTCTGCAGGGTGGGAATAGTGAGAGATGGTAGCACTTATGAAATGATGTTCTGATGAGACTTTAGGGTGGGGAGAGAAGACTGGAAAGGTGGCTATTATTCCTAAAAGCCACCTGTCACCAAAAGCATGTTTTTCCCCTTCCTTTCTCTCCCTCTCCCTCCCTCTCTCTCTCCAGTGCAGGGGATGGAATCCAGAACCTCTCCCCTACTGGTCAAGGGCTCTACCACTGAGCTACAGCCTCAGCCCCAGAGCCTTGTTTTTCCAATGCACCTCTCCATTTCACACCCAACATGGTTTCCAAGGTAATCTCAGGAGCCACGGGAACCAACTTTTACAAAGCTTGACTTTTCTTTCACTCTCAGCAAGTCAGTAGATGTCATTGTGGTGCAAAGTCCTATCTGCAGGGTGGAACTGGGCTACGCCTCAGAGGGATCAACTGTGAGACCAGATGGTGGAGCTCTGGAGTCAGAGGAAATGGGCATCTTCAGCATGGAGCTGCTGCTCTAACTTCAGCCATTTAGGCGTGGAGCCTGAAGTTTTGTGATTCTTTCAAGTCAAGTCACATTCATCTGTGCAGATACATAGCCATTGTCTTGGTGAGAACAGTAATAGGAGTGGCACTGAAGGCCTTCCCATTTTTGGAGCTGCCTCCTGGAGTCCTGGTTCATTAACTTCTTCATCTGAGTCTCAGGGGCATTATTCCCAATAGTTTGTACACAGTCCAAAGTGCCTACTGAGGCAGGATAGGAAAATTAAGATAGGTAGAAAGGAGACAAGAAAAATCATAATTTAAAAATTTTACTTTTTAATAAAAAAGGTTCAGGACACAAACCCAGTCAAAAATTCCTAAGGCCCTTAAAGATACAATAAGCCTGGACCATTCCCTTTTACCTGTAAATAGACCTTTTCCACCTGTGAATAGAATGTCCCTTTTCACCTGTAAAATGGGCCTTTCTCTATGATGGGCTCCAGCTCTGTCACCTGTGATGGCTCGCACCTAAGGTATAAATAGGCTATCACCCTTCCCCTGCAGAAAGAGCTGTCATCTTTCATCTGTAAATTGAAATCCCTCTTTTCGTAGATTCACAAGTTCTATAGATTTCCACTCTTGAAGTCCCCATAAATATACCTAGCCCCAGAGTATAATGTACCTCTTCCTTGAGGGCTACACTCTCTATCTTTTGAGTGTGTACTTTTAAAACTCTGCCAAATAAATCCCCTCATGACTCTTTCTGATGCATCCTGAAAATTCTTTTTCTGTGATGGAAGTCAGTGTACCTGCAACCTGTTTGGGGGTAGAGTGGAAAATGTTCCCCATCTCCACTTTGGGGACCTCTTTGGACACTGTCCAGTGACACCTACTTGCTGGGTATGGTGGCACATACCTGTAATCCCAGCTACTCAGATGGCTGAAGCCAGATGATTGCAAATTTTTAGGCCAGCCTGGGCAATTTAGTGAGACCCTGTCTCAAAATTTTAAAAAAAGGCGGGGAATGGAGCTCAGTGGTAAAGTGCTTGCCTCGCACATACGCGGCGTGGAGTTTAAGCCCTCCAGAACCTCAAAGAAAAGCAAATCCAGCTTTGTGAAATAATTGAATGATCAAGTAAGGCATCAGGAGTCACATTAGCCAATGAAAATAGCCCCCTATATTACATTAGACCTGAAAGCTTTGCCCAGGAAGTATTTTGCAAATTTAGGTACTATGTGGTATCTATTTAGAGTGTCTTCCTGCAATGATTCTTGCCTTTTAACTGCATACTTCCTAACTTTTTTCCAAATATGACTTTTGCAACCTGATTTAAGCACAGTTTATGGGTTTGCATGCAGAGCCACTCTTCTTTCAAGCAATAAATATATTACTTTCATTCTCCCAGTACGATTAAAAATTGGGGAACTTACTGGGTTATGTAAGAAAAGCCAGCTTCTAATAAAGCATTGTTAATCTGTTTTTAATGCTAAGTGTATAGTGAGAAAGTAGATTCTAGCCTGTCTAGAAATATCTTTTCACTGAACAATCAACATGCACGGATGTCTTACTTCTATGCCAGCTGTCCTCAATTTTCCTGACCTTCATGGAGCACATTACATCCAGCTGCCTGAATATTTACTCTAGCGGAATAAAGCAGTTGGATTCTTTCCTTGCCTATTTTCTAAAGAGGGCATCCTTGACTGAAATAAGTATACTTGGCAGCACTAGAGGAGCCTTAGATAGGTGTAAATGACAACTTAAAAATGTTAATGACCGTGTGCCAATGGAGAAACATGTATATCATACACAGCACAGTGAGCTGAGATCTAGAAGGCAAACATGTTTTCAGATATCTCTATATCTCTCCTTACCCCAAGTGCTATTCCTATCAGTGTAACCCCCCACTATAGAGAACACCTTTCATAAATCATCTTACAGATGACATATTCTTAATTTTATTTCAGTGAAAAGTCTGTGTGTGTGTGTAGTACTGGGGATTAGACCCAGGGCCTTTTACTGAGCTACTTCCCAGTCCCCCACCCCTTTAAACATTTTGAGACAGGGTCTTGCTGAGTCACAAAGTTGCCCAGGCTGCCAGGGTGCAAGCTCATAATCCTCCTTCCTCAGCCTCTCAAAGTGCTGAGATGACAGGCGTGCGCCATCATGCCTGGCTTTCAGTGAAACTGTTTCCTTTCCTAGGCTTGGAGTCTTTGAGAGTAAGCCTAAGTCAAGACAGCCTTTACTTTAATAAAATCTAGTTAACTTTTTAGAACCCAAGGACAGTTACACAGGCGTTCGAGGACACAAGTATATTCATCATTGAATATGTGCTTTGGTTTCTTAGCATAGGGCATCTGGACTGAAACCTTTTTGCCGTCTTAGGGAAATGGTTCACAATTTGCGTATATATTCCTAGGTATCCTTCCTAGAAGTATAAAAATGAATTCAGAAATATTTAAGTTTTAAACTTTTATGTTCATGGTAATCGAGACTCTACATGAATGAAGTGCCAGATGTGAACCAACTTTATATAACATGGCCATTCTCCTATGATGTAGTAGATATCCATTCTAAAAAGGAGTTTAAGAAACCTTAATTGCCTTTCCATAGTTGGGAAAAAATTAATTGGTAAACAGAGTGTAACATTTAACATGGACATAGATAAATAACTGCTATACAACTATCAACTAATATTCAGGGTGGTTTAGCACAGTATGGACTATTTTCTGCTGCTAACTAGAAAGTAAAGATTTAGTTTTAGTCATGGGTCTGGGGATGTAGCTTAGTATAGTAGAACACTTGCCTAGAATTCTTCAGGCTCTGGGTTCAAGATATCGCACTCATGCACGCACACACATGCACAGAGAGAGAGAGAGAGAGAGAGAGATTTAAGTCACAAAAAGAAACCAATAAGAGACATTTTATTTCTGAGTTGACCATGACTGTTGATTTGGAAATCAACTTTTTAAAACATTAAAACATTAAGTTTTAATGTTATACAAAGAATTCTGTCTGGTACTTCTGTAGTATATTTGCTACATAGTGACAATTCATTCTTCAAACTGAATAGTTTTCAGAAGCTTCTTGTCTTTCTTGTTTACAGCACATAGCTTCATTTTTTGGACACATCGAAGAATCGAGGTCTAATGTAATCCTTATACATAGAATAGAGAACACCTAGAAAGAGAAAGATGTACATCAATAGAACGTCCATGGGATGCAAACAATGGACTTTTTCCCACTTGTATTTTTCTAGAACTAGCCCACAATTTAAAATTAAAGAGGGGCCAATGAGATGCCTCAGTGGCGTAAGTGCCTGCCTGGCAAGCGCGAGGGCCCGAGTTCGACTCCCAGAACCCACATACGAAAAAAGGGCCGGTGATATCGCTCAGTGGCACGGGCGCCTGCTGGCGTGCGAGGTCCTAAGGTCGACCCCTGGTACCCACAAAATAAATAAATAAATAAAAATAAAAATAAAGAAACAAACAGGAGCCTTCTCTTAGTATGTTTTGGCTTGGATCGTACAAATGACTCCAAAAGTAATAAATCAACAAAAACCCCTTAGTAGTCCTGTAAGATCAGTATCACTCTTTATACTGTTACCACCCTGAAGTTTGAGTTTTAAAATATTGCCAAAATGTTAGGAAAGTAAGCAAACTTGACCAGATATTAAGATTACAAACAACAGTCATATCAATTCAGCAAACATTTATTCAATGTCTCTTTGTGCTTAGTACCAGGAAAATGAAAGTGAATGGATCTAATCCCCCTTCTAGGGATTTATAAACTAGAGGGTAATTTAGCTATGAGTTTAGGCAGATGTTGTCTGTGGCTTAGGGCAAATCTGAAAGAGAGAAGCAGTTAAGGGGGATGAGCTGAAAACAGAGGAGATGCTTCTGTGTTAGCAAATGGAGCCAGATTTAAACTATGACAGATTCAAACTACGACTGATACACACTTCCCGTCCCCACTCCATCGCAGTGATCAAGGCATCAGCTATCTATCCTTGTCTAAACCAGGTCCTTCACTTCTCTTCTGAGTTCTTTCTGAGACTGCTTGTTACTATTTTCACAGAGCGCACAGAGGATAAAAGGTCATTAAGTTACTCTCATATCTCCAACTCATGGCAAATTGAGGCAGAAGTCTGAATAATTTCCTATGAAACAGTATTGTAACTAAAGTTATGTCTAAAATTCAAGCCCAAAATTTAAAAAATTTGAATTATTGTAGTATCTAAGGCAATAGCGTTCTCAGATTCAGAGGGAATTCTAGTTCTCATTACCCTATCATTTGTCTTATTAGACACAGATAATTCTTACCTCTTGTCTACCTCCTGACTGTTGCTGTTCCCTGAAGTTATGATCTCACCTTTTTTCCTATCTCATTCATACCTGTTGCTTCCCTGGTAAGCAAATTAGATTTCCTTCTGAGTGTGAGGCCCATGTATTTATTATTGTACCTATAGCATTTCTACATCACATATGTAGGTAATAGTCAAACTTTTAAATTGTACATAAATAATACGTTAAGCATACTCTGAAGTGCCCATTAATTTTTTTTTCTTTTTGAGACAGGGTCTTGCTATGTAGTTCAGGTGGGTCTTGAACTCAAGGCAGTCCTCCTGCCTCAGCCTCCCAAGTGCTGGGATTACAGGCATTTGTCACCATGCCCACTTGAAGTGCACATTAATTTTTAAACAATAAAATATACTATGGTCAGTGTATATATTAGTAACACTTTTCTCTTACATTTACCTTTATTTTGTTTTGAGACTTAGTTTTGCTGGCCTTGCATTTCTGGTCTCAAGCAATCCTGCTGCCTCAGCCTCCAAAGTAGCTTAAACTACAGGCCTGGTCAACTGTGCCTGGCTAGCTTTTTTATTTTTATGGCAGAATATTTTCTTTCCATATCCCCATGGATCTCTTATACATGGGGTGTGAGTAATTTGGAGACACCTTCCATGGGGATTTCAATCACTATAGTATAAAATTAAGAGTTCGGGCCCAGAGATTTCCTGTGTGATCATGAATAAATTAATTTTCCTCTTTAAGCCTCAATTACCTTATCTGTAAAATGGTATAACTGCAGTTGCCTAGGAGGATAGATTTGTGCTGTGCAATAAAGACTTGGTCTGGACTGGAGATGTAGCTCAGTGGTAGAGCACTTGCCCAGCACCCACAAGGACCTGGGCTCAATCCACAGCATCACAATTAAATGAATAAATAAGTCCCTGGTCTTTATCCTGGGTTCTTTTAAAATGCATAGAATTTCCAGAGTAATAGCAGTGTCTCTGTTATTCACAAGCATCTTGGATCATACCAGAGCTTGTGCTGATGAAAGTGAGGCTGGAATCTGAAGCGTGGGCAGTGTTGTCAGGGCCCATGTTCTTAAACTTGTGGAATCTGATGGCGCAGCTCCAGGTAGTGTCGATATTGAATTATATGCCAATATCAGGTGGTGTCAAAATAGATATTTATTTAAATTAAGTGAGATAATCATATATAAAGCAGTTAGAGTGGCTGCATATCATAAGTACTCATTAAATATTAGCTCTTCTTGTTTTGTCTAATAAATGCTCATCCTCCTACCAAAGCTGCTCTTTGACCTTCATTCTTTACATTAGTGAGGCAAAACCTTCCATCTGTACAAACCAAAAAGTTGGGGGCCATATTTGATCCGTCTTCCTTCCTTTCCCAAGTCCTCAGTATTTCTGGAACTCATCTCTTCTCTACTTCTGCTTCCACTGCCTTAGTTCAGATCTAATTCATAGTTTAAGTGGTTTTTACTGCCTTTGTTTTCTTCTCCTTTGTAAGTCACCTTTAAGCATTTTGTTTTTGTCTTTTGTTTTGTTTTGTCTTGCTTTTTAAGACAAGGTCTTGCTTAGTAGTCAGGCTAGCCTTGAACTCACTATGTAGCTTAGGCTGGCCTCGAACTAGTGGCAATCTTCCTGCCTCAGCTTTCTTTTTTTTTTTTTAATGTGGGTACCGGGAGTCGACCTCAGGACCTCACGCTTGCCAGCAAGCACTTGTGCCACTGAGCGATATCACCAGCCCTTTTTTCCTTTATGTGGGTACTGGGAGTCGAACTCAGGACCTGGTGCTTGCCAGGCAGGCGCTTATGCCGCTGAGCTATCTCACCGGCCCTGCCTCAGCTTTCTGAGTGCTGGGATTATAGGCCATGTGTCACCACACCCAGCTCTTTCTTTTTCCTTTTTACTTCGCATTCCATGGTGAAACATGTGGAGAATTGCACATAAAATTTGAATGACAAGATTAACAAGTAGTCATAGAGTGGACACATGAAATTACTAAGGGTCAGTAGATAGACTGTAGCAGGCATCTTAGAAGACTTCTAGGTTTCCTTCGCTGACCATAGCTCCCTCTCTTTTCTGGGTTTTAGGATAATCCTTTTCTTCCTTGTCTTTATAGTTTGACTATCTGTTTACCCAACAGCTTTATATTGCCTGTTCTGACCTTTCTGCAAAGTAGGTACCATTCTAAATTACCAGTCTGACAGGTGCTGTCATAGCTTCTACACACTGTTGTTTATCTGCTACCTTAGCTCATTGTTGCTGGCCAGCAGCCAGACATCTTCAGGTCTTTCTGGATCTTTCTCAGCTTCAAGGGGTCCTGGACCTGCTGTGGTCTAGCTCCGTGATGGAGGGTTCCAGGTTCATGTCTCCCATGAAGGGAGGAAGGGAGACTGATTCAGGTTCCATCTGCCTTTTTGGGTTTCCGCTTGTCTTGCAAATTCCAGTTTATCTTTCTTTTCCAAAGATTGGTGTGAAGCAGGTATGGGGCACACACCTGTAATCCCAGCATTCTGGGAACCTGAAGCAGGAGGACTGCAAGTTTGAGCCCAGCCTGAGCAATGTAGTGACTTAGAGAGACCCTGTCTCAAAATGCCAGATCTTTGGCATTAGCTAATTGATTGTGGTGTCCCTAACATTGAAAGTGATGGGCACCATAGAAGCAGAAAGCAAAGTCTGATTTGAATCCTCACTGCAGAGATCTGTGACCCCTGGACCAATTCCTAGATTTGAATCATTTCACAGACTCATTGTACCTTGAGTGAGGAAGGAGCCAGGTCCACTAAAGGAAAGACATAGTTACATAGGCTCCATGCCCTAAAATATGTAGATACATAATACATATATTTGCATGTACACATTCACTATAAATTCTTTTCTAGTCTTTCCCAAAGGGACCTGCAACCAACTACCAGAGTACCTACGCACCAAAGAAGGGAATATAATCAAATTTATGGGGAGTTTTTGAATTTTGGTACTGAATTGACACTGAGTCCTACTTGGGTAGAATTAGTGTGGTGTGCCAGTCAAAGTAGGTATCTATAAAATCAGGTAGTCAGTGATGTTTTGAATAGACAAAGTCAGCCTGTCAAAATTCTTATACTGGAGTAAGGGCTATTATAATAAAATCAAGTGGATGGCATTCAGCTCAGCAGGAATCAGCCTCACTCAAAGATGGATAAAGAGACTTTGTATCGACCTCAAGATGGCGGATGAGTAAGAAGCAGGCAGCGAAACTCTCTCTAAAAGTTACCATTGGAACACGGGAATATAGCGACCCGGAAAGCGCAGGAGGGGGGGAGATGCCTCCCCGAAACCCAGAAAAGTTCTGAAGCGCAATCTGGGACCCCCGGCACCAGTGACGGGTGACTTCCAACAAAGAAGAAGGAAAGAAGGAGCAGACCGCACGCGCGCACCTTCTACTATCCCGGGAGTTGCAGCGCCACGGAGGCTCAATTCTACGGACACACGGTGGCAGCTGGCGCCCAGGGAGCCCCCACGGAGGATCCTGAGACAGCGGCGGGGCAGGGGAGCGGCGGAGAACGGTGCTGACCAGCGGTGAGTGTCTCTCAGCCACAGCTGCCCCGTGACAGAGAGCGACCGGCCGGGCGCCATTGTGGGGGGTGTGGCGAAACTCAGAGCGGCTTGGAAACTGCTCTGGGAACTTGTGCTCCGGACAGGACAGCACGGGGCCTCTCAGGCCCACGAAAGTGTGCTGAGGTCAGCAGGCGAACGAGACTGGACTCTCAGCCACACCTGTCCCGCGCCAGAGAGCGACTGGCCCGGTGCCATTGTGGGGGGCGTGGCGAAAAACCAGAGCGGCGGGAACCAGTGCAGGGAACCCGCGCTCCGGACAGCACGCTGAGCCTCTCAGGCCCAGGGATCGTGAAAGGGCGCTGAGAGCGGAGGCGAGCTAGACTGGTCTCTGCCTGAAAGTACGCCCGCTCACCGCCCGCCAGAGGGCGCTCCTGGCTTACTGGGACGGACCTGCACAGAACAGGACTCTGTCACAAGGTACCTGCCTACAACAGAGTCAACACCTGGAACTGATTCTTTTTATTTATTTTTATTTTTATTTTTATTTTTATTTTTATTTTTTCTCACTGATTTGTTTTTTGTTCTGGCGAAGGGTTTTTTTGTTTTTGTTTTGTTTTGTTTGGTTTTTTGGTGGGGTTTTATTTTTGATCTGTCTGTTTTATTGTTTTTATCTTCGTTTTTGTTTCTGTATGTGTATTTGCTCTTTCCTTCATTATTCTCTCTGGTTTTTTATATGAGTGTAAACAGCGCCTCTAACTTCTTTGTGATTGTGGTTGTGATCTGTTCTTCCTTTTATCCCTTCCTTCTCTTTTTACCACCTGTCCTCTGCACTAGTGTCCCAATTTTAGTGGGATCCCTCTTGGTCCTCTAACCTTACATCTAATTCCTTCCTCTTCTCCCAATACTCTATTTCCTCCTTAACTCATTTTAAATTTAAACTCCTCAAGGAAAAATTGACATACATAGGACTTGTATACTGCATATAATTTTTCTGGTGTGTTTTAGATTTTGTTATATAACCGCAACTCTATACAGCTAAAAGTGGTAAATAACTGGTTAGCTCAGTCTGTCATTTTTTAGGCTGTGTTTGATGCTTTAGTTAACATTATAGCCAAATGTGAAATAATTGTTCTAAACATCTTTCCTTCCTGATATTTCATGATTGAGATTGACTAAGGCACACAGAAAATACAGTGACACAGTACCAAAGAATCAAGGACTGGACCAAACAGGTAGCAACTTTGCATACCCAACGAATTGAAGAGGTAGGATCTGGCAGAAAGCTCAAAACCTAAAAGCAAGCTCCACTTGGAAGATACTGAAGAGAAGTAGTCATCTTCTAAAGATCTTAAACACTAGCAATAAAGTAACCTACTATAGGTAATTTGCAAACATCACCCCAGGAATTAAAGAAAGAAAAAATGAGACGACACTTAAACAAGATGCAACCACACACATCCAATTCACCAAAGGCAAACCTAGGGAGCAACGAGGTGGGACAATCCGAAAGCCACCCACCTGGCCTATCTGAAGTGGTAACAACAAAGCAACTGAATGAGGTTCTGGAAAAAATTAAAACAGAAATAATCTCACAGATAACTGCAGAGATAATGTCTACAATGAAGACCATGCTTAAGGACACTATAGCTGATACAGACAAAAAAATAGATGAACTTAAGAAAACTATAGAAACCATGAATGCTCAGCATAGGAAAGAAATGGAATCTATAAGGCAGATTCAAGCAGATATCCAAGAGATAAAAAATTCCATTGAAAGTATTTGTAGCAGAATAAGCCAATACGAGGACAGGATCTCAGATATAGAAGACAGGCTTGCAATTAGTGATCATGAAATGGAAAAATTCTTAAAAATAGCAAGGGACCATGAAAAATCAATTCAGCAGCTGCTAGATGACTCAAAGATAAACAACTTAAGAATAATTGGAATAAATGAAAAAGCAGGAGATAGCATCAATGACATTAAAACCTTGTTCAAAGACATTATTACAGAGAACTTTCCTGGAAGAGAAAAGGAATTTGACACCCCTATAAGTGAAGCTTTTAGAACACCAACTAGACATGATCAAAAAAAAACTTCAGCCAGACATATTATAGTCAAGATCCCAGAAATTCAACAGAAGGGCAGAATCTTAAAAGCTGTTAGGGAGAAGAGACAAATCACCTATGAAGGAAAACCCATCAGAATCACAGCTGACTTTTCAGCACAGACCCTCAATTCAAGAAGAGCTTGGAATGATGTATTGCAAGCTCTAAAGGAAAATAATTTTCAGCCCAGATTGATGTACCCTGCAAAACTATCTTTCAAAATTGATGGAGAAATAAAATACTTTCATGACAAAGAACATCTGAGAAAATTTATGACCACCAAACCAGCACTCCAAAACGTTCTGAAGGACATTCTAGAAAGAGATAGGAACCCCAACAGAAGGAATCCACCAGGCAGGGCAAATAATTAAATAGCCGGAAAGCGGAAAAACAAAGAGTGGGAACCAACAACAGGAAATTATCATGACAAGTCAATACATATCAGTTTTAACCATCAATGTTAACGGTCTCAATTCACCAATCAAAAGGCACAGACTGGCGAAATGGATCAAGAAGCAAGATCCAACAATATGCTGTATACAAGAAACACATTTAATTCAGAAAGAAATTCATAGACTGAAAGTCAAAGGATGGAAAACAATACTCCATGCCACAGGAACCCAGAAAAAAGCAGGGGTAGCTATTCTTTTTGCAGACAAAGTGAACTTTAAGCCAAGAAGGATTCAGAGAGATAAAGACGGTCATTACATCCTTGTAAAGGGAACAATCCAAGAGGAAGAGATAACGATCATAAATATATATGCGTCAAATACCAATGCACCCAGCTATATAAAACAAGTACTAAAGGACATGAAAAATCAAATAAGCACTAATACAATTATATTGGGAGAACTCAATACTCCACTGTCACAAAAAGATAGATCAACTGGACAGAAAATCAATAATGAAATAGTAGAACTGAACCAAACTTTTGAACAAATGGACTTAGTAGATGTCTACAGAGTGTTCCATCCCACAACATCAGAATACACATTTTTCTCAGCTGCACATGGGACGTTCTCCAAAATAGACCACATACTAGCTCATAAAACCTGCTTAAGTAAATGCAAAGGAATTGAAATTATCCCATGCATATTATCAGACCATAGTGCAATGAAATTGGAAATCAATGGCAAAAGATCCCACAAAAACTCCCTAAACACATGGAAATTAAACAGCATCCTCCTGAACAACCAATGGGTCACAGATGAAATTAAAGAAGACATTAGTCACTTTCTACAACTGAATGATAATGACAGTACAACATACCGGAACTTATGGGATACAATGAAAGCAGTCCTAAGAGGGAAATTTATAGCATTAAACACTTATATCAGGAAAATAGAGCAAGCGCAAATAAACAACTTAAGGGTGAACCTTGAGCTTCTAGAAAAAGAAGAGCAGGTTAAGCCAAAAGCCTGTACAAGGGAGGAAATTATAAAGATCAGAGCAGAAATTAACGTATTGGAGAATAAAAAAACAATACAAAGAATCAATGAAGCAAAAAGTTGGTTCTTTGAAAGAATAAATAAGATTGACAAACCCTTATCCAACCTTATTAAAAAAAGAAAAGAAAAGACTCAAATCCATGCAATTGAAAATGAAAAGGGTGATATCACGACGGACCCTGCAGAAATCCAGAAGATCATCTATACCTATTTTGAAAATTTATATTCTACTAAGATGGAAAATGCAGAAGAAATGGACAGATTCCTAGATTCGTATGAATTACCAAAGCTGAATCAAGAAGATTTAAAAATCCTAAATAAACCAATATCAGCCAATGAAATTGAAGATGTAATTAAAAACCTCCCAACAAAGAAAAGCCCAGGCCCTGATGGATTCACTGCCGAATTCTACAAGAAATTTAGAGAAGACCTAATGCCCCTACTTCTCAAACTTTTCAATGAAATTGAAAGGGAAGCAATACTCCCAAATTCATTCCTGGAAGCAAGCATTACCCTGATACCAAAACCAGAGAAGGACCCAACTAAGAAAGAGAACTACAGGCCAATCTCCCTAATGAACATAGATGCAAAAATCCTTAATAAGATACTGGCAAACAGAATCCAACAAATCATCAAGAAGATTATACACCATGACCAATTTGGATTCATCCCAGGGATGCAGGGATGGTTCAACATACGTAAATCAATAAATGTAATACAGCATATTAACAGAACCAAAGACAAAAATCACATGATCATCTCAATAGATGCAGAAAAAGCTTTTGACAAAGTCCAGCACCTTTTCATGATAAAAACCCTACAGAAAATTGGAATAGAGGGTCTTTATCTCAATCTGGTAAAAGCTATCTATGACAAACCAACAGCCAATATTATACTAAATGGCCAAAAACTGAAAGCCTTCCCTCTAAAATCAGGAACAAGACAAGGATGTCCACTGTCCCCACTCTTATTCAACATAGTTCTGGAAACTTTAGCCAGAGCGATTAGACAAGAGAAAGAAATAAAAGGAATAATGATTGGAAAGGAAGAAGTTAAATTATCATTATTTGCAGATGACATGATACTCTACACAGAAGACCCCAAAAACTCCACTAAAAAACTGCTAGATTTAATAAGCAAATTCAGTAGTGTAGCTGGATACAAAGTCAATACTCAAAAGTCAATAGCCTTCCTGTACACAAATAACAAACTTACTGAAAAAGAAATTAGGGAAACAATACCTTTCACAATAACATCCAAAAAAATGAAATACCTAGGAATCAACTTCACGAAGGATGTAAAAGACCTCTATACTGAAAACTACAGTACTCTGAAAAAGGAGATTGAAGAGGATATCAGAAAATGGAAAGATATCCCTTGCTCCTGGATAGGAAGAACCAATATAGTGAAAATGGCCATACTTCCAAAATTGTTATACAGATTTAATGCAATTCCAATCAAAATTCCAACAGCATATCTCACAGAATTAGAGAAAACAATCCTAAAATTCATTTGGAATCAGAAGAGACCTAGAATAGCAAAGGCAATTCTGGGCAACAAAGGCAAGGCAGGGGGCATCACAATCCCCGACTTGAAATTATACTATAAAGCTACTGTGATAAAAACAGTGTGGTACTGGCAAAAAAACAGACCTGAAGATCAATGGAACAGATTAGAAGATGCTGAAACAACCCCAGACATACTAAGCCACCTTATCTTTGACAAAGGTGCCAAACACATTCGCTGGAAGAAAGATAGCCTCTTTAATAAATGGTGCTGGAAAAACTGGCTCTACACATGCCGAAGATTAAAACTAGATCCATATCTTTCACCATGCACTAAACTAAATTCAAAATGGATCAGAGATCTAAATATTAAAACAGAAACATTAAATCTGCTGGAAGGTAGGATAGGTAAAACCCTTGGAGACATTGGTGTAGGCAAAGACTTTATGAATAAAAACTCAACCGCACGGGAACTATCCCAAAGAATCAATAACTGGGATCTCATCTTATTAAAAAGCTTTTGCACAGCAAGAGAAACCACCAACAGAGTGAAGAGACAACCCACAATGTGGGAAAAAATGTTTGCCAGCTGTTCCTCAGACAAAGGATTACTATCGAGAACATATAAAGAACTCAAAAAAATCAGACCTCCCAAATTTAAAGACCCACTCCAAAAATGGGCATCTGAGATGAATACACATTTCTCAGATGAAGAAATACTAATGGCAAACAAATATACAAAAAAATGTGCAACATCACTAGTCATTCGAGAGATGCAAATTAAAACAACACTGAGATACCATCTCACCCCAGAAAGAATGCCTACTATTAAGAAATCAACTAATAACAAATGCTGGAGGGGCTGTGGGGAAAAAGGAACCCTTCTTCACTGTTGGTGGGAGTGTCGACTGGTACAGCCACTGTGGAAGTCAGTGTGGAGATTCCTCAGAAAACTAGGGTTGGAGGTCCCATTTGACCCAGCTATTCCCCTTCTGGGCATCTTCCCAGAAGAATTAAAAACATCGTACCACAGCGATATATGTGCACCCATGTTTATAGCAGCACAATTTGTAATAGCCAGATCTTGGAAACAACCCAAATGCCCATCAACTGAGGAATGGATAAGAAAGATGTGGTATTTTTATACAATGGAGTACTACTCAGCCATAAAGAAGGATAAACTGGAGACTTTTATAGGTAAATGGATGCAACTCGAGAAAATACTCATAAGTGAAATAAACCAGAAGCACATGTGTAAGCATCGTATTATCTCTCTAGTATGAGAAACTGAAAGAGTAAATAAGATCCAAAATGTACAATAGACATGGTGAATCAAAAAGAAACTGGTCAAAAGGAAAGAGAGACTGGAATAGGGAAAAGAAAGAAGGGAAAGGGAAAAAAAATTGTATATATATATATATATATAAGATGATTAAGATAGATACACTACCATTTTTACTTAGTTCATTGAAGAGTAAGGTTTGTGCCAATAATGTTTGGACAATTGAATGCTAATGTCTGGAGTCCTGAATAACTAACTTAAAGATAGTAATACGTAATGTATTAACCATTGTTACCCTCCTATTATGTTGGTTTGAAAATTTGTTCTTCTTTTGATTTGTTTTGTTTTTTCTTCTCTTTAAAATAAAAAAAAAGAGACTTTGTATCATCTTTTAGGAGAGAATTTGCATGTTTTAAAATTACATAAGGGATGGCTGGTTTTGCTCTTGTTTGTTTAGAAGCTAAGTGTGACTAAAAGAGGATGCCAAGTGGATAAGGGCTGGACAGTAGTGTGTATTGTGTCAACTGAACTAAGCTACAACTACACTCTCCAGAATTCTTATCCCTTAATTCCCCAGTCAGTGCACAAGAGACATTTTAATGTGATTTAGAAGGCAGAAATGAAGCGCTGGCCAAATTCTTTTTATGCTTGGAAGGCACCGTTGCAGCACATTTTTGTTTATCTGTTAACCCATGTAGTTGGCATGGGACAACAATCAAGAGACACTAAGGCTCCTACTGAATCTTCTTCACTTTCTCTGACTTGTGACATGGCCAGGCTCATGTTTAGCTCCAGAAGGAAGGACAGTGTCTTTTTCTGTATGTCACTGTCATCGGTGAATTCAGAGGCAGGGAGATGGTTTCCAAAGCACAGGAGGCTTTCTCTGCCTGTGGATGCAGCAGTGGAAGCCCTGTGAAGGCCTCTCTTCCCACTACTGTCAGAGTCTCCTAGAGAGCCTGAACACCGGCAGACGCTCTTCTTCAGGCTGCCGAGCTTTTAACAAATGATGAGACTCTGAGGAGCCAGGAAACAAGCTTGGCAGGAGAGGAGAGCCAGAGAAGTCCAGGGAAGTTACAGGTTACAACAGACTTGTGAACTCAGCCAGCACCGTGGCGGCAGGGCCTTGCTGCTACAAAGAGGACATAGTTTTGACAATACTCCTGTGTATGGGCAAAAAAACTCAAAGACCATGTTTATGACTAATTGTGTAACAGGTTATTTTTGTTTCTGTTCTATGGAAAGTGTGAAACATCCCAACAAAGGGTTATAAATGTAATTTTTTCTCACCCATGCTGTTGATTGCTAGATGTAATAGTCTGATCGTGACTGGATAAATATGTCTTTTTTAAAATGTACTATGTAAAGTTAGTTTACTCTGAAGCCATCTTGGTAAAATTGTGCTACACTGTGAACATATGAAATTTATTTACAACTATTTGGGTGAGGAGTCATTGTCTTCAGAAGCTTTGGTGTAGTTAAGTAACAGTTACTGTTGTGACCTTCTGTGTCCTTCATCATTGGAAGTTTCACCCAAACACCGTTACAGAATAACTTAGTTATAGAAATGATAGTTGGTACATTCTATGCAATATTTAAATTGAATAATGGTACCAAATAAAATGATAGATGAGAATGAAGCTTGTGGTATCACTTTATTGTCACGTGTAACCAATAAATGATTTAATTCTCTTGAAAATTAAACCCAGGCCAGCCTGAACTACATAGCAAGACCCTGTCTCAAAAACAAAAACAAAAACAAACTCACCAGAGTTCCAGTCTGTCCTGTGTATTCCAGCTCACCCTTGCTGGTTCTTGATTTTCCTTGCTTCTCCCTCTTTACATCCATCTTTCCTTCCTGCTTGCTTGTGCTGCCCACTTCAGCCCTCACTCCAGAGTCATAAGCAAGAGCCTCATAATACCTAAGTCCAAAGACTTATTTTAAATTCTTTTCTAAATATTACTACTAGTATTTCTGTTTCTCTCATCAAACAGATTGATTCACCTGCCATAACAAGCTATGGAGAGTTCCACTAACATGCCGTGCTTCTCTGCCTTTGCTTTTGTCTTTCCTAAAATCCTGATCTTCTCTGCCTAGGTAATAATTCCTCCATACTCTTGGCTCATCACACAGCTAACATGCTTGCAGAGCCTCCCCCAACCTCCCAGCCCTAGTAACACCCTGGCCTGTGCTGACCTTGTGCTTCCATAGCAATCCTGCTACCTCTGCAGCAGCTTCAATGACCTCACATCCTCTTCTCGTTCTCTCTGCCTAAGGAAACTAACATATTTGAGAATAGAGACTGATTTTTATGAGACTCTTACTTTTATTTCTCTGGACCAGCACATAATGTCTGGCAATAGGAGAAGTTCATCAAATGTTTGCTGAATGATGAGAATAAGAACTGTAACTTTGGAGTAAGGTTTCTTGTTGTATTTGGTTCAAAACATAAATGTCACAACTCATAGGGTTAAGATATGTAATTACCTTATCACCTCAGTGTACAAGCCCCACACCCCTCATTCTGTACTCTCTGAATTTCTCATAGGCAATCTGCACAGCCTGAAGGGAGGCTCATAACACTGTGACTTGTTCTCATTAATGCAGATTTAAAATTTAGAGAATTTAGATCCCAAAATAGATTTCTTTTTAGGTTTATCTAATCAAATAGCTAATAGATTTAGCCTTGGTATAACCCTAATTAACCACAATGATTTTATTCCTGTTCTTTAAATCTGACTGTGGAGCTGTTACTTGCTTTATGGCTTAATTTTATTTATTTTTTATTTTTTTATTTTTGTGGGTACCAGGGGTCGACCTCAGGACCTCACATTTGCGAGCAGGCGCCCGTGCCGCTGAGTGATATCACTGGCCCTTTTTTCATATGTGGGTTCCGTAAGTCAAACTTGGGCCCTTGTGCTTGCCAGGCAAGCACTTATACCGCTAAGCCATCTCACCAGCCCCATTATGGATTAATTTTAAAAACAAGATTGAAAGAAAGGAGCTAGGCATGGTGGCGTACACCTGTAATCCTAACACTCTGGGAGGCTGAAGCAGAAGGATTGCAAGTTCAAGCCCAGCCTAGGCAATTTAGAAGCTTAGTGTGAGACCCTGTTTTAAAATAAAAATTTAAAAGGGGTGGGAATGTAGTTCAGTGAAAAGCCCTAGGTTTAACCCCCAGTATTACAAACTAAACAAACAAAAAATAAACACAAACTTACACATTGCTCAAACTTGGAATAAAAGGAAAACAAGGCTGTTGAGATTTGTGGGCTCTGAAAATGTCCTTCTTCCCAGTTAAACTACTTGAATAACTGTATCTGCTGTTCAGTAGGCTGGGAAATGTAATCACTGCACATAAAGAGTTACAGAGTTGTATAGGGTAGGAACTGCTTATCACTTCTTTCAGTATTGAGGATACCAACATATCCCTCCAGTTCTCTAATGGGGGTTTTGTTAGTTTTTATAAGGTTTTGTTAGCTTAAAATGCTAAGAAATTAAGCCCATAACTGGGCAGTGATATCGACCAAGAGAACATCAGTTTTTCTTCCCCCTCCCCATTATGTCATCTTAACACAATATTCATCTTCTATAAATGAATAGAATGAATAAAACTACTCTAAAGACAGCTGGACATAAGATCCACATGAAGCAGTTTACCTAGAGTCACAGCTCCTACAACAAATCCTTGGGCAGCAACTCGCATGTGAAGAAGATGAATGGACATTTTCTCATCTCTTCTGTACTTCAACTTGTAAAGACCGTAGGACACCACAGTCACAAAGCCTGCTACACCTGTGAATTTTAAAAGTATAAATTAGTAAACAGCAGGCAAGAATTCTCAAGAGCCTAGAGAGTTAAATGAAAGGCCATCTAAGGGATGAGTATTTTGAAAATAACCAGGCAAGATGCAGATTGAGTATCCTGTATACAAAATGCTTAGGACCGGAAGTGTTGTGGATTCCATAGTTTTTCAGGTTTTGGAATATCTGTATATATATATATATATATATATATAAAATGAGGTATCTTGGGGATGAGACCCTCAACACAAAATTCATTTACATTTCATATACACCTTATTCACACTGGCCAAAGGTAATATTAGTCAATATTTTTATTCATTTTATTTCATCATTGCAATAGACATTTATTTAAAGTAATACGTCTGTGGCTGAATATTTTTTGAAGTACTAGGGGTTGAACTCAGGGCCTTGCACATGCTTGGCAAGTGTCCTGCCATGTTCTGCCATTGAGCTACACTGCCAGTCTGCAAATAATTCTTAAATTATATGTTTTAGGTTTAACTGATGTCATAAAAAATACCTTGGGGGGCGAGTGAGATGGCTCAGCGGCTTAAGCGCCTGCCCAGCAAGCGCGAGGGCCCGAGTTCGACTCCCGGAACCCACATATGAAAAAGGGGCTGGTGATATCGCTCAGTGGCATGGGTGCCTGCTGGCGCGCGAGGTCCTGAGGTCGACCCCCCAGTACCCACAAAAAAAAAAAATACCTTGGGGGCAGTGGTACCCACAGATTTTAACTACATGATTACTTACTTGCCTCCTTTTCTTTCTCTTATTTTCTGAATATCCTTTTCTTTTCTTTTTTTTTTGTGGGTACCGGGGGTCGAACTCAGGACCTCACATTTGCAAGCAGGTGCTTGTGCCACTGAGCGATATCACCGGCCCTTTTTTTCCTTTGTATGTGGGTACCGGGAGTCGAACTCAGGACCTCACGCTTGCCAGGCAGGTGCTTATGCCGCTGAGCTATCTCACCGGCCCTGAATATCCTTTTCTAGATATGCTTCAAGGTGGAATTATCCTCCTCATATTTTGCCCTCTGTTTTTTAGGCAAGAGCTGACGCATCATGGCCAGGCCAGGATTCTCTTTATTCAAAACACCCTGTTACAAAGATTTTCAGAAAGCCTTTTTGTAGCTTCTTTTGCATCTTCCTCCTAGTATATTGTATCATCTCACATTAACCCCACTTTATGAATCTTGCAGCATTTTAATATTACTATTTTTTTATTAGTGTGTGCTTGCAATACATAATAACTATGTTTGTTTTGGGGAATTGGTACATGTATATAACATACCACGATCATTTTCAGTTCCTTCACCCTCTTCTCCCCTCTTCCCTCCCTGAATCCCTTCCCCACTTCCAAAAAGTCTGTCTTGTTTTCTACCATTTCTCCTTTGTTTTATTAATATATTTATTTATATTCTAGATTTCTCATATAAGAGAAACAATGTGATATTTAACTTTCTGTGTCTGACATATTTCATTATGGTCTCAAGTTCCAATAATTTTCCTGCAAATGACATGATTTCTTTTTTCTTTATGGCTAAGTAATATTCCATTGTGTACAAACACCACATTTTCTTTTTCCATTCATTTGTTGATGGACATCTAGGCTGTTTCCAGAGTTTAGGTATTGTGAATTGGACTGCTATAAATATGAGTATGCATGTATCACTATAGTATGATATACTATAGTATAGTATAGTAAGTGGGAGGAGGGAATATACCCAGGAGATATATACTTGGGTCAAATGGAATTTCTATATTTTAGTGGGATTTTTTTGTTTGTTTGTTTGTTTGTTTTTTGTGGGTACTGGGGGTCGACCTCAAGACCTCGCGTGCAAGCAGGCGCCCGTGCTGCTGAGCGATATCACCGGCCCTTTTTTCTTATGTGGGTTCCGGGAGTCAAACTCAGGCCCTCGTGCTTGCCAGGCAGGCACTTACGCTGCTGAGCCATCTCACCGGCCTGATATTTTAGTTTTTTGAGGAATGGAATGATTTCCATAGTGATTGTACTAGTTTACATTCCCACCAAAAATGTAGGATTCCTTTTCCCCCACATCTGTGCTAGCATTTGTTGCTTTCTGTGTTCTTGACAATAGCCATTCTGACTGGAATAAGAATCTCATCAGTTTTTGTGGTACTTGAGATCAGACCCAGGGGTGCTCCTCCCACTTAGCTATGTACCCAGCCCTTTTAAAATTTTTTATTTTAAGACAGTGTCTTGCTAAGATAGTCACCTAATTTGCTCAGGCTGGGCTTGAATTTACAATCCTCCTGTCTCAGCCTCCCAGAGTGTTGGGTTTATAGGTGTATGCCACTATGCCCAGCTTCAGTGTTATTTTGATTTGCATTTCCCTAATGGCTAAAGATGATGAACATTTTTTCAGGTACTTATTGGGCATTTGTATTTTTTCTTTTGAGAAGTGTCTATTTGATTCATCTGCCAATTTTTTGATTGGGTCATTTGCTTTTCGGGATTTGAGTTCTTTATATATTCTAGATACTAGTCCTCTATCAGAAGAGTAGATGGCAAAATTTTTGTTTCCCATTCTGGGGGTTGTCTTTTTATTCTGTTGTTGTTTCCTTTGCTGTGCAGAAGCTTTTTAATTTGTTGATTCTTCACATTATTTCCCATACTATTGGAGTTCTGTTCAGGAACTTCTTACCTGTACCTATGGTTTCAGGTGTTTTCCTTATGTTATATTCCAGCAGTTTCAAAGTTTGTGTTTTCATTTGTAGGTCTTTGATCCATTTTTATTTGATTTTAGTACAGCGTGAGAGAGATAGATCTACTTTCGATCTTCTACACTTGGATATCCAGTTTCCTAGCACCATTTGTTAAAGTAGCCAACTTTTCTCCAACTATGTTTTTGGCTCCTTTGTCAAAAAATCAGATGACTGAAGGTAGATGAGGCTTTTTCTGTGTCTTTTGTTTTATTTCATTGGTCTACATGTCTATTTTGTGCTGGTGCCATGCTGTTTTTGTTACTATATCTTTGTTGTATAACTTGAAATCTGGAATTGTGGTGCTTCCCACTTTGCTCTTTTTGCTGAGGATTGCTTTGGCTATTCTGGCTCTCTTCTATTTCCATATAAAATTTAGGGTTTTTTCCTAGTTCTGTGAAGAATATTATTGGCATTAAATCCATAGATCACTTTTGGTAATATAGCTATTTAGACAATATTAATTCTACTTCTCCAGGAACAGGGATGTCTTTCCATTTTCTAATATTCTCTTCAGTTTCTTTCTTCAGAATTCTGAGTTTTCATTATAGAGTTTTTTCACCTCCTTGATCAGGTTTCTTCCTAGGTATTTACTTTTTTTGCAGCTATTGTAAATGGGATTGTTTCCCTAATTTCTTTCTCAGTGGGTTCATTATAGGTATACAGGAATGCTATTGATTTTTGTGTGCTGATTTTGTATCCTGGATAATATTATTTTTGAACACCATCTACTGCTTACCATTTGGACCTGACAACCTATACAGCATTTAGTATAGGTTACATGTTTAGTATCAGTATATCTGTGGGCATTTTTTCTTTCTTTCCTGAGACAGGGTCTTGATATGCAGCCTCCCCCGTGCTGGGATTTCAGGTGTGTGCCACCAAGCTCGGCTGCACCTGTGTTTTGACTGCAACCTTTCACATGACTACAGCGGTAGATTTTTCCATTTGTGGCATCATCTTGGGACTCAAAAAACTTTAGGATTTTGAAGTATTTCAGATTTTTGAATTAGGGATACTCAACCTATACCAAAGGGTGTTTTTAAAAGAACCAGGCTGGATTCGATGTACTAGATTTTAAAATAGGTCACTAACATTCTTGGATCCAGTATTTGCAGTTTTGACTTTTCTTAGAAATACCTGAACCATATATGTGATAATCATATAATATAATATAATATAGTAACTTATGTAGTTACTTGTAATTTTCCTGAGGCAAGATTTTGATTTTTGCATACTATAAGGCTGTTATGGGCAACTAAATAACTTAGCCAATCAGTGAAACAACCCAACATCTGAACATTCATTACTTCTTCTTTTTCCAGTATTGGGGATTGAACCCGGGGCCATGTACATACTAGGCAAGCACTCTACTGCTAAGTTACATACCCAAACCTTTTTAAATTTTATTTTGAGACACGGTCTCACTAAGTCGCCCAGGCTGGTCTCAAACTTGTGATCCTCCTGCTTTAACCTCCTGAATAGCTAGGGTTACAAGCACATGCCTGGCTATCCAAAGATCTGAGTATGTATCTGGCTTTATTCCTCTCTTCTCATCACCAAATAAGGAGAAAATCTAGCAAAGTGATAAAAATACTGTTTTTCCATAAAAGTGACACAGTATAGCATGCACAATGCCCTGGGTCTGATCCTCAGCACTGGGAAAAAAAGATGAGACAAGAAACTTTAATGAGACCTGAAAAGATATTAATACATGGACAAGAAGTATTTGTCTCTGGGAAGAACTGTTACTCTAGAAAAGTCCAGAAACCCATACAAACACTCTGTATTCCCCACAAACGTAAATATACTGCTGTGACAACCAAGATCCTCTATTGTTGCCTTTAAAACAGAGAACTGATCAACTAAGTAGGAAAGATTCTCAAAGGATATTTAAAACACTATGAGACTAGTGACTAACAAAAATAACCAAATTACTGAAGAAGGAATAATTACCTAATAAATCCCATAGTACTATTTATTGTTATTCAGTAGAACTAAATTGGATTTGTATTTCACACCAAACCCTACGAAAAATATATATTGAGATGAATAAGAGTTAAGTGCAAAACAAAATTCTAAAAAACTAGAAGAAAATAGAATAGTATATTTATAACATCTGTAAGAGGACAAGGCCAACTTAATAGAAACAAACAAGGATGAAATGCTATATGTTGACATAAGAACAAATGAAACTTTTGCACAATAAAAGTGTGGTTCTAAATTTTAGGCTATCACATTGATCTGTGTAGCTGTCTCTCCATCAGTGAACATACCATCTTTTTACTATAACTGTAGAAGAAGCCTCGGGATCAGGTAGAGTGACTCCTTCTACTTTATCCTTAAAAAAAAAAAAAGACTGTTTTTAGCTATTCTAAGACTTGTGCTTTTCCATATAAAATTTAGAGTAAACTTGTCTATGACTGCAAAAACCTTAGTAGGGGGCCGGTGAGATGGCTCAGCGGCATAATCACCTGCCTGGCAAGCGCGAGGGCCCGAGTTCGACTCCCAGAACCCATATACGAAAAAAGGGCCGGTGATATCGCTCAGCAGCACGGGTGCCTGCTGGCGCACGAGGTCCTGAGGTCGATCCCCGGCACCCACAAAAATAAATAAATAAATAAATACCAAAAACAAAAAACCTTAGTAGGATTTCAATAGGAATTACATTAAACCTGTAGATCAATTTGGGGAGAATCTACACTGTACTGTATTTTGAGTCTTCTAATCCATGAACACGGTAGTCTATTTATTTAGGTCTTCTTTGATTTATTTCATTAGCATTCTGTAATTTTCAGCCTACCTGTTTTATTAAGTTTATACCTAAGCATTTTATTTTCCTTGGAAAGACTGTACATATTGTATTTTTAACTTCAGATTCCATTTATTTGTTGTTAGTACTGTATATAGAAATGCAATTGCCAGGCTGGGGATGTGGCTCAGTGGTAGAGCTCTTGCCTTGCATGCACAAGGCCGTGGGTTTGATTCCCCAGCACCACCACCAAAAAAAAGGAGAAATGCAGTTGACTTTCTGTAGGATGGCAAGTTTTCATTATGTTGGCAAATGCATGTTTTAATAGGTGAGTGAGGATATATTCTTTCAGGATCCATTTAATAAGTGGAAATAAGAATCAGAGTAAATAACTCCATTTAAATGTGTATTTTATAGGCTGATTGGAATAAATGCAATTAAATGCAAATGACTGATGCATTACAAACAAATAAAAAACATCAAAAAACAAAATAACAATATAATGATGATGATAAACACATGGGGAAATAGGAATAATATGAAAACCTCACAAGTTTGGTCAAATCTTTTTGGAAAGAAGCCTAGAAATATATAACCCATGATTATGCTTTCTGATCTGGAAATCAGTCACTCCTTCCTTCCTTCCTTCCTTCCTCCTTCCTTCCCTCCCTCCCTGCCTCCCTCTCTCCCTTCTTTCCTTCCCCATCTCTTTTTTTTTTCGACAAGGTCTCACTAAATTGCCCAGACTGACTGAACTCTCAGCCCTCCTGCCTCAGCCTCCCAAATAACTAGTATTACAGGCATGTACTACCACACCCAGTGTCTGACCTAGAAATTCCACTTTCATGAACATACTGCAAGGAAATAACCAAAAGAAAAGAAAATGATACAAAATGCATTCATGGCTATACTGTGTCTGAGGAAGAAGCTAAACAACTAAAATGGCCAAAACACAAGAAAACCTATATAAATATTTTTAAAATTGTAAGATTAGCTAGTACTAATACACATAATGTTAAATGAAAGAAGAAAAACCAAACTGTCAACACAAATAATAAGTATATAACTATAGTGCATACATAGACTTTAACAGTGATCATAAGACAATTCTGAATGATGTAAATAGATTTTATGTGTTTACTTATTATTTTAAATTTGTTTTTGCAATGCTAGGGATTGAACCCAGGGCCTCGAGCATGTAAGACAAGTACTCTAGCATTGCATGGTACCCCCAGCCCAATAGATCATATTTATAATGATGAAAATGGTTTAAGATGATCAATAAAAAAGTTTTATAAATTATCCACACAAGCAACTCCATCCTGTCACTGGGTATCTTGTAGATATTGTTAAAATAACAATAGCTAAAAGAACTATTTAATGATATATATCCAAATTTTATCATTATTTATTTTCTAGCAAAAACTTGGCCCTCTTCCCTTAATCAAATCAAGGTTCTGTTCTTAATTAAATTAGTTTGTTTCTTTTGGAGATTAAAGTCAGAACATGTACTGGTTTTCATATTATGTCTCTGTCATATGTATGTAATTCAATTTTGCTAGGAGCACTTTCATCTTTCTACTTTAATCAACCCAAATGTTTTTGGAAAAATAATTTAATGTACAACAGGCATAGTGATTAATTTCTGTTCATTACAAGGATCTGTTCAAGTAGCAATCAAGTTCCTATATTGTTCTCATGGTTAAAAATGGTAAGGAAGATTAATCATTGTTAAATTATTTGCTTCCATTTCTTATGGGTGCTCTTATAAGTCTTCATCAAGTTAAGTGAAACTTCTTTTTTTTAAGTGAAAGTTTTAAGCAGAATATTATTGTAAAAACAATTGGTTCTTTTTGATACGTGAAAATACACAAAATTGCTACATTTGCGGTGACAATGGGAGCATATGACTCATAGTTACTGTGAGGATTTTATGGAATTGATATATTCACACTTATGTATGTCAGATCTAGGTAAATTATTTAAGTTCCTAGATGAAATGAGCATAAGAAAAGAAGCATGGCTGCATTATACAATAATAATGCTCAGGACAGTTTAAGCATCCAGGACAAGAAAGAGAAAGCTCAGATTTTTTTTTTTTTTTTTTTTTTTTTTGTGGGTACCGGGGACCGACCTCAGGACTTCACACGCCAGCAGGTGCCCGTGCTGCTGAGCTATATCACCAGCCCTTTTTTCATATGTGGGTACCGGGAGTTGAACTCAGGACCTCACACTTGCTAGGCAGGCGCTTATGCCGCTGAGCCATCTCACCGGCCCTAAAGCTCAGATTTTAAAACATAATATCAATGTTTAATTTTTTTTCCAATGTTGGGATTGAACCCAGGCACTCGTGTGGTAGATAAGCACTCTAGCACTGAGCTACATCCCCAGTTCAGCTAGATTATTTTTTTAAAGCCAACTACCTATAGTACATGTTAAAAAATGTAAACATACACTAAATATGTGTGGGAGAGGAGAAAGAACTCCAGGTTTAATCATAATGACTTCTTTACTTCAAAGATTACTTAGCAATCAGAAAAAAGAGCCAGTGACCAGCCAAAGTTCAAGCACTCAAGTGCACAGAGAAGCCCAAGCTTCCCATCAGAGATTTATTCTGAGTTGACTCCCAGATCTTTTAATTCTGGGCATCTCACTTCTAGTGCCACAGAACATTAAAAGCAGAAGTTTTTAATGGTACCAAATAGTACTGGAAGAAACAGAAAAATCTATAAACAGTAGACATAAGACCTTAAAGGTTGGAGTAACAAAGAGAGACACATTTCAATAGTCCTTAATAATCATAATAATAAACTGTCGCTGCTGTTGCTAATACTGAGTCATGACAGAAAAGCTTACGTCCATTCAATCGATTCCATTCCAACTAATAATTTTAGGTAGATGTCTAATGAAATGGATAAAATAGAATAAAATCTGATGCATTAATGAATGATAGGCAACATTTTGGGAGGACATATCATGTATTAGAAACTACTGTGAAAGCCTGACTCATATGAATACTTAGAGGAGGTTAGCTTCAGTTATCTGAAAAATTCAATTATATGGAACATTTCAATCCTTAAAAGATCTAGCGTAAGGCATTTTCGTGTCATTACACTGTCCAGTATTCAGTTGAGGCTTATACTTACCTACAGGGACAAAGGGGGAGTCTCTGGATTTCCTGATCAGTCGGGATAATTGGCCTTCATCCTCATGTGCTGACCACTGGCTATCAGAAGACATTTTTCTCTCTAGTAACCCTAGAAGATCAATGTGATTGCTGCGAATCATTCACAAGAATCCATTTACCCTCTCCCAATATACTGCTGCTTATGTGCTCTTCTGTCTTCGTTTGCTTGGTGTGCCTGTCTGCTCAATTGAAATAAACAGTTGTCTTTACTTCACTACAGAGTTCATCCCTCCCCAGGTCTCACTATCTAGTCCAGGATGGCCTCAAATTTACGATTGTCCTGCCTCAGCCTCCAGGGTGCCGGAATTATAGGTATGTACCTCCACACCTGGCAGAGTTCTCTCATTTTGAGGGGAAGGAATATTAGAGAAAAATGTATACATACAGAAACTGGCAATCTGATACCATAAATACAGAGTAAAAATTAAAGAGATCGTAATTCTGTTACTCAATATCCTTTCACTCACAGCATTTGAGTGAAACCTCAGGAATTCTTCCCCGAACACTAAGAACACAGCTTCTTTTACCATGGCAGTGTCAACACAAGCACAAATACCTCCAGATTCACAGGTGAGGGGAGAACACTCACTCCAATTCTGCAGAATGTGCAGACCATTATAAGGTCACTTAGATCATTTATCAAGCACCTGCTATGTGCCAGGTGGTAAGCGGGGCAGTGGGAGATACTCTTCTTTGTCTAAGATGAGTGGAGACACTTGTAAGAGCTACTACAGTTACAGTAGGTTTAGCAGCAGCTCAGTCTGTTACTGTGCAACCGACTTTGTTCACTCCCAAGCTCAAATACAATGGGTTCATCCTATGAACACAGTTTCATCAGAGGCTCAGGAGAGAGCTCAGTGGTGGAGCATTGCTTGCTAGCATGCTGGAAGTCTTGGGAGAAGTCTTGGGAAGGAGAAATAGAGAGAATCACAAAATATAGCCCAGTAAGAAGTGGCAGAAGCACAATACCTTCAACTTGCGGAAGCACTATACCCCACCACCTCACCTCTTCTGTCTCCTGGTCTCCTGGTGCTCTTTGAGAAAGAGGCTGTAGATAGAACAGGTGTGGTAAGGCCCAGACACATTTGCCTGCAATTTCCAAATAACTGATAGGAAAGCTGAGAGGCACACCCCCGAGGGAGTGGCCAACTGGTATTGGCCAAGGTTTCCACTACTCCTACTAGAAATTCAATAGAGCAGCGCCTGGCCACTGCCTTACACTGTGGAACACAACAGTTATAATCACGAAGCCTGGAAGAGGATGTATTTACGTAAGTCTGTCTACCTAGGGGAGCTCTCAGTGTTCCTCTGTGACTGTGAGTCTTGATATCTGATATCTGGGCCCCAAATCCAAGGGAGACAGGACACAGGCTCTTTGCACTGAGTTTGGTTGAAGGAAAGGGCAGGAAATGGGCATCCAAGGTCAAGACTCTCACTGTGCTTTAAGAATCTGTGCACAGTCAGGATCCTGGACTGCAGCTCTGGGACACAAGTGAATGAAGATAGAAGAGCACATAATCAATATATATTGGGAGAAGCTAAACGGATTCTTTTGAATGATTCATGGCAACCACATTGACCTATTGTTACTAGAGAGTAAAATGTCTTCAGATAGCCCGTGGTCAGCAGATGAGGATGAAGGCTAATCATCTTGACTGACCTTTGTCCCTGTAGGTATGCAGAGGGGCACCTGGGACAGGGTCCTCACAACTGCAGCCCGTGAGGTGCTTAAGCCTATGGAAAAGGTGTGACATCACTGTGGACTTGGCCAGTCGGAGGCAGGGCAGGAAGGCGCTGAGGGAGTCTGCTCCCTGCTCTTGCGCCTGCGCCAGACCTGAGGGCCATGCAGCTTGGAGGCGGAACAGCTTCTGTTCTGACCTGGCGGCCTTGGGTGGGGGCACTGCGGCCTCAGAGAAGCTTACTCAGCACCTCTGTGCCCCTCAGCCATGGAGACCTCAGAATTACAGCAGAGAACTCGGTTGCGTTCAAGGTTTTTGGCCTAATAATGTTTAATTTCTATGTTTCAGACTCACAATAGTACAGAGAACTGATTCTCCCTTGTTAATGTTTTTAATTCCTTCCATCTGAATTACAGACTGATGAGTCTTTATCTCTGTATGCTTTTGTATGCATTTGGGGTATTCTCATACATAACCATAGTACAATGATCAAAATCAGGAAATTAACATTGATATAACACTATTATTCCATCAAACGGTTTCATTCACATTTGGTTAGTTATCCTGATGATTTTATTTTTGAGTCAGTCTTGCTATGTACAAGGGTGATAAAAATACAGTGACTTTAAAGTTTATTACTGTAAAAGTCACATTGCTATTAATCCCCCTAAAGCCCCCTTCCACCTTCCTTGTTTCTTACCCCATCATTCCTGTCACTTTCTGAAGCAGTTCTTTTTTTTTTTTTTTTTTTAGATAGAGTCTTGCTGGCCTTAAACATGGCAATCCTCCTGCCTCAGCCTTCCCAGTGGTGAGACTATAGGCATGTGCCACCATGCTTGGCTTCTGAAGCAGCTCTGGAAGTATTGTTTCCTGAATGTCTTTACAGGGTATGATAAAAAATATGGTGAATGAAATTGTCAGGTGCCATCCTATAGAAAGACAGTTTCCTAAAAACTGTACAATGTATCTTCATTCATTTTATCCACCAGGTCTGGCACTGTATGACTTCTGGTTCTTCCCCAATGTCAAAATGAGCAGGAAGGTAAATATTTTGAATTGATTCAGAAGGTGAAGGCAGCCACAACAGTACAACTAAAGACATAAAATAGGACTTCTAGAACTGCTTCAGAAATTAGCGAGAACGACAGGCTAAGTGTGTTGGAAGAGAGAGGAATTATTTTGAGAGGGATTAATGGCAATATGTCTTTTACTATAACACGTTTTAAAAAATTAAATCATTCACCATATTTTTATTATACCTCATCATTCAAGCTGGCCTTGAACTTGCCATCCTCCCTGTAAATGTTTGTACCCCTCTATCTTAGTAACTTTTCTCCTTGCTGAGGCAAAATACCCAACACCCAAAGTTAAAGGAGGAAAGGTTTATTTCAGCTCACAGTTTATAGCAGTTTTAGCCTATAGTCATCTGACTCTGAGGCAGGGCAGCATAGCAGAGGGGCATCAACAGAGGAGAAACAGTTCATGGTGTGGCAGGCAGGAAGCAACAGGCAATAAGCATCAAGCAGCGGCAGCAAACCTGCCTTCTTTCTATCCTTTTATATTCCATACAGGCTACCAACCTATTGATTGGTGCAACCTATATGCAGGGTGGGGCTTCCATTATCCACACCCTTAATCCCAGTGTCACACCCTTAACCCACATTCACACACCCTAGTCCAGCCACCTTCAAAACTCCATTTATGACTGTATGAAGCTTTGAGGGGACATCTAGACACAAACCACAATCTTGTCTAGGATCCAATCAAGATCACATACTGCATTTAGTTATCATAGCTCATTAGTCTCCTCTAATCTGACATATTGCATTAATTGTCTATGTCTTTCATAACCCTGATTGCCAGTGCAGACCATTGATTTTGTAGAATGGCTCTCAATTTAGTTTTTTCCTGATGTATGTTTTCACATTACCCTTGAAGTTAGGTATTTTGGGCAGAATACCACAAACGTGATGTTGTGTCTTTTTGGTATATAATTATCAGGAGGCACATGAAGTCAACTTGTCTGGTTGTCCTCTGATTCATTGTTGTTTTCAAATATTTACCAACCGGCTGGCTCCTCTGGGAGAGCATTTGCCAATTTCTATGGAGTAAATACTCCCACCATAGGCAAATTCAAGCTACTGCCTATCATTGCTGGACACAAGTTGGGAAGTGCTCCTCTCCTGAGTTGGTGTGTGTTAACTCTGGCACTACTGCCTTGATCATGTGGATTAGGATGATGTCTGCCAGCTTCGCTGATGTAAAGGTACTGTCTTTCCCTCTGTAATTAAGAAGTACTTTGTTAATAATTTAACATTATTCAAATATCCTGTTATTTATCACACTTAACCCTATTAGTATTAGTGTCCATTAATATTTTTACTTGAATCTGTTAATTCTGTTTGCCAAATGATAATTTTTCTGAATGAGTCACTCATTGTACATTAATTATTTGTCATTCTCTTAAGAATATCTTTCCCTTTTCTCTATTTCATTATTCATTTATTTATATCTGTTTGGTTGCTTGGATTCCTATTTTACTCAGTCTGTTACTATGATTACTTATTTTGATGAGCAAATTGCTCCAGATTTGGTGAGCCTTTGAAAACTGCTTTCTCGGGTTGGTGAGATGGCTCAGCGGCATAAGCGCCTGCCTGGCAAGGAAGAGGTCCTGAGTTCGGCTCCCGGAACCCACATACGGTGATATCGCTCAGCAGCACGGGCGCCTGCTGGCACGTGAGGTCCTGAGGTCGATCCCCGGTACCCACGAAAAATAAATAAATAAATAAATAAATAAATAAATAAATAAAATAGCATACTCTACTCCAAAACACGTTCTGTTAGTACATGTTAATAAAAATATTAAAAAAAAAAAAAAAAAAGAAAACTGCTTTCTCTGTCTTAATGACATGTCCTCAGGAGAATTGGAACTTTAAGCCCCAGTCTAGGCTACTTAGACTCTGTCTCAAAATAAAATAAATAAATAAATAAAAGGGCTGGGGATGTAGCTCAGTGCAAAGGCACTGGATTCAATCCCCAGTAATGGAAAAAAAAAAAAAAAAGTCATGTAATTGGTTTTGTATTGCACTTACTTTTCTACATTTTGTTTTCTCTCCCTCAACTATGTTTTCAAAATTCATCTGTATAGATCAAGTTAGTTGATTTTAGCTGCTGTGTGATGTTCTATCAGTTTGTTTATCCATTTGTCTATCAGTGGCAAATGCACTGGTTTGAATGTTTCGTTATTATAAACATTGTATTGCAGGGAGTATCTTCAAATCTGTCACCTTCTGCTAATGTATGAAAGTGTCTCATTGGAGGGTTTTCAGAGGGTGTTTGTTTGTTTGTGATATTGAGGATGGCACCAGAGATGCTCTACCACTTAGCTACATTCTTAACCTTTCTTATTTTTAAAATTTTGAGACAGGGTCTTGCTAAATTGACTAGGCAGACCTCAAACTTGGGATCCTCATACACAGCCTCTGAGTAGCTGAGATTATAGGATTGTACCACCAGACCCAGCCAGAATTTTTTTAAAAGCACAACTCATGGTAAGAAATACACTTTATATCAAGACCCAGTTCATACATGAAGTAAATTTAACAAAATAATACTTGCCCTTATTATACCTATTTCCTATTCTCTTGCTTTCTCTTTTATTTCATTTTTATAAAATACTGGACAAGACCACTAAGTTAATTTCATGAGTTTTGAATGGGTTAAGAAAATTCTCTAACTCTAACTCAGCTGGATGTGGTGGTGCACACCTGTAATCTTAGCACTCAGGAGGCTGAGGCAGGAGGGTTGCTGTGAGTTCAAGGCCAGCCTGGAATGCATAGTGAGTCCAAGGCCAGTCTGAACTACCTAGCAAGACCCTGTCTCAAAAAAAAAAAAAAATCTAGAAGTAGACATTTTGGATCAAATGATGGGTGGTATTTTTTTTTCTCTTTTCTTTTTTCCTTTTTTCTTTTCTCATTCTCTAATTTTGTTTTGTGGTGCTGAGGAATGAACCCAGGGCCTTGAACATGCTAGGATAGGGGCTTTTTTTCTTATTCTGGGTGGGGGCTTGACCCAGAGGTCATGCATGCTAGGCAAATACTCTACCATTGAGTACATCCCCAGCCCAATAGGTACATTTTCACTTTTAGTAGGTCTTGTCAGTTGTTCTCCAAAGCAGTTGTGTCAATTTTGTACTGTATGCAAGTCCTAGTTTCTGCACATTTACCAACACTTAAAATGGTGAGACTTTTAGGTTATTGGTAGTCTAAATATGTAAAATGAATCTCCTTGAGATCGATTTGTAATTTCCTGATTAGTAGAAATGTGGAGTACTTTTATAAATAGCATTGGTCACTTGAACTTCTTCTGGGAATTACCTGTGCTATTTGTACATTTTTCTATTGGGTTGTTTATCTTCATTATTATTACTGGTTTGCAGGAGTCAGGTAGTAGCAGACTTACTAGTAGCAGATACTAGACACCAGTATTTTTCATTTATACATGTTACATTTATACATGTCCTACCTATCTCTCAGTCTATAACTTTCATTTTAACACTATTTAAGATGTCTTTTAGATAGACTTTTTGTTGTAGTTAATTTTTGTTGTAGAGTTGGGGATTGAACCCTTGCTTTGGGAAGCAAGAAAGCTGCTGCCTTGACATACTGTCAATCTTTGCATATTCAGCACAATCTGTAAGTGTCTCACCTAACTGAATCAGTGTTAGTAAGACATGAAGGTTTGTTTGTTTGTTTATATTTCATTTTTTGGCAGTGTTTGAGATTGAACCCAGGACACAGTGGGTGCACATCTTTCATCACTGAGCCACCCCTCAAGCCCAGAAAGACTTCAGGGATTTTGAAGTTTGATATCTCTGTCAGAAAAATTGTTGTTTCAGAAATAAAAAGTTAACAGGTTCACATCAGATGCAAATGTTAACAATTGTAGATGTATTGCTGGAGTGGGGGTTACTGGCCTTGTCTCGGAATTGTCGCCCGAGCTGTTCCCTCTGCCTGAAAGTCCTTTCCCGGATAGATGTTCATGCAGTTTGTTCTCCTACTTCAGTCAGATTTGTGCTTCAGAATCATTCGGCGAGCTCTTTCCTCAGAAAATCCTTATCTCTACCTTTAGCTCTTGGTGCTCCTTATTCTGCCTTTAAAATATTTTAAAAAATAGAATCCATCACTCTCAGACATATTGACTTGTTTATCTGTCTCCCCACACAAAGGAAGTTCTCTGAGAGCAGGAACTTTGTATGTCTTGATCACTGCTATATACTGATGCCTGGCAAATAGTAGATCCTCAATAAATAGTATATTTTTTAAATGAGGAAACAAACATATAAGCAAGGCAGAGTGTTCCATGGGATTTGGCTAGAACTGTAGGAAGATGTGTTCCACATGCTTATATATAAGAATTATCTACCAGCCTAGACCAGATGGTGGCACTGTTCCGTCATGCAGAGAGACCTTCCTGAGGACAAAACCATGTTCTAAAGCAGAGACCAAAGGCTGAGAGAGTCATAAAAAAAGAGACAAGTGGCAAGGCATGATGGCTTGTACCTGTAATCCCAGTTGCTCGGGAGGCTGAGGCAGGAAGATCCCAATTTGAGGCCAGCTTGGGCAACTTAGTGAGACCCTGTCTTAAAATAAAAACTAAAAAGAGTATGGGAAGACCCTGGATTCAATTGCTGGTACTGCCTCCACAGGAAGAGTTGGCTTTCGCTGTGGAGAGACAATGATGATCTCAACTTACCCAACGAAAAAGGAATTTCCAGGATAGATCACAATGGGCAAAGAAATAAATGAGTGGTAAGGAGGTAGAGTGAGTACAGATCACTTATTCAGAAACTTTGATTTCAAGTTACTAGACGAAGAAGGGAAGTCAACTCTGAGACAGAGACAGGAACTTAATTGGATGTGATATACAAAGTGTGTACATAAAAATAATACATTTATGCAATACCTCCTATATACCTGGCCTTTGCTGGTACCCAGTACACAGAGATAAGATAAAATTATGTGTTGAGAAGCTAGCAATTTAGTGGGAGAAGGAAGCACAAAAACAATAATCACTGTGAAGGGCTGTTCTTATTTTTGTTTGTACCAGTAGCACCCAGCCTGTACTGGGCACAAAGCACGTTCTCAGTGAATATATACAGAATGAGTTAGAGTACTTGAGCAGAGTAAGAAGTGTTTGGGTAGCAGCCAGAATGTAGGACTAATTAAAGCTGCCTGGAGCAGCCAGGCAGTGATCATAGCAGTGGGTATTTAAGGGAACCTTAAAGAATAGGAGTTTTCTCTAAAGAAGAGGACGAGCAGGAAGAGGGTCATTTCAGGCAGCTGTTTTAGAGAAAACAAAAGCATGAAAAAGAATACTTGGAGAATAGGTGGAAGGAAGACTCATTCCTTGGATTTGCTGTATGATCCAACAGAGGTATAGGAGACGTATTTGAAAAAAAGGCACTTGAAATTCTTTAAGGAAGGAATCTCTGCATGTCGTTAATGGTACCTACCATCACAATCCTTATAACTTTCTTTTCTATTGTATCTGATACACCATTCACATATCTAGTTAAAATATTATTGACATAGTAATTGTAAACATAACATGTCCTAAAAAGAAGTAGAATTAAGCCAGTCATGGTGGTGCATGCCTGTAATTCCAGAACTGGGGAGGCTGAGGCAGGAGGATCGCTGTGAGTTTGAGGCCAGTCTGGGCGACATAGTGAGTTCAAGGCCAGCCTGAATTACATAGCAAGACCCTGTCTCAAAAAAAAAAAGTAAAATCAATTGATGGGGGAAATAAGTATAAGTATCTGTCTTGGTTACTTTTCTCTTATTGCTGAGACAAAATACCCGACACCCAAAATTAAGGAAGGAAAGGTTTATTTAGCTCACAGTTTGTGGAGGTTTCATCAGCTGGCTCCAAGGCAGGGTGGTGTGGCAGAGGAGCAACAGTTCATGGTGGCAAGACAGCAAAAGCAACAAGAGCAAAAAGGGAGGAGAGTGAGGGCAAGCCTCTTCCCTCCCTTATATTGTATGCAGGCTACCTGCCCCAGGGCGGGTGCAACACTCCCAATCCCATCACTGGACCTGAATCAGTCCTGAACTCTAGAAGCCCGCCCCCATGACTACATGAGGCTTTGGGGGGACAACCAGACACAAACCACAACAGTATCCTAGCCAGCCCCAAATTCTCCATAGACAGCATCACATTCTTTGTCAGGTGGACAATGTGATTCACCCCTTGTATTTACAGTCATTTGTACCTTATGAAATATTTCCTTATCTTTTAATTTTAGTTTTTCCTTTGGCTAATTTGTCTCCCTGGCTTCTACCTTATATATTGTGGCTAGTTCTAGTTCTGAGAAAGATTAGTCTTTAATGCCCAAATTGTTGTAATATTTTATTTGTTGCTAATAATTTGATTTGTCCTATTATTTTGATATTATATTATATATTCCAGTCTGGGGAAATAAACAGTCACATTGCAAAAGAAACAAGTCAATTAACATAGCGTCATTTGGAATTTCTTTCCCAACAAACACATCCTTTCACCATGGACCAAATATTGTTAGTGATACAGATGGAGACAAGAAGCCAGACTTTTTTTTTTTTTTTTTGCATTAATTCAGACTTTTGAAAAATGAGGATTTCATAGATTTTTGTGGTCATAACCAAATTTTGTTAGTTTACAATCAGAAAGGGAATCCAATAAGTGCCATTTGCAGTATTGACTATCTACTTCCCATTGGTAGGATACAGGAAAGTTTCTGTAACCCATCGTTGGCTAACTACAGTACTGGACATCTCAAAGACACTTAATCAGGAACACGAACTCTTGAGGTACACAATGTCTTAGATTACAAGTCCCCTCTATTATCATCTATGATTGAGGTTTTTCATAGTATCTGTAAACTAGCCCTAGCTTCTGCACTAAGAAATGTTGACCATTGGCCCCACAGCTAGTTTAGATTTCATTTGTGTTAACAGCATCAGTAACCTGTTGAGTTAAAATATAGGGCTTTTTTTACCTTTGAGTTTAAGACTAGTTCTGTATAGTTTATTTTTTAATCTAATTTTGTAGTACATAGTTGTTTTTTTAAAGAGTTCCCTGTCCTTTTCCTTCTTTATAACATTCACTCTGTATGTCCTGCTTTCTTTTATTTAGGGCAAAGTCCTCTTTTTAAGAGACGTCTTTTTTTTTTTTTTAAGTCAACTTTATCTTCTAAAATTCTTAGTGTAGTGCCTATACTTCCAGTGAAGTCTCTTTCAGTTCTACCATTATTTTTATCACTTAAGAAAATATATCAAGGCAAATTCCAAATATGTCAGATAATTTTGAAAGTTGTATATGAAGGTATTTGGACTGTACAAAATGTATTCTAAAAGAATGGGAGTCAGGCCAGGCATGGTGGCATGTGTCTATAATCCCAGCACTTGGGAGGCTGAGGCAGGAGGATCACTCCAAGTTCAAGGCCAACCTGGCTACATAGTAAGACTGTGTCACACACACAAAAAAATAATAAATAAAAAATTTTAAAAAGGGAATGAGAATCAGTAGAAGAGTTAAAGGTTTTTGGGTTTTGTTTTTCTGGTCCTGGAGATTGAACTGAGGACTTAATTTATCCTAGGCAAGCACTCTAAAACTGAATTACATCCTCAGCCCAAAGAGAATTTTTGGGATTCTTATATTTTGGGTTTGCGAGTATCGATGTAGTTGAAGATTATTATTTCCCTTTTTTTTTTTTTCCCAAGTCCAAGTCTAAAAGGATTTGGTGTGTTGCACACCTGAGGTTTAAAAAAGTGAATTTAAGAGTTTACCTTCTGAAATTTTTCAGGACAGATGGTACTAATAGTACCTGATAGGGTTCTTTTTACTGAGGCTAAAGAGAAATTTTGATATTCCCTCTCTCTCTCTCTCTGTTTGAGACAGAGTCTCACTATGTAGTTCAGGATGGCCTTGAACTCGAGCTCACTTTGGAGCCCAGGCTAGCCTCGAACTTGCAGCAGTCCTCCTGCCTCAGCCTTGTGTGCTGGAATTATAGATGCGTGGTACCATGTCCAGCTGTTATCTTTTACACTAGGAAAAAAAAATCACCTAGTTTTAATCAATATTTATTTAATTTGTTTTTTATTTGTTGTGAGCTTGCTGTGGAAACAATCTAAAATCCATGGTTAAATTCAATGTTATGTCTTCTGTTGGCACTGGGTATCATCTCAGAACACTGGGCCAGCATTATTGTTTAGAGTTGTACTTTTGCAGAATTTTGGCAGGCAACAAATACAAAGAAAAGGAAAATATAGAACAAGCCAGCAAGAGCAAAAACGAAGCCAGCTTTTTTCCCCCAGTGCTGGGGATAGAGCCCAGGACTTCACACTGAGATACCTCCCCCGCTCCTTTTTATTTTTTATTTTAAGACAGGGTCTGCTAAGTTGCCCAGGCTGGGCTCCAGCTTGTGGTCCTCCTGCCTCAGCTGGGATTGTAAGTGTGCACCATCACACCTGGATACAATTCCAGTTTTATAATAGTTTTGAGCCAGAAAACCTAATTTTGTTACAATAATGCTAGTTTTTATTAAACCTAATCAAAGAAAAACCAATTTGTTTGTAAAGGAGTTTAGAGTCATGAGAAATGTGTACCTAAGAGAAGAAAAACTGGGTGGCAAAAGACTTAGAACAGCCATAGTTAAGGACCTGCTGAACATTTATAAATCACAAAGAAAATTGTTCATCTTTGTAATCTGTTTAACATTAGAATTATGACTGATAATATTTATCAAGCCATCAGATTTCTAGGAACCCTATAACTTTGGAAGGTATATTAATAGTGCATTTGTATAAATATAGGTCCAATGCGTGTCTTTTTTTTTTTCCTCCAGGGACCTTCTGGAAATCCTAAAGTTGGCTCTAGTCCAAAAGACTTAATTTTAGAATTTGTCAAAGGTATCAAAAGTTTAAAACATTTAGTTAAATAAGACCATTGCAAATAAAACCATGGTGATAAAACAAAAAAAAAAATTTAATACACAAGGCACAAGAAATGATAAAATCTTTTTTATATACACTACCTAATAACTGCAGAAAAACTCAGTATTTCTATTAAGTGGAGATCAATGCTCCAGAAAAACTGACATTTAAACACGGAGAATCACACTTTAGATTTGCAACAATTTACCTTTAGTATTTGATCAGCCTCTACACAAACCTACAAATAATTTTTACCTGCTTGATCACACATGGAATCTCCCACAAGATCTATACCTTTTCAAAATCCTTTTGCAACCTTCTCAAACTTTTTGCAATGCTGAGGACCAGCCTGATGTGGACGGAACAGGCAATAATTAATATTAATAAATTGGCATAAAAATAAATCAAGAGTCTGTCCTAGGCTTACATGATTGTGGCGAGACCCCCAGCTACCTTAAGGACAGATTAATCTTTAAGCCAACAGTCAGAGCTGAGACTAGCAAACGTTCTGTGAAATTCTGGTGCCTCAAAGCATGATAACATGGCAGCTGATGACTTGACTGGTACAAATTGCGTCTAGCTCAGTAGTTGCATCTAGCAGACAATCAGGTTACTAGTTAACCATGATCTGTTCCAAAAATGCATTGGTTCCTCAATTCTTGAACCTTGACCACGTCAGCAATTCACCGCCACTGTTTCCTGCAGACCACCAGCACATCCCCCAATCATGCTGTGCACCTAATAAAGGCAAAGATACCTGTGCCTCGTGTCCTTGCCCATCATTGGGCTTTGACCATCCTGGTGCCCCTTGTAACTAAAATATATGTTTTGTCTGTGTTTTATTTTGTCATCGTACCTCTGAGCAGATTGGTGTTCCTAGGCCAGGGCCCCGATATCACAACTTGTCTAAACTCTTAAGACATTCTCATATTCTATAACTTCTCTTTATAAAGCATTTCTCATTTTTCTTACATACAGAGAGTTGCTCCCTTCCTATATACATTTATAGGCTAATTACCCATTCTTTTTTTTTTATGTGGGTACTGGGAGTCGAACTCAGGACCTCACGCTTGCCAGGCAGGTGCTTATGCCACTGAGCCATCTCACTGGCCCCTCCATTTTTAATAATAGTCTGAATTGCTTACAGAAATTTTGAGGCACTAACCACAGCTAGCTAGCCATCATTTAACTATTTTTAGGGCTTGTGGATATTAGTTTTTGCCTAACCAAGAGCCCTATAAGTTAAATACATGGGTATTTTGTTGATTAAAGGTCATAGCTGCTTTATATTAGATAAGCAATATTAAACAAATCTTACCAAGTTAGGTAAGGAATGAAAACCTTTTGGGTTCATGTTTAATATATGTGTGCTCACTTATTTCTAAGTCAATTTGGTACCATGTAGACAGTAAACAAAAAAGAGGATAATGGAATGGGGTATGGTAGGACATGCCTGAAATCCCAGAACTTGGGAGGGTGGGAGTTCAGGCCAGTCTGGACTACAAAGTGAGTTCAAGGTCAGCCTGAACTACATAGTGAGACCCTGTATCAAAAAAAAAAAAAAAAAAAAAAAGTGGAATCTAAATTATATTTATAACAAAATGAAAAAAGTTAAGGTTTTAAGGTCACCTGTTAATATGGCTAAATTTATCCAGGCTGACCTCAAACTTCCACTCCTCCTGCCTTGGCCTCCCAAAGAGCTTGGGCTACAGGCATATACCACAATGCCTGGTATAATTGTAGTTTAAGGATTATCTTAAAGGTGTCCATGTTGTCAAGCAAGGGCTTGTCACCTGACATGCATAGGGGTCAAGATTATGGTACCAAGTTTTTATAAAAAGGGCCGGTGAGATGGCTCAGTGGCATTAGCACCTGCCTGGCAAGTGCGAGGTCCTGAGTTCGACTCCCAGAACCCACATACAAAAAAAGGGCCGGCGATATCGCTCAGCAACATGGGTGCCTGCTGGCGCGCGAGGTCCTGAGTTCAACCACCTGTACCCACACACACAAAAAAAGTTCTTATGAAAAGAAAATTTTACTGAGTGGCCCACCAACAAGGAGGTCAGAAACTTCAAAGCTTAAATCCCCAATTGGTTGGTAGTAGGAGATCTATAGAAAGGAAGAGGGGAAAAGATCTTTATTGGTTGGATGCTAAGAAGGGACACTTCTTATATTACTTTCAGGGGTGTTATATTTACTTTCAGGGGTGTTATTTTTGCATGGATGATTTGAGCCTGTGACATCACCAACCTGATGACCTGAGTTCTGCTCATACACATTCTTGAAAAACCAGTTCCAAACCTAAGAATCATTAGTGAAAGGCCTGGATGCTTTTCCTGAAAGACAAGTTATAGAATGCAGAATGGCTTGTTTCCCAAAGGCCAACTAACCTTTTTTATAAGGTAAGTCTCAGCTGTTTTATCCTACAGGCCTGCAATAAGCCTGCCTAAGTTTATGTCACCTTGTGGGAGGAATAAGTCCTCTATCAGGTGCTTGCTTGAAGAAATTCTATTGCAATAATTTCTTTAGGAATGTTAAATTACACAGTTCCCCTGTTGTCCAAGCAAATTACAGTGTGGGAGGGTCAAAATTTCACTTCATAGGTCCCTAAAGGCTAGAAAGTCTATTCCTAGGATCTGCTGTGTAGTTCAGCAGAATATTTGAAAATAAAGGCACTTGAGTCTCTTTAAGGAAGAAATCTCTGGATCTCATGAATATTGCCAGTGATCATGACCCAGGTTATTATTTTCTTTTGTCTTTTTGGTTTTTTGTTTGTTTGTTTGTTTTGAGACAGGTCTTGCTATGTAGTTCAGAATGGCCTTGAACTTACTATGTAGCCCAGGCTGGCCTCAAACTTGCCACAATCCTCCTATCTCAGCCTCCCAAATGCTGGGATTCCATACAGGTGTGTGCCACCAGGCCTGTCTCTTTTGTCTTTTGTATCTGACACAATCAGGAAAAAAATTATTATTATAATAATCACAAATGTAGTGTTGCCTTAAAAGAAGTAAAAGCACCCTAGCCAGCCACAGATTTATCAAACTTTGCAAGGTGTGGTTTGCCTTTTGAAATTTCCCTCTAATCTTTACCAAGGCTATGTTGCCTAACACAACCTATAATATCCTGACTCTGGGGGAATCATAGGAGGTAAAATACACCCACACCACACTTTTATAATGTAAATATGTACTTTAGCATAAGGGTAGCTGGGTGTGCCTCAAGTAGTTGTGCCTGGGGAAAATAGGAACCCATCTGTGCATTCACTCATTTGGCAGATGAGGCAAGGTGTGTACAGCAATTCCAAAGTAACAATGGGTGAGTTTTACCCATGTAATGCGCCTTGTTAAATTTCTGTGCATTTAGGATTTGTTTTTTAAAATATTTTCTTAGCTGGGAATGGTGATGAGTGCCTGTAATCCCAGCACTTTTGAGGCTGAGGCAGGAGGATCACCAAAAGTGCAAGGCCAGCCTGGGCTACATAGCAAGTGAAGGCCAGCCTAGATGACAGAGTGAGACCCTGTCTCAAAAAAATAAAAAAATAATGTTTTTTAATGATTTTTCTTGTAGAATTAGCCCAATTCAGTACAGTGGCACACGAAAAACCAGATTTGCGAGTTTGGGGGAGATGGAAAGTGAGTCATCGGGTGACTTGTGCACCAATGATGATGATGATGATGAAAATTATGATGATGACACTGACATTGACATTGACCAGTTGAACCAAAGATCCTGTGACATTGAGACAGAGCAAGAATTGACCAATACAGACACAAGGAATGAAGACCTCCTTGATTCAGATGGTGAAGAAAATATCAAAGTGAGTATATAGTTGACTAGCTGAAATGAAACAAAATTGTCACACATGCCTGAATGATCCAATGTTAGAACTAGTTCCAAAAATATAATTAGGTTCTTGGCAGAGGTGAAACCTATTGGATGGAATGCCAGCACTGTGATTCAGTGTTGGAAACTGTTCATAACAGATGATATTCTACAAGATGTTGTGAAACACGCAAATATTGAAATACAACTTAAATGTTCTGTATGCACTGATAGTCAAAAATGTGTTTATTATGACACCTCGCTATCTGAACTGAAGGCATTCATAGGTCTGCTGTACTTAGCAGGGCTTTCTCATGGTAATCGCAGGAATGTAAAAGAGTTGTGGAGAAGTGATAGGAGCAGGTTTGAGGTTTATAGAATAATGAGGAAACTGAGGAGATTTGGTTTCCTTCAAAATTGGCTGAGGTTTGATGACAAACCATCCTCCAAGAAAAAAAAAGAACCGATAATCTGGCTGCTATCTGCTCATTAATTGATAACTTTGTGTTAAACTGCAAAGCAGTTTACACACCATCTGAATACATGACTGTTGAACAGCTTGCAGCATTTTGTGGTCACTGTAGCTTTAGGCAGTATTTACCAAATAAGCCTTCAAAATACAATATAAAAATATATGCCCTGGTAGATGCAAAGACATATTATACTTTCAACTTAGAAATTTATCCTGGAACTCAGCCACCAGGTCCTTATTTGTGCAGTAATAAACTGAATAATGATATAAACAGACTTATTGCTCCTATCTCCCAGACTCATTGGAATGTGACATTCAACAATTGGTTTACCAGTTGCCCATTGATGTTACATTCACTAAGAGAGCACCAGTTGACCAGCGTAGGAACCATATGCAAGAAAAAAGTGGAAATTCCCATAGAAATGTTGCAAGTTCAAAATAGAGAATTGCACAGTACAATTTTTGGATTTCAGAGAGACGTAACATTGGCTTCCTGTATGGCAAAGAAAAAACACAGTGGTACTGCTGATGTCAACATTGCACCATGATGGCAATATTGATAGAGATACCTTGACACAAAAATAGCCAGAGATGGTAAATTTTTACAATAAAACCAAAGGCAGAGTAGATGTGATGAATTATGTGGCAACTATAATGTCACCTGAAACACAAGGCATCAGCCAATGACTGTGTTTTACTCAATCCTAAACATGTCTGGCAGAAATAGCTTCATAGTTTACAAAGAAAATAACAAGTGCAAAATATCACAGAGAAATTTTCTTAGAGAATTTGGACTGGAACTGATAAGAGAACAACTACAATAGAGAAAGGACAAAATGTTTCTATCCAAGTAGCTATGCAGAAAAATTTTGGAGCTGACATGTGAACAGGTAGGTGTAACATCATAAAGACCTACTAGGATAATATAAAAACCAAAAAGATGTCAACTGTGCCCCCCCAAAAAAAAGAAAGACAGGAAAACAAAACACATATGGTATTAGTGTAGGCAATACTTATGTATGGAACACCCAGTTTTCATGTGTGAAGACTGCCTTAGGTGTGACAGTTGAAGCAAAGATTATTTCTGTGGTTGACTTTTGTTTGTATTTTCACTGTAGTTCACATAAGAATTTATTTCTGCTTTTTTTTTTTTAGGGTTTTTTTTTTTGGTGGGTACCGGATGTCGACCTCAGGACCTCACGCGCCAGCAGGCACCTGTGCCACTGAGCGATATCACCGGCCCTTTTTTCGTATGTGGGTTCTGGGAGTCGAACTTGGGCCCTCACGCTTGCCAGGCAGGCGCTTATGCTGCTGAGCCATCTCACCGGCCCCCCTTTTTTAGGCTTTTTAAGCAAGTGAACAGTTGATGTGCATTCTAAACACTTATTACATATTTGATATTTTATTTTATTTTATTGATTTTTTATTTTCCTCCTGACAAAAGAGGAAGACAAGAGAGATGACAAGTATGGGATGCCACCTAGGAAAGAAAAACTAAACACATGTGCTATCAGCGTGAGACTTGTGTATGGAACATGCAGTTGCCATGTATAAAGACTGCCTTGGGTGTGACAATTAAAGCAAAGAGTATTTCTGTGGTAGACTTCTGTTTATATTTTCATTGTAGTTCACATAGAAATTTATTTCTGCTGTTATTTTTTAGCTTTCGTAAGCAAATAAACAGTTGATGTCAAAAACATTGATGTGCATTCTAAACGCTCATTACATATTAAAATTTTAATATTTTATTTTATTGGTATTTTATTAAGTGCACATTGATTAATATAATGAAATTCATAAAATTAAAATTAATTCATCTATAGAAATACCTCTAAAAAATAAATGTGAGCATTACATGCCACCAGAATGCACCAGATTTGCCATGCTGCCCCTTAAGGACAAAGGGAGTGTGTTTGTACTGTATGTAGAGACAGGGTGGCTCTGGGAAGGTCAAAGGTGTTCTGCACTGTGGGGAAAAAGCAGCAGCTTCATGGCTGTCCCTCTGAGCAGACTGGAAGGGGTGACAAGAACAGCTTCAATCCTTTTATTTTCTAGATGCAGAGGTTTCTAAAGGAAAAGTTCTGATCTAGAGGGACTCAATCATTTCTCAGACTCTACAGTTTTGTTGTGGAGAGATTCGCTACAGTTTTGTTGTGGAGAAAATGTGTGCATTTTCTCTTTTCTCCATGAGAAGTTCTGGATGGAAACCAGCATGTGCCTAGAATCCCATGGTGTTTGGCCCATTTTTTTATTTGTTTGTTTGTTTGTTCCCTGAGTTTGTTTTTACTTTGCATGTTATTCGAGTTTTTCTTTATGAAGTTCACTTTCCTGTCTACATATCTCGGACTCTTTTGCTAGCTTCTATTATGTAAAGAAAGAAGCTTGGCTATCTTTAATGCTGTACCTGATAGGGGAGTTTAAGAATATTTTGGTAGCTCTTAAAGACATTGTAGAAAATTTAGGTGATCTATCAGACCATTTATTCTCCTCTATTCACCAGTCATCTTCAGTGAAAGCCTTGGGGTATGAGGTTGCGTCTAGGGATGGAGTAGGATTGATTTAGGGTAGGTAGGGTAAAGTGGGGAGAACGGAGGCAGAGGCTAGGTGGCATGGAGGAAAACCTTCTCTGGGAGGCTTGGGGTAGAACACCTGATGAGCCAAACTGGCTGCCCTGGCTGATGTTTCACGGTTCCTCCGAGCTGTGGGGCGCTCGGTAGGGCCCAGGATACTATGATGTGGCTCTGATCAGTAGTCCTGCCAGGTGGCGATACTTTTTCACAGGGCGGAGCTGTGTGCCTCCTAAAGTCGGATCTCTGGAAGAAAGGGGCTTGATTGTCATTACCTAAGGTGAGGTGGCGGATGAACTATGGCAGGAATCTTGTTGCCCCCAGGCTGCCTGCTGGATGGCAGATCCCAAGTTCCCCTGCGTTCTGGGTGTGAGCAGATCTAACTAGCTGCTCTGCAGGGTGCCTCTCCCGCCCCGCCCATCTCGCCGGCAACCCCAGCCAGAGCTCTAAGTGGGCGGAGCCTCCATACTTAGGCGCCTGGCGCACTGACAGCTGCAGGGATTTGGCCAATGGGAATGGGCGGCGGCCGTCCAGCCGGCCAATGACGCTTGGCAGGGAGTAGGTTGGCCAACTTGGCGCGGGCTTCAGGGACCGGAGTCGCTGGTACCTCAGCAGGTGGTCAGAAGTTTTTGAGGGGTGCGCTCCCGAGTCCAGAGTTTGGCGAGGTCAGGGGCCTCCGCGTTTCGCCTTCTGCAGGTGGGCAGGAGGGGCGCATGGTGGCTCCAGGGCCGGCTGGGGCAGGTCGGGGCCAGGGTGCGCTCTGCCGCGGTGCGGGGCTGCGCGGGGAGGCCCGGACCCGGATGGCTGAGGCGCCCGGCTTGGCTCGGCGCGGGTCGTGGGGGGTCGATGGGGCTTTATTCAAAGGAAAACAGAGGAGAACGCCGGAAACAGAGGGCGGGGAGTGGACTCAGGGGACAGGGAGCCTTGCCTCTTTCCCGTGGCACGGGCTGACCCGAGGGCTTGGCAAAGACCCATGGTCCTTGGGCCTGGACCCTCAGCCACGCCTCGGCACAGGACGACGTCTCGCCACCCCTTTTTTTGGCGGAGGCTGGGGCCTCCAACCGCCCACTGCAACAAAAAACCTGAATCCTGCCAACACCCATGGAAAGCCTTTCAGGTGCGGAGCCAGGGCAGGCCATCGGTATTTGTGTGTAGATTGCTTTAAGAGCTGTTTATGCAGCGGGCCCCCTATAGATTCCAGGCCTCAGGAAAACCGTATTTCTTGGTAGTGACTTATTACAGTATTTGGGGGTGAGGGTGCTCCGGCTTTTTTTCTTTTTCTTCTTTCCTTCCTTTTTTTTTTATTTTCTTTTTTCTGGAGATAGGGTTTCCATATATAGCCCAAACTGGCCTCAAACTCATAGTCCTCCTACCTCATCCACACTGAGATTAAAGGTGTGTGTCACTGTGCCCAGCCTTGAACATGCTTTTTGACATCCCACCTTTGCATTCCTTACATTTTTGGTTCTTCCAAATTCCCTACCTCATACATCAAGCTATTTCGTAGAGCATTGTTAGGGAAGAAGTTGAGGAACCCAGGTTTGAGTTTCCTCGGTGTACAATGAGAATACAGTACTCTCATATTGACCATTGCTTTCAAAGGGGTATTGTGAGTTACAGGATGTGCATCTCTTTGAAGTGGAAAGCAAAAGCAGACATGTGGAAGGAGAGCTGGGCTTCTAGGAACCTGTGCTGGCCATGATTTGAGTGAATGTTGGTGAAACCCAGGGAAGTTATGCTTACCTTGATTTCTGTGGAATCTGAAGCCTGACCAGTTCTCATCACTTCTTGGCTGCATAAACCTTTGTGCAAGTTGCTTAGCCCCTTTTTTCTTTGTTCCACATACTTAAAGTGGGGATTGATGATATCAGTCTTAGAAGGCTGTTGGTGAGTTTTTAATTAGTTAGAAGACATAGAGTGCTTCGAATAGTTTCCTGCTTGTAGCAGTTTTGTTATTATTATTACCTACACCTGCCTTCTTTCCCCCTAGAAATTGAGAACTGCAGGATTATGACCTTATTACTTATCCCTTGCTCAGAATTCTTTAGCCTATTGTCAGCGAGCCTTTAGGCCTGTGTTTCGTCCGCATCATTAACTTGATCTGAAGGTACGGTGCAATTACACGTGCCTAGCGGCTTTCTGCTGGGTGTTTTATGAAATAAGGTTGAAAAGTACCCTTATGCTCAGTCATTCACCATGAGCTGTGTTGGTAAGTGAAACCTGAGAAGCTCATTGGCTGTCTGTTTTTTCAGTGACACTGGGTGACACTTCATTTCCAGTCTTACTTGGCTTGATCAGTTTATTTTGGACACAGTACCAAAAGGCTATGATTGCAGCATAGTTGGTTTCTCACGTTTCTGGAATGGCCGTGGGACTCAGAAGGGGGAATTTCTGAGCAGGCTGGCAGCACTTCTTGTTAAGGAAAAGGGAAGCTTGGTAGGAATCTAATGTTACCTACTGTTAGGAAATCAGTGTGGTCCTTTGCATTACCCTCCAGAGCTTCTAAGCGGCTTTGGTTCATTTTTGACTCAGGGGAGTGAAGGTTAAAGAACAGTACCCACACAGTAGGATCTTTGTTGTTTGACAGCACGGAGAGGTTGGGTGTCTGCTGCTGAATCACATGGTTATTTCCTGTCTCCTCACCTCGCACATAGACACAATTGTCTATGGACAGATGATTCCCTTCCTATGGGCTTAAAAATCCCTCTCAGTTTCTCTTGGTGCCACCTGGGTGACTCCAGTGGAAGACTGTTTTGTCTTCTGATTCTTCCTTTCCAAAGAAGGCACTGTGGTCTTATTAGGAAGTAATCACAAAATAAGAAACGCATTTCTGAAAAAGAGTACCGCTTGCTGCAACAGCATGCCAGCCAGATTTGGCTGAAGTACAGATGGTGTAAGTTTAGTTTGAACTAACACAGTGTAACAGTTCTTTAGGCTTGAAAATTGGATATTGGTGTGGTGAGAGTGGAGGCAAGTGTTTTTGAAAGCTCGCTATAACGTGTGCTTGAATGAGGAGGCAAGGGAGTGACGCCGCATGGAGTGTTTGAGGCAGAAGGGAAGGCTGTGGCCCTAATATTGTCATTATTATCATCTCTGTGGTTTGAATAAAATATTTTGAAAAAGAAGTCCAGGACATTTGAACAGGCAGAATATAAGGAGTTGACCTTTGTCTTATATACTGAATGCTATTTAAAAAAAAAAAAATCATGAGTACAGTTATCCTGTGGCCTCAACCTCTCCTCCAAAGCAGCTATGACTATAGGTGCAGGCCACTGCCATTTATTCTTTTTATAGTTTAATAAGCATGTATTGGCTGGGTGTGGTGGTGCATGTCTGTAATCCCAGCAATCTGGGAAGCTGAGGTTGGGGAACCACAGCGTTGAGCACAGCCTGGGCAACTTAGCTACTTAGTGAGACCCTGTCTCAAAATTTAAACAAACAAAACAAACAAACAAACTTAAAAAGGGCTGGAGATAGAGCTCAGCGGGAAGACGCTGTATTCAATCCCCAGTACCAAAACAAAATCAAATGAAAACTCCACACACTGATTGAACAATTAATGTTAATTGGCCCCTTAGAGACTCAAGGAAGAGCCCCCGGGTATCTTGCAATGAATAAAACAACACACATGTATTGTAAAGTATATTTTAGTGAACTCAGAATAGAATATTAAAAAATTTGGCCAGGAATCACAAATATACACTTGTCTAAATTCCTCTTCCACTTAGATTAGAATAATTTACAATTTTTAGTGTAAGGACCAAAGTTTCCAGTAAAGATATACATTTGGAAATTAGGGTTCTCATTGCTGGTAGGCTTGTATGGGGTTCTTGTTTGTTTTGGTCTCAACTTTAGTAATCTGGTATTTGTTAAAACTCGGTTCTGGATGATGGGATTCTATAAGATAGGTGTAGAACAATGATGGCAGACTTTTTAGAGATGAGTGCCCATACTGCAACCCAAAACCCACTTATTTATCACAAAGTCCCAACACTGCAATTAAACCCGAATACTGAGGTTTTAGTTTAGAAAAACAATTAATACATTAACATCTTTTGTCTTAAAAGAAAAACAATACATGTGCCATAGGTTCACCACCACTGTTATAGAGTATGTTGGTCAATAAAAAGATTATCCAAAAAAGAAAGCAGAGGCTGTTCAGATAGGAACAACAGTAGTGGAAACAAAGTACATTTCAGCAGTGAAAGATAGCTAAGGAGAGGCCTTTTCACTTTTTTTTTTTTTTTTTTTTTTTTTTTTTGTGGGTACCGGGGGGACGACCTCAGGACCTCGCGCGCCAACAGGCACCCGTGTCGCTGAGCGATATCACCGGCCCCTTTTTCGTATGTGGGATCCGGGAGTCGAACTCGGGCCTTCGCGCTTGCAAGGCAGGCGCTTACGCCGCTGAGCCATCTCACCGGCCCCTTTTCACTTTTTCGGTAGGATGGTTACAGTGGGTATTTAAGGGAGCATAATCAATAAATAAAGGACTGTCCTTTCCCTTCTAAATTTGGAATCATCTGGGAAGTAGATTTGATAGTAAGTAGATGGAAATTTTAAAACTCAGCCACACTGATTAGAGAATGTGTTGTAATCTGTGGCCAGATGGGCTTGCTAATATCCCCTGCTCTCCCCAAGTGAACTCCATCAACACGATGCTGGGTACATGGGCTACCCTCCTCCCAGCCCCACCATATAGGTTGCTTGTGGCAGGACCTAGAGAAGTGCTGGCCTGCAGACCAGGCCCGGCCCTTCAGTGCTAAGCTTTCCTCAAGAGCCCAGGTTGTCAGAGGGCTGGGGAATGAGTCTGACATATAGCTGAATTCTCTCCTCAGGGGAATTGGAAGCTGTGGAATAGTGACCCTCCACTGCCAGTATACTGGTGTGGTACTTTCTTCTGCCCTTCCCAGAAGAGTGAACCATGAACTTACATTGTTAGGTAGAACCAAAACAATTAAAGGTATCTGTCCTTAAAAACTGGTAAAGTCAGGCCCAGTGTGGTGGTGCATTACTGTAATCCCAGCACTTGGGAGGCCAAAGCAGGAGGATTGCTGCAAATTTGAGCCAGCCTAGGCTACATAGTTCAAGGCCAGCATGAACTACATAGCAAAAAACAAAACAAAACAAAAACCCTCAAAACAAAACAAAACAGGTAAAGTTGACAACGGGGAAGGGGCTTTTAGTCCTGTTTAAAACATTTGAGCTAATATGCAAAGATGGCAATTGGAAAGTTGCCTGGTTTATTAAAGGGATGCTGTGGATGTTTATTAAAAAGGATTTTTCGGGCGGGTGAGATGGCTCAGCGGCATAAGTGCCTGCCTTGCAAGCGCGAGGGCCCGAGTTCGACTCCCGGAACCCACATACAAAAAAAAAAAAGGGGCCGGTGATATCGCTCAGCGGCATGGGTGCCTGTTGGCGCACGAGGTCCTGAGGTCGACCCCCCGGTACCCACAAAAAAAATAAAATAAAAAATAAAAAGGATTTTTCTATATCATTAAAATACCTTTTGTTTCAATTTGGATCAAAAATTATTCCATTCTGGGGCCGGTGAGATGGCTCAGCGGCTTAAGCGCCTGCCCGGCAAGCGCGAGGGCCCGAGTTCAACTCCCGGAACCCACATAAGAAAAAGGGGCCGGTGATATCGCTCAGTGGCACGGGCGCCTGCTGGCGCGCGAGGTCCTGAGGTCGACCCCCCCGGTACCCACAAAAAAAAAAAAAAAAATTATTCCATTCTATCCTGGACCACTTAGACCTTGTTTTATTTTGTTTTGTTTAAAGATTTGCCTGTATCACTAAAATCCTTTGCTCTAATTGGTTTTAAAAGTCTTGCCATCAGGGGCTGGTGAGATGGCTCAGCGGCTTAAGCGCCTGCCTGGCAAGCGCGAGGGCCCGAGTTCGACTCCCGGAACCCACATACGAAAAAGGGGCCGGTGATATCGCTCAGCGGCACGGGCGCCTGCTGGCGCACGAGGTCCTGAGGTCGACCCCCCGGTACCCACAAAAAAAAAAAAAAAAAAAAAAAAAAAAGTCTTGCCATCAAAAATGTGATTAAGCAGCTGGGTGTGGTGTACACCTATAATCCCAGCACTCTGGGAGGCTGAGGCAGGAGAATCATAAGTTAGAATCCTACCTGAGCAATTTTGCCCTTTCTCAAAGAAGAAAGGGCTGGGCAAAAGAAATCACCAATAGAGTGAAAAGACAACCCACAGAGAGGAAAAACATCTTAGCCAGTTTTTCTTCAGACGAAGGACTAATATCTAGAATACGTGAAGAACTGAAAAAAACCAACCCCCCCCAAATTTAAAGACCCAGTCCAAAAATGGGCATCTCAGATGAATACACACTTCTCAGATGAAGAAGTATAAACAGCAAATAACTACATGAAAAAATGTTCAACATCACTGATTATTTGACAAATGCAAATTAAAATAACACTGAGATTCCATCTCCAGAAAGAATGGCTATTATCATGGAAATCGACCAATAACAAATGCTGGTGGGGCTATGGGGAAAAAGGAAGCCTTCTTCACTGTTGGTGGGAGTGCAGACTGGTACAATCACTGTGGAAATCAGTGTGGAGATTCCTCAAAAAACTAGGAGTAGAGGTCCCATTTGACACAGTATTCCCCTTCTTGGTGTCTTTCCGAAAGAATTAAAAACATCGTACCACAGCAATATATGTGTACCCATATTTGTAGCAGCACAGTTTGTAGTAGCTAAATCTTGGAAACAACCCAAATGCCCATCAACTAATGAATGGATAAAAAAGATTTTTTTTTTATACAGTGCAGTACTACTTAGCCATAAAGAAGGATAAACTTGAGACATTCCTAGATAAATGATTGCAATTTGAGACCATACTCTTAAGTGAAATAAATCAGACACATATGTGTAAATATCACATTGTCTCTCTGGTGTGAGAAAGTGAAAGTGTAAATAAGGACCAAAATGTATAATAGGCATTGTGAAATAGGAAGAAATTGTTCAAAAGGAAAGGTTTACTGAGGGTGGGAGAGAAAAGAAAAAAATGAGAAAAGAAGGATATAATGGAAACAAAGCTTTATAAATAAGGAGGGGAAGAGGGGTTGAAGGGAGGGGAGGGGAATGGGAAAAAAAGAGGAATCAATATATCGTGTACAGGTACAAGTTCCCTATGATGAATGTGATTGTTATGTATATCTAAATTGTACCAATAAACTTAATTTAAAAAATACAAGTTACCTCAAGGACTTAAGAATTGCTTTTCTTTTTTTTTCTTTTTTTTCTTTTTAATGTACCAGGAGTCGAACTCAGGACCTCGTGCTTGCCAGCAAGCACTTGTGCTGCGCGATATCACCAGCCCTTTATTTCCTTTATGTGGGTACCGGGAGTCAAACTCAGGACTTGGTGCTTGCCAGGCAGGCGATATCACCAGCCTTTTATTTCTTTTATGTGGGTACCGGGAGTCAAACTCAGGACCTCACTCTTGCCAGGCAGGCACTTATGCTGCTGAGCTATATCACCGGCCCTAATTTTAGGATTTTTGCCCAAGATTTTATTGTAATGGATTAGATTAACTTTTCTTTTTTTTTTTTTTTTTTTTTTTGTGGGCACTGGGGGTCAACCTCAGAACCTCACACGCCAGCAGGCGCCCATGCTGCTGAGTGATATCACCGGCCCTTTTTGCATATGTGTGTACTGGGAGTCGAACTCAGGACCTCGCGCTTGCCAGGCAGGCACTTATGCCGCTGAGCCATCTCACCAGCCCTAACTTTTCAATAATGCCATCGATATATTTAATAATTTCTTCTCTATTGTCATTTATAATCTGCATGAATATTGAGCAAGGACACATCCTATTATCTGTGGAGTTATTTTCATTTTTATGTTGCTGTTGTTTTGTCTAATTTTCTGAAGTTGATATCTTTGTTCTTTTCCAATATATACATTCATTGTTCTTAATTTCTTTTGAAGCACTCATTTCTGGGTCTCTGAAACAATTATAAAATGTATATTCGCTTTCATACATTATGATATCCTTAATATTTAATCAAGCTTTTCATTTGAAATGTGTCATTTAAAATTTTGTAATTTAATATCTAATTCTTAGGAGTATTCTAAATATATTTCTGCAATTCATTTCTAATTTTTATTCCAGTATTGTGTAAGGACTTGCTTTGCATGATTTCCATTCCTTTGAAGACATTGTGTTCTTTATTGTTGCTCTGAAAATGGTCTATAAGGGTGAATATTTCTTGTGGTTTTGAGAGCACTGTGTACCATGCAGTTATGTGATAAAACATTATGTAATATCCCTTTAAGATGTGATGTTGATTTTAATTGTGACTATACAGATTTTTGTGCCTTCTTCAGCTGTCAGTTACTGATGGAGTTGTTTTGAAGTCCTCAGACATAGTGTTAAAAAATGATTTTTGCCTTCACACACACACAAAAAAGAGCTGGGGAGGTAGCTCATGTGAAGGCCTTAGGTTAAATCCCTAGTACCAACACACACACACACACACACACACACACACACGTGATTATGACTTCCTTATTTTTGTTAAGTATCTTATTCATATTCTGAAAGCTGTAATTATTTTTATGGTAGTCTAATTCAATATAAATCTTTTCATGTAGTTAAGAGTTCAGTCTGAGACCAAGAGATAGAGGAATGATGGCAGGTAAGGGCAAAGGCCTAAATAAACTAAAATAAGCCTTAAAAAATTGGAATGCAAGGGACAAAGGCCTAATTAGACTGCAAAAGACAAAGGACTAATAAAATCTGCTTTCCTGACAACAAAAGCCTAAGAACAGCAGCAACTACATCCCTTCATTTTCACACTCCCACCAAGTTTGAAAACAACACCAGTGGGCACCCACCAATGACAAACTGCCCCATTTAGCTCACCCACCAAAATTGCCCATAGATTTCAGTGCCTCTGCGGTGTCCTTCCCTGGCACTCTTCTCAGCTAGCGAGAACTTTTCTTTGTTCTTTCTAATAAACAACACTGGGTTGTTTGCCCACTACTGATTGCAGGCCTCATTCTCTGCTGCCTACAAAACACAGACCCAGAAAGAAGAGTAAATTGGCTACAAGTCATACAGAGTAACAAAATACTGGCTCTGAACGTTTTACCTCCTCCTTGCTAATTCTTTTCCCTTTTCTTCTTTCCAGAATCCTATTCTAAGAACATGGGCCCTCAGTCGTCCACCATGGTGTTGGGTCATGAACAGAAGATGACAGGTGGTAATTTACATCTTTTTGTTATTGTCTAATTTTTATTTGAAATTTGGCTTATGTTAGTAGTAGAAATTTATCATGTTTTCCCTCTTAGTATCTGTTCCAACAACTTCACTCAGAAGTCACATTTTGTGAATTAGGATGTAGATGAAAATGGATTTATAATCACAGAGGCCTGCCTAACATCTTATTTTTAGTTCAGAGTTAAACCACTTTTAGCTTCACATTTCTGTAGCAGTAATGCTTTCAAAGACAGACTTATTTCCAGACTTGGCTTTGTGACTTCCACAGTGATGTTTCAGATGCATATGGAGCAATAAAATATCTAGTGACTAGTGGCCTTTCATTGTAGGCCTTAGTCAGAATACGAAGTGCTCCTCCTTGGTGGTTTTCCTGAAGCATCATTTATCCTGAATTGTTGCAGTATTTTGCAACTTCTACATTTTATTCTATTCCATTCTAAGTTGCCCAGGCAGACCTGGAACTTAAAATCCTCCTGCCTCAGCCTCTCCAGTAACTGGGACTATAGGCCTTTGCCATAGTGCCCAGCTAATTTCTACATTTTTCAAGAAGGCTGGGGGAGGTATCATTTCCAAGGTCACTTCTTTGAATAAGTACTAACAAATAATGGTGGTGGAGAGTTGCTCCACTTGACTGACCTACCTTTTTCTTTTGCAAGTTAAGATTTTAGGTTACCAGTGGGACTGGTATGGAATGTTAGATTTTGAGTCCTAGATATCAGTATTTTGAGAGAAAAATGAAAAGATTCTAAAACTTACTCAGTAGGTATAGAAGTGTGGAGTAGGAAAACTATTGTGAGATTAGTGTTGAACTGATCTAGATCTTAGTGATTGGGAAGACAGGGGGGAGCACATATAGTAGTGGCTTTTCTGTATTTGAATTTTTAACCATGTGAATATATTACCTAGTCAAAAAATAAATTAATGAAAATATAAATAAAGATGAATTTGAGTTGGGTGTGAGGGTGCCTACCTATATATAGGAAGCCCTTCTGGATCTTGTTGCGGTCCAGAGGAGTCCACATTTGTAATCCCAGGGAAAAGTTATTGGAATTCCAATAAGTAATTCCAATCTACCACTTCCAGTGCAATCCACAGCAAGAATAAAGACACTAAGGCGTATTTGTAGTTGTGGGGAGCTGAGGAGGTCCTAAATCCAGCTAGAAGGATGGTTGGCTAACCAGAACAAAGGCCTCGACCCAGGGCCGAACCCAGGTTTTATTAATTCGTGAATAGGGGAGTGGCTCAGGGATGAGTGACTGAGACAAAGCCGGGAAGTATGGGAAGTATGTGAGTGCTGTGAGTGCTGTGAGGTGGGCTGGGTCGGAGACCCAATAGGACCTTTGCAATATGCAGAGAGAGAGAGAAAGAGATACGCACAAAGAGTAATCTGCATATCACAGATAAGTAAGTATCTCCTGTTTAGGGGCCAGTGCATCGGCTCTAATGTGTAATCTTCATGTCCTGAGACATCATAGCTGACAGCATGGCGTCACTCGGCCTAGCTCATGGTACTACTTGGGAGTTATAGGTGGGGCATCACTGACCTGTGCATTGCTTTAAAGACTACACATCAGCACCTCAGCTAGACCCATTTGCATTGCTTTAAGCCAATTGAGGGAATAAAGAAATATCCTAGCCAGCTTTATACATATCAATACACAGAAGCAGGCCAAATGCTCTTCTTTCAAGGAGAGCTCTCCAGGTGGTCCTCCACACCTGTACAGAAATGCTGTAGCTCCAGCTACATACTTGGGAGACTGAGGCAGGGGCATTGCTTGAGCCCAGGAGTTCTGAGTCAGGCTAGGCACATAGTGAGACTCCATCTCATAAATAATAATAAATACACCAATGAAATAAATTAGGAAGCTAGGGGCATAGCTCAGTGGTAGAGTATTTGGTGAGTTTGTAGGAGGCTCCAGGGTCATTCCTCAGCACTGCAAAAATAAAATAGAGCTAGAGTCAGGTTGGTCTCTTGAGCATTTAGGTATTAGAAACATTTACTGTCAGTTTTACCAAGGTTGAATTGTTATTTCAATACCAAGGTGTATTTTGTTCATTTTTACTGGTTTCTTCTCAAATATGTTAATTTAGATGATGCTCCTAGAGAACTTGGGGACTAGGCACTCATGGTGCCATTGGCTCTGCCTGTTGACTCCTCCCTTCTACACTCCACAGAGCACACAGAGGAGCACAACACTAACTACTTTGACAAGAAGATTGTCATTCCTGAGGAGGAGTTAGTGACAGGTTCTTGGACAGGACACTGTCGCCTAGAAAAAGCTTGTACAGATCTGATAGACTCAAGCTCAATAGCTTTGGGTCAAATTTTGGCAGCCAACCCAAGACTGGATTTTTGAAATCAGAATAAATAAAGTGTTTGGGAAGATGAGGCCTTGGACACAGTTGCTAAGTGGCATTGGCGAGCATTTTTTGATCAGGAAAGTAAGAATTTCATGTTTTCCTTTTTAAGCCATGGCACTCTCATTCCATTTGGATAGTGATTGGTCACTGTCTTAGTAACTTCTTCGTTGCTGGGACAAAATACCTGATACCCACAAGTTAAAGGAGGGAAGGTTTATTTCAGTTCACAGTTTGTTGAGGTGTCAGTCCATAATTGGCTGGCTCCATGTCAGGGCACCATGGCAGAGGAGAAACAGTCCACGGCAAGGCAGGCAGGAAGCAACAGCAGCAAGCAGTGAGCCTTCCTTCTTTCTGTCCCTTTATATTCCATCCAGGCTAGAAGCCTAATGGTTGGTTGCAACCTACACCCAGCATGGACCTTCTCATTATCCATACCCAGAACTATGTAAACCACTCAGTAAACTAATCCACTTATCACACTTATGACCCAGTCACCTCTCGAAAGCCCCATCTATAAGCACATGATAAGAGCTGTAACAATTTCATAACCACTTGCTGTTGCTGCTGTCTGAGCTCAGCTGTTGTATCAGCATTGACACTAAGCATCTCACTGTGAGCAGTTTATCTCTTCAGTAAATGCAATAAAAAGTGACCTTGTGGTTCCCAATTATTTTTCACCATATATGACAATTATAAAATATGTTAATTGACTCTCTTTATTACCTGCAAGCATTCTAGTAAACAGGAGGCTATTAGTAGTTAAATTTTGGGGGAGTCAAAGTTTCTGACTACACAGGGTTTTGTGCCCTTAACCCTCCACTCCTGCACGTTGTTCCAGGAACAACTGTACTTCACGGGCCATGACACTTATGTAAACAATACTTTCCATTTGGTTTTTCATTTTGTTTTATCCACATAGTTTTCTTGAACAAGGGAGAAATTGCAGATGAGAGAAACAGAGGCTCAGAAGGGTACAAGGTACCTAGTTGGTCGTGTGTAGAACTGATTCTGAAGTCAGGTCATTGCATTCCTGACCTGGGCTTTTCCTTCATGTTGTGCTTCCCGTTTACAATACCAAACGATCAAACAGAAAACCCAGTTGTCTAATGAGTATCATGGGGGGATTTTGTTCTTCTCAGTTGCTCTGGGTCCTTCTCTTGGCCACCATTGTGGGGCTGCTGCTCCAGCGCCCACAGCTAGACTGGGAGTGGTCACTGGGCTACACCTTGCAGAGGTGTGTCACTGTCAGTATCCCAAGGTGAACCATGTGCTGTCCTCTTGGTATCTCACCCCCTCCCAGGGGAATCTGTGTGTGTGCCCATGTGTGCTGACCCTCACTGGGGTACTTGGAGTCAGTGGCCCTGAAGCCTGGCAGTACCAAGGGAAATCTGACTGTCCCTCTTGCTGCCAAGCCATGTTTTCCCCATCTTCCCAAATCTCACTTGAGATTCATTTTTTCCTATAAGGTTTCCTTAGAAAAATTCAATGTGGGTAAACATTCAGTCTACTTCTGGCCTCTGCCGATGCCCAGCCCATCCATGAGGGAAGAGTTGTTCTCTCCATGGACTTTTATACATATATTCATGTTATTCCATCATTTGCATTAGATATATTTTCTTTTTTGTTTGTCTTTGCCATCACTTTGAAAACCACATTTTTCCTTTTACTACAAACTATGTGGTAAGATCTTCGGATTTGCTAACTATTTTTCAGTTTACTTCAACCCTAGAGGTTATACTGTCCCTACAGCTTCCTTCTGGATTTTTTTTGGGGGTGGGCAGGGGGAGCAGTACTAGGGATTGAACCCAGGGCCTTTGCGCTGGGTACATCCCCAGCTTTTTTTTTTTTTTTTTTTTGGTAAATTGCCAGGCTGAGCTTGAAGTTGGGATCCTTCTTCCCCAGCTCCCAGAGTGCCGGGATTACAGGCATGCACCACAATGCCCAGCCTCCTTCTGGATATTTATCTTTCTATTGCCACATGAAGCAGGGATGAATACTATGTATGAGTCCTTTTTTTTCTCATTGTGCTGGGGATAGTACTCAGGTCCCTCATATATTAGGCAGACACTGTACCATGGAGTGCAGCCTCAGGCCCTAGACAACATTTTTAACTGAGCTTCATCTTTGGATAGGATACTGACCTAACTGAGGTATGTCCTAAATGTTTAACCTTTTTACTTATCTGTGGCCATGAAATAGTCTTACTTATTTTTGAAAAACTCATGGTAATTTATAATTTATTCTAGCTTTTCTTTCTTCGTGTGTCAGGAGTTGTCTTTTTTATCCAGTCATGGTGGCACATGCCCATACTCCCAGCTACTCAGGAGACTGAGACAGGAGGATTTGAGCAGTGTAGGGATACCCTGCCTCAAAATGCAAATGAAAGGTTGGGGATGTAGCTCAGTAGTAGAGCCGCCCTGGGTGCTATTCTCAGAATCACACACACAAAATGTTTTTTGGAAAGGAGATATTTAGCAGTGTTTTTCTTTTTTTGCTTTTTTACTTCAGCAAGCCAGCATTAACTAAATTTGTCTTTCAGCTAGTGTCCAAGTTAGTTTCCTACTTTGCTTTATGCCACACAACTACTTTACCCCAAGTCTTTTGCCTATTTTTTCCCTTTTATGCATGTTATTATTATATTGAAGATGACCCCCACCCAAGGAAAAGATGACCCCAGCCTTTTCATATTTTTTTTGTTACTTCAGGTATGGTTAAGATAAAGGTTCTTGTCCCATCGTTTCTTATTCTCTCTTGACCCTCACTTTGACCATACTGGCATATTTATTCTTCCCTAAAACTCTTAGGATTGTTTTTAGGCAAGAAATTAAATGGAAATTAGTGAATGGAAATTCAGTTCCTCTCTTGAGTTCAAAGGAAGGAGAAAAAAGTAAGATCAGTTGCCACCTTGACCTTGATTCATGGATTCCACCATTGAAAAGACATGCTCCTTTTCCACCTGGGGCCACAGTGCAGTGGAATGCAGAGTAGTGTCAAGTTCTGGTACTGCCTTTCTAGTCTGGGGGCTGACAAAGGACGGTCCATGATCTGTGCCAAACAACAGAGGAAATTCTGACTAATCAGAACTGCATAATCAGACAGAGGAAGAAATGAATAATCAGAACCACATCTTTGCTGTGTAGGTCTTGTGAGTCATCTGCAGCTGATGGTGGAGTTGGCTATCATTGGCTCAGATATGCAGGAAGTCATTGCCCCAGCCATTGCCATCAGTCTCCTAGCCACAAGAAGGCGATCAGGTTATCAGTGTTTTTCTGGATTTCAAAGCAAAACTAAAAATGAAAACCCAGGGCTGGTGAGATGGCTCAGTGGCATAAGCGCCTGCCCGGCAAGCGCGAGGTCCTGAGTTCGACTTCCGAAACCCACATAAAGGAAAAGAAAGGGGCCGGTGATATCGCTCAGTGGCACAAGCACTTGCTAGCAAGCGCTAGGTCCTGAGGTCGACTCCCGGTACCCACCAAAAAAAAAAAGAAAAGAAAACCCAAATTGTTTTTAATTTTCAAGATTCAAGTATTGCTTCTTCTATGGACCCTTTCTAGAATGGCTTCCTTCTCTACCAGCACATGTAGTTTGTACATCTTCTATTCCCATGCTGGGTTATACATGCTTTCCATTGCAGAGTATATTACAGTTATTTATTTATATGTCAGTTTATCCCACTAGGTAGTAAGCTTCTTGAGGGTAAGATCTTATTTTTCAGCTTGGTGTCCAAATCTCTGATATTACAAACTTTAAATTGAAGTTTGAATGAGTGTAATTAAGTTCATGCTCTGCTGTTTCTTTTTTTTTTTTTTTTTTTTTTTTAGTACAGGGTATTGAACCCAGGGTCTCATAGTTACTAGAGAAGTACTTTATCATTGAGAAAAATCCCTAAAACTTAAATATCTAACTCCCCTGTCTTGGCAGTGCTGGGGATTGGATCCATGGCCTAGCACATACTATGCAAGCGTTCTACTTCTGAGCTATATCCCCAGCTCAAGTTGGTCCTGTGATTCTCAATTACCCAGGGCCTGGCTTCCTGCTAGTGTCCTACCTCCCCCAATCCCAGGTTCTCTGAGAGTTCTGTATTAGGATAGCAGTCAGGAAGAGGATGTTTATCAGAATTTCTTTTATCTGCATGTCTTATTTCTAACCTAGGGTTCCTCTGTGGGGTGGAGTTCTCATCACCATTGCAGATACTTTTGTATTTCTGTCTTTGGACAAATATGGTAAGGAAGGTGGGAATGGAGGAGTCAACCAAAGGAGATACTACAGTGAGATCATGGCTGTATTTTCCCTTTAGGATTGTGGAAGCTAGGAGCATTTGTTTGTTTGTTTGTTGAGACAGGGTCTCACCATGTAGTCCACGCTGGCCTCAAACTCACAGCAGTCCTCCAGCTTCAGCCTTCCAAGTGCTAAGATTACAGGTGTGTGCCACCATGCCTGGCTAGAAGCATTTTTTGGCTTTCTCATCAGTGTTATGATCCTCACATTTGGATATGAGGCAAATGTTAGAGGCTATTCATTAGCTTCTTTTAAAAAAGTTCTTTTTTTATGTTTAGCCTTTTTTTGTAAACATAGTAATAATAATGTTAGTATGGTTTAATTGTATTGTGTGTATCAACAAAAAGCCAATTCAGCTCTGGGCTCATTTTGAAGGAATATAATTTATAGCAGAGACTTATGTGCAAGAAGGCCTATAGAGATTCCTAGCTCAGAAATGGCTAGATACTCTACTGCTGTCCACTCTAGACTTCTGGTCCCAAGTTGGCCTTCCTGACGATAGAACATCCTGGAAAGGTTAGGGAGGAGGTTGCAAGGTTATTTGGGGCTGTGAACTTAGAGTGGTTCTGTTTACACAGGGTTACTCTTGTCTTTTATCTTAAAGTGGTTCTGTTTTTCTCATCCTGGTTTATACTAATTGTACCTTGAACTTTCCCTGTTTTAGACCAGTGATAAATTACAGGTGATAAGCTGCATATCTGTTGGTCTGTGCCCCGACAAAGACACTCCTAGAATTAGTACCATTATTTGTGGTCATAGCACCTTTCTATGTGCAATAATTAGAAACTGATTTCTGCTTACTGACCTGGCTAAAATGTAAAGACTATATCTAGTCTATGAGTAGATCGTGCAGGTTGGCCTAAGGCTTGCAAGAGAAATGTTGAATCAGCTAAAAGTATGAATGAGAAGGGTTTTTTTAAATGAACAAATCTCTCGCTACACACTACTGCCAAACAGATGATTTTTAGATGAACATAGTTGAGCAGAAGCATGAAAAGTGTGGGTAATCAAGAATTGATTCTGTATGCTGAGGTCTGTCTCATATTTGTTAGTGTAAAGCTAATAACAAAGCCCTTAGCAGTCACTTTATCTCTTTAGAATATTAATGATGTACTACAACACATTTGGTTTGTACATCTAAAATGTAATGTAAAATATCTAGAAAATCTAGTCCTGAATTATCTGACCGGTAACAATAAGCCCCTGTGTTGCTTGGTTTTCTGATGATTCTGTATTCTTCCTGTCATAGGTAGCTGTTGCACCAGAAGGGGTTAGAAGGAGTAAAGGATGCTGAGGGACCCCAGTACTGTTCATCCTCCATCTCATGTTCCAGTAAAGGTTACCAGTTAGTGTGTAGTATGTTACAGTGAAAGCCACCAGAGCCAGGTACTGAAGGGCGTGTTTATGCCATCCTGTTCCAGCTGTCGTACCCCACAGTTCCAGCAGGTTGTGGGCATCGTGGGAGCTGTCATCATGCCACCAAGCATGTACCTACATTCTGCCTTGGTCAAGGTGAGTAAGGCCCGTATCTCAGTGACCCCCTGGAGAGTTCATGAGATCTTTTTTCCTGTAGTTGCCAGGGGCACCAACTTAGTTTACCAATGCTGGAGCCCTCAAGGAACAAGATATTTCCAAGGCTGCTCGTTCTATGTTTTTATCACCAAATTGACCAGGAATTACTGACCTGACAGGGAAGCTGGGGCTAACAATCTTCATAAGGCCTAAAAATGTACCATGATTTTGTGATTAAGCCCTAAAACCCTGAGTAGCCTTGTGGAGGTCAGGAGTAAAGGAGCCCGATCAGAAGCCTTACTTTTTTCAGTAAGTCTTATATAGTCATTTACTAGGAGACTTCAGAGACCTTTGTAATTAGGGCTTTATACTCTAGGACTAAAATCAGCTTGTTTTTATAGATCAGTGGTCCTTCCAGCCACAGTATCTTAGAGTGCTTAGTCACTTAGTCACTGGCCCCTGTATGGAGAATGTGACAGCAATGCTGTCAGTGGGTATGGAGTTCTTAATTACTTAATGGGCTAGGATTTAGGTGAGTGTTAGATAGCTTACATTTCCTCTAGTCACTTGTTTATCCTCTTAATCTCTCAGCTGACTCCAAATTTCTGAATTGTTACAGGGGAACTTGTTGCAACTGGTCAAGAAATGACTGCTGCTGTACTTTCTCTAGTCTAGACAGATAAACTGTGATGATAAGCAGGAGCTTCGAGAGGCCAAGTACTTTTTCATTGAATCCTGCTTTGCTCTTTGTTTCCTTCATAGTTAATGTCTGTGTCATCTCAGATTTTGCTGAAGCATTTTTTGAGAAAACCCATCAGCAGGTGGTGAGTAAGCCAGGGTCACAGGTGATAGTACATGTGAGGGTAAAATGAAAGCTGTAGTGGGTCAGGAGAATACAATAACTTGGAGCCTGAGGGAATGGATCTGTAGGCTCAGTGCTGCCCGCTACATAGCTGTGTACCAGGCAGAGCTGACAGTCGGGGCACTGACCAAGCTTAGTCTCTTCTGTACCAGCTCTTGGCTGAGAAGGGAGTTGGCCTCAGACCCAGGATTGCCTCATGCTATCATGTAGGTGATTTTACATCTGTTTGACTCTTTGTCATCCCCCTCTGTTTCCTGCATGTCAAGTTCTACCTACCTGCTTGCCAGTCTTGTCATTTGAGATAAGGATCAGTTGGGAGAACTTGGCCAACAGAAAACAGAAACTGTGATGAGGACAGATTTTGTTTTGTTGTATCAAATTCTGTGTCCTCCTGATTCCAATTGCCTCTGTAGCCTTGGTCACCATTTATTTCACATTGGCAAGACCTCTGACTTTTGGCTCTGCTTTATTTATTTATTTTTTATGTGGGTACCGGCAGTCGACCTCAGGACCTCGCGCTTGCCAGCAAGCACTTGTGCCACTGAGCAATATCACCGGCCCTTTTCTTCCTTTATGTGGGTTCAGGGAGTCGAACTCAGGACCTCGCACTTGCCGGGCAGGCGCTTATGCCGCTGAGCCATCTCATCGGCCCTGGCTCTGCTTTAAAGAGGGCTCCCAATCTGAGTAGCCTCTCATGTTTCAGGACTTCTTAAGGGCTTCACTGCCTGTCATCATAAAAATGCCCCAGTCTTAGGGCTGGTGAGATGGCTCAGCGGTGTAAGCGCCTGCCTGGCAAGCGCGAGGTCCTGAGTTCGACTCCATACCCACATAAAGGAAAAAAAAGGGGCCAGTGATATCGCTCAACGGCACAAGTGCCTGCTGGCAAGCGCAAGGTCCTGAGTTCGACTCCCGGTACCCACATAAAAAAAAAATGCCCCAGTCTTAGGTATCGTAATGTACATTCTGACTCGGTAATGAGTTCTGAAAACCTGGGGATACAGAAAGACAATAGAGGATGACCACACATAACACTGCTCCCAGACTCCACCATGTCACAGCCTGCACCCAGGGTTCTCTCCAGCCTACCCCTCACAGAGGACTTGTGTGTGCTCTGCAGGGCAGCTCTTCTCGTCTGGTCCTTTCCTCTGAAACAAAAGCTGCTCTGAGTTCTCAGTGGATTCTGTAAAACTAGCAGCAGTCCCCATGCCAGCCTCTTTCCTGAAGATAACTCAACCCTGGCTGTAGGCATTTGCTAAGTGCAAACATGTTCAAGCTTGTGATCGTTACTCCCGAGTCAGTCTTCCTGGCATATTCTCTGGCTTTTTTGTGATTTACTTCAGATCTGAGCATATCTACCTCCTTGGAGTATCACTCGAGGTCCAAATGTCAAACGAGCATTTTGCATTACATACAAGTGATAGAGGATTAGTGGGAAACATGGGTTGCACACCAGCCACTCCAACACTCTTGGTGAGCCTCTCTGTCTCTGTCTCTGTCTGTCTGTCGGTCTGTCTGTCTGTCTCTCTCTCTCTCCATATATATATATGTATATGAGTGTATGTGTTTACTTTAACTGAGGATTGAATTCAGAATCTTTGCACCGAGCTATAGAGCTATATCCCCTACCTTTTTTTTTTTTTTTTTTTTTAATGGTCAGGTTTGGTGCAAACTTGTGATACTCCTGCCTTAGCCTCCCAGAGCGAGAGGATTATATGGGTATATGACCACAACTGCTGTAAAGTGTTCTTTAGCAGCATCTCTCAGTCCATTTCTCATGGTTTATTGTGCCTTTCCAAGAGTACAATATATACTACACAACATTTCCCAAATTTATTTGATCTTTCCCTGCACTTCTACTATCATTTTCTAGAATAATGTGCTAAAGAATATAATTTGGGAAATTCACTTTAGACTTCTGTTTTTTTCAGTATTTCAGAGAGAGTTTGGAGCTGAAGGTCTGAGTAGTTTGGAGAAGATAAAGGAGTAGGCTGAGGAATGAAGCAACATCCAGCACTGTTGAGATTGACAGCCTCTAGAATCAGATCAAGACTGAGCCTAGGGTCCAGCTCCAGTACAGTACTTGGTGCAGGTGACATTTAGCAAAGGAGAGAGAGAAATGCCTCAGAAAAATGCTATTTTAAGCATCGCCTAAGCAGATCACTGACACAAGCATATCTTTCTCCCTTACCTTTCCCAGGGTGTTGTGCTGGGTTGTTACTTTGGGCCTGCCACACTCTACATCTGCGCAGTGGGGATCCTAGCTGCAGGACAGAGCTCCACTATGACAGGAACCTATTCTGGCCAGTTTGTCATGGAGGTAGGTGCAGTGTCAAATAGAGGGAGATTGCACGGTTCTGTTATTTCTCAATCTCATGCTTCTAAGGTCTCCGCTTGAACCTCTCCAGCCCGTCTTACCTGTCACAGAGATTCATCCTGATTCTGTGTTTCCTTCCAGGGATTCCTGAACCTAAGATGGTCACGATTTGCCCGAGTGATTCTGACTCGCTCTATTGCCATCATCCCCACCCTGCTTGTTGCTGTCTTCCAAGACGTAGAGCATCTAACAGGGATGAATGACTTCTTAAATGTTCTCCAGAGCTTGCAGGTGAGCAGGGAGCAAGGAAATTCATACCCACTCAGGCAGGCAGCTTAAGTTCTGCCCTTTGGTACCAAGCCTGGTTGGTGCTGGGTGCTGAGGAGGGAAAAGGCACAAGTGGTCTTGGTCTGCAGTGAATGTACATGAAATTCCTGGCATCTGAAAGGCCTTGAGGAATATTTTGGGTTTTTAAGCTGGTGGATGGGAAGTGTGAGCTATACTTACATACAGAACACAAAATTATCATTCATTCCTCCAGCAAGAATTAAAACCACTATTGAATACTGTGTTGGTTCCTATGGAGGTTAAGACAATCAGATCCAATTTGTGTTTCTCTTTTTGCTGTTCTGGGGATTGAGCCCAGTTAGTGGAGACCTACGTCCCCAGCCCCTTTTATTTTTAATTTTGAGACAGGGTCTTGCTAGGTTGCCCAGGCTGGTGTCAAACTGCAGTCCTCCACCTTAGCCTCCCAAGTAGCTGGTATTATTACGTGTGCCATCACACCCAGCTGGTCCAATATTTGTAAAGACACAAAGACACCTGTGGTCATCCTTGAAGTTACATTAATAACAGCCTCACAGATTTCAGTATAATGATTGAGCATGTGGAGATGATAGGAAGAATTATTTCTTCTGGAGTTACTGAGTAGGTGAGGCAGGGTTTCTGATCCCTTTGGGGTTACCATGTTTTTCTCTGGTGTGATATGCCAGTGACATCCCCAGTGGCCCTGTCTGATCTTTCTTTTCCAGTTTCCATCTGCTCTCACGCCTATCTTCACATTTACAATCTTACAGTCAGTAAGGAATGACTTTTCCAAGGCAATGTGAGTTCTCTAGAGGGATGCTGATGTATGGGGAGGGATATTTTTATCCAACAGGACAGTCAGAAATGAGTCATAGGGGGAACTTTATGCTTTGTGTGGTGATTGCAAGCTGCTTCCTCTTTGGCTTAGAAAATGACGAATATGAATGTAATAAGGAAGGAGAAATCACTTTTTTCCTTTAGTTTTTAGGACTTTAACTCTTCAGCTTCATCTTTTGAAGCTTGAAGCACTTTAACTCCATGTTAAATGATCTTAATGAGGAAGGCATAAGCTAATACCTTTAAAGTGTATTTGGAAGATTTGAAATGACTTATACTCTGGTTTCTCTTCAGATTGTATGAATCTTTCACCTTTGGAAATGATTTATTGCATTTTCAGAGATTGATGGAATGGCTCATTGCATTTCTGTGGCTTGTTGCTTTTCTAAGGATTGAAATATTGGGATTATTTGACAGTATTTTCATTTCTTTCTTTTTCTTTCTTTCTTTCTTTCTCTCTCTTTTTTTTTTTTTTTAACCTAGAATTGAACCCAAGGCCTTCACACTGAGCTATGTCCCTATCTCTTTTTTATTTTTCATTTTGAGACAGGGTCTCCCTAAGTTGAACAGACTGGCCTTGAACTTGCTATCCTCCTTCCTCAGCCTCCCAAGTAGCTGGAATTGTAAGCATGTCCCACCATGTCTGAGGATTTTTTCCTCTTTTTTCTCCCTTTTCTTGTCTAACTTTGGCACATTTAACCTAATCTGGCATATTGTAAGAACCATTTTTCAGTTCTTTTGCAAGGCCTTTAACACTTGTCCTATTTTCCCACAACATAAAGTTATCTTTATTGTGTATGGCCAGGTTGGCCTATTCCACCAGGGACTGTGCTGATTCTTTTACAGAATCTGGAGGATTTCAGGCAGGATCTTGGTCCTGATCATGTGTTCCACTAACATGTACTCTGTGATGCTTTATGTCCAGGAACTAGGGCGTGTGGCATTGTATGTGGTAGCTGTTTGGTCAGTGTGCTTTATCTGAGTCCGGTGCGGAGGGAACAGGGCACAGGTACCTAGGATGGTAAAAGTGGGGCCAACTGACATTCAGAAATGAATGGAACCAAAAGAGCACATAGAATTCTACCTCCTGCTTACTGAAGCAATTTATATGGACTTGTCAAATCAGCTATTCATAGCTCTAACCATGAAATCACATAAAACATGGCATTTTTCTATTTCTGTCACTTGTATATTTCTAGCTAGAGAATGTAGTACTTTTGAGGAACTGAAAGAAGGTAGTAATATAGAGGGTGGAGAGTGGTACCATACAGGACAGTTTTGGATAAGGGGACTGTGCAGTGTGCTTTAGAGTTTTAGGGTAGGACACAGGTGGTCTCACAGTCTGGCTCAGCTCTACCACTTACTAGATGTCTAAGGAAATAAGTAAATAATGATATTTTCTTGTTGGATTATGCTAGAGCCATTTAAAAATCCTACCTATGAATCTATAGTCGCATACAAAAGGAAGGCCAAATTATTTATACTCAGGTTATCAAAAAATTTTTGAAGTCTATAATTTTTTTTTTATTTTAAAGAGAAAAAACAATAAAAGCAATGATACAAAGTTGTTTTTTGTTTTTTGTTTTTTGGTTTTTTTTGTGGGCACCAGGGGTTGACCTCAGGACCTTGCACGCCAGCAGGTGCCCGTGCCGCTGAGTGATATCACTGGCCCTTTTTTCGTATGTGGGTTCCAGGAGTTGAACTCAGGACCTTGCACTTGCCAGGCAGGCGCTTATGCTGTTGAGCCATCTCACCGGCCCAAAATTTCAAAACAAGATAGTAGAGAGTAACAATGGTTAGTACATTGCTTATTGTTATCTTCAAAGTAGTTGCTCAGGTTACAAGATATAGGCATGAAAAATTGATTGAACGATATAAGCACAAACCTTTCTTTTCAATGAACTAATAAAAATTAGTAGTATAGCTATCTTAACTATCTTGTGTATATATATATATTTTTTTCCTTTTCCCTTCTTTTCTCCTTTCCCTCATCCCAGTTTCTCTTTCCTTTTGAACAGTTTCTTCTCATTTCCTAATATATATTGCACATTTTGGATCTTATTTACTCTTTCAGCTTCTTACACTAGGGAGACAATATGATGTTTATACATGTGAGACTGATTCATTTCACTTATGAGTATGGTCTCAAGTTGCATCCAGTTACCTATAAAAGTCTCAAGTTTATCCTTCTTTATGGCTGAGTAGTACTCCATTGTATAAAAATACCACAACTTTTTTATCCATTCCTCAGTTCATGTGCATTTGGGTTGTTTCCTAGATTTAGCTATTACAAATTGTGCTGCTATAAACATGGGAGCACATATATTGCTGTGGTATGATATTTTTAATTCTTCTGGGAAGATACCCAGAAGGGGAATAGCTGGGTGGAATGGGACCTCTAGTCCTAGTTTTTTGAGGAATCTCCACACTGATTTCCACAGTGGTTATACCAGTTGACACTCTCACCAACAGTGGAGAAGGCTTCCTTTTTCCCTACAGCCCCACCAGCATTTGTTATTGGTTGATTTCTTGATGACAGCCATTCTTTCTGGGGTGAGATGGAATCTCAGTGTTTTAATTTGCATCTCTTGAATGGCCAATGATGTTGAACCTTTTTTCATATATTTTATTTGCTATCTATATTTCTTCATCTGAGAAGTGCGTATTCATCTCAGATGCCCATTTTTGGATTGGGTCTTTAAATTGGGGGGGGTCTGATTTTTTTCAATTCTTTATATATTCTAGATATAAGTCATATGTCTGAGGGACTGTTGGCTAAAATTTTTTCCCACTCTGTGGGTTGTCTTTTCACTCTGTTGGTGATTTCTTTTGATGTGCAAAAGCTTTTTAATAAGATGAGATCCCAGTTGTTGATTCTTTCTAATATTTCCCATGCAGTTTGGGTTTTGTTCCTGAAGACTCTGCCTACACCTATGTCTTCAAGATTTCTACCTACTTTCTCTTCCAGTAGATTTAATATTTCTGCTTTAATATTTAGACCTTTGATTGATCCATTTTGATTTTAGTTTAGTGCATGGCAATAGACATGGGTCTAGGTTTTATCTTCAGCATGTAGAGAGCCAGTTTTTCCAGCACCACCTATTGAAGAGGCTGTCTTTCTTCCAGTGAACATGTTTGGCCCCTTTGTCAAAGATAAGGTGGCTGAGTGTGTTTGTAGCTGTCTGCGTCTTCTAATCTGTTCCACTGATCCTCAGGTCTGTTTTTTTTTTTTGCCAGTACTGTGCTGATTTTATCACAGTAGCTTTGTAGTATAATTTCAAGTCAGGGATTGTGATGCCTCCTGCCTTGCCTTTGTTGCCCAGAATTGTTTTTGCTATTCTAGGTATCTTCTGGTTCCAAATGAATTTTAGGAATGTTTTCTCCAGTTCTGTGAGGTATGCTAATGGTATTTTGATTGGGATTGCATTAAATCTGTAAAACAATTTTGGGTGTATGGCCATTTTCACTATGTTGGCTCTTCCTATCCATGAGCAAGGGATATCTTTCCATTTTCTGATATCCTCTTCAATCTCCTTTTTCAGAGTACTGTAATTTTCAGTGTATAGATCTTTTACTTCCTTTGTTAGATTGATTCCTAATTATTTCATTTTTTTGAATGCTATTGGGAAGGGTATGGTTTCCCTAATTTCTCTCTCAGTGAGTTTGTTGTTTGTGTACAGTAATGTTATTGATTTTTTAGTATTGACTTTGTATCCAGCTATGCTCCTGAATTTGGTTATTAAGTCTAGAAGTCTTTTGATGGAGTTTTTGGGGTATTCTACATAGAGTATCATGTCATCTGTGCATAATGATAATTTAACTTCTTCCTGTCCAATCCTTATTTCTTTTATTTCTCTCTCTTGTCTAATTGCTCTGGCTTATGTTTCCAGAACTATATTGAATAAGAGTGGTGATAGTGGACATCCTTGTCTTGTTCCTGATTTTAGAATGGAAGCTTTCAGTTTTTATCCACTTACTGTGATGTTGGCTGTTGGTTTGTCATAGATGGCTTTTATCAGGTTGAGGTAAAGATCATCTATTCTGATTTTCTGTAGAGTTTTTATCATGAATGAGTGTTGGATTTTGTCAAAAGCTTTTTCTGCATCTACTGAGATTATCATGTGATTTTTGTCTTTGGCTCTGTTGATGTGGTATATTATGTTTATTGATTTGCATAGGTTGAACCATCCCTGCATTCCTGGGATGAATCCTACTTGGTCATGGTGTATAATCTTCTTGATGATTTGCTGCATTCTATTTGCTAGTATATTATTGAGGATTTTTTTTTTTTTTTGTGGGTACCGGGGGTCAAACTCAGGACCTCGCGCGCCACTAGGCACCCGTGCCGCTGAGCGATATCACTGGCCCTTTTTTTGTATGTGGGTACCGGGAGTCGAACTCAGTACCTCATGCTTGCCAGGCAGGCGCTTATGCTGCTGAGCTATCTCACCGGACCCTTATTGAGGATTTTTGTATCTATGTTCATTAGGGAGATTGGCCTGTAGTTCTCCTTTTTGGTTGGGTCTTTCTCTGGTTTTGGTATCAGTGTAATACTTGCCTCCAGGAATGAGTTAGGGAGTATTGCTTGCCTTTCAATTTCATTAAGGAGTTTGAGGAGTATTGGCATTAAATCTCTAAATTTCTTGTAAAATTCAGCAGTGAATCCATCAGGATCTGGGCTTTTCTTTGTTGGTAAGTTTTTAATTACAGTTTCAATCTCATTAATTGATATTGGATTATTCAGAATTTTTATATCTTCTTGATTCAGCTTTGGTAATTCATACATATCTAGGAATCTGTCCATTTGTTCTGTGTTTTCCATCCTATGAGAGTAAAGATTTTCGAAGTAGGTACTGACGATCTCCTGAATTTCCACAGGATCTGTAGTAATTTTACCCTTTTTGTTACTCAATGCATGAATTTAAGTCTTTTCTTTCCTTTTTTTGATAAGGTTAGCTAAGGGTTTATCAATTTGATTTATTCTTTCAAAGAACCAACTCTTCGATTCATTAATTCTTTGTATTGTTTTCTTAGTCTCCATTGTGTTAATTTCTGCTGTGATCTTTATATTTTCCTCCTTTGTATGGGCTTTGGGCTTGTCTTGCTCTTCTTTTTCTAGAAGCTTGAGGTGCAACATTAGTTTGTTTATTTGTGCTTGTTCTGTTTTCCTGATGTGAGAATTCACTGCTATAAATTTTCCTCTTAGGACTGCTTTCATTGCGTCCCATAATTTCTGCTATGTTGTATCTGCTTTCTCGTTTAGTTGTAGATATTGTTTAATTTCTTCTTTAATTTCATCTGTGACCCATTGGTTGTTTAGGAGGGTGTTATTTAATTTCCATGTGTTTATGGAGTTTTTGCGGTTTCTTTTGCCATTAATTTCCAATTTCATTGTACTATGGTCTGATAATATGCATGGGATAATTTCAATTCCTTTACATTTACTTAAGTAGTATAGGGCCTATATTAGAGAACGTCCCACATGCAGCTCAGAAGAATGTGTATTCTGATGATGTTGGGTGGAACACTCTGAAAACATCTACTAAGTCCATTTGTTCACAGGTTCGGTTTAGGTCTGATATTTCTTTGCTGATTTTTTGTCTAGTTGATCTCTCTCTTTGTGACAATGGGGTATTAAGGTCTCCCGTTACAATTGTGTTATTGCTTATTTGATTTTTCATGTCTATTAATAATTGTCTTATATAGTTGGGTGCTCCCATATCTGGTGCATACATATTTATGATTGTTATCTCTTCCTCTTGAAGTTTTCCCCTAACAAGTATATAGTGACCTTTTTTATCTCATTTGATCATTCTTGGTTTGAAGTTCACATTATCTGCAAACAGAATAGCTACCCCTGCTTTTTTCTGGGTTCCTGTTGCATTGAAGATTGTTTTCCATCCTTTGATTTTCAATCTATGAATTTCTTTTGGAGTTAAATGTGTTTCTTGTATGCAGCATTTTGTTGGATCTTTTTTTTTTTTTTTTTTTGTGGGTACCGGGGGGTCGACCTCAGGACCTCGCGCACCAGCAGGCGCCCGTGTCGCTGAGCGATATCACCGGCCCCTTTTTTGTACGTGGGTTCCGGGAGTCGAACTCGGGCTCTCGCGCTTGCAGGGCAGGCGCTTAAGCCGCTGAGCCATCTCACCGGCCCCTGGATCTTATTTCTTGATCCATTCTACCAGTGTGTTTCTTTTGACTGGTGAATTTATTTATTTATTTTTGATCCTGGGAATCAAACTCAGGACCTTGCACTTGCCAGGCAGGTGCTGTGCCACTGAGCTATATCCCTGGCCCTTGATTGGTGAATTGAGGCCATTTACACTGATGGTAATAACTGATGTGTATTGGCTTATCTTTGTCATGATATTTTCCTGCTGGTGGTTCTCTGCTTTTTCCCTCCATTTAAGGGAGTTCTCCAGAGTCCAGCTGCTGGCTCCTCACTGCTGCTTCAGACACTTCCACGTTACTGGTCTTGCTGATTACTCCGCATGCCTGGGACCTGCTGTCCTGGGTCTCGGGGGTTCTGGTCAGTCTGGCCGTCAAAGGTGTGTGTGTGCCCATGCACCCAGCCCGGTCTGTCCTGGGTGTCCTGAAGTCTATATTATATAAAAATCACCAGGGATATAGCTCAGTGGCACAGCACCTACCTTGCAAGCAGCAGGCCCTGAGTTCAATTCCTGGTACCAAAAGTAATAGTAGTTTTCTTATGGAAAGTGGGATTTTAAATCTATTCTTCTGTTTTCCCAATATTCTGTACCATTGCTACCTAACATTAGTGAAAAACATGTAGAACAATAACTCCCTCTCCTGTGTGGGTTTCTGCAGAAAACATGAGGGTTAGGGATATGGACTAGCACAATGTATGCAAGTTCTGGCATAGAGAATTGTTAAAGACAGAGGCTGAAAATCTCTCGTTGTTCTCTAGCACCCTTACCTAGTTGCCACACCAATGTCTGCCACAGGGTAGGTATCTGACTGAGAAAATTCCTTTAGTAAATATTGAAGTGTGCCCTGTATTGCATCTGCTTTCTCTTTCCCTCCCCAGTAGTCCTCAGCTGTCCAAAGACTATACTTACCCAAAGTCCTAGGAAACCCAAAGAAATGAGTATGTCCTTCACAGTTGTTTTAAAAATTCACTTAGAAGTCAGGGGAATCTTCCCTTCTTGCAAATTACTCATGAAGGTGCCAAATTATTCTCAGTGATCCTCAAACACTAGAGATTGTTGAAGTCCCACTAGAGATTGTGAGATTGTCGAAGTTCCACTTTAAGAGGTGAGCGCTTGATTGTGTAGTGGGTATCTGCTGTTTAGCTCCAAAATAACTTCATAGAGCAGCTCCAGAGACTGCACCGGTCTTATTGGTCTGCCAGTATCACCAGCCCTTTTTTCGTATGTGGGTTCCAGGAGTCGAACTCGGGCCCTTCATATATATTTGAAAGATGTATTTTTTCCCCTCACCTCCAAGCCAGAGGACTGAATTAGGTAGGATCTTTGAAAAGCTGATATTTGCTGCTATCATTCCAACAGTAAATGCTTAAATAGTTGCCCAAGAGAGAATTCTCTATGCATGATTTTTAACCAGACTGCGTTTAAAAAAAACAAACTGGGAAATGTACCAGGTGAAATGGCACACACCTGTAATCGCAGCTACTTGGAGAGCTGAGGCAGGAGGGTTACAAGTTCAAAGCCAGCCTGGGCAACTTAACAGTATTCTATCTCAATATAAAAATAAAAAAAGGGGCCGGTGATATCGCTCAGCGGCATGGGCACCTGCTGGCACACGAGGTCCTGAGGTCGACCCCCGGTACTCACAAAAAAAATAAAATAAAATAAATAAAATAAATAAAAAATGGCTGCGCGTGTAGCTTATTGCTCAGTGAGGAAACACTTGCCTAGCATGGATGAGGCGTGGAGTCAGATTGTTGCGGCAAAACTGAGTCCTGGAAAGGAACAACACCTGAGGAAGTCAGGAGGCAGTGAACAGCTTTATTTTACACCAGTGATCCTAGCTGGAATAACTTCCAACAAAAGCCAGGCAGAGAGTGTCTGTGAGCCAGCATTTTTATATGAGGCATAAGCAAAGGTTACAAAGGTGGGAGGGAGGGAGGAAGGCAGGAAGGGAAAGGGGAGGAGAGGAGGGAGGGAGGGAGAGAGAGAGAGAAAGAGAGAGAGGTTAGTTTTGCAACCTTAATTGCAAACTAGAAACTGTGCAGTCAGGGGGCGCCTTCACATAATCCTGTAAGGATTATTTTAATTTATTTGTATTTTAAATTTCTCAGTGGAAATTAAGGGTGAGGAAGCATAATGAAGGTAGAAAAATGGACAAATGACAAACTCACCTGCAGGAGGTGGTACCTAATCACAGTCTAAAGACTTTCCTCAGAGAATAAAAGCTTGTCAGAGAATAAAATTTTCTTAGGAGTCCTGAGGTTCATAATCTTGTTAGTACAGAGCTTTCTTGATGGCGTGTACTCCTGGGCACATATAGCTGTAGAAACATCGTCTTCCTCCTCCCACACCTTTCACCTTCCTCCTCCAACACTGGTGTACTCATGAGACTCTCAAGGTGGGGAAAGAAGAATGAAAAGGGAAAGAAGAGCCATTCTTTTTAATTCCTAACAGCCACCTCTTGCTAGAATCATGTTTTTCTGACTTTACTTCATCCCCAAAGATTACAAAGCAATCTCAGGGGCTATGGACCTGACCTTTACAAAACCCGGACCCTCTCTGAAAGTAAACCAGACTACCTCTCCACAGCGGTCCCCTCTGAGGGATAAACTGTGAGACCAGATGGTGGTGCTCTGGAGTCAGAGGAAATGGGTGTCTTCAGCAGGTTGTTGCTGCTCAGGTTTCAGCAACTTCTGACATTTTTACAGGTGGAGCCTGAGGCTATGTGATTCTCTCAACCCAAATCACATTTGCCTGGTGCAGATAAATAAGCAAAAGACTTGTGTCGCCATTGTCTTAGTGAGAACAGCCATGGGAATGGCATTGAAGGACCCCTCACTTTTCAAGCTTTCCTTCCAGAGCCCTGGTTTATTGATGCACTGTGTTCATCTGAGGCCCAAAGGTATTATTCCTGATATTTTATACAGTGTCAAAAGCTCTGGCTGGATGGGTGTCTATTATAAGGCATTAAGAGTAAACTACTGTTTCACTAACTACACATTTTCTTAGCTCCTAGAGTAATGTAGCACCAGATCACAAATGACAGCTCCCTGTTTGTCCTCAGAGCTGCCCCTTTCTGTCTGATACCATCACTCCTCAGGCTGCTCAGAAAGGGACTCTGCAGAGATCAGGGACTGACATCCAAAACTTTTGTCTGGCTGTGGTAGGTGACGGCCACGTTGACAAAAAAGAGGAAAAAGTTCTTGTAAAGATGTTATAGTAACATTTACCTTTGCCCTGGGTTCGGGTGGGTCCAGTCAGTCTCGGTTTCATATTTAGTAGCTCAGATGAAAGCCGCTAGTATTCTTTTAAAGGTATATTTATGACTTACGATGACGGAAAGTCTTTTTCCAGTTAAATGGCGTTTTATACTATAGTATAATATTTTCATGGTCAACAACACTCCCATATCCCATTTGATCATAACAGAGAGAAAATGTACTTTGACTAGCACTCTGGATACAATCAGCAATGTGTACAATTTAAGCCCTCCAGAGCCAGCATGTTTGTGTGGAATGTTTAGGGATATACAATTGTACTTTTTGTACATTGGTCCTCATTCTTCCAAGTGTGACATAAAATAACTGTACTGCTATAGCATACTGGAAATTACAGGCGATGGGAAGAGATTCAGTTTGTCTCCTGTGAGGTCCTGCCAGTGGTGTCAGGACTTTTAGTGAACCTTTAACATGTAAACTTGATTTGTAATTAAAATATTTCTTTTGTTTTCCAGTTTGCTTTTCTGTTTTTTTAACCTTGAAAATATTGATAGGGTTTCAACAACTTTGGTACAAAAATACTGAAATGTCAGTCACCATCTGGGATGACAAAATAAGCCCATACTGTTAGTGCTTCTCTCCTAAAGGGACAGGGAAATAAATGGATTTAGTCCTCAGAAGGGCTAGGTTAGTTGCAGACACCAAGATACTGATTTCTATTTACCCACTTAGGTAGTTTTGTTATAGGTAAAGACTCATCATTTCCATGTTTAAACTTGAGAAAAAAAATTCTGCCTTTCTATACTCTAGATTGAATATTTGTATATGTATAGTCTTGTTCAATCATTCAAGTAAGTTTTGCATTCCGTTTTTGCTGTCAACAAAAATTAGTGTGTATTTGAAGAGAGAAACCGAAACTGCCTAGATTAAAAACAAATGAATATTCTGGCACCTGATTAAATGGAAATGTTGGCACCCTTTATCAAAAACAAAGGCGAAAGTAGACATGGTGGTGCATACCTGTAATCTCAACAAGCTGGGAGGCAGGAGGATGGCAAATTTGAGGCCAGCCTGGGAAACTTAGTGATTTAGTGAGACTCTTTCTCAAAATAAAAAATAACAAGGGGCTGTAGCTCAGTGAGAAGGCCTTGGACTCAATCCCCAGTACACCAAAAAAAAAAAAAAAAAAAGAGGAAAAACTCAGAAGCAATGAACTACCAGCCCCTTCACCAGACACATGACAGGAAAATCCAAGTCACCAGTTGATATGTCACAAAACTGTTACTAGAACTTCCTTTTGTCTCTGTTACAAGCTTTTCCTGTCTGTCTTAAGGGAGCTAAATACTATAAATAATCCCATAGTTCTCCATGTTGGCTTCATTTACCTCTCGGTTCTTATTTCTGGTTTAATTTCACAACTAAAATAGAATGCAAATCAAATGGAAGATCCTTTCTTGAAGCATTTAACTGCCTTTTGGAACGCCTTCTGCTCGTTGATTGGTAGGACCAATGAATCTCAGGATGTCAGCCTCTCCTGACGCCTCAGCTATGAATGTAAGAATGGCTGACTCATTACTCTGTGCAAGTTGTGGTCTGAGCACCTGTGTTATTTAATCCTCATAACGAGAGGACCCACCTCTGTATAGATGAAGCTCCTGAGAGGCCAAAAGTAACCTGCCCACCTCACATTGATAGTAAGTGGGCATTTGGCTTTTGAAACTGAGTAGCTTATTGCCAGCACCCAGACATTCATCCTGTATAATATATAACACAACCTTCATGCTGGGTAAGACACTAAGCTTAGTGACACCAGCAAGACCAACACTGAACATTCGCTTGATATGTTCAATTAATGTTAGAATATATTTTAGTTCAGAAATTGTTCAACTATAGACACTGTTTGGCCTGTGCTGGATTTTTAAAGTTTGGATGCTTTTGGCAGGAGAGCCTTCTGTAGCAGTGATGGTGAACCTTTTAGAGCTTTCAGTGATAAACACACAGCCCACAGTGGCATGCGTGCCATAGGTTTGCCACCACTGCTCTGTGATCTCACTCTGGCAATAGCTAAGAAGTAATATTGGGTTTACTAAGGCTGGTGAGATGGCCCAGCAGCATAAGTGCCTGCCTGGCAAGCGTGAGGGCCAGAGTTCGACTCCCGGTACCCACATACATAAAAAGGGGCCGGTGATATCGCTCAGTGGCACGGGTGCCTGCTGGCACGTGAGGTCCTGAGGTCGACCCCCGGTACCCACAAAAAAAAAAAAAAAAAGGATTTACTCATTTGCATTACCTCTCTGCCCCGAAAGTATTTTAGTGAATTAGCCCCATTTCTTAATGTCTCAGAACCACATGACAAACTTTTCCAATGAAGTCGTCATATTTATTATGTCATACACACTATGGACACCGTGGAGCGAGTAATGCAACATTTCTTCACTCAATAATGAGGAAGTGTTTATCTTTGCTTACTTGGAAAGGCTTCAGTGAATTGTGTGTCTGACAGTTGCTATTAGTTACTAAAGCCTGCAATGTAAAACCTTAAAGTGGAGAAGCAAGCTTGTCTGAAGAGTTGTTTTCCCTGCCATAATACCAGTGTCACTCAGTATGTTCTTAGCCCACTCACTGGCAATGGTTTGCTCCTGGGCATCACCTGGTCTGTGTTATCTTTGCATGGTCATCACAACATCCCTCCGTGGTTATGCAGGGCAATTTGTTATGTGTTAGAAATATTTACTGAAGGTCAACATCAGGTAGTATATTAGTATTCAAATGTAGCAATTATTCCCATTTTACAAATCAGTAGAAGAAGGCTCTGAAAGGATACATAGGAATGGGTAAAGCTGGGCCTTGAACCTAACTCCATTGCCTTTATTTTCCCCTCAGTACTGGGGACTGAGCCCAGGGACTTTGCACTGAGCTACATCCCCAGCGCTTTTTTGTTTTTTATTTTGAGATAAGGGCTCATTAAGTTGCTAAATTGCCCAGGGCTGGGCTCAAAGTTGTGATCCTCTGCTTCAGCCTCCCAGAGTGTTGGGATTACAGGTGGGCACCACCGCACCAGGCTCCAGTGCCTTTTCTGTTACACTGAAATAGGGATACTTCTTTCCCATAGATTTATAATCTGCCTTCTGCATTAACTTATAGGCTGTTGTTGTCTAGGTGCGATAGTGTTCCTAAAGCCTTAAGTAATAATAAAAGGGCTAAAATAAGCCAGTGATTATCTCAAGCTGTTTCAAGGGAGAAGAAAAGAGTGAAAAGAGATAAAACTTCATGGTTTCCAACACAAATCATCTGAATTCAATTCTCTGGGAGTAGGGTATGGAGATATGTTTTATTTTGTTGTTGTTTTGTTTTTGTTGTTTTTCGAGACAGGGTCTCACTATGTAGCTCAGGCTGGCCTCGACTTCATAGCCATCCTCCCACTTCAGCCTCCTGAGTGCTAGGATTACACCATGCCTGGCTGGAGACAGGATTTAAAAGTAGTTGAAGGGCCGGTGAGATAGCTCAGTGGCATAAGCGCCTGCCTGGCAAGCACGAGGTCCTGAGTTCGACTCCCAGTACCCGCATATAAAAAAATAAATAAATAAAAGTAGTTGAAGTGCCAGGGATGGTGGCACACGCCTGTAATCCCAGTTATTCAGGAGGCTGTGGCAGGAGGATCACAAGTTCAAGGCCAGCCTGGGCAACTTAGCCTGTCTCCAAGTAAAACATGAAAAGGCTGAGGGTGTAGCTCTGCTGGCACAGCACCCCTGGGTTCGATCCTTAGTAGTGCCACCCCAAGAAAAGAGCAGCGGAGGTGATTTTAATTACTCTTGACCGCTTGACCAACATTTGGGACTCATAGATAATGATGATGACTCACAGATAAAGATAATGTATTCTTTCATTATCTCTCTCAGTACATTATCTATTTGTTTTTAAATGAAAGGCTTTTCTCTGCTTAGGTACCAAGGGAAAAATGGGGCCAGGATTACAGGGCCCAGCATTTTGACCATTTGAAATCTGATTTTCTTTTTTTTTTTTTTGTGGGTACCGGGGGTCAACCTCAGGACCTCACGCGCCAGCAAGCTCCCTTGCCGCTGAGCGATATCACTGGCCCTTTCTTCGTATGTGGGTTCCGGGAGTCAAACTCGGGCCCTCGCGCTTGCCAGGCAGGCGCTTACGCCACTGAGCCATCTCACCGGCCCTGAAATCTGATTTTCAATACACAATCTTAACAAAAGCACTCAACGGACGTTTCCTCATGTTAACTGATCTTGAGGTCCCATCCTAAGGCAGCCACAAGGGTGGTCAGAGGACAAGTTTTACTGAGGCTGTTTGACACTATCTCCATCCTTAACTGTGTGAGCTCCTATTAGGTTAAACATCAGGAGCCATTGATGTTTCCACAAGCTATTTCTTTGCTGAAATAAATAATAGCAATATTGAAAAAAAGGCCTGAATTTGTATGGTGATTATAGCTGCTTAACTGCACATTTCAACATATCCGTACTTGAAGGTCAGTCTAACTGTCTTCCATCCTTTTGTCTTCAGTACCACCTGGGATTGACAGCTCAGCCCGAATGCTACTTTCTCAACACCGTGGGTGCTGATCGCACACATCTAGATGACTAGCAGCTTGGGAGACTATAGGACAGTGATGGCAAACTTCTTCGAGTTTTCAGTGATACGAACAGCCTGCTGTGGCACACATGCCATAGGTTGGCCACCGCTGCTATAGAAGAACCACATTCTTTGAGCCCCTCATGCCAAGTGTCCATTGACATACCTCTGTTAGTTGAAAGGTGAGCTTTGTTCTTTTGAACAAAAGACAGAAATTTTCTCATGGTACCACCCTCCAAAGCTGACCACTATAAGTGTGGGTCAGACATCCACCCTCCTCACAACAGTAATAGTCATCAGAGGTCAGTGACTGACCTGTGATGGCCAAACACACCGATGGGCTTATGTCTTCACATATAGGGAGATAACCTTATGTAAACCTGAATATAATTTTAAGATTATATAAAGTGATAGATCTTTTGTAGATTTTAAAAATATAATTTTCAGGTAAATTAGACATTTGTTTTATCTGTATCACAAGTAAAGGAAAAGGAATAATGCTTTATTTCACAATGTACTGGTCAATCAATTCTTTGAAAGTCATATTTTACTATGCCAGTCAAATTCCACTTTGATTATAATCCACCAGATTATATCCTGGGTATCTACTGGCATTAGTATATCATTTATAAAGAAAACATTTCATCTATTTGGTGATCATATTTCACCCTAACAGCCTGCTCTGTAGTTACTATTGATTTCATTGTCACTTTTCTTAAACTTTTTCTAGTTATCAAACAGAGATATGCTGACAATTGCCAGTCAGCTAAATATGTAACAAGATCAAGAAACCATACTTTAACCAAGAATTGGTTTTTCTGTGCTACTATAACTCAGCCCATTCTGGCATTCAAACTTTAAGTAGAAAGCAAAGAAACTAATAACATTTAACTGTATTAATTCCTGATATGAGGTCAGGGAGGTATTAATCTCCTTTCTAATGTTTATATAGTTCCACCATGTCTTTCTATTCAGTTTTCCCATTACCACTCTGAATACCATTTCTAAATCCTAAGTCTATTTCTAGGAGTAGCTAATACTTATCTTGTTGACTCTCCCGGGGAATGTTAGCTTTGCACTTTAAGGTATTTCTACCCAGTACAGTAATATGAGGTTAGTATTAGACCAAGGTTTGAAGGATCAGTCCACATACCACAAACTTCCTGCCTAAATGTGGGTTGTAGATTTTTTTTACCTCTTCCTAACCTGGAACTTTTTCCTTGAAAATTTGTAATAAAAAGTTCCTATTTAAAAGTTAGAAGTTTGTGCAGTGGGGACAGTGTAGTGTAGAGTACTTGTTGGCACGTACAAGGCTCTAGATCCAATTTGTATCACCACCTCCCTCCCCAAAAAGAAAAAAGTCATATCATAGTCTTATGATTGAAGATCATAAAAGATTTGCAACACTGGGATGACATTCTTGCATGGAAGTACAATTGACTGCAAGTAAACAGCAGCTACTCATTTTCAATGCCATACACTCAACCTGAGTATGATGGTGCACATCTGTAATCCCAGCTCTCTAGGAGGCTGAGGCAGGAGGATCACAAGTTCAAGTCCAGGCTGGGCAACTTAGTGAATTAGTGAGACCTGTCTTAAAATAAAAAATTATGGTACAGCCACTGTGGAAATCAGTGTGGAGAGTCCTCAAAAAACTAGAGTTGAAGGTCCCATGTGACCCAGCTATTCCCCTTCTGGGCATCTTCCCAGAAGAATTAAAAACATCGTACCACAGCGATATATGTGCACCCATGTTTATAGCAGAACAATTTGTAATAGCCAGATCTTGGAAACAACCCAAATGCCCATCAACTGAGGAATGGATAAGAAAGATGTGGTATTTTTATACAATGGAGTACTATTCAGCCATTAAGAAGGATAAACTGGAGACTTTTATAGGTAAATGGATGCAACTCGAGAAAATACTCATAAGTGAAATAAACCAGAAGCACATGTGTAAGCATCGTATTGTCTCTCTAGTATGAAAAACTGAAAGAGTAAATAAGATCCAAAATGTACAATAGACATGGTAAATCAAAAAGAAACTGATCAAAAGGAAAGAGAGACTGGAATAGGGGAATAGGGAAAAGAAAGAAGGGAAAGGAAAAAAAATTGTACATATATATAAGATGGTTAAGATAGATACACTACCAATTTTACTTAGTTCATTGAAGAGTAAGGTTTGTGCCAATAATGTTTGGACAATTGAATGCTAATATCTGGTACCCTGAATAACTAACTTAAAGATAATAATATGTAATGCATTAAGCATTGTTACCCTCCTATTAAGTTGTTTTGAAAATTTGTTCTTTTTTGATTTGTTTTGTTTTTTCTTCTCTTTAAAAAAAAATTTTAAAAAGGGCTGGGAATGTATCTAAGTGTGAAGGCATTCAACCTCTAGTACACACAGGCACAGACACAGACACACACACACACACACACACACACACAGGCATATACTCTAGGGTGCTGTTTAACCCATCATATCATTCCTCATTTCCCTTTAGTTCCCAAGGTATTGAGTCGACAAACCCTACAGTTTTGTGTGACTTTGAACACTACTTTCCTTTTTCAGCATTAAAAGTAAATGTATGACCTTTCTGAATTATTTTAAAATTTCATAGCTTTTAATAAGACCTTTTCTTAAAAATTCAGACATTGTTTAGTTTTACAATGACTTGGCCCTTGAAATGGCAGGGATTTTTCTAAAACAACACTTTAAAATTTCCTCATTTTCACTTCAGGTTCTTGAGACTTCAGATAAGGGCAGCAAACCTGCAAACTAGGTTAGACTTATTCTGATATTAAAATAGAGACCATATTAACATCAATTATGTTTTCCCTGAAGTTTCAGTGTTTTGAGTTTTTTGTATTTAGTAAATCTGGACAAACCAATTTGCCAGATTTTCTCTTCTTCCTCTTCAATTCCAATTTGTCATCAGTTTCAATACCAGGCAATGTTGGAGAAAGAAAGGTTAAAAAGTAGGAATATCCTGTTTGACAACTTATAAAAGGGTGAGGTGTTTGGTTAAACTAAGGTCAAGCACTCTGGGGACTTTTGTAGCTCTTCTTCATTCTTTAAATGTATGTTGCTAGGAACAGACCTGAGTTTACAAAAGTTTACAAATATTACCCTGAGAACACACAACTCCTTTAATCAGAAAATATGATAAGAAAGTAAACTGAACCATGTTAAAACCAACAGAAGAAGTTGATGTCTAAAGAGTGAGTCTTGGGTGAGCCTTTTTGACAAAATTAAGAACATTTAATCATTCTCTAACTTATGATATACAAATTTGGATTTCCATGTGAAGTGTGCTTCTGCAGAACTGTATATTAGTTTTCTCTTAACTATAACAAAGCACATGAAGCTGGGTAGTTTATTTTTAATTTTTTTTTTTAGCTTACTTTTTTGAGACATGGTCTTGCTCTGTAGTACAGGTTGGCCTTGAACTCACTATGTAGCCCAGGCTAGCCTTGAACTCAGGGCAGTCCTCCTGCCTCAGCCTTCCAAGTATTGAGATTATAGACATGCGCCACCATGCCCGGCTCTGGATAGTTTATTTATTTATCTTTATTTTTTTTGGGTACCGGGAACTGAACTCAGGACCTTGCGCTTGCCAGGCAGGCACTTATGCTGCTGAGCTATATCACTGGCCCAGGATAGTTTATTTTTAAAACAGAGGTTTATTTCACTCACAGTTCTGGAGGTTCATGGACATGGCTTCAGCACTGGCTCCAGTTTAATAAGGGGCCTTTTAGTTGTGTCACATGGTAGATGCATCATGGTGGGAGCCTGTAGGAATCAGAGCAGTTCAGATCAAGCTCCCTCTTTTATAATAACATGCTCTCATGAGAACTAACTCAGGTTCTGTGAGAACTTCCTTAATCACTTCCAAGGGCAGTGCCACAAGTGCCCTAACCAACTCCCACCGGCACCTCCACTATGTGTGTGTGTGTGTGTGTGTGTGTGTATGTGTGATGCTGGGGATTGAACATGGGGCCTTCACACTGACCTACATCCCCATCCCTCTTTTATTTTATATCTGAGACAGGGCCTTGCTAAATTGCTAAGTTGCCCAGCCTGGGCTCGAATTTGTGATCCTCTTGCCTCAGCCTCCCAAGTAACTGGAATTCCAGGTGTGTGCAACTACATCCAGCAGCATGTAAATATTAATGTAGTCAATCTAAAGAGTAACCTACATGCATTCACTTCATTCCTGGTATTCAACACTATGGGATCAATTTGTAAAGAAAAGGATGCTCCAACAATGTATACCCAGAATATCAGGAAAATTAAATGATTGTTACTGAGCGGCTGCTGCTATATAACTGTGTGTTGGCCTGATATAAAAGGCAAACAGAGCATATCCAGACTTTATGAAATAGTTTAATTTGCAAATAAGGCATCAGGGATCACAGAAGCCAATGAAAATAGCCTTTTTTTTTTTTATATTAGGCCATGACTCCTTTGTCTAGGAAGTATTTTGCAAATTTAGGTGTTAGGAATTATCTGTTTATAGTGTCTTCCTGCAAAGGCTCTCACATTTTATGCAAGCTAAAATGGATAAGTGAACATCCTGCATACTTCCTAATTTTTCTCCAAATGTGATTTTTATAACCTGATTTAAACACAGTTTATGGGTTTACATGCATAACCTCTCAATAAATGCATATATTGTGTTGCTTTTTTCAAGCCACAAATATATTAATTTCATTCTCTCAGCAAGAACACAAAATTGGGGAACCTATTGGGTTTTGTAAGAAAGGCCAGCTTCTAATAAAACATGGTTAAGCTGTTTTTCATGAGTGTATAGTGAGGAAATTGATTCTTTGCAGTAGGCTGGCTAAAAATATCTTTTCACTGCACAAACTTTTCACTACAACAAATATTTATTCTAGTAGAATAAAGCAGTTGGATTTTTTTTTTTTTTGTGGGTACCGGGGGTCAAACTTAGGACCTTGCACTTGCGCCACTGAGCGATATCACCGGCCCTTTTTTCCTTTGTATGTGGGTACCGGCAGTTGAACTCATGACCTCACGCTTGCCAGGCAGGCGCTTATGCCGCTGAGCTATCTCACCAGCCCAGCAGCTGGATTCTTTCCTTGCCTGCTTTCCAAGGAGGGCAGCCTCGACCAAAATAAGCATGCTCATTGGCAGGACTAGAGGAGCCTTAAATAGGTACGAATGACAACTTAAAAATGTTAATGACCCTGTGCCAGTGGAGAAACGTATATTATACACAGCACAGTGAGCTGAGTTCTCAAAGGTAGAACTGTTTTTAGATATTCCTACAACTTCCCTTTCCTCAAATGTTAGACTTTACCTTCCTTTCACTGTAACCCTCCATAACAGGAAACACTTGCCATAAATCACCTTACAGTGCAGATACTATTCTTGATTTTACTTCACTGAAAACTCTTTTATTTCCTAGGCTTGAAGTCTTTAAGAGTAAGCCTTCAGAAGTCTGTCATCTTTCTTGCTTCAACAAAGCAAGAAAGCTTTGGCTTCAACGAAGTCTCATTCATTTTTTAGAACCCTAGGGCAGTTACAGAGGCAATTGAGGCCACAAGAATACTCATTATTAAATGTATACTTTGGTTTCTTATCATAGCATATCTGGACTGAATATCAGAGAAATTGTTAGCAATTTGTATATGTATTCCTAGAAATTGTTCCCAGAAGTATAAAAACGAATTCAGAAGTATTTAAATGTTCAACTTTATGTTTGTGGTTAAATAGTCCAAATTCTATATGGATAAAGTACCAAGTGGTGAGCCAACTTTAAGTAACATGACCATTCTCCTCTGATGTATTTGATAATCTTTCTCAAAAGGCATTTTAAAAACCTTAATTACCTTGCCCTATTTGCAGAGAATTAAGTGATGACTAGAGCATCACATTTAATGTGGATATAGAAAAATTTCCTGTAACCATTATATAATTAACAACTAATTTTCATATTCATTTCATATAGTATAGATTATTTTCCACTGCTACTAGAAAGTAGAGGTTTAGTTAGGGCTTTGTGGATGTGGCTCAGTGGTAGACTGTTTCTCTAGCCTTCTGGAGGCCCTGGGCTTAATCCCCAGTGATGCACGCAGAGAGAAAGAGGGGTGAGGAGAGGGCTACATGTTGGAAATTCATTCTTCAAAATAGTTTTCAGAAGTCTGTCATCTTTCTTCTAGAGTATAACATCATTTTTTTTGGACACCCTGAAGAATCAAGATCTAATATTCATATCCATAAAATAGAAATATTTACATCATGTAGTGTCTTAGTTACTTTTCTCACTGCTGAGACAAAATGCTCAACACCCATAAGTTAAGGGAGGAAAGGTTTATTTAGCTCTCAGTTTGTAGAGGTTTCAGTCCATAATCGCTGGCTCCAAGGCAGGGTGGCACATGGCAGAGTTCATGGCTGTGGAAAGCAGCAAAAGCAACAAGCGAGAGACAAGACTCTTTCTGTCCCTTATAGTGTATGTAGGCTACCCACCCTAGGGTGGGAGTAGCACTCACACCCTTAATCCCAGCACTGGACCATGAATCAGTCACAAACTGTAGATTCAGCCACCTCTAAAAAGCCCACCCCTATGACTGCATGAGGCTTTGGGGGTACATCTAGACACAAACCATAACATGAAGTATCCATGGGAAACAAACACTGAATTTCTCCTACTTGTATTTTTCTGAAATTAGCTCACAATTCAAAAAGAAATAAATAAGCAGAAGCTTTATTTTACTAACTTTTGTCTTAAATTATAAAAGTGACTCCAGAAACAAATAAACCAACAAAAAAAACCTAAAGAGTTCTTTAAGATCAATATCTATCGGAATTTATGATGATAATATACCACCTAAAGTTTGAATTTTAATATATTGATGAAATGCTGGGAAAGTAGGCAAATTTGACCAGATTTATTTCCCTATCCTTTGGCTTGTTAGACACAGATAATTCTGCCTCTTGCTTACCTCCTAAATGTTGATGTTCCCTAAAGTTATAAATTCTTTTCTCACTTCATTCGTACTGGTTGCTTCCCTGGTAAACAAATCAGATTTCTAAGTTGGAATTTTTTTTGAATGTATACACAGAAATGGCATACTGGGCTGTGAGGCCTACATGATCATTACTGTAAGTATGACATTTCTACATTGTATAGGTAGGTAATCCTCAACTTTTTAAATTGAATATAAGTATGTTGAAAATACCATCGGGCCGGTGAGATGGCTCAGCGGCGTAAGCGCCTGCCTTGCAAGCGCGAGGGCCCGAGTTCGACTCCCGGAACCCACATACGAAAAAGGGGCCAGTGATATTGCTCAGTGGCACGGGTGCCTGTTGGCGCGCGAGGTCCTGAGGTCGTCCCCCTGGTACCCACAAAAAAAAAAAAAAAAATACCATCAAAATATACATTAATTTTTAAATATAAATTTACCACAGTCAGGTGATATGTTAGCAATGCTTTTTTTATTTGTTACATTAGTTTCATTTAGTTTTGAAATAGTCTTGCTATATTTCTCAGGTTGCAGTTCCGGCCTCAAGTGATCCTCTTGCCTTGGCCACTGGAGTATCTGGGGCTACAGATCAGTGCCAACTGTGCCTGGCTAGCTTTTTCATTTTTATAACAGAATGTTTTTTTCCATATCCTTATGGATCTCCTTATACATGGGGTATGAGTATGCTAATGTAAAGACATCTTCCATAGAGATCTCAGTCAATATCATATAAAATTAAGAGTTCAGGTCTGAGTCAGGGATGATGGTACACACCTGTAATACCAGTACTCTGGGAGGCTGAGGCAGGAGGATTGAGAGTTTGAGCTCACTCTGGGCAACGTATCAACTTAGCAAGACCCTGTCTCAAACAACAACAAAAACAGGGCTGGGGATGCAGCTTCAGTGTGAAGGTCTTCAATTTGGGCCCCAGTACTACAAACACACACATACACACAAGAATTCAGGTCTGGAGGAGATTGCCCATGTAATCATGAATAAATAATTTTTCCTCTCTAAGTCTCAGTTACCTTATCTTTAAAATGGTATATCAGGACTTATTTTAGAGGATACATTTGTTGTAGTGTTGTAAAATGAAAGGCTTTGTCTGGGCTGGGGATATAGCTCAGTGGTAGAGCACTTGCCTGATATGCACACCCTGGGGGGTTGGGCTGGGGGTACTTTTTCTGGTCTTTATCCTAGGTTCCCGTTTTTTTTTGTTTTTTTTTTTGTTTTTTTTTGTTTTTTTTTTTTTATGCGGGTACCGAACTCAGGACCTCACGCTTGCCAGGCAGACACTTATGCTGCTGAGCTATATCACCGGCCCCTGGGTTCCTGTTTTGAAGCTTCTAAAATACATGGAATTTCCACAGTAGTAGCAATGCCTTTGTTCTTCTGGTATGATCTTGGATGGTACCAGAGCTTATGCTAATGAAAGTGAGCATTTTCTTTTAGTGTTCACTTTAAATTTTGCCTAATAAACCTTTGTATGCCTCTTTAAAACAAACAAACAAACAAACTGAGGATGAAGCTCAGTGTAAAGCCCCTGGATCCAATCTTCAGTACTAAAAAAAAAAAAAAAAAAAAAAAAAGATACATGTTAAAATAAAAATAGGAAAGATATGTGTTAAGATTATATAAGGCAGTTAGTGGCTGGCACATCATAAGTAGTCATTACATGTTAGCTCTTATTGCTTTGTCTATTAAGTGACACAGTTGACAATGCCTGTAAGGCTATGGGATCAATTAAAAGCATCAAGAGACAGGGAAATTGAGAAGTCAAGTTAAAGTTTTAATAGCTTTGTGGTCAACAGGAACACCAGGAAGTTAGGACCAAGAAAAATAGTTAACCTAGCTATCAATCAGACTTCTTAAGACAGAACAATAACTTACTTTAAAACAATATTTGGGATTCCTTCTACATGGTAAGGGGCAAATGCTTAGAAGAGTCACTAAAGCAACCTATAGTTACCTTTGCTTCATTATCGTAGTGAAACACACACCCCTAGTAGAGACTTAAAGTGATAATAAAGCAGGCGTTCGTGAAAAGGCATGATGAGAAAGAGCCCAAGTGCGACTCCACCTCTACATGGAATTCCACCTCTATATGCGATGATGTCGACATGGCGCTGCCTACTCTAGGAGCACTGTAAAACTATACTTTCTTATCCTTTTGTTTAGGTCAGTGTGGGATTTTTGTCCCCATGCTCTCATTCCACAAGCACTCACCCCTTTGTGCTTCAGCATAAGAATAAAAGTCTTATTCCTGTACCAAGGTGCTTCTGTCTGATTTTTCTGATAGCATAAGAATCCATGGACTCCATGACGTAAGCACTCAAAATCTCTTGAATGATGGGGAGGCTGGGTCCCCTAAAGGAATAATCCTATTACATAGATTCCTTTAGGGGACCCAGCCTCCCCATCCTATTACATAGCTCCCCCCAGTATATGTAATACATGCATATACATATATGTGTGTACATACATATATGCATGTATATCTATATGTATGTATAGGCACATGTACTAGAAATCTTCTGCAACCCTGTAGCCATTATCAGGGTACCAGAAGTGAAAATAATCGAACTTTGGGGGGATTTTTGAATACTGGTTCTGAATTGATACTGACTCCTACACTAGTAGAAGTAGTGTGGTCTGCCAAAGTAGGAGTTGATAGAGGTCAGCAATGTTGTCCAGTGGGTCTGTTTCACAGACGGCCTGGTGTTTCCCTAAACCCACCCTCAGTTATTTCCCAGTTTGGAAGTGTATAATTGGAATGGACAAATCAGCCACTGTCAGAATTCTTACACTTGTTCCCTAACCTGTGAAGTAAGGGCTATTATGGTAGCAAAAGCCAAGTACATGCCATTCTCATGGCCTCTATCTCCCAAAATAGTAAACCAAGGTGTTACTGTATTGTTAGAGGGACTGTAGAGATGTCCTCCCTGTCCTGCAATTTAAGACAAAGGAAAATTATACCCAATAAAGGCAAGATGCCAGGGATATAGCTCAGCAGCACAGCGCCTGCCTGGCAAGCTCAAAGTCCTGAGTTCGATTCCTGGTACCAAAAAAAAAAAAAAAAAAAAGGCAAGATGGCTAAAGACTCAGACCTTTTATAAATGATGGCATGGTGGCTGGGACGTAGCTCGAAGGTGGAGCACTTGCTTAGCATGCCACAGCCCTAGGTTCAGTCCCCAGCCGGGGGGGAAATGAAGGAATAGGTCATCTTACTGGTCATATAGCCATAAGTAGATAAAACGCTCGCTGAAGGCAAAGGGAATATGAAATAGGTAGTTGAAAAACATAGTTTAATACCAGCATAATCATCTGAACAGTTGTAGAAACAAAGAATGTGATTAATATTAGCATTTCTTCCTCATTTTCATTCCTCCATCTTTTTTTTTTTTTAATTCAATCAGAGTCTCAGTATGTTGCCCAGGCTGGCCCAAAACTCCTAGTCTCCAGTGAGATCCTGCCTCAACCTCCAGAGTAACTGGGACTACAGTTTGTGCCATCACTATTGTGATCTTTCTGTCTTAGGCTCCCAAATACTGGAATTATAGGCATTCATCACTATGCCCAGCCCAGTGGTAGCTTTAATTGGTACTTTTGGTAGTCAATATCCAGTTTGTCTTGGACTATTATTGTTTTTTATTTTGTGGCTACTGCCAGGGTGCATAAGTGTTGGTTCTTAGTGTATGTCAATATCTGGTTTGTCTTTGTGTCATCAACAATACTGTGATTTGCTTTGGAAGAACTGGGTAAGAGGCCAGTTGCACTGCACCTTTCTCCCCCGAAATTAACAGGGATCAGATCATAGGACAAAGAACTCCCGCACAACACATCATAATTAAAATCCCAGAAGTCCAACACAAAGACAGAATATCTTAAAGGCTGTCAGAGAAAAGATAAAAGTCACTAATAAAGGTAAACCCATAGAATTACAGCAGACTTCTCAACACACACCTTAAAGGCCAGGAGAGCTCTAAGCCCTAAAAGAAAACTTCCAACCAGACTAATATATCTTATAAAAGTATCTTTCAAAATTGATGGAGAAATAAGGTCTTTCTATGACAAAGTCCACTGTAGGAAATTTATGGCCACCAAACCAGCACTCCAAACATTCTCAAAGATATCCTAGAGGAGGGCCGGTGAGGTGGCTCAGCGGCTTAAGCGCCTGCCCGGCAAGCGCGAGGGCCCGAGTTCGACTCCCGGAACCCACATACGAAAAAGGGGCCGGTGATATCGCTCAGCGGCACGGGCACCTGCTGGCGCGCCAGGTCCTGAGATCGACCCCCGGTACCCACCAAAAAAAAAAAAAAAAAAGATATCCTAGAGGAAATGAAGCCAACAATGCTAAAAAGTCTAATGGAATGAATATACCAGGTAGGGTGAGCAGTTAAGCAGAAGGGGAAAAAAGGAATCAGCAACAGGACAATAATGCAATGCTAAAAATAAGTCAATACCAAAAATGCTATGCTAAATGCAATGCTAAATGCAATGCTAAAAATAAGTCAATGCCAAAAATAACTCAACGTGAATGGTCTCAACTCCCTATTCAAAAGACGCAGATTGGCAGATTGGATCAAAAGCAAAACCCAACAGTATGCTGTGTGTAAGAAACATTTAACCCAAAATGAAATTCATTGACTAAAAATGAAAGGATAGAAAACAATATTCTATGCAACAGGAACTTGAAAATGAGCAATCTTATTTTCAGACAAAGTAGACTTCAAGCCAAAACTAGTCAGAACAGGCAAAGGATGTCATGATATAGTGTTAAGGGAAAAATTTAACAAGAAGAGATAACAATTTTAAACATATATGCACCGAACATGTGTGCACCCAACTTCATAAAACAAACACTATTGCACATAAAAGATCAGATAAACATTAACACAATTGTAGTGGGGGACCTCAAAACTCCACTCTCACAAGTAGACAAAATCCACAAAGAATTATAAGAATTAAACCAGATCTTCAAAAAAATGGACTTAATAAATATCTACAGAGTGTTCCACTGAACAAAATATACATTAGTATCTGCAGTACATGAAACTTTCTCCAAAATAGACTACATACTAGCCTATAAAAACATGCTTACATAAACATAAAAGAACCAAAATCATCCCAGGCATATTATCAGATCATAGTACAATGAAACTAAAAATCAACAGCAAAAGAAACCACAGGAATCATTGCAAACACATGGAAATTAAACACTACATTCTTGAATAATCGATGGGTTATAGAAGAAATTAGACATTTCCTAGAATCAAACAATAATACCAGTACAACATACCAGACCCTATGGAACACAATGAAAGCAGTCCGAAGAGGGAAGTTTATAGCTGTGAGTGCCCACATCAGATAAAGAGTGAGCCCAAATAAATGATGCACCTAAAGGTCCTAAAAAAACAACAATCCAAATCCAAAGCTAGTACGTAATACCTCGGTTCACAGATGCACTCGGCAAAATTTTGCTTCCATTCATGAACTCTGCATCAGGTGACAAACACAACTGCAGACATCTTCCCCACACAAACACAAACAAGGCCATATTTCCCACTCTGCCACTGGTTGTGCCTTCCTCTGGTTGAGATCATGGTCACAGATAGACCTGTCCACACTTGCCATGAAGATTTTTTGTGTGCTTTTTAGCACATACAGTACAGTACAGTATTATTCAACCCAGCATGGCTCCAAAGAAAGTGCAGAGCAATCATTGTGGTAAAAAGAAAGTGCAGAGCAGTAATGAAGGTGACAGGAAAGTGCAGAGAAAGAGTGGTAAGAAGGTTTTGAAGAAAATAACTATTGAACTGAAGAAGAAAATTGTAGAAAACATGAAGGTGGTATTCGTGTGACTGATCCGTCCTCATAGTACAAGATGGTGAAGTCGACTATTTTGAAGAATAAAGATGCCATCAAAGGAGCTGATGTGGCAAAAGGTGTAACAATGTTAACCAAGCAGAGGACACAAGTGTTGGAAGAGGTAGAAAAACTTTTTTTAGTGTTGTTGAATGAGAAACAGCTGGCAGGTGATAGTGTTAGTGAAGCTATGATCTGTGAAAAAGCCAGGAAATTGCACTGTGATTCATTGCAAGAAAATCCCTCTACAAGTGCAACAGGTGTTGAATTTAAAGCCAGTAGAGGGTGGGCTGATAAATTCCACAAGAGAAGTGGCATCCACAGTGTGATAAGACATGGTGAGGCTTCCAGTTCTGACAGGGCCGCTGTAGAAGCCTAAAAGAAAGAATTTGAAGAATTCATGAAGGCTGAAGGATACGTTGCTCAATAAGTGTTCAACTGTGATGAAACAGGGCTCTTCTGGAAGAAGATGCTGAACGGAACCTATATCACGCAGGAGGAAAAGGCACTGCTGGGGCACAAGCCCATGAAGGACAGAGTGACCCTTTTGCTGTGTGCGAGTGCAAGCACTGATCTAGAGATTAGACCACCACTGGTGGACCATTCCCAGACCTCTCATGCATTCAAGGAACAGAATGTGAACAAGGCCAGGCTGCCTGTCTCTGGAGGGCCATTGTGAAATCTTGGGTCACAAGGCAATTGTTCATGGAATGGCTGCACAAGGTGTTCACACCCACCATTAAGAAATATCTTTCTGACAACCAATGACCTGAAAGGTGCCCTCTTCTGATGGACAAAGCTCTGGCACAGCCTCCAGCCTTGGTGGATGATATGGATGCGGAGTATGACTTCATAAAGGTCAAGTTCCTCCCTCACAACACGACACCTCTTCTGCAGCCCATGGACCAGCAAGTGACCCTCAACTTCAAGAAGCTGTACACAAAGGTGCTCTTCACCAATCAGACCAGAAATTAGTGAAATCAATACTAAAAAATACAAATAATCAATGAATCAAAAGGCTGGTTCCTCAAAAGAATAAGCAAAATAGACAAACCCTTTGCCAATCTCAACAGGAAAAGAGAAAGAAAGAAAGAACCCATATCAGTGCAGTTAGAAATGAAAAAGGCGGGCCGGTGAGATAGCTCAGCAGCATAAGCATCTGCCTGGCAAGCGCGAGGTCCTGAGTTCGACTCCTGGTACCCACATAAAGGAAAAGAAAAGGGGCCGTTGATATTGTTCAGCAGCACAAGCGCTTGCTGGCAAGCATGAGGTCCTGAGGTCAACTCCCATTACGTGCATTAAAAAAAAAAAAAAAAAAAAGGGCCGGTGAGATGGCTCAGCGGCTTAAGCGCCTGCCCGGCAAGCGCAAGGGCCCGAGTTCGACTCCCAGAACCCACATACGAAAAAGGGGCCGGTGATATCGCTCAGCGGCACGGGCGCCTGCTGGCCGCACAAGGTCCTGAGGTCGACCCCCGGTACCCACAAAAAAAAAAAAAAGAAAAGAAATGAAAAAAGCAAAATCACAACAGACACTGCTGAAATCCATGAGATTATTAGTAACTACTTAAAAAACCTGAATGCCAGTGAATTGGAGCGTCAAGAGACGTCCTTGACTCTGAAAGAGGTCTGGAAGAAACATTTCAATGTCCTCCACCGTATCAATGTCATTGATAAAGCCTAGAAAGATGTCATGAACTGAACCTTAATCTCAGGCTGGAGGAAGCTGTGGCCAGAATGTGTCACTGAACATGACTTTGAAAGATCTGATGCACAGGTGGCGGAGGAGATTGTGTCCATGGGCAAGAGATGGGTCTGAACGTCGATGGTGCTGACATAGAGGAGCTTGTTGAGGTCCATAAAGAAAAGCTAACAACTGAAGAATTTGCTGGACTCCAGAGTGAGCAGCAAAAGGCACTGGTTGAGGAGCATCCACTGAGGAAGAAGAAGACAGGGAGGAGCTTGGCAGTGATGGATAAAATCCATTTTGGAAAAATGGAATGAGTGCCAGGATTTCTTTGAGATGCACCACCCCAACGTAACTGTAATGGGGACGAAGTGTTGAATCTGATGAACAATAACGAGGCCTCTCTGAAGGGTTATGCAGCGAAGGATAAAAGAAGTTACGTTAGACAGATTTTCATCAAAATTCACCCTGAGGGGCCAGTGAGATGGCTCAGCAGCATAAGCACCTGCCTGGCAAGCGTGAGGGCCCGAGTTCGACTCCCAGAACCCACATACGAAAAAGGGACCGGTGATATCGCTCAGCAGCACGGAAGCCTGCTGGCGCACGAGGTCCTAAGGCTGACCACTGGTACCCACCAAAAAAAAAAAAAAAAAAATTCACCCTGAGACTAAGAGACAGAGAAGCTAGGAAACCCCTGAAGGAGATCTCCCTGATGCCATTATGGAAGGGAACTCTCCAAACAATAACCTCCTCCCCACCCACCTTCCTTTCCTCCACGCCAGAAGTCGCCTCAAGCAAGGTTAGTGTTCTCTCTCTTCATACTGTACTGTACTGTACTTTTTCTATATTTTTGTGGATAAAAATAATACATATGGTTCAGAACAGATAACCTTATTTACATTGAACCTTATAGGAAAATTTTATTTGTTCATGACCAATTTGTTTCACGACCAGAGCTGCAGAACAAATTAAGTTTGCAAACTGAGGTACCACTGTACAAGGAAGGAAGTTATAAATATCAGACCAGAAATTAGTGAAATCGATACTAAAAAAATACAAAAAATCAATGAATCAAAGGGCTGGTTCCTCAAAAGAATAAACAACATAGACAAACTCTTAGCCAATCTTAACAGGAAAAGAGAGAAAGAAAGAACCCATATCAATGCAGTTAGAAATGAAAAAGGCAAAATCACAACCGACACTGCCAAAATCCATGAGATTATTAGTAACTACTTCAAAAACCTGAATGCCAGTAAATTGGAGAATTCAGAAGAAATGGGCAGATATCTAGATACATAAAATTACCAAAAGTGAACCAAGAACTGCCGCATCCAGAGCAGCTCTCGAAGTTGGGGGCGGGGGGTGGTGGTGGTGAGGAAGGACAGCGATGGGGATGGAGAAATAAAGATAAGAGTCAGAATACAGAAAGCTGAGGTCAGGAGGAGCCCTCTCTCCGGATGGGAGGAAAGGAACTACTCAACTACTGCAGCACGTTTATTTATACATTTGGCAGGTTGACATCACCATGACAACCCTCTGCCTAGCAACCTGGTCTCTTGGATTGCCTGGGGGCAGGCAGTGGGGGCGGCTGACAGTCTCAGAGCTGGAGCAGTTTGTTCACTTGGCTCACCTCAGGTGCTCTTTGTTCTCCAGAAGGCTTTGCTCCAGCCCCGCATGTGTGATCGGTCTCCAGCTTCAGCAGCTCCCCACAAAGAAGACATAAAAGCCTTGAATAATCCAATAACAGGCAATGAAATTGAAGCAGTAATTAAAAAAAAAAAAAAAAGGGGGCCGGTGAGATGGCTCAGCGGCATAAGCGCCTGCCTGGCAAGCGTAAGGGCCCGAGTTTGACTCCCAGTACCCACATACGAAAAAAGGGCCGGTGATATCACTCAGCCACATGGGCACCTGCTAGCACACGAGGTCCTGAGGTCGACCCCCGGTACCCCCCCAAAAAAAAAAACAGTAACAAATTAGACCCCCCCCCAGTAAAAGACCGAATCAAACTATGGGCAACCGAAATGAATAGACATTCCTCAGATGAAGAAGTACAAGTGGCCAATAAAAATGTTCAGTATCTCTGGCCATCAGAGAAATGAAAATTAAAACACTGAGATTCCACCTTACCCTGGAAAGAATGGCTGTCATCAAGAAATCAAATAATAATGCATGCTGGTTAGGCCACAGGGAAAAAGGAACCCTTCTACATTGTTAATGGGAATGTAAACTAGTACAATCACTATGGAGATTCCTAAAAAAACTAAAACTAGAAATTCCATTCAACCCAGACATTCCCCTTCTAGGTATTATCTTCAAAGAGTTAAAAATGTTATATTACAGTGATGTATGTGTTCCCATGTTTATAGCAGCACAATATGCAATTATTAGTAACTACTTTGAAAACCTGAATGCCAGTAAGTTAGAGAATTCAGAAGAAAGGGACAGATACCTAGATACATAAAATTACCAAAACTGAACTAAGAAGATATAAAAACCTTGACTAACTCAATAACAGACAATAACAGACAGGCTTTCCCTGCAGCCTAACCAGCATTTGTTATTATTTGATTTCTTGATGATAGCCATTCTTTCTCAGTTAAGATAGAATCTCAGTGTTGTTTTAATTTTCATTTCTCTGATGGCCAGAGATACTGAACATTTTTATTGGCCACTTGTACTTTTTCATCTGAGGAATGTCTATTCATTTCGGTTGCCCATAGTTTGATTTGGTCTTTTTATTTGGGGTGGGGAGAGGTAAATCTTAGAAACAGCCATCAACAGATGAATGGATAAAGCAAATGTAGAATATGTACACAATAGAGTTGTATTCAGCCATAAAGAAGGATAAACTCCAGTCATTTGTAGGAAAATGGACGCATCTTGAGACCATAAGGCTAAGCACAATAAATGAAACGTGGAAAGTTAAATGATGCATGGTTTCTCTTACATGAAAAACCCAAAGTATACATAATTTTAAAACAAAATAAAAGAGAGATGATAGGAAACAGGGAGGTAGATCTATTGCAGAATAGTAGGTGATCTAGGGATGGAAGGAGACAGGAGAGAAGGGAGGAAAGGGAGAAGTAAAAAGACTAAGATGCAATATGTACATGTCCCAACTCCCCACAATGAATGTATTCATTAGGTATTGCAAACATGTACTAATAAAAAAGAAAAAGAAAATGAGGTGTGTAAAGTTATTTTACTCTGAAGCCATCTTGGTAAACTTGCCCTACAGTATGAACTTCACATTCTTTGAGGGTAATGCCATGTTCCATTTGAAATGTATTTATAACTATTTGAATGAGAAGCCATTGTCTTTAGAAACCTTGGTGTATTTGAACCAATAGTTACTGTTGTGACCTTCCAAAGTTCACCACTGAAAAGAAGGTCACAAAATTATTTGGTTATATAGAAATAATTGTTGTAGAAATAGAAATCAGGGCTGGTGAGATGGCTCAGCGGCATAAGCGCCTGCCTGGCAAGCGCGAGGACCCGAGTTCGACTCCCGAAACCCACATACAAAAAAAGGTCCGGTGATATCGCTCAGCGACATGGGCACCTGCTGGCGTGCGAGGTCCTGACGTCCACCCCCGGTACCCACAAAAAAAAAAAAAAAAAAAAGAAATAGAAATCAGGGCCGGTGATATTGCTCAGCGGCACAGGCGCCTGCTGGCGCATGAGGTCCTGAGTTCAACCCCCGGTACCCACAAAAAAAAAAAAAAAAAGAAAGAAATAGAAATCATTGTTGGCATGTCCTATGCAATATCTAAATTGAATAAGGATACCAGATAAACTGGTAGATGAGAAAGTTTGTATAGCATCCATTATCATGTGTAATCAATAAATGATTTAATTTACCTGAAAAAGGTAATAAAACCCACCAGAGTTCTAGTTAGTAAAGTGTGTTCTAGTTCATCCTTGCAAGTTCTTGATTTTCCTTGTTTTTCCCTCTTTATGTCCATCTTTCTTTCCTAATAGCTTGCCCTGCCCTCTTCAGGCTGCAGTCTAGGCACACATGCCTTTAAATCCCTTTCTAAATATTACTGCTAGTACTTCTATTTCCCGCATCACCACTGATTGATTCATCTGTTAGAGTTCTAATATGCCATGCTTCTGTACCTGTTTTTTTCCCTTTCTTAGAAACCTCACCTTCCCTGCCTAGTTAATAATTCCTCCATACCCGTGGCTCCTCACACGGCTTACATACTTCAGGAGCCGCCCCTGACCTCCCGGGCCTGGCTAACACCCAGTCCTGCTTGTGCTTCCATAGCAGTCCTGCTGCCTCTGCAACAGCTTCAGCAGCTTTACATCCTCTTCTGTCCTTCATCTCTCTGCCTGAAGAGACTAAAGTATTTGAGGGTAGTATAGTAACTTGTCTAGTAATTAGTAACTTTCCTGAGGCGTGATTTCAAATTTGCACATGCTACAAGGTTATTATGCGGGGCAAGTCACTTAACCAGCAAGTGAACTGTATTAGTGCTTACAAGAGCTTTCAGGGCTGGGGCAAGGCTCTCAAAAGACTGCACATGCTGTGAATCAGATTTAATGCAGTACACAGAAATTTACAAGATTAGCTGACAATATCCGCCCATAGAGTCAAATGTAGGAGAGTACAGAGGATCTATCCCCGCACTAGAGATCTGAAGGATCCAACGGCCTGGAGTCCACAGCAATGTTCCGTGTGAGTCCACATCAGGAGGCCGAAGGATCCACAAGGAAAGACTGAGGGGCCTGCACTGGGAGGTCCACGGGTTGGTACTAGAAGCTAAAAAGTGCTCTGGCAGGCCAAAAGGCCAGTGCTGGAAGCTGAAGAATCTATGCCTAAAGCCAGGAGATGACGCCCAAGTCCAAGGTGAAGACTCGAACTCCTCTGAACAGCATCCATCCTTGGTGATGGCGAGGACCAGAGCTCCTCCGAGGAAAATCAGCTGCAATGAAAATCACCCGAAATCCTTCCCTCCCATTCTCCTTTTATACCCTTCCGGCAACAGTCCTCCTTGAAGTGTGTCTTCCACGCCCAGAACCATGCTTACTTAATTCAGCCAGACATTCCCCACTCAAGTTGACAAGTAATCAGTTAACCACCGCGTGAACCAACACAGCACTCCAGCATCCATGCCTATGAATGTTTGGCTTACTCTTCTCTTTTTGTCATCAAATAAGGAGTAAATGTAGCAAATTATTAAAGACATTGTTCCTCTGTAAAAAGTGATACAATAAACTTTAATGAGAGCTGAATAATTATGAATACATGCACAAGAAGTATATGACTCAGAGAACCATGATTCTAGAAAAGTTCACTAGCACATAGAAATATTTCTGTCTTCCCTCGGGATATCAAGTCACTTAATACTGTTGTAACAACTAAAATCCAGTGGAACTGGCATTAAAACAAACTACCAGGCACAGTGGCGCACTCCCGTAATCCCAGCACTCTTGGAGGCTGAGGGAGGAAGATCACAAATTCAAGCCCAGCCTAAGCAACTTGGAGACTTAGTGAGACTGTCTTAAAATAAAAAATAAAACTCATGCATATATGCAAAGAGAACAAATTCCATTCTACTATTTGGAATTTCTTTAGACTCTGAAATGTGTTGCATTTCCTGAAGCCTCAATGTGAAGGGAAGAGAACAATATTATTCTGTATTTCCAGCGTTCTGCATAGTGACATCAATCCCATCAGATTATGGGATTTCACTGTAGGACTTTATTCTGAGAAACCTTAGAAAGTAGAAGAGTTTCCTTTTCATCAGAAGATCGATGTGAACTATTTTAATAGTATAATATTGCAGTATCAATTAATCTGAATGTATCACTTATAAGAAAGTGTTAGCGGGTCTATTAAAAATCAAAAGAAAAACTTCCTTTGAAGAGCTAAAAAAAATAAAATAAAATAAAATAAAATAAAATAAAAATAAAAATGACTGGGTGCAAAGGCCTTGGGTTCAATCCCCAGTACTACAAACAAAACAAAACAAAAACTGAACTGATCAACTAGGAAAATTTCTAGAAAGATTTAAAACAATATGAGATCTTAGCTATGACAAACCAAAAATAACCAAATAATAAAGGAATAATTATTTAATAAATGTCATTAGAACTGAGATAGACAAGAAGCACTTGATTCCCTCCTTTTTCCCATGCCAGCCCAAGGGGAGCCCAGCTTGGCCAATGGCTATTGTTCCCCTCCCCCAGCTTCCTTTCATGTCCCCTTACCACCCTCCAGAATGGACTGGAACAACTTACTTAAGTGTTCTCCTTAGTTATTTAGCAGCCACTCTCCTCCAGGGCACTCTGAAAGGAGGTGCAGCTCAGCTATCAGCCGCAGTGCCTCTCCTCTGCTCCCGCCCCTCCAGAGGCTGCTGCTGCTTCTTTTGGCAGGGAGGGACCACCCTAGGATGGTTAAGATCAAGGAAGGAGGAATCTGGGCCCATAATTAACATCCCCAGCATCCCCAAGCTTCAGATCCCCTGGTTTCAGCCCCACAATGTTTTGGGGGTCAGGGGATCTAACAACCGTAAATCAAAGAGCTAATGTCTCCTGCTCTTTCACTGGACCACGGACATGACTGTGCTGTCCCGGACACCGCATGCACACTCTTCAACCTATCGCAGGCCTGCACTTGGACCAGTCATCAGGCCCAAATCTGAACCAATAACATACCTGTAGCTGCTACGTAGGAGCACTGTTCTCATACTTCTCCGCTTAGTCTAGGAGGGCTTCCTCTCATGTACTGACCCCGCTGTGCTGCTGCACAGGTCCTATTAAAGCCTCACTCCAGGGGTCCTGTAAATCTGCTCATGATTTATTTCTCAGATAGTTTGTGCTTGGAAGGTCCTGTAAATCTGTTAAGTATCCTCCTCCTGAATAATGTGGACAGAATGGTCTGTTTAAAAGAAAGAGCAGGGCCGGTGAGATGGCTCAGCGGCATAAGCGCCTGCCTGGCAAGCGCGAGGGCCTGAGTTCGACTCCCGGATCCCACATACGAAAAAGGGGCCGGTGATATCGCTCAGCGGCACGGGCGCCTGCGGGCGCGCGAGGTCCTGAGGTCGACCCCCCGGTACCCACAAAAAAAAAAAAAAAAAAAAAGAAAGAGCAATAAACACTAGGATCTGTTGTCCCCAAATAGCTCCAGATATTAGCAGCTAACAAAGATCAGTGGTAGAGACTTGCACCCGGCAGAGTCAACTGATGGCATCCAGAACAAATGGGTGCCAAATGGTGGCAGCTGGCAGAGTCAACCAACAGCACTCAGCACTAACTGGTGTTGATTGGCAGCATCAGAGCTGCTAGCACAGCTGTTCTTTGCCAATTCATGATTTCTACCTGAAATGAGCAAAAGAACCCCCAACTGACTGGCATATTTATTGGGATGGAGGAAATTCTTAGATTAGAATACATAGAAATAAAGTTTTGTAGAATATGAATGAGGAATTTTAATATTTTTGTTTTGTTTTGGGTTACCCATTAAAATAACTGTTGGTCTCAGGGCTCAGAGTCTTACAAAATTTAGGCAGAAGCTGATGGAAATATTAGCCACTCCAGAACCTGCCTTTCATGCTCTAGTGCCCAGCCCTGCTTGTTTGCTTTCAGCTTCTGGAGCATACAGCTGCCTTCTTTTATTCATCCAGGGCACAAACTTTTCCTTTATGTCAAAATATACTCTTTATTCTTCTTTGGAATTTATCTCAGAGGACACTTCCACAAGGAAGCCTCAGATCTCTCACCCTGGGTAGGTAGGTTTAGATTGTCCTGGCACCCTGCACTTTTTCCTCAAAGATCACATTTATTATATTTGCCCTGTGAATGCAGGAACCCTATCTAACTTATTCAGTGCTCTCTTTCAAGTACCAAGGACAGAGCACACAGTAGGCTAAGTATTATTTGTCAGCAAATAAAAAAGGGGGCCTAGATATAAGGGAGCAGTAGAGCACTTGCCTAGCACTCATGAGACTATGGTTCAATACTTAGTGCCCCCCCCAACAAAAAAAAACCACCATCAAGAAAGAAAGAAATATCTTTGAACTTCTTTTTAGTTTCTCATTTAGGAGGGATAATACAGGTTTTCCTTTTTCTTGTCAAGTAATTACACTTTTTTTTTTTTTTTTTTTTTTTTTTTTTTCTGTGCTGGGGATTGAGCCCAGGGCCTTGCACATCTAGGCAAGCACTCTGTCACTGAGATACATCCCCAGCCTTCCATTACATATTTTGTGGTGGTCTTCTGCATAGGACTCTGGCTTGGGGTATATTTCCAGCCCCTAGCACAGGAGCTAGCACTCAAGAGGTGCTCATGAGCTGGGCCCAGCACTTGGGAGGCTGAGGCAGGAGGATCACTGCAAGTTCGATGCCAGCCTAGGCTACATAGTGAGTTCAAGGCCAGCCTGGATGATATAGCAAGACCCTGTCTCAAAAAACCAAAAAAAGATACTCATTAAATATTTATTATATGGAGAAATACCTTATATATCTGAAAACATAGAAATATTTTTCTGTCAGAAAAGAAATTGCCTTATCTTTTGTGTTCTTACAAAGCTTCATACTATAGTCCATGATGTCTCATTTTTTAAAATGTGTTTTGAGGGCCGGTGAGACGGCTCAGCGGCTTAAGCGCCTGCCTTGCAAGCGCGAAGGCCCAAGTTCGACTCCCGGAACCCACATACGAAAAAGGGGCCGGTGATATCGCTCAGCGGCACAGGTGCCTGTTGGCGCGTGAGGTCCTGAGGTCGTCCCCCCGGTACCCACAAAAAAAAAAAAAAATGTAGATCCATATCTTTCACCATGCACTAAACTAAATTCAAAATGGATCAGAGATCTAAATATTAAAACAGAAACATTAAATCTGCTGGAAGGTAGGATAGGTAAAACCCTTGGAGACATTGGTGTAGGCAAAGACTTTATGAATAAAAACTCAACCGCACGGGAACTATCCCAAAGAATCAATAACTGGGATCTCATCTTATTAAAAAGCTTTTGCACAGCAAGAGAAACCACCAACAGAGTGAAGAGACAACCCACAATGTGGGAAAAAATGTTTGCCAGCTGTTCCTCAGACAAAGGATTACTATCGAGAACATATAAAGAACTCAAAAAAATCAGACCTCCCAAATTTAAAGACCCACTCCAAAAATGGGCATCTGAGATGAATACACATTTCTCAGATGAAGAAATACTAATGGCAAATAAATATACAAAAAAATGTGCAACATCACTAGTCATTCGAGAGATGCAAATTAAAACAACACTGAGATACCATCTCACCCCAGAAAGAATGGCTACTATAAAGAAATCAACTAATAACAAATGCTGGAGGGGCTGTGGGGAAAAAGGAACCCTTCTTCACTGTTGGTGGGAGTGTCGACTGGTACAACCACTGTGGAAGTCAGTGTGGAGATTCCTCAAAAAGCTAGGGTTGGAGGTCCCATTTGACCCAGCTATTCCCCTTCTGGGCATCTTCCCAGAAGAATTAAAAACATCATACTACAGCGATATATGTGCACCCATGTTTATAGCAGCACAATTTGTAATAGCCAGATCTTGGAAACAACCCAAATGCCCATCAACTGAGGAATGGATAAGAAAGATGTGGTATTTTTATACAATGGAGTACTATTCAGCCATTAAGAAGGATAAACTGGAGACTTTTATAGGTAAATGGATGCAACTCGAGAAAATACTCATAAGTGAAATAAACCAGAAGCACATGTGTAAGCATCGTATTGTCTCTCTAGTATGAGAAACTGAAAGAGTAAATAAGATCCAAAATGTACAATAGACATGGTGAATCAAAAAGAAACTGGTCAAAAGGAAAGAGAGACTGGAATAGGGAAAAGAAAGAAGGGAAAGGGAAAAAAAATTGTATATATATATATAAGATGGTTAAGATAGATACACTACGATTTTTACTTAGTTCATTGAAGAGTAAGGTTTGTGCCAATAATGTTTGGATAATTAAATGCTAATGTCTGGTGTCCTGAATAACTAACTTAAAGATAGTAATACGCAATGTATTAACCATTCTTACCCTCCTATTATGTTGTTTTGAAAATTTGTTCTTCTTTTGATTTGTTTTTTTTTTTCTTCTCTTTAAAATAAAATTTAAAAAAAAATGTGTTTTGAGTTAAAGTACTGTTTGAGAAAAACACACCCTGAAAGAAGCTCAACTGATGCTAGTTTTTCAAGAGTATAGAGACCACTGGATGAAGCACTTTAAAAACACAGAAGGGACCAAAATAATTTAGTGATTTATTCTGGAACAAGCTCCACACAGATTCAAATGCTGCATGTTATCACTAATAAGCCTTTTTTCCCTTTTATTTCTGGTGGTGGGGATCAAAACAAGGGCCTTGCACATGCCAGGCAAGTGCTCTACCAGCGAGCTACATCTCCAATGCACACCACCTTACTTTGTGTTTTTGAGAGAAGGTCTGGCTATGTTACCCAGCCTATCCTTGGACACCTGGGTTCAAATGATTCTCCTGCCTTCACCCGCCAAGGTAATAAGCCCCTTGTAAAGCAAGAGGAATTGAGAAATGTTTGGAACACTAAAGTGAGGATATTTGGGGGTTGCACGTGTGAAGATTAGGTTTTGGATTTGATTTGAAAGGTATTAGGAATCATAATGCATTTGGCCCAAATGAATGACATTATGAGATGATGATTTGTACAAATTAGTCTGAGTTATGTCCATGGTAGACAGAGAAGAGACTGGAGATTAAGGATATCAGTAAAGTTATTACAAGGATCTGGACCAAAAAATTGGTAAGATGTCACCAGACTGCCCTAAGATGGCATTTTATTTTTCAGTTTTTGTTTGTATTAGTACATGTTTGCAGTACATAGTGATTACATTCCTTGTGGGGAGTTGGTACATGTACATAACACACCTTAATTCTTTTTTTACCCTTCCCCTCCCTATCCCCTCTCCCTCTCTTGTTCCCCTTCCCTTTTACAAAAGATCTATCTCCTTATTTCTTTTTGTCTTTTTGAGACAGGGTTTCACTATGTAGTTCAGGCTGGCCTCCAACTCACTATGTAGCCCAGGCTGGCCTCAAACTCACAGCAATCCTTGTGCCTCAGCCCTCCAACTGCTGAAATTACAGGCATGTGCCACCACACCCCGCCTCCCTTTTTCATATTATGTCTTTTATTTTGCTCTTTATTTATATTTTGGGTTTCTTATAAGGAGAAACCATGCAATATTTAAGCTTGGGTGTCTGATTTATTTCACTTAACATTATGGTCTCAAGGTGCATCCATTTTCCTACAAATGACTCAAGTTTATCCTTCTTTATAGCAGAGTAGTACTCCATTGTGTATAAATACCACATTGTCTTTATTCTTTCATCTGTTGATGGACATATAGGCTGCTTCCAAGATTTAGCTATTATATATTGTGCTGCCATAAACACGGGTATGCATATATCACTCTAATATGATGTCTCTAACTCTTTTTTTTTTATGTGGGTACCGAGAGTCGCACTCAGGACCTCGTGCTTGCCAGGCAGGTGCTTATGCCTCTGAGCTATATCATGAGCCCTCTAACTCTTTAGTCTCAGATTTATGGTGCAGTGTGAACTAGATTGGAGTCCCCCTAAGCCGCCACTTAGCTAGTCATCTCTGGCTTGTCAGGAGCATTTTCTGCTCATTCTGTAAATATTTGTGGACCTGCTGTGCAGCTGCTCTGCTAGGTTTCAGAAAAATAATGTTAAGTAAGAAGCAGGCCTTTCCCTCAAAAAGCTCAGAGGTTTAACAGGAAAAAATTTGACATTCAGGAATAATCATGCTATACTGTGATAAGTACTGTTACCGAGAAAGACCAAAGTGCAATGACAGTTAAAGGAAGGAGTAGCAGATTGATAGTTTCTGATGGAGGCGGTGGTAGGGCTTCAAGGTGAGGTTAAGTCAGGTTTGAACTAGTTTGTGGAGAGATTGCTTGGCAGACATGTAGTGGGAGGACCATGAGCAAAGAAAAGGAAGAATGAAATTTTAGGGACAAGTGAGTCTGTTTCCCTATCACACACAATAACTGCAGTGATTTGCCATTTGGATATGAATCGAGTTTGACAGACTGGTGTGAAACAAGCTGGTCTTCCCGAGACAGTGGGGCAAAAAAAAATTCCAGGGTAAAAGAGTTTTAATAATCAATGGTTAAGTCACTTTTGTGGTACTCTCAGATCTCTGAGCAAGATTAAAACTTAATCCCAAACCAGGTATGGTGGCACATGCCTGTGATCCCAGCACTCTGAGAAGCTAAGGAAGGAGGCTTGCAAGTTCGAGCCTAGCCTGGGCAACTTAATGAGACCTCGTCAAATAAATAAAATAAAATAATAAAATAATGAGCTGGGGATGTAGCTCAGTACAAGGGCCCTGGATTCAATTCCCAGTATTAAGAAAAGGAAAGAACAAGTAATGCTGTAACAGTCATCTCCAAATGAGTAAATAGCCTGGCATGTTGGTCCATACCTGTAATCCCAGCACTCCAGAGGCTGAGGCAGGAAGATCACCCCGAGTTCGAGGCCAGCCTGGGCTACATAGTGAGACCCTGTCTCAAGAAACAAACAAACAAAAGAATCAAAGGAGTAAATAGTTTCATACCTGTTTTCTCCTCCCAAGGTGCATTCTTTTCTGTTTCTCCCTCCACTTTCCCATCCCCTTTATGTTAGGCCACTTTCAACACTTGGAATGTGCATTTGTGTATGTGTGCATGTGTGTGTGTACAAATAACATATGGTAATTTTAATGTTTTAAGCATTCATACAGTTTTGTGTGGCACTTATTTTTCTATATTTATTTTCTTCAACTTTGTTTTGAAAATTTATCTGTATAAATCAAGTTCATTGATTTTAGCTGCTGTGAGGTGTTCCATCACACAAACACACCCTAGTTTGTTTATATATTTGCTACTGAAAGACATTTATGCTGTTTGCAATATTTCATTATTGCAAACACCATATTGCGGTGTGCTAATGTTGCCTTGTGGTAATATATAATTTCTCATTGGAAGTTATATCTAGAGTTTTTTTTATTTAAACCCATTGTAAGGAGTACATTTTATATTAAGACCCAGTTCATTATAAACATTTAATAAAATAATACCTACCTTTACTATATATACTCTATTTCATTCTGTTCTATTTCATTTTTGTAAAATACTGAACATTTTCCACTAAACTGATTTCATGACTCAATAATGGATTTCAAAACAATGCTATAAAGCATATATCTAGAAGTAGACTTTCTAGATCAGAAGATAGGTGCATTTTGAACTACAGTAGATTTTGCCAAGTTGCTCTTCAAAGTGGTTGTGTTAATTTTATAGTGCGTAAGAGTTCTAGTTTCTTTCATATGTACCAGCTTTACTGTCCAGTCTTAAAACGGTTAGATTTTTGGGTTATTGCTAGTCTAACAGATAGGAAATGAATCTCCTCAGTTTAGTTTGCATTTTCCTGATCACTAGAGGAGAGAATAAATTTTTAATACACATTATTTGTCATTTGGGTATCTTCTGAGAATCACTCACATCATTTGTCCATTTTTCTGTTGAGCTGCTTATCTTATTATTATTAATCCTTTCCATATGCATATGTTGCAAATATCTTCTATTTCCCTGTTTCTTGTCAAAGGTGTGATTGAAAACTATGGTAAATGTATAAATTTTTAAAAATTTATTACAGTAAAAGGCACATTGCTAAGAATGATGAGATGTGTTTGGAGAAAGGGAGAATATTTTGAGGAGGATTAATGGCAATGTGTCTTTTATTGTAATAAATTTCTTAATTTAAACATTCTCTGTATTTTTTGATCATCCAGTTGGTTCAATGTGAAATAAAACATTATGGTGTGTCCTCACCCTCCTTATTGACAGGATATGGCACCATGTGACTTCCAGCTCTTCTCCACAGTCAAAATGACCATGAAAGATAAACATTTTGAGTCAATTCAGAACATTAAGGCAGCTACAACAGCACAGCTAAAGACACTTATGAGAAAGGATTTCCCGAACTGCTTCAGAAAGTGTCAAGAATGATGGTCTAATTGCATTCAAACAAGACATAGTACTTTGATGGGGATTAATGGCAATGTGGCTTTTACTGTAATAAAAATTTTTTTTTAATTTTTTTTTTATTTTTTTCTTTTTTTTTTGGTTTTTTGAGACAAGGTCTTGCTATGTAGTTCTGGCCTTGAACTCACTATGTAGTCCAGACTGGGCTCATAGCGATCCTCCTGCCTTAGCCTTCTGAGTGCTGGAATTACAGGCTTGCGCCACCATGCTTGGCATGTAATAAAAAATTTTTAAAAATTTAGTCATTCATCATATTTTGTGATCACATGTATTTTAAGCTTAAGAAGTCTTTTAGGTACAAATTTTTAATATTTGCTACAGCCAATTTTTAAAATTTATTTTAGTTTTTTGTGATGCTGAGGATTGAACCCAGGGCCTAGAATATGCTAGGCAAGCAATTTACCACTGACGTAAACTCCCAGCCATTTTTTTCTTCAGTACTAATTGAAACTAGGGCCTTGCACTGAGCTACATCCCCACCCCTTTTTATTTTTATTTTTGAGACAAGGTCTCCCTAAATTGCTGAGTTGCCCAGGTTGGGCTCAAATTTGTGATCATCCTGTCTCAGCCTCCTTAGTGCTGGGATTACAGGCATGTGCCACCACACTTGGCTAAAATGGGTCATTCTTTAGGGATGAAAAGGGAGTGTCTCAGAAGGCTTGAAAGGAAGGACACATAGACTTATTTTTTTTTTTTTTTTTGGCAAAAGTAGTGACTTTTATTTACAATTGCATGTATCAAGATTACAATAGAAACACTAGCGATACCATCTGAACAAAAGCAATGATTTATTGGTGATGGCGACGAATGCAACATTGACAGTCTCTGGAGATAACAAGCAATTATCCAGGAGCTGCGAATCTGATCGCAACAGGTCTTCCAGTGTCGTTTGAGCCTTAATGGCTTTCTCCTTTTTTGCCAACTACTCGTTTGAAGTCATTCATATTTGTCGCCTGGACAGGAGTACCAATAAAAGTAAAATACGAAATTCTCGTTGTTTCTTCTTCACCTTGATTAGACTGAACAAATATAGTTACACTGTTAACATTCTGAAACTTAACATAGCGAAGTGGAACAATGCCGTCTTCTTTGATATCATCCTCTGTCAGCTCCAGAGCTTGAGTTGGCTCACTTCTTTCTGCTTCTTCAAAATCCATAGATCGGGGTAGGTTGATAAAAATCTTTACATATTTGGGACCCTGACCATTATCTGGTCCTTGAAATTTCATGGAATAAAGCTTAACAGGTTGATTGAATGCCACAGTAATAAGGAGCTGTTCATCACAGTCAGATTCCAAGAAGGTCATATCTTTTCTTAAACAGTTGTCAAACCCATGCTCATCACTTTCATTAAGACATTCACAACCAGCCTTGTTGATAAAAGGCATTAAATCCATATAGCCTTTTGGAATGTCTGTGTCTTCGTTACTTCCAGGGTCATTTTCTAAGTGCTGCTTGATTTTTTCTTCTAGTCCCACAGCATCTGCTCCTTGATATTGATCAATTCTCACTTTATTTCGAAAAAACAAAAATGTAGGTGTTGCTGATATATTGTTGGTGGCAGCTGTTCCCTATAGCATTGAGACTCGAAATCAACCGTATTCAATATTTTAAAGTTTCTGTTGAATACAGAGCTGACACTGATGTACATCTACCTCCAAGAAAACAGCCTGTGGGTATTTATTACTCATAGAACTGAATGCTGGAGCAATCCTCAAACATGGTCCACACCCTCTCATGGTGAACTTGACTACGGCGAGTCTGGAGCCCGCGCCGCTCAGCTCCGGCTGGAAATCCGGGTCGGTCCCGACCGGCTTCACACCCACCATCCTCACACACAGCCCGCTTGGGCGGCCGCGACGGCTCCGGCCTCTGAGGTGAAGAAGAAAACCGGGGCGAGGAAGGGGAAAGGCTCAGGAAGGCCGAGGCCTGGACAGAGGAGCGGGCCACAGCCGCGTCTCCTCCCGGGGCTCGCAGTGCCGAGTCACGCCAGGCAGCGGAGCAGACGAGGGGGCGGGGAGGGGAGCCACATAGACTTATAATAGGACCTTTATGTTCTGCTTTTAAAGCCCCTCCTTATCTGCTTTCTTATTCTACCGCTCTTCACTAGCCTCAAGCTCTGTGCATGTTTTCTATCTTGCACTAGAAGATTATGGAATTGAAGCATGGAGTTACATAGAAGTTGTTGGTGAATCTAAGATTAGGACATAGGTCCTCTGACCACCAAACTGAAAAGTTTCAGGTGAGTTCTTGACAACAATTTGTGAGAGAAGCTTGTAAGAGTGGAGGTTAGCACATCCAGAGGGCATATTCCAAATTACAAGAAATAGCCTTTGAGTTTGGTAATTGCAGTCATAATCTTCATCAAAAAGGTGTTATCAGCATCTGCGTGTAGTGGGCAATTAAGGTAGGCACTGAGATATCTTAAGAATATATTATTGATCTCGGGATTTATACTCTATGAAAATTAAAACAGATACGCAAAGGTTATGTCCTATGACAATAAAAGCGGGAGACCAATCTAGAACTACTGTAGACAGTGAAGAATGAACATCAAATGCTTCAGAAGTCAGTGCAGTTCAAGTTTAACGGCATCACTGGGTGAAGAGCAGTGCCCAGTAAGGATCGGCTATAGGGGTTCCAAGTTCAGGGACACTGTCACCGATCAATTAAGGAGGGTGAGTCTCTTGCCTTCTGACTTCTCCCACCCCCTCCCACCCTCTACAAAGATGCCCCACCCCAAGTTTTTCCTCTTTCAGGAAACACAACCTTTGCTAAGGCTCGAGATCAGAGGAATTTTTACTTTGTGTTAGGCCTTGGCTCTGAATAAGGGGACCTTTACCCAGGATCAGCAAGAACCACCCTTGGGAGCCACTTAGTGCTGCCAGGCACGTCCACAGCAATTAGAGTAAAAGGACAGAGTTAAGGAAAGTCTTTGAGGGAAGCTGTCCTCGGCCAGCTTTGGCAAGGTCAGCTGGGAGCCCTGCCATCGGTGTTCACTGTGGGAGCTTCGCCCATCATTCTGCTAGCGCTGTATAGAGCTGCTCCTGCATTCGGTCCTATAGGAGCAAGGAAGCCCCTGCTTTGAAATACTCTGAACCTGGGGACCTTTGCACATTCAGCAAGATCCCTAAGCAGCTGAATCAAAATCAGAGAGACTTCATGGGTGTTCTTTTTTTGCAGTTCTGGAGACTGAACCCAAGCTCCTGCTGATTTATACCACGAACCTAGAAAGACCTCAGGAGTTGCACTTTGATATCATTATCAATAAAATTATGGTTTCAATGTAGGAAAATAAAGGGTAACATGTTCAAGTCGAATTCAAATATATATGTTAACAGAGCAAATTGTTGCTCCAGAGTTTTTGTACTTGTTGCTCCCACTGGCTGCAAGTCCTATCCAAAATAGATTGTCACATAACTTGCTTTTTTTTTTTTTTTTTGAGACAAGATCTCACTATGTAGTTTAGGCTGGTCTTGAACTCACTATGTAGTGCAGAAGCCCAGGTTAGTGATCCTCCTGCCTCAGCCTCTGGAGTGCTGGGATTGCAGGCATGTGCCACCATGCCTGGCTATGTACCTTTCTTTCTTACTTCAGTAAGATTTATGCTTCTAAATTATTGAGTGAGGTTTTCCTAACCCACTCTTTTTAAGTGGTTTTTACCTCCACTTCTAGCTTTTATGTTCTTTATTCTGCTTTTAAAATTTCTTTATAAAATAGAAGTTACCACTTCCCTATATATATATATATATATATATTTTTTTTTTTTTTTTTTTTTTTTTAATTATCTGTCTCTACCTCAAAATGTAAGTTCTCTGAGAGCAGGAACATTGTAGGTTTTGATCATTGCTATATCCCAGTGACTAGCCCAGTGCCTGGCACATAATAGATTCTCAATACACTATTGTGTATTTGCTAAAGGAATTAAAAAAAAAAAAAAAAAAAAAAGAGCTACAATCCCAGCACTCAAAGGGCTGGGGCAGGAAGATTGCTGTGAGTTCAAGGTCAGCCTGAACTACATAGCAAGACCCTGTCACAAAAAAAAAGAAAGAAAGAAAGAAAGAAAGAAAGAAAGAAAGAAAGAAAGAAAGAAAATTTGCATTTGTGAGTTCATTTTCTAATGGTATTTAATGAAATTAAACTGAAGAGACTAGAAGCAAGATGAATAGTGTCCTGGACTCCAAATCTTTTAACTAACCCTTTTCACAATTAGGCAGTCATTGTGCCTCTTTGATTTTACCCCTTAAATCTGCCTGGCCAACCTGTTTCAGTCCAGATGACTCAGGTAGAGCAGACCTGTCCTGACTTCCAGGATCAGTTTGTGTCCCAGGTTGCCCTAGCCATTGCTTTTGGTTAGGGACTTGGTTTATGACCCAAGCAAGATATCAGACAGAGCACTCCTGGGGATTTTTACTGGAACCACAGAAAAAGAAATATTCTTTGCCTGCTGTTCCCAAGGACCAAGCCAGCCTAGAGCAGATGGTAGCTTATGTTCCATCATGCAAGGAGACCTGGCTGACAATAAAATCGTGCTAGTTGGTTTTTTTGTGTGTGTGTGGGTACCGGGGGGTCGACCTCAGGACCTCGCGCGCCAGGAGGCGCCCGTGCCGCTGAGCGATATCACCGGCCCCTTTTTCGTATGTGGGTTCCGGGAGTCGAACTCGGGCCCTCGTGCTTGCTGGGCAGGCACTTAAGCTGCTGAGCCATCTCACCGGCCCCAATCATGCTAGTTGTAAAGCAGAGACCAAAGGCTGAGAGTCAGAAAGAGACAGACAAGTGGCTTGGTGACATTATCTCTGTCCCCAGATTCAGCTCCGCCTGAAGCTTACTGTATCACTGGGTTTCCCAGTCATGTGAGTGATTCAATTCCCTTTAAAAAGGCACAACAAATTTAAACTGGGCTTCTTTCACTAGCACTCAAAAAACAAAACAAAACTCATACCCGTTACACATTTCACTGTATATCACACACTATGCCAATTTTCACTTGACCTAGGTTTTTACCTCAACTTATAAATGTTTTTATAGTTTACAAAATAATCTTATATATATTTATATATTTATCCTTTAATTTTTATATATAAATTTTTAATTTTATATATATTTATCCTTTAATTTTTAACAAGTTATGTGTGGTACCATATAGTCATTCTTGTTATTGGTTAAACTGAAGCTCCTAGACATCAAGCTATTATCCAACATCACACAACAAGTAAATGGCAAAGTAAGAACTCTAATGTAGGTCTTTTGGCTCTAAATCCAAGATCTGTTCTATAGCTCCACTGCTGATTTCTTATGTATTGCTATAGTTTCTTCATGAATTTACTTTTCTCTAAATGGAAGAGAACTTCTTTTTTTTTTTGGTACTAGGAATCAAACTCAGGACCTTGCACTTGCCAGGCAGGCACTTGAGCCGCTGAGCTATATCCCCGGCCCAAGAACCTCATTTAAAGGCAGGACCTCACTGTTTGCCTGAAGTCTCCCCTTCAGTTCCTCTGGCAGCTTGCTGGAAGGAGTGAGGCTTAGTGCAGTGGGAGGCTTTCCCTGACAGTGAGGTTATACTGTTGGCCAGACCGGCTTTATCTCATCAAGGAATTTGTAATTAGGTGACTGAAATAATGCATATGTATTCTAGTGGCATTTTCCCACCTTTTGGACTGATACAATAAGGAATATATTTTATAACAACTCAGATCATATATATACATTATGAAAGTAAACAATACCTATCTTAGTATTTGTGACATTCTCTAATATTTTTTATTATCTTTCTTTAAAAAGCCTGGTTGCAACCCACATAAATCATTTTGTTTTTTTGTGGTGCTGGGAATTCAACCCAGGGCCTCCAGAATGCTAGTAAGTGCTTTGCCACTGAGCCACACCTCCACCCCATCACATAATTTTACAATCCAATAATGGGTTGAGACTTGGTTTGAAAAACATCATTCTAGGTCATATATATGTAAAGTCAAAGCCAAGCTAAAGTTTAATATCACAAATGTTTCCTGAGTGCTCATAATATACCAAGTATATTGTGAGGTGAGGGAATGACATAAAAATAATAGATATTTTCATGAAGCTCACAATCTAGTAGAATAAAAATAGAATAAACTCACATAATTAATAAAAAGACAAATAATGAGATAAAACATTTGTACAAAGATACAAGAGCAGAGAGGTTACATCCTGTGAGATTCAGGTCAGGCTTTAAGCAGCAGATGGCACTTGACTCAGGTCTTGAACACTGGACAAAACCTTAGCGTGGGAAGTGTGGGTAGAGATAATAGCAGGAGCACAGGGTGAAGGACGCTCAGGGTGTGTCCAGGACACAAGGAATGAGAAACTCAACTGGAACAAAGCCTTTGCATGGTGGAGAGGTGGAGAAATACCTTCATATCGGCAGGAAGTAGACAATCAACATGAGCTCACTTTGCTTTCCTTCTACTTTACTCTGTAGGCAATAGGGAACCGTTGAAAGTTTCTAAGTGGGGATTGATCAGAGGGACATTGCAGATGTTAATAGTGGAGGCCTAAGCAGGGGTGGCAACAGAAATAGAAAGGAGTGGAAAACCGAACCATAAAAGTACTTGGTAATTAGCATTATTTGATGCAAGGGAACATGAGAAGTCTATGAAGATTTGTAAGCTTGAAGTCCCAGAGATTGAAAACATAGGAAATATATAAGAGCCTGCTGGTTTGGGAGAGACAAGGATAGTCTGTGACATGCCCGTGTTGACTTCCAGTTGGACATCCAGGGAGAAAATATTAGCAAGTAATCACAACAGGTAGGTGGAGCTCAGGGAAAGCAGCTATAGAGAATGACATTTTGGAGTCATTGTCAAAAAGTTGACCCAGGGCCAGTGATATAGCTCAGCATCATAAGCGCCTGCCTGGCAAGTGCGAGGTCCTGAGTTCGACTCCCGGTACCCGCATATTAAAAAAAAAAATTGACACAGATCCATGGTTGGGAAGGGAGGCTGCCAGCCTTAGAGGCCTCCTTGTGGATGTAACAGTGAACAGGACCAAGACCTCACCATCCATGAGGGACACAGACCACTAATGAGCAAAAGCAATTCAGTGTGACAGTGCTATGGGAAGGGGAGGGTTCAGCACAGGGTTATGGGACAACATGAAGGACAAACTTTATCCAGACATGGGGTCACAGTAGGCTCTTTGCTAGAAGGAACATCTAAAGTGATACCACAGAGTGAGTAGGATTTAGCCAGGTGAAGGAAGGCAGAGCGAGAATGTTCCAGGATAGGTACAACGTCTATAAGAGAGGAGGCAATTGAAGCCATTGGTGCTTTGGGGCACTAAAACCTCTCCAGGAGAATGGTGTTAGGCTCACTTCAGATGTAGAAATGAAACACACAGCTTTCCCACAGTTTCTCAGCTGGCTAAACCTGTACTTCAAGTCAATTTTTACACTGAGAGGTTGTTCTTCCCACTATTCCATCTTGTCCCATGAATGTCTCTAATCTTGGGTGTGTCCCCAGTATTACTACACTGCAGTTGCAGAGAGATCGTGAAAAATTAGAAGAGGACCAGGGGCCGAACCTCAGGAATGCCTACATTTAAGGAAGAGGAGGAAGAAGAGGAGGATGAAAAGGAAGAGAAGGAGGAGGAGAAGTAGCAATTGAAAGACTTACAGAAAGAACAATTCAAAGAGGTGAACTGCCCAGAGAGCAAAATAGGATATCGAAGCCAAAGACAGAGGTGTAAGAGTAGTTTAACATTTCAGAAATGAAGATGATGAAAGAGTTGGTCCTCACTGTAGATGGTCAATGATGATCTCAAGGTAGCCAATGAGACAGGAATTTCCAGAAAAAACCACAAGGGTAGAGAAATCAATGAGCGGTGAGGAGGCAGAGTGCTTGCAGATTACTTTTCAGCAACTTTGATTTCAAGTTGCTGGAATAAGTAACAAGGGAAGCCAACTCTGAGAAAGCAGGACGTTTACTAGGACGTGATCTTGGGATTAGTATTGAGGGAAGGGAAGGAAGCAAAACTGGGCAGGAGAAGTGGAGTTGTGATATGATAAAGGTTCAACCAACCTTCAGATATATCTCCAGGTGGGGAGACAGGGGTGAGTGTCCCACATAGATCAGGTGCTGGATATGGGCTGCTTGGGAAGGGGGGTGTGACCTGATATCCTAGGGCCATCTGCAACACCATTCCTACTCCAAACAGCTGGGCTAACCTGTCCTTCATTCTTAAAGAGGATCTTGGGCGTGCATTCCAGTGGAATTCCAGTGGAATAATTTAGGAAGCTAGCAGAGTTATGTGAGGGATATTTTTAGCATAGATAATACAAAATTTTAGAAATACATACATAGATAGATATGTTATTATTATTTATTGCCCGAGAGTCTTAACATAAAAAAATGAAATAATACATTTATAGAACACTCCCTATATACCTGGCTTTTGCTAGCAACAGATGTGAAGATAAGATAATCTTCTCTACTGAGAAGCTCACAATTTAATGAAAGAAGAAAGCACAAGAATAGTAGTTGCTGTAAGGGTCTGTTTTTATTTTATTTGTGTTTGTACCAGTGCCACCCAGCTTGAGCTGGGTACATAGTAGTTCTCAGTAAATAATACAGAATGAATTAAAGTGCTTGAGCAGGGTAAGAAATGTTTGGGCAGTACACAGAATACAGTATAGGTGTAATAAATTGTGCCTGGGGCAGGGGTAAGGCAGTGATCACAGTGGTGAGTATTTTAAGAAAACCTTAAAGAAAAAGGAGTTCTCCAAGTAAAGAAGTGAAAGAGCAGTAGGAGGTAATTTTAGGCAGTTGTTTTTAGATCAAACAAAACCATGAAAAAAAATTAGAGAGTGGGTGGAAACAAAGCATGGGATGCAGAACCTCTTTGTAAGTAAGACACAAAGGCTGGGGATATAGCTCCATGGTAGAATGCTTGCTTAAATTAGCATGCATAAGGCCTAAGTTCAATCTTCAGTACTAATAAAAACAAAAACAAAAAACAAAACTCAGGTGTAGTAGCACCTGCCTATAATCCCAGCACTCTGGGAGGCTGAAGTAGGAGGATCATAAACTGAAGCCCAACCTGGGCAATTTAGTGACTTAGCGAGACCCTGTCTCAAAATTTTATTTCATTTTTGAGACAGGGTTTTACTATGGATTCCAGGCTAGACTTGAAGTCACTATGTAGCTCAGGCTGGCCTTGAAGTTTGTGGTGATCCTCTTGTCTCAGCCTCTTGAGTGCTGGGATTACAAATGCACACCACCAATGTCTCAAATTTTTTTCAAAAGGGCTGGGGGTTTGGCTCAGTGCAAAGGCCCTAGGTTCAATCCCCAGTACTGAAAACTAACTAACTAACTAAATAAATGACACATAATAAGCAGACATTAACATGACACCCATACATATTGACTTCTGGACAGAAATGAGTTGCCATTACTGTCATGGAATGATTAGTGAATTTACATTAATACGATTTTATGGAAGAGATAGTCTTTGAGGTAGATGGCAGGGAATCATTCTGAGTGTAGAAGATAGAGGTGGTATTGTGTGGTAGTTGAGTACTGGCTCAACTGGATCTAACAGATTTGTATTCACCATCTGGCTTTGCTGGCCAAATAGCTATGTGTCCTTAGGCAAATTACTTAACCCCTCCAGCCTCTGATTCCTATTTTGCAAAATGAAGATAATAATAGTTCCTGCCTCATGAGTTGATTGTGAGGATTAATGCATGTTTGTGAAGTGTTAAATACAATGTTTTACATAAGAATTCAGTTAATATTGTCAGTTACTAGAAGTGAGAACTGGAGGCTACTGAGGTAAGAGTGCAGTGTGTGTTGGGAGAAACAGCTGACTAAAGGAAACAATGGGGTTTAGTAGAGTTTCATTTTAAAATCCATTCCTATTTTTATTTTATTTGTAGTACTAGGGATCAAACCAGAGCCTCACACATGCAAGGCAGTCTCTACCACTGAACTACATCCCTAGTCCCATTCTTTAGAATTCATAAACTCAAGCCTTTTCCCTGCAAGACTGTAGTTCATGGATGATTTCACTACTTCTGTTCTCCCCTGAAGTGGAACTAATGTCCCCATCCCAGTCTGCAGAGGCAACTCTGCCTTAGGGAACTTGTCTGATACAGAAAAAAGACAGGAGACAGACGGTGTTATAATGGTATAACTTTCAGTGCCTGAGTGAACCCCCAGGAGAAGAGACTGTCATCTGGGGTCCTGGACAGAACACTCAGCAATCCCTTCCACTGTTATGATGGTCGCTCCGAGTAGGAACCAGAGCCACTTGCCTGGAAGCCTATTTTCACTAATTTGAATTTATTATTTCTTTTCTTTCCTTTTCCTTCTATGATATTGTGTTTTAAGGTACTGAGGAGGTTTCTTTAAAACTATCAGAAAACTTTTCCTACCTGTGAAGCAGCTACTGTCTTCTCCTCTCTATCCCACCCCACTCCAATGCATCTTCTTTCTGGCTTTGTCTTGCAAGTCATTTCCTGTGGCAAATTTTCCCCATTCTTTAGGCTTCCCTCCTCTCAGAGTGAAAAATTCTTGGTTTGCCCTGGATTTCTTTTTTACAGTCTCACCCTCAGTGTCAGGGTCTTTTCCTTGCTCTTTTTCATCAGGCATCCCACCCTAGGCTTGCCTGGCATTGTTTTCTGCCCACAGATCACTGATTGACCAGGCTAATGCCAGCGGCTCCTTCAGATATCCAGGGATAGCCGAGGCGGCATTTTTGCCTTCACTTTGAGACTCCTTGTAATTGCATCAGTACTGCACGTACTATGTGGAAAGTCCATGCAGACTGTCAGCCATTGGGTTAATTAGTTTCACCTCTTGTGTCAGAGGAGTAGAGTCCTAGTGCACAAGCAGCCCCGGTACAAGTACCTGAGCTGGCTTCACTCCAAGGGAGCGGCATCCAGAAGGAATTTCCTCTTACTCCACCCCTTTCATCTACCAGCACCCCCCAGCTCTAGTTCCTGCCAAATGGCACAGAAATGAAATCTTAGAATAAAAGTTTTAACTCAATTAATTGTTAATATCTAGGAGTGGCAGGTATATAATGCTTCCCTTTTCTTGGCAGGTCAAAGATGAAATTTGATTATACTTCGGAGGGTGTGGTTTGCCTCTTGAAATTCCCCACCAGTCTTTACCAGTGAATGCCGCATTACCTAGAGCAGCCTCAAGTGTCCTTATTAACCATGGGAGGTGCACCTGCATAAATAGAGGGAAGGTGGCCCTGAGAAAAGTCAGACCTGTTCTACACCATGAAGAAGAAGCAGCTTAATACGGAGGCAGCTCCGCACTGTGAACTAAGTAAGTAGCCGGCAGGTACAGAGCAGCCAGGGGAAGCTGCCCAGCTGAGCGGTCAAGGGAGGATGACAAGAACGGCTCCAGCCTTTTTCTTTTCCAGAAGCAGCAGAGGTTCCCAAGGCAAGGCTCTGGTCTGGAGGAATTTTGTCAAGCCTTTCCAAAACTAATTGTGCATTTTCTTTCTTCTCCAGGAGACATTCCGTATGGGAACCAGCCTGCACGAAGACGTGGATGATGCTTGGCCCAGTTTTGTTGTTTTTGTTTGCTTGGTTTTGGTCCCCGAGTTTGTTTTTGCTTTGCACTCTGTTGGAATATTTCTTTATGCGATTCACTCTCCTTTTTCTCTCATCTTGGACTCTTTTGATAACTTAATAAGATTTTCTCCTAGCGTTTTGTTTTTTCATGAAGAAAGGAGGTTGGTTATCATTAATGCTGAAACCGGTAGGGGAGTCTAAGATTACTTTTAGTAGATATTAAAGACGCTGTAGGGCCGGTGAGGTAGCTCAGCGGCATAAGTGCCTGCCTGGCAAGCGCGAGGTCCTGAGTTCGACTCCCGGAACCCACATACGAAAAAAGGGGCCGGTGATGTTGCTCAGCGGCACGGGCGCCTGCTGGTGCGCGAGGTCCTGCGGTCGACCCCCGGTACGCACACACAAAAAAAAGACGCTGTAGAAAATTAGGGTGATTTGTTAGGCCATTTATTTTCCCCTATTCAACAGTCATCTACAGTGAAGGGGTGGGGGTAAGGTTGAGGGCTGAGCCTAGCTGTGAGGCTTGGAGTAGAACACCTGCTGCAGTCGGACTGGCTGCACTGGCCCATGCTTCGCGGTTTCTCCCTGGCGTGGGGCGCTGTTGGTGGGGCAACAGATACTATGAGGTGGCTCTAGGATGGAAAGGAAATGGTCCTGTCGGGTGGCCATACTTTCTTATGGAGTGCCGTACCTGGTACAGTCACGTCTCCAGAAGAAAGGGGCTTGATTATCAGTAACTAACAGGAAGCAGCGATCGAAGTACGGCAGAAATTTTGTCTCCACGTTGCTCGTGGAGCACGAGTTCCCAAGTTCAGGCGCCTTCTGGATCTGCTAGCTCCTCGGCCACTCCAGGCCCCTCCGCCCGCCCTCGCCCCGCCCCGGGTCCGTCCTCGCCCCTCCCCCGGGCCCGCCCCGTCCGAGATCGGGGTGGGCGGAGCCTCTGTATACGCTGGGCTGCCACGCGCACTGATAACTGCAGTGAGCCTGCCAATAAGGATGTACGGCCCTCGTCCTGTCAGCCAATCACTGGAGGGCAGGGGCTTGGCTAGCTGGAGCTGGCTCCTGGGTCATGGAGTCCCAGACGCTCGGACTGCGTGTCAGGTGGTTCCGGAGTCCGTGAGGCCGGGGACAGGAGGTCAGCTCGCGGCGGGCGAGGGGGGCGCAGGGCGGTTTGGGCCGGCTCGGGGCCAGTGTAGGTTAGGCGCGCGGTGCGGGGCTGCTCGGGGAGGTGCGGACGAGGAGGGCCTGAGGCGTCGGGCGCGGGTCGAGGGGGCCGGTGGAGCCACCTTATTCAAAGGAAGACAGAGTGGAGGGCGCCGGGAACAAGGGGCAGGGAGTGGGCTCTGGGGCCACAGAGCCTCGCGTCTTTCCCGTAGCGGCCTAGGAAAAATGGCCCAACCCGGGCGGGACCGGTTAGGACCCATGGTCCACGGTGTGCGGACCCGCTGCGACGCCGCGGCACAGGACAAGGTCTCGCGCCACCCCTTTCACGTCGGCCGAGCCCGGGGGACGGATCCGTTCTCTCCCGTCCCCCCCTGCACCAAAACACTCCTGGAAGTCCCAGCCGCTCCGAGAGCGCCTTTCAGGGGAAGGCCAGGGCAGGCCGTTGTTTGTGTGCAGCTCCCAGGTCCCGCTGCATACCAGGCTTCAGGAGAAGGGTATTGGTGGAGGGACACGTTGCACACGATATGTAAGTAGGGTACGTGCCCCCCGACCCTTGGGTTTCATGTGTCCCTACTTTTAAAGCTTTCGCGTAAACTTTTTTGATATCCCACCTTTGCATTCCTTACATTTTTGGTTCTTCCGAATTCCCTACCTCATATATCAGGCTATTTCGCAGAGCATTATTGGGGAAGAAGTTGAACACAGGTTTAAGTTTCCTCCGCGTACAATGAGGATACAGTATTCTCATATTGACCATTGCTTTCAAAGGGGTATTGTGAGTTACAGGATGTGCATCTCTTTGAAGTGGAAAGCAAAAGCAAACATGTGGAAGGAGAGCTGGGCTTCCAGGAACCTGTGCTGGCCATGATTTGAGTGAATGTTGGTGAAACCCAGGGAAGTTATGCTTACCTTGATTTCTGTGGAATCTGAAGCCTGACCAGTTCTCATCACTTCTTGGCTGCATAAACCTTTGTGCAAGTTGCTTAGCCCCTTTTTTCTTTGTTCCACATACTTAAAGTGGGGATTGATGATATCAGTCTTAGAAGGCTGTTGGTGAGTTTTTAATTAGTTAGAAGGCATAGAGTGCTTCGAATAGTTTCCTGCATGTAGCAGTTTTATTATTATTACCTACGCCTGCCTTCTTTCCCCCTAGAAATTGAGAACTGCAGGATTATGACCTTATTACTTATCCCTTGCTCAGAATTCTTTAGCCTATTGTCAGTTAGCCTTTAGGCCTGTGTTTCATCCGCATCATTAACTTGATCTGAAGGTACGGTGCAATTACACATGCCTAGCGGCTTTCTGCTGGGTGTTTTATGAAATAAGGCTGAAAAGTACCTTTATGCTCAGTCATTCACCATGAGCTGTGTTGGTAAGTGAAACCTGAGAAGCTCATTGGCTGTCTGTTTTTTCAGTGACACTGGGTGACACTTCATTTCCAGTCTTACTTGGCTTGATCAGTTTATTTTGGACACAGTACCAAAAGGCTATGATTGCAGCATAGTTGGTTTCTCATGTTTCCGGAATGGCTGTGGGACTCAGAAGGGGGAATTTCTGAGCAGGCTGGCAGCACTTCTTGTTAAGGAAAAGGGAAGCTTGGTAGGAATCTAATGTTACCTACTGTTAGGAAATCAGTGTGGTCCTTTGCATTACCCTCCAGAGCTTCTAAGCAGCTTTGGTTCATTTTTGACTCAGGGGAGTGAAGGTTAAAGAACAGTACCCACACAGTAGGATCTTTGTTGTTTGACAGCACGGAGAGGTTGGGTGTCTGCTGCTGAATCACATGGTTATTTCCTGTCTCCTCACCTCGCACATAGACACAATTGTCTATGGACAGATGATTCCCTTCCTATGGGCTTAAAAATCCCTCTCAGTTTCTCTTGGTGCCACCTGGGTGACTCCAGTGGAAGACTGTTTTGTCTTCTGATTCTTCCTTTCCAAAGAAGGCACTGTGGTCTTATTAGGAAGTAATCACAAAATAAGAAACTCATTTCTGAAAAAGAGTACCGCTTGCTGCAACAGCATGCCAGCCAGATTTGGCTGAAGTACAGATGGTGTAAGTTTAGTTTGTACTAACACAGTGTAACAGTTCTTTAGGCTTGAAAATTGGATATTGGTGTGGTGAGAGTGGAGGCAAGTGTTTTTGAAAGCTCGCTATAACGTGTGCTTGAATGAGGAGGCAAGGGAGTGACGCCGCATGGAGTGTTTGAGGCAGAAGGGAAGGCTGTGGCCCTAATATTGTCATTATTATCATCTCTGTGGTTTGAATAAAATATTTTGAAAAAGAAGTCCAGGACATTTGAATAGGCAGAATATAAGGAGTTAGAAGACGTAGACCAGTGATGGTGAACCTTTTAGAGCTTTCAGTGATACAAACAGCCTGCTGCAGCACACAGGTTCACTACCACTGACCTGGACTTTTGTCTTATTCACTGGGTGCCATTTTAAAAATTTTTTATTTTTATTTTGTGGTACTGGAGATTAAACCTACAGCCCTCACACTGAGCTACATCCCAGCCCTTTAAAATTTTTGTTTGTTTTGAGACAGGCTCTTGCAAAGTTGCCCAGGCTGAGTTTGAACTTGTGATTCTCCTGGCTCTGACTCTCAGCGTGCTGGGATTACAGGCATTCCTCTCCATGCTCCACTTTTGGGTTTTTGTTTGTTTAAAGGATGTGTCTTGCTGTATTGTCCAAGTTGGTTTCCAAGTCATGGGCACAAGCAAACCTCCCACCTCCTCCCCTCCAGAGTACCTGACACTACAGGTGTGGACCACTATCATTTATTCTTTTTATAATGTAACAAGTGTTTATTGAACAATTAACATTAATTGTGGGCCGGTGAGATAGCTGAGCAGCATAAGCGCCTGCCTGGCAAGCGCGAGGTCCTGAGTTCTACTCCCGGTACCCACAAAAACAAAAACATTAATTGGCACCTGGAAACACATAAAGGTATCCTCCAGGTAGCCTGGATAGAGTAAAACAACATACATGTACTGTGAAGTATATTTTTTTAAAAAGAAAAAATATATTTTAATGAAATCAGAATGGAATATAAAACAGCTGGCCAGAACTGACAAAAATATATTTATTATGTAACTCCTCTTCCCCTTAAGGTCAGAGTGATTTAATTTTTTAGTATTAGGACCACAGTTTTCAGACATAGATTTGGAAATTAGGGTTCTCAGTCTTGTTCTTGTGCTCACTGCTGCTAGGTCGATCATGTTGGGTGAGGTTCTTGTTCGTTTTGGTCTCATCTCTAGTAATTTGATACTTGTTAAAACTCGGTAATAAAAGGAGAAGGCTACAAGTTAATTATTAAATACCAGGTTACAAAGAGCAGAAGGAGGCATATATGAGGCTAGAAAATCTTGTAGTGTGTGTTATCTGTCTTTACATATAATTTTTTTGGTAAGAAACATAGAGGAAAATATATACTTAAATTTTTAGGAGCCAGTATCTGTCATTAGACAAATGGATTGAATGTAATCCAATGGTAATCATTCTTCATATTCGCCAGAGGAAAGCTACTTAGGGAAAAAAAAAAGAAACAGGTTATATCATGTACAGGTACAAATTCTCTATGATGAATGTGATCATTGTGTATATCTAAAATGTACCAATAAAATCTGATTGGATGGAGAAAAAAATTTTTTAAGATTTATTAGTTCATGTTTTATAGAGCATGATGATTACATTCATTGTGAGGAGTTGGTATATGTACATAACACATCTTAATCCTTATTTTGCCCCTTTTCCTGCCTCTCTTTTCCCCCTCTTTCGATCTGTTAGACCCCTTCCCATTTGCAAAAATTTTTTTTCTGAGGCAAAAAAAATAGGTAGAGACTTTTTTTTTTGGTGCTACTGCAGATCTAACCCAGAGCCTAGGATAGCCTAAGCAAGTGTTCCATAACTTAGTTACATCCCCAGCCTGGTATAGACATTTTTAATAGAAGATTTTCTTTTCTAGTAGACAGGGTGTTTGAAATTGTTCACAGAGCTTGGGGTTGTATTCTAGGACAGAGGTGTCAGGTGGGGAGTCTATGTTTGTCTCCCAAAGCAAAACACAATGCTGTAAAGTTCTTGTTACAAGAAGTTTTCAGTAAGCTCCTAGTGTGACAGTTGGGGGGAACAAAGACCAAGGTATAGGCACTGGAAGTAAGCCTTGAGTGACCCTGACATGTAAGCAGTCAGGTGTGTAGCTGGCTAAGCCTCGGTGACACTGAGCAGAGAAAAAGAGTTCTGTGTAGTGGTAAGAGGCCCTTTAATCCTGAAGTCTCTGGTTGGTGAATGATATTTTTGTCTAAAAGATCAGTACTTCTTGACAGCCTGGCCACATTTCTCCGTATTCTTATCACCTTTGACACCCAGGCAGCTGGTTTCATTATCAGCTGTACTCTTCCTCCTGCTGCTTACTCCCGCTCTCTTAACATTGTCTCTCTCTCTCTCTCTCTCCTTGCCTTCCTCCCTTTCTCCTCCCCCTTTCTTTATCTTTAGATGGTTTCAATGTCAGGTTTTTTTCTTTGAACGTCAAACTCAAAAGTCTGACTGAGGTGAGAACCAGCAAACTTGGTGTTGGATTGAAATTGTGGTTCTCTGTTCAGCCACATAAAATGTCTCCAGTTTTGAGATTAGATAGAGAAAGCCCTGATTCCTGTTAAGCACACTGTATAATAGCAGCACCAATGTAGTTTAGAACTGGGTGTGTTGTGTGGCTTTCAGTTGAAGACATGCTAATATTACCCACTTAAGAGTGGATAAGAGTTTGAGGCCTTTTCCTTAAACTAATACCTATTAGACAGGTTGTTTGTTTTGTTTCTTCTGTCATGAGGTGTATATAGTCCATCTATAACCTGTTCTTTTTTTCATTGTATCATTTTATATGAAATTCATTTTTTTCATTTTCCTTTTTGTTTTTAAGTCTTGGGGATGGAACCTAGGACCTTGTGCGTGCTAGGCAAGCAGTCTACCAGTAAGCCACATTCCTAGACCTCATATTCATTGTAGCAAAAGAAAAATAGGATAAACTTATTCTAATTTAAAAAAATAATTGCAAAATTCACATCCTCAAGAATAACAATGAGGGCCGGTGAGATGGCTCGGCGGCTTAAGCGCCTGCCCGGCAAGCGCAAGGGCCCGAGTTCGACTCCCGGAACCCACATACGAAAAAGGGGCCGGTGATATCACTCAGCGGCACGGGCGCCTGCTGGCGCGCGAGGTCCTGAGGTCGACCCCCCGGTACCCACAAAAAAAAAAAAAAGAATAACAATGACTGTCATGAGCATTTACCAAGGTGTTTCTTTTCCATCACCCTCAGTGGGAGCAGACTGAGTTTTAGAACTCATCCAATGGATATCTTTGATGGAAAGTCTCAGAAAATGATGTTTCTTCATTGATCTAGAGTGGAAAAATAGAGGAAGTAGTAATTTGTCATTAAAAAAAGAGACTAGGGCTGACTGTGTAGCTAAGTGGTAGAACATACAGTTAGCATGGTCAAGGCCCTGGGTTTAGTCTCTTAACACTACAAAAGTGGGGGAGGGGCTCGTAATTTTTTTTCTTATTAAAATATATAGTGTCCAGGAAACAATTAGCTCTGTTGGACCTACTTGAATATTTTATTTTTTATTTTTATTTTATTTTTTTGTAGGTACTGGGGGTCGACCTCAGGACCTCGCGTGCCAGCAGGCGCCCGTGCCGCTAAGCGATATCACCAGCCCTTTTTTCATATGTGGGTTCCGGGAGTCGAACTCGGGCCCTCGCTCTTGCCAGGCAGGCACTTACACCGCTGAGCCATCTCACCGGCCCCCTACTTGAATATTTTAAAGTTTCCTTGATTCCCATTCATTCAAATGACAGAAGGCTACCTTCATGAAAAACATACAGCATACGTGTTGGATTAATAGTGATGCTGTAGTAGGTCTATCGAGTACGTTACCCTGAAAGTAGACCTTTAGGAAGGAGGTTTTGTCAGAATCTGGAAATCTTCACATTTTCTTTAAGACAAATGAATTTTTAAAAAATTCAGGGCCGGTGAGATGGCTCAGTGGAGCAAGTGCCTGCCTGGCAATTGCAAGGTCCTGAGTTTGACTTCCGGTACCCACATAAAGGAAAAAAAAGGGGCTGGTGATAGCGCTCAGCGACTAAAGCACCTGCTGGCAAGCGCGAGGTCCTGAGTTCGACTCCCAGTACCCACATTAAAAAAAAAAATTCAATTCCTTGTTCTCTAATAACATTTATATCACTTCTTACAGCCTTGACCTGCGTGCATCTGGCAGTTTCTACTTTATCATGAGCTTGTCTCTGGCACTGAATAGTGTCTGAAGAAAAGCCTCAAGGGAAAGAGGTGGCTGTGCCATTCAGTTTTAAACATTTCTGTTACTTCTATACAAACTTCTTTTTTGGGGTTGCTTTTATTTTTGTTTTTTTGGTTGCTTTTATGAAAGTTCTTTTCCTATTTAATGCTGTATTTGATTTTATTTTAATTGGGGAGGTAAGAGAAATAAGGGAAAAGACTAAGGACTATGTTAAAAATATTCTTCTCTGAACCTTCTGATCAATTTTAGGGAGACTATTTCAGCTCTAAAATCAGTGAAATGAATTTAAGTGCCATTGCTTAAAGACAAGGTCCTACTGTGTTCCCCATGCTGCCCTTGAGCTCCCTCAGTCTCATGAGTAGCAGATTACTAGCTTGCGTACCACACTGGGTTTAAACTTTTTAAAAAGTGTAACAAGGTACATAATGTTCAGTAAGAAGCCCTCCCTCCACTTGGCCTTGTTCTTGTTCCCCAACTCCCTTTTCTTAGGCACAGCCGTTATGCCCAGCTTTTGCTCTATCCTTTGTACATAGGTTGCTGTATAGTTTGTATGTGTCCTCCTCCCCTCCTTTTTCTTTTTGCTATATATGCAATAGCATAGTGTTTAATAAATTAGTATTTTCACTTGATAACATATCTTAGAGATCATTTCTTATCAATACTATAGATTTGCCTTATTTATAATGGCTTCCTGGTATTCTGTCCAGTGAATGTACACAGTTTGATCAACCAATTCCTTACTAATATCCAGTTTTGTTTTGTTTTGTTTTGTTTTTCTGATTCTTTTGATAGTATAAACAATGTTGTGGGAAATATCCTTGTATATGTTCCCTTGGTGAGACTTTAAGGTTCAGTCTTAGGACTAGAATTGCTACATCAAAGGATATGCAGACTTTTGAAATTTTAGACAAAGTGTAATTTTATTGGAATTTTTATTTTGAAAAAGTCATACAGCACAGTTTTTGGGGGACAGAGTTTGTGGAGAGAGACTTGAAACAGGGTCTCCTATATAGTCCAGGCTGGTTGAACTAGCAATCCTCTTGTCTTAACCTCCTGAGTACTGGGATTACACACGTGCGCCCCACACCTAGCCTTGTTTTACAACTGTTGATAAAGAATGGAATAAAATACCCATTACGTTAACTGTGAGTGCTATGGTTTTACTGTTGTTGATTGCTGTTTGATGGGAGAAGACACACTAGGCTTTAGAGAAGGTGACATTAGGTGGTGGGGGTGGGCTGGAATATCAAAGCAGTATTAATCATAACTGAAAGTATTATTCTGGATCGATTCTAGTTGTTTGCATCCTAACTCTGGATCTTTTGCTCACTGTTGGGAAATGACTGAAACAACCTGGTGGTATAGTTCTGGATACCAACACTGTCTGATACTAATTTCCGGCTTTCTTATGGGTTGTACATTTTTGGGGGGACCTGGTACAGTGCAACACACCAAACATAACTGACCCTCTCTGTTCTCTGCCCTAGAATTATTCTGTAGACACTGCAAATAGTGGGGCTTATAGTTTGTTGACTAAAACCTGTGATGAGAAAATTGGAATCCAGAATTAATTTTTTTCTTGGAATAGTACATTTTTGAGATTTCAGAGACCAGGCTTCTTGTGGTTTATTGGCTCTGAGTGTACTTGGTATAGGAATGATCACTTGGAATGCCACTAATACTCATTTAAACTTTTTCATGTAATATTTCTGTCTGAAATTATAAGAAATTATAAAATTTCTCTGAGACCACAAGCTTAGAGAAAAACACACTAATACCTCAACTGTCTTTTATTTAAATATAAGTTTAAAAGGCTGTTTTGGATAGAAATCTTCCACAACTGTATTAGAGATACTTCTGTGCTTTGTCTTTTCCTCCCTCTTCCTTCTTCTTTCTTTTTTTTTTTTTTTTTTTTTTGAGACAGGGTTTTGCTATGCAGTTCAGGCTGGCCTTGAACTCACTTTGTAGCCAAGCCTGGCCTCAAACTTGCAACCTCCTGCCTTAGCCTCCCAGGTGCTGGGATTATAGGTGTGCACCACCACACCCGGTTCTCCTTCCTTCATTTCTTCCTCACCCTCTTCGCCCTTTTTCTGTTCTTTCTCACACTCAGAAGTACTTTGCTAATCTTTTAAGTACCACTTCTGTGCTTTTGTAAACAGGTATCAACTAAAAGCAGTCTAACTTCGTCAGTTATGGGTGTTATTGTACTTGTACAAATGTTTTCAGAACTGACTGAAGTATAAGGAAGGACTCTTTGTCTCATACTAAATGGTCCAAAGCTAACCAATCTGCTTCTTTCTTTCTTTCTTTTTTTATGTGGGTACCAGGAGTCGAACTCAGGACCTCGTGCTTGCCAGCAGGCGCTTGTGCCACTGAGCGATATCACTGGCCCTTTTTTTCCTTTATGTGGGTACTGGAAGTTGAACTCAGGACCTCACGCTTGCCAGGCAGGTGCTTACGCCGCTGAGCCATCTCACCGGGCCCCAATTTGCTTCTTGAGTTTTCTCATTCCTCAGTGCACCACCACATGTGCCTTTTGCTGTAAGAACCATAGTCTTGGATCTGAGTTGTGGTTTCTAATGTGTTGTGGGTTAAGATAACCTGATAGCCTGGCTTATTAGAATGACTTGTAAAACAAAAATAAAAGGCCCTGGGGTGTCAAGGGGCTGCACTATAATTGGAACCCAAGTGAGTGGCCAAATGTATAAATCCCATTTAAGTGAGGGCTTTGTGAGTGGCTGAAAGAGGGACTGGCTTTGGTCTGTTTGGGTTCTCTGGGCTTGTGTTTAGCCACCTGATGGCTTGCCGCCTGACAGGAGAGATAGGACTAGTTGCCCTTGTGAAATATGGCACTGGTCACTAGGGAGGGGAAAGGTGATGTTTTCCAAACTAGTAGGTGGTGGTATGTTTTATACCCAGAAGGCAGATGAATCCTAAAAGCCCCTTTCAGTTCTGGATACTGGAATTCTGTGCGATAGGTATAAAGATTAGCCAAAAAAGAAAGCAGAGGCTGTTCAGCTAGGAGCAACCAGAGTGGAAACAAAGCACATTTCAACAGTGAAAGATAGCTAAGGTGAGGCTTTCACTTTTTCAGTAGAATGGTTACTGTGGATATTTAAGGGGGAATAATCAATAAATAAAGGACTGTCCTTTGCCTTCTAAATTTGGAATCATCTGAGAAGTAGATTCGATAATAAGTAGATGGAAATTTTAAAACTCAGCCACATTGATTAGAGAATGTGTTGTAATCTGTGGCAGATGGGCTTGCTAATGTCCCCTGCTCTCCACAAGTGAACTCCATCAACACGATGCTGGGTACATGAGCTACCCTCCTCCCAGCCCCACCACACAGATTGCTTGTGGCAGGACCTAGAGAAGTGCTGGCCTGCAGACCAGGCCCGGCCCTTCAGTGCTAAGCTTTCCTCAAGAGCCCAGGTTGTCAGAGGGCTGGGGAATGAGTCTGACGTATAGCTGAATTCTCTCCTCAGGGGAATTGGAAGCTGTGGAATAGTGACCCTCCACTGCCAGTGTACTGGTGTGGTGCTTTCTTCTGCCCTTCCCAGAAGAGTGAACCATGAACTTACATTGTTAGGTAGAACAAAGACAGTTATAGACCTCTGTCCTTTAAAAACTTGTAAAATTGGGTCAGACTAGTCTGGCATTTGACATTTTGGGTAATCTGCAGACAAAGACAGAGACTGGGTAATTGCCTAGCTTATTAAAGGGGTGCTATGAGTGCTTATTAGAAAGGATTTACCTGTATCAGTGAAATACCTTTTGCCTCAATTTAGTTTTGAAGTCATGCCAGCAAAAATGCAATTAAGACTTTTTGATTTTTGTTAAGTATCTCTTAATCATATTCTGAAAGTTGTAATTGTTTAAAGGTTGTCTACTTCAATGGGAGAATCATTTTCATATAGTAAAGGTTCACTGATACAGAGTAACAAAATGCTGTTTCATTCTTCCTAATTTTTCTTCCTCTCTATTTTCCTTTACAGAATCCTATTCTAAGAACGTGGGCCCTCAGGTATCCACCATGGTGTTGGGTCCTGAACAGAAGATGTCAGATGGTAACTTATACCTTTCTATTATTGTCTGATTTTTATTTGGAATTAGGCAGAAATTTATTTTCCTTCTCTTCTGTTCCAACAACTACATTCAGAAGTCACATGTGGTAATTCAAGCTGTAAATGAAAATGGATTTATAACTACAGAGCCCTACCTCTATCTTTCCAGTTTAAGCTTCAGGTTTGGTTTCTGTAGCAGTAATGTTAGCAAGGACAGTACTTGTCTCAGACTTGGCATAGTAACCTCCAGAGTGTACCTGCTGATGTTTCAGATATGTATGGAACAGTAAAATGAAGGCAAGTTCTATATACTCTGTATTTTATTGCAGCTTCTTGAGTGCTTTGACTAATCTTTCTTAAATCTGGGCTTCTCCTTTGGAATTTGCATTCTTTTTATATTAAATTTCCTTACCAAGTTAGATCCACTTGATTGAGGTGACCAGCTTCCTATAAAAATAAAACTCTGGGGCCGGTGAGATGGCTCAGCGGCTTAAGCGCCTGCCCGGCAAGCGCGAGGGCCCGAGTTCGACTCCCGGAACCCACATACGAAAAAGGGGCCGGTGATATCGCTCAGTGGCACGGGCGCCTGCTGGTGCGCGAGGTCCTGAGGTCGACCCCCCGGTACCCACAAAAAAAATAAATAAATAAAATAAAACTCTTTGTTTTTCTAGTTGGAGATTGTACGAATTTACTGGAAACATAGAGAATAGAGCTTCATTATTCAGTATAGCTATATGATGCCTGCAGCAAAGTGGACTTTGTATATCTCTAGCGTTTTAGCCTTTTTCTTCCAGACTTTTGCCTTCCTGCCTTTAATATTAATTGTAAAAAGCAGGTCCCATGGGAAACACTGATACCAGGCTGAGATGCTGCCACCCTGTGACCAGCTGCCCTTCAGTATAGGACTTAGGAAACAAAGTGTTCCTGCTTGGTGGTTTCCCTGCAGTATTAGATTTTGTCCTGAACTATGGCAGGATTTTTCAACTTCTGCATATCTTGAGAAGCCTGGTGGAGGTATAATGTATAAGGACAGTTCTTTGAGTAAGTCCTATAATATAGTGAGGGTGGGGGTGTTCTAGTAGATTGATTTCTGTCTGTCTGTCTGTCTGTCTGTCTGTCTATTCATTGAGACAGGGCCTCATTATATAGTTCAGGCTGGCCTCGAACTCACTATGTAGCCCAGGCTGGCCTTGAGCTTGCAGTGATCCTCCTGCCTCAGCTTCCTGAGCGCTGGGATTAGAGGTGTGTGCCACCATGGTTGGCTTCTTTTCTTTGAAAAGGCAGGATTTTAGGTTACCAGTGGGGCTGGACTGGCAATGTTATATTTTGAGCTGCAAATGTCAGTGTTTTTAGAGGAAAATGAAATTATTCTAAAAATGACCAAGTAGAAATAGAAGTACGGAGTAGCAAAACAATTGTAAGATTGGTGTTAAACTGATCCAGTAACTGGGGGACAGCAAGACTCTGGGTTTGATTCCAGGACTGCAGAAAAAAAAAAAAAAAGTTATAATTTCAGTATTACTGAGGGTGAGCTTTTAGTGTTTTAAAAGTTTTTTATTAATTTTTCTTTAAACATGTTAATTCAGGAAATGCTTCTGGAGATCATGGGGACTCTGCCAGTCTTGATGCCATCAGCTCTGCCTGTAGTAACTCCTCCCTTCCACAGTCCACTGGGCATGCAGAGGAGCCCTTTGCCACCTACTTTGACGAGAAGATTGCCATTCCTGAGGAGGAGGTTTGTGCCAGGTCGCAGAGGGGAACTGTGGTCTAGTGAAAGCCTGTGAATGGAAAATCTGCCAGACAACTCAAGGGCCATAGCTCCAGGTCTAATTTTGGCAGTCAACCTCTGAAGATAGGATTTTATAATAAGAATAAACTATTCAGAAAGATGAGAACATTGAATATAGTTGCTGAGTGATACCGGTGAACGTTTTCTGATCAGGCAATTATGGATTTCATGTTTTCTTTTTTAAGCTGTGGTTCTTGTTGTGTTTGGGGAGTGGTTGGACACAGAGGTACTGATTGGGTTACTCTGGTTATAGGTGAGATACTGATTGAAATGTCTGGGCTGGGAAGGGCTCCTAAATAGAGAAGTAGCCAGCTTGCTGATGAAAAATGGCTATGGAAGAGAAACCTGGATACATGCAGAATTCAACCTTGATCTTTTGTTCTTATGAAGCTGATATTGCTACTTCATATTGATAAAAGAACAAATAAATTAAGTGATACTCAGTGTGATCTCCTTTCCTCTCTTGTGTAGTACTCTTGTTTCAGCTTTCGTAAACTCTGGGCATTCACAGGACCAGGCTTTCTCATGAGCATCGCCTATCTGGATCCAGGAAACATCGAATCTGATTTGCAGTCTGGAGCAGTGGCTGGATTTAAGGTGAAAGTCTGGTCTACCCTGCTCTTTCAAACACATGCGGTTCACCCTCATATTTCTTTCTCTACCCTGCTAATGGATGGCAGCTGCAGTGGGTACAAGTACTTACAGTTGGCCCTTGAATAGTGTGAGTTGGACTGCACTTGTGTGTGGGTTCTTTCATTGGGGATTTTTGACAATTTGAAAACCCAACAAATGAACTATATAACATAGAAATATTTTTAAAAATGAAGAAAAGTTAGGTATGCCATGACTATATAAAATACATGTCTTAGTTACTTTTCTTATTGCTGAGACAACATATCCAACACTCAAAGTTAAAGGAGGAAAGGTTTATTGTAGCTTATGGTTTGTAGCAGTTTCAATTCATAGTTGACTGGCTCCAAGGCAGGGTGGCATGGCAGAGGGGCATCGCAGAGGAGAAACCAGTTCATGGCAGGTAGAAGGCAGCAAGCAGCAAAGTAGCAAAGCAGCAAGTGACAACAGCAGCCCTCTTTCTGTCCCTTAATAGTCTATCCAGGTTGCATGCCCTTAATCCTAGCATTGCACCATGAATTAATCCCAGCATCACACACTTAGATCCAGCCACCTCTGAAAAGCCCCACCTATGACCTCATGAGGCTTTGGGGGGACATCTAGATACAAGTCATAGCAATACATATAGATAATAATCTGTTTTATCATTTACTGGCCTAAAATATACATGTCTATTCTAAAAAGTTAAAATTTATCAGAACTTACACAAACAGTCCATATGTGGTGCCATTCACAGTTGAGAGAAATGTAAAGATGTGGTTTAAATCATAACTGGATAAAATTAACTGTAATGCAGGCAAGAGCAGTGGTGTGCATCTGTAACCCCTGCATTAGGGAGGGATTAGGGAGGCTAAGGCAGGAAGGAGGATCACAAGTTTGAGGCCAAACTACACAGCTTAGTGAGACCCTGTTTCAAAATTAAAAATGTTACTGGTTGTAGAGCACCCCTGGATTCTGTCCCCAGACAACAACAACAACAACAAACACACACACAAGTAAAAAACACAGTATATACTATACCTCTGTAATAATTTTGTAGCCACCTTCTGTTGCTACTGAGCTGAACTGTTGTGAGTATCCACTTAAAAAGCTGTGGGATGCTGAGCACCTCCGTGTGAGTAGTTCATCTCTTAGGAAAATTGTGTATTGTGATAAGAAGTCATTTCTTGGGGTTCTTATGTATGTTTACCATATATAATACTATACAAAATGTTATTGGTAAGGCTTCTGGTCAGTAGCAGCTTATTAATAGTTAAGTTTTGAGGGAATTAAGGTATATGCACATTTTCGAGTATACATGAGGTTGGTACCCCTAACCCTCACCCCTTGTTCTAGGGTCCATGGTCCCTTTTTTTTTGCAGTACTGGAGATTGCACCCAGGGTCTTGTATTTGCTAGGCAAGTTTTGTACCACTGAGCTACATCTCAAGTACCCTGTCCCTCATACTGGGTATCAAACCCAGGGAGTACTGAGCTACATCCCTAGTCCTTTTACTTACTTAGTTAATTAAATTTACTTGTTCATTTATTTTTAATTTTGAGCCAGGGTATCACAGAGTTGTGTAGGCCTTGAACTTTCAACCCTCCCACCACAGTCTTCTGAGTAGTTGGGATTATAGTCTTGTGCTACCACCCTGGTGTTAACTATACTTCTTTGGCAGTAAGACTTATATGAAAAGTAGTTCCCATCCGGTCTTTTATTTTAACACACATAATTTCCTTGAACAAAAGAGAAATCGCAGGTGGGAGAAACAGAGGCTCAGAAAGGTACAAGGTACCTAGTTGGTTGTGTGTAGAACTGATTCTGAAGTCAGGTCATTGCATTCCTGACCTGGGCTTTTCCTTCATGTTGTGTTTCCCATTTACAATACCAAACGATCAAACAGAAAACCCAGTTGTCTAATGAGTATCATGGGGGGATTTTGTTCTTCTCAGTTGCTCTGGGTCCTTCTGTTGGCCACCATCGTGGGGCTGCTGCTCCAGCGCCTTGCAGCTAGACTGGGAGTGGTCACCGGGCTGCACCTTGCTGAGGTGTGTCACCGTCAGTATCCCAAGGTGAGCCATGTGCTGTCCTCTTTGTGTCTCACCCCCTCCCACGGGAATCTGTGTGTGTGCCCATGTGCGCTGACCCTCACTGGGGTACTTGGGGTCAGTGGCCCTGAAGCCTGGCAGTACCAAGGGAAATTTGACTGTCCCTCTTGCTGCCAAGCCATGTTTCCCCCCTCCCTCCAAATCTAACTTGAGATTCATTTTTTCCTGTGAGTATTCCTTAGAAGAATCCTTTGTGAGTAAGCATTTTCCATTCACTCTACCTTCTGGCCTCTGCCAATGCCCAGCCCATCCATGAGGGAGGGGCTGTTCTCTCCAAGGACTTTTATACATATATTCATGTTACTCCATCAGTTTGAGTTAGACGTATCTTTTTGTTTGACTTTGCCCTCTCTTTCAAAAGGTAAGTTTTTTTTGTTTTTGTGTGGGTACCGGGGGTTGACCTCAGGACCTCGCGCGCCAGCAGGCGCCCGTGCCGCTGAGCAATATCACCAGCCCTTTTTTTGTATGTGGGTTCCGGGAGTCGAACTTGGGCCCTCGCGCTTGCCAGGCAGGCGCGTACACCGTTGAGCCATCTCACCGGCCCAAAAGGTAAGTTTTATCTTTTTACTCTGTGGCAGGATCTTTGGAGTTGCTAATTATTTTTCCGCTTACTGTGACCTTGAGGTTGCACTTTCCCTGCAGCTTTCTTCTGGGTATTTTGGGCCTTTCTACTGCCACCTATGGTAGGAATGCAAGAATACAATTTTTTATGCCTGAAAGACCTTTTTTTTTTTGCAGTGCTAGGGATCAGACCAGGGCCAGTTAAGTGCTCTATCACAGAGCTATACCCTGGAAGGCTTTTCTTTTTTTTTTTTCTCAGTACTAATGATCAAACCCAGGGGCACTCTAACACTGAGCTATGTCCCCAGCTGCCCCCCTTTTTATTATTTTTGAGATACAGTCTCATTATATTGCCCAGGCAGGACTTGAACTTGTGATCTTCTGCCTTCACCTTCCTCATTGCTGGGTTTACAGGTGTGTACCATCATGCCTGACCTTAGAAAGGATTTTTTAACTGAGCCTCATTTTTAGATAAGATTCTGACCTACCTGTATAGATATTACATACCTAAATATTTAATCTCCTTTCCTGGCTATGAGCATAAGGTATTCTTACCTGGTTTTTAAAAACCCTTGCTAATTTATAATTTCTTCCACTTTCTCTTTGTTCATGCATGTTAAAGATTATTTTGGAGGTGATTTGTCTGGTTTCAGTGTGCTACCATTAAATTTGTCTTTCAGCTAGGCTGTCTCTAGATTAGTTACCTACTTTGGTATATTCCACCCAATTTCAACTACTTTATTCTGAGTCCTTTTGCATGTCTGTCTTTTTCACTTGCATACATATATTATATTAAAGGTGACCCTCCCCCTCCCAAAAGATAACCCCAGCCTTTCCCTGTTTGTTTTATCACCTCGGCTGATCAGGATAGATGTTTTCTTTTGCAGTCATTTCCTATTCTCTCTTGACACCATTGGCATAACTATTTTCCCCAAAATGTGTAGGGTTGTTTTTAGAAAAGAAAGGGAAGTTAGTAAATGGAAATTCCACTCCTTTCCTGAGTGGGAAGGAAGGAAAAAAAAACAGTAAGATCAGTTGCCATGCTCACTTTGGTGTTCATAGGTTCCAAGTTCTGGACCAGGTCTTGGGGCTTATGAAGGACTGTCTGTGGGTCTGTACCAAAATGTGAATTCCAAATGACACAGGAAATTGCTAGAAATGAACAATCAGTACGACATCTTTTTACTGTTTTCTGTTTAGGTCCCACGAATCATCCTGTGGCTGATGGTGGAGTTGGCTATCATTGGCTCAGATATGCAGGAAGTCATCGGCTCAGCCATCGCCATCAGTCTGCTGTCTGTAGGAAGGTGAGGGAGTTGTCAGTGTTTTGCTGGATTTCAAAGAAGGATGAAAACCCAGACCCAACACAATTTTAATTTTTGAGGTTCAACTGAAGTATTATTTCTTCTTTGGAGCCTCCCTCTCCACTAGCCCGTGTGTCTCTATATCTTCTGTATCTGTAGTTAGTTGTACATATGACTATGATGGAGTGTATGGCAGTTGGTATTATATTTATTTATTCACATGTCAGTTTATACCACTAGTAGTGAGTTCCTTGATGATAAGACCCACACTTTTCAGCTTTGTATGCTAAATGTCTGTCATACCACACTCTCAATCAGAGTTTTTTTTTTTTTTTGTGGGTACCGGGGGGTCGACCTCAGGACCTCGTGCACCAGCAGGCGCCCGTGCCGCTGAGCAATATCACCGGCCCCTTTTTCGTATGTGGGTTCAGGGAGTTGAACTCGGGCCCTCGCGCTTACCAGGCAGGCGCTTATGCCGCTGAGCCATCTCACCGGCCCCCAATCAGAGTTTGAATGAGTGTATGTAAGTTGCTATTATGATCCTCAGTTGCCCAAGGGCTTACTTCCTGAGGTTTTCTCTCCTCCCCCAAGTCATTCTTCTCTAAGGGTTCTGTATCAGGAGAGCAGTTGGGAACAGTGTGTTGTTTTTCAATGTTTACTTCCTTTAATCTGTATTTCCATCTCTAACTTAGGGTTCCTCTATGGGGTGGAGTTCTCATCACCATTGCAGATACATTTGTATTTCTCTTTTTGGACAAATATGGTAAGGAGGTTGGGAATGGGGTGAGGAAAATCAGTGGAGCCACTTTGCTTTCCTTCACATGGCTTCTGGAGAAGTCAGCCTTCTACAAGGTCACTACTATGTTTCCTCTTTAGGCTTGCGGAAGCTAGAAGCATTTTTTGGCTTTCTCATCACTGTTATGGCCCTCACATTTGGATATGAGGCAAGTGTTATTTGCTATTCAGTGGCTTTTTAAAACAGGATTATCTGTTTTGTTTTGTTTTTAGCCTTTCATTGTAAAAGACAGCAGTAGTCACTCTGGGAGGCTGAGGCAGGAGGCTCATAAGTTTGAATCCAGCCTGGGTGAGTTAGCCAAGACTATGTCAGAATAAAAAATAAAAAAGGACTGGGGTTGTAGCTAAGTGGAGAGGTTCTGGGTTCAATCCCCAATACCTGGGGTAGGGGGAGAGCAATAGTGCTAGAATGGTTTAATTTTATTACATATATCAACAAAAAGCCAATTCAGCTCTAGACTGATTTTGACAGAATATAAACTACAGCAACAATTAGTGTATTTGAAGGCCTGCAGAGATTCCTAGGTCAAAGATGACTAGACATTCTGGTGCTTTCCAGTCTCTATGCCCTAGGCCCAGATTGGCGATTGTAACAACAGAACAGCTTGGACAGGGCTAGGTAGATTGCAGGGTTATTTTTGACTGTAATCTTAGGGTGACTCTGTTTTTGCAGTTATTCTTGGCTGCTAACTTAAAATGTTTCTGGTTTGCTCACCCGGGTTTATATTAATTATAGCTTGAATTTTCCCTGTATTAAAACAACTGATAAATTATAGATGATAAATGGATATCCTCCAATTTGCTCCCCGACCTAAACACTGTTAGTACCACTCTTTGTAATAATAACACCTTCCTGTGTCCAGTAATAAATTGATGTCTGCTTATTGGCCTGGCTACACTTTAAAGACTATATCTAATCTATGACTAGATTATACCGGCTGGCCTAAGGCTTTCAAGAGAAATGCTGAACCAGGGAAAAGTGTGTGTGTATTTATGAATGAGTCTTTGCTACAAGTGGGAAACATAGGTGATTTTTTTTTTTGATGAACATGGGTTAACAGAGAAATATAAATGCGGACAATCAAGAATTGATTCTGTATACTAGGAGTTAATGTGAAGTTAATTACAATGAGCCCTTTAGCAGGCATTTCATTTTTAGAACAGTAATTTCATTTTATGTACTCAATCCTAGCCTATGCAATTTAGTGACTTAAAAAGTCCCTATCTGAAAATAAAAAACAAAGGGCTGGGCCGGTGAGATGGCTCAGTGGCTTAAGCGCCTGCCCGGCAAGCGCAAGGGCCGGAGTTTGACTCCCGGAACCCACATATGAAAAAGGGGCTGGTGATATCGCTCAGCGGCACGGGCGCCTGCTGGCGCGCGAGGTCCTGAGGTCGACCCCCCGGTACCCACAAAAAAAAAAAAAGGGCTGGGAATGTAGCACAGTGTGAAGGCCCTGTGTTCAATCCCTAGTACTGCAAGAACGAAAAAGGGAAAGGGAAGGGAAGGGAAGGGGAGGGGAGGGAAGGGGAGGAAAAGGGGGAGAGAAAGAAATATCTAGAAAATCTAGTCCTGAATTTTCTGACTCCTGGCAGCAAGCCCTTTGGGTTGCTTAGTGGTATTTATTTTTGCTAGGGCTTGAAACCCTGAGCCTTGCACACACCAGGAAAATGCTATACCACTGACCTATATCCCAGCATCGTTATTATTTTAAGGAGGCAGGCTCTCACTATGTTGCCAAAGCTAGCTTCAAATTCCTGAGCTAAAGTGCTCCTCCTGCCTAAGCCTCCCAATATCTGGGACTACAGGTGTGTGCTACTGTAGCTGGTTGTTACTTGCAGGTGGTTTTTGTGGGAGAAGAGCTAATAGGGAATAAAAGAGTCATATGGTTCCTTTGCGATGTGTTCTTCCCCCACCTCATGTTCCATAAAGGCTAACAGTTGCTATGCTGGTTTGTAGTATATTACAGTGAAGCCCAGCCAGAGCCAGGTACTCAGGGGCATGTTCGTGCCATCTTGCTCTGGCTGTCACACCCCACAGATTGAGCAGGCTGTGGGCATCGTGGGAGCTGTCATCATGCCACACAACATGTACCTACATTCTGCCTTAGTCAAGGTGAGTAAGGCCCTTAACTGTGACCACCTGCATAGTTCATGGGATCTTCTTCCCCTTTAGTTGTCAGGGGTACCGTTGTAGCTTTATGACACTTAGAGTCCTGGAGGAGCGAGATTATTGTCTAAGACTGGATATTTGTAAGTTCCACATGCTTGTTCTGTATTTTTAATCACTAAATTGATCAGGGATTGCTGACCCCACAGGTAAGCTGGGGCTAACACTCTTCACACGAGGTCCGAAAGCACACTAAAAGTCTCTTGTTCTTCAATCTGAAGAGCCCAGCGGCCTTGTACAGGGCAGGAGTAAAGGAGCCCAACAACGCCTTACCAGGCAATCTTACACTGTGTGATTTCAGAGGCCTTTATAAGTAGGGTTGTGTGCTCTTAGGATTGAAATCAGCTTGCTTTTGTAGGTCAGTGCCCGTTCAAGCCGCAGTACTGAGTTCAGTAGTCACTCAGCCACTGGCCTCTTTGGGGAATGTGCGGTGTTGCCAAAGGGTATGGACTTAATTGCTTAATGAACTAGGGTTTAGGTGAGAGTTGGATCTGTTACAGTTTGTCTAGTCAGTTGTTTGCCCTCTTAATCTCTTAGCTGACTCCAAAGTTCCTGAATTGTCCAAGGACACTTGCTCCAACTGGTCAAAACATGACTGTTTCTTTTATCTCTAGTCTAGACAGGTAAACCGGGCCAATAAGCAGGAAGTTCGAGAAGCCAACAAGTACTTTTTTATTGAATCCTGCATTGCTCTCTTTGTTTCCTTCATCATCAATGTCTTTGTCGTCTCAGTCTTTGCTGAAGCATTTTTTGAGAAAACCAACCAGCAGGTGGTGAGTAAGCCAGGGCCATGGGTGGCTGTGGATGTTAGGGTAAAATGAAGGCTACAGTGGGACAGGAAATACAAAATGACCTGGAACCCAAGAGAAACAGATCTATAGGGTCAACATTGCCTCACATCACTGTGCCCCTGTGAGAGTACACAGTGTGGGTGCTGACAAGGCCTGGTCTCATCTGACCCAGCTTTTGGCTGGAAAGGGATCTGGTGTCAGACCCAAGATTGCCTCATGCCATTGTGTAGGTAGCTTCACATGTTTCGCTCTGTGTCATCTCCTTTTGTTTCTTGTGTGTCAACTTCTGTCTGCCTGCTTGCCAGTCTTGCTGTTTGGGATAACGACAGGTTGGGAGGAATCAGTAAACAGAATACAGAAATTATGATGAGGACAGACTTTGTTTGGTCACATCAAACTCTTTTTCCTCAATTTCTGATTGACTGGGTAGTTTTGATCATGCTTTGTTTCTCATCAGTAGGACTTCTGACTCCTGACTGTACTTTGACTAAGGGCTTCTTTCCATGCTGAGCTCTCATGTTTCAGGCCTCATTAAGGGCTTCTACTCCCATCCTCACGCAAAATGTCTCCAATATTACGTGGTACCGTGTGCATTCTGACTTGGTAATGACTTTTCAATGGCCGGGGGGTACAGAGAGACTTTGAGGATGTCCACACGTAACACATTGCTGCCAGTCTGTGCCCATGTCACAGCCTGCACCCAGGGTTCTCTCCAGCTTACCCCTTACAGAGGACTTGTTTGTGAGCTATAGGGAGCTCTTCTCATCCAGACCTTTCCTCTAAAAAAAAAAAAGCTGTTCTGAAACTGCTCTGGGTTCTAGGTGGATGTCTGTAAAAATAGCAGCAGTCCCTATGCCGGCCTCTTTCCTGAAGATAACTCAACCCTGGCTGTGGACATCTACAAAGGGGTAAGCATGTTCAAGCTTGTGATCATTCCTCCTGAATCAGTCTTCTCAACATGTCATCTGGTCCTCTTTGTGAATTCACTTTCGATCTATCTCCTCTGGAATATGAATTATTTCAGAGCTCCAGAAGCTAGCCAGTCATTTTCTATTGCATCAGAGGGAAGAGAGGATCCATGGAAAGATGTACTGTAAACTGGGAATTTGCAAACTCCTGATGACAGTATGTGTTTCTATAGGGTATTAGTTGTGGTGACTGAAGAAAATATTCTTAGTATTCCTTACCAAGGTCCCTCAGTCTCCTTATGCTGGTTACATTGTGACTCAACAAGAGTAGAATACATACACATACTATACACAGCCTTTCCCAGATTTATCTGTCTGACCTTTTGCTGCCCAACTGTCATTTCCTGTAACAATGTTTTATGGAGTAAATTTTGGGAACTGTGATATAGACTTCTTTTTTTCAGTATTAAGATGGGGGCTGGAGATAAATCTTTTAGAGCTTGGAGAAGAAAATAGATTAGGCTGAGGAATGGGAGCACATCCAGCAACACTGAGATCGAAAGCTACTAGAATCAGGTCAAGACCTCAGTGTGGTGTGTGGGACAGTGCCCAGCACACACTTGGTGTAGGTGGTATTTATCGAAGAAGTAGATGTGCCTCAAAGAAATGTTATTTTAAGTGTCACCTAAGCAGATCACTGACGCAAGCATATCTTTCTCCCTTACCTTTCCCAGGGTGTTGTGCTGGGTTGTTACTTTGGGCCTGCCACACTCTACATCTGGGCAGTGGGGATCCTGGCTGCAGGACAGAGCTCCACTATGACAGGAACCTATTCTGGCCAGTTTGTCATGGAGGTAGGTGCAGTGTCAAATAGAGGGAGATTGCACGGTTCCGTTATTTCTCAATCTCATGCTTCTAAGGTCTCCGCTTGAACCTCTCCAGCCCGTCTTACCTGTCACAGAGATTCGTCCTGATTCTGTGTTTCCTTCCAGGGATTCCTGAACCTAAGATGGTCACGATTTGCCCGAGTGATTCTGACTCGCTCTATTGCCATCATCCCCACCCTGCTTGTTGCTGTCTTCCAAGACGTAGAGCATCTAACAGGGATGAATGACTTCTTAAATGTTCTCCAGAGCTTGCAGGTGAGCAGGGAGCAAGGAAATTCATACCCACCCAGGCAGGCAGCTTAAGTTCTGCCCTTTGGTACCAAGCCTGGTTGGTGCTGGGTGCTGAGGAGGGAAAAGGCACAAGTGGTCTTGGTCTGCAGTGAATGTACATGAAATCCCTGGCATCTGAAAGGCTTTGAGGAACGGTTTGGGGTTTTAAGCTGCTGAATGGTAAGTGTGAGCTATACTTACATATGGAACCCAAAATTATAGTTCATATATCCAGCAAGCATTAAATGAATTATAGAATACTCTACCAAGTCCTAGGGAGATTTAAGAGGATAAGTCACATCCAATATTTATAAAGACAAAAAGAACTTATGATCATCCTTAATACTAATGACAGCTCTACAGATTTCTTCATAATATTTGAGCATGTCAGGGGGATAAGCATAATTAGATCTCACAGAGTTGGTGAGGCAGGGTTTATGCTTTAGTTCTGCCAGCTACATCAATCTCTGGTGTGATATGCAGGGGCCCTCTGGTGGCCCCATCTGATCATACTTTTCTCTTTCCAGCTTCCCTTTGCTCTCATACCCATCCTCACATTCACAAGCTTGCGGCCAGTGATGAGTGACTTTTCCAATGGAATGTGAGTATATTCATCGTAGTTCTCCAGAGGGGAGCTGAGACATGGGGGGAGGGATATTTTTATCCAACAGAACAGTTAGAAGTGAATCATACGAGAACTGTACACTTTTGTTTTTTGGTATCTGGAATCGAACTCAGGACCTTGCGCTTGCCAGGCAGGCACTGTGCCGCTGAGCTATAGTCCCGGCCCAACTGTACACTTTTTGAGGTGATTGCTAGCTGTTTCTTCTTTGGCCTAAAAGATGGGAGATTATGAACGTGATAAAGAAGGAGGAAGCACATTTTTTATTTCAGTTGTAGAGCTTTAACTTTCCTGCTTCAGACATTGAAATTTTATGTTAAATTATCTTAGTGAGAAAGACATAAGCTAACACATTTTACATACACCTTGAAGGGATATGCAGTGTTTGAAACTACTTGTTACATTTCAACCAATGCTAGTAAAATGACTCATTGTATATCTAGTACTTGTTGCTTTTCTAGTATCTTAAATATTAGAGATTATTTGATGCATGTATTTTTCTTTCTTCCTACCATTGTCTCACTTTTCCAATTTCAACTGACATATAGTTAGAACCATTTTTCAGTTCCTTTTGCAACTGTCCATGAGATGCAGTTTCCTTTTTTTTTTTTTTTTTGTGGGTACCGGGGGGTCGACCTCAGGACCTCGCACGCCAGCAGGCATCCGTGCTGCTGAGCAATATCACCGGCCCCTTTTTCATATGTGGGATCCGGGAGTCGAACTCGGGCCCTCGCGCTTGCCGGGCAGGCGCTTAAGCCGCTGAGCCATCTCACCAGCCCAGTTTCCTTTTTTTTATGGTCAGGTTGGACTATTATATCAGTGACTGCTGATTCTTTTACAGAGGCTGGAGGATTGCAGGCGGGCTCTTGGTCCTCATCGTCTGTTCCATCAACATGTACTTTGTAGTAGTTTATGTCCAGGAACTAGGACATATGATCTTGTACGTGGTAGCTGCCGTGGTCTGTGTGGCTTATCTGAGCTTTGTGTTCTATTTGGTAAGTCCGGTATAGGGGGACAGATACGGATATCTGGGATGGTAGAGGGGGAACCATCTGACATTCAGAAATGAATGGACCCAAAAGCAAACATAGCAATCTATCTTCCGGTTATTGAGACAGTTTATGTAGAATCGTCAAATCAGCTGTTTATATATCTAACCAAGAAAGTTACTCTGTTTTCTAAGATCTGGCAATTTTCTCCTTCCATCACTTGTCTATGGTTTCCATTCTTGGTTCCTAAGAGAGTATGGTATGTTTGAAGAACCAAAGGAAGGTAGCAATATGGAGAGTGGTACAGAGTTAGAAAAGGGAACTGTGGATTGTGATTTAGAGCTTTGCAGTAGAATATAGGTAGGCTAACAGCGTACCTCTGCTTTACCATGTACTGTTTCAGGAAGTAAGTAAATAGTGACACCTCCTCACTGGATTATTTTAGAGTCATTCTAAAAGCCCAGATTGTAAAAGCATATCTACATAGAAATGAAATGCAAATTATTTGTGCCCTTGAATTGTACCCAAATAAGTCTATAAGAGTAAATTATGTAAAAATGACATAGTAGTTGTTTTTGGAAAGTGGGATTATAGACTCCTCTGTTTTCTAGATATTTTTTAACATTGCTAATATTAGTGACAAATACTGCAACAACTCCACCTCCCAATTCTATACAGGGCTCTCTGGAAAATACAAAGTTGGGTATAAGGAACTACAAAATTTATGCCATTTCTGCTGAATGGTTAAAGGCAGAGGCCGGAAATCTGTTGTTGATCTCTAGGACACTTAACTTAGTCCTCATGTCAATGTCTGCCACAGGTTAGGTATCGAATTGAGAAAATCCCTTTAGTAAAATATGTGTTTGGGATTGGAAATACGTGTTGGGATTGGAATTTCCATTTCCTTCCCAGTAAACCTCAGGTATACAAAAATTATACTGCCTCTAGGGCCTGGAAAAAACAAGTAACTGAATAGGTTGCTGATAGAAACTGTTTTAAAAGTTAGTTTAGAGCCCAATATGTAGCACAGATCCTGGGTTCAATTCCTAGCACAAGAAATAAATAAATTAATTAATTTTTAAAAATGAATGAATGTACGTATGTTTAAAAAAAAATAAAACCAGCTTAGAAATCTGGGGAATTCTTCCTTGCAAACTGCTCACAAAGGTGCCAAATTGTCCTTAGTGATTCTCAGACGAGTGAGACTCAGTGTCCCAATTTGATAGGTGAGGGCTTATTCTATAGTGGGTTATTCAGCTTTTTAGCTCCAAAAGAGATTTCACAGAACAACTTTAGAGACTACATCAGTCACTTTTGGTGTGATAGTCATTCTTCCCATTCCGCATAATGGTGGGTGAGGGGAAGGAAAGTGGTCATCAGGAAACCCCCAGTTGGACAAAAGAAGTCATAAACCAAAGCAGTAGGAACAAAGAGAACTCAGTATTGAAAATAGCATAGGAACACTTCATTGAAGGCAGCAGGATGTTTTGAAGGGACAGCGAGGTCAGGAGCATGTCTTGGGCAACCCTTGGTGGTGGGAGGCTGGTAAAGCTGGATGTGTAAGGAAGGGAGCAGGTTTGCAGCTGAGCGGTGCTGTGTGAGTAGTCCCTGTGGGTGAGAGGCTCTTTGTAGAGCCTGGTAACTGATGACCGTGTTTTATCTTCCAGGGTTGGCAGTGTTTGATTGCACTGGGCTTGTCCTTCCTGGACTGTGGGCACACGGTAAGCATCTCTAAAGTCCTGCTGACGGAAGAAGCCACTGGTGGCTCTCCTAAGTAGACACTGGTCCAGTCTGTCTGTCAGCCGCAGGTAGCCATCAGAGCCAGAGTGTTTCTATGGTTTACTGTGTGAACATAGCTACAAGTATGTGCCGTTGCACAGACTGCATTTAGGACTCAACTACTGGTTGGGAAGGGCTTTGTTTCATGTCTGTTCGAATGACGGAGATAATTTTGTTTTTTCCTCTGACCTCCTAACCTGAGAAGGATCTTTGAAAAGCTGACATTTGCTGCTGTCATTCCAACACTAAATGCTTAAATAGCTGCCAAAGAGAGAATTCCCTATGCATGATTCTTAACCAGACAGTATGATTTTTTAAAACTGGAAAATGCAATACATTTATCATAATATAAATTATAGCCATGGTAATTATAAATATGCAAGTTTTAATTATCAAGAGAGTGGATTTTAAAAGCCTGAAAAATAATTTTATGCTTACCCTTTCATTTATTTGAATTATTTTTAAAAACCTCAATTACAGTGATTTCATCCATATGAAATATAAAATTAAGAGACATCTACCTCAATCAGGCTTAGGATTCTTTTACCTTATTTCCAATTTAAATTTCTCAATGGAAATTAAGAGAGGTGAGAAAGCATAATGAAGTTATAAAAATGGACAAATGGCATAATTCACCTATAAGGAGTGGTAACTGATCACCTAAAGACTTTCCTTCTGAAGCTTACCAGGATTTTCTTGGGAGTCCTGAGGTTCATAACCTGTTAGTACAGGGCTTTTGTGGTGATGTTTATTCCTGAGCACATACAGCTATAGAAAGTCCACCTCCAAGAGGGAGGGTAGTGATAGTAAAAGATGATAGTATTTATGAACTGATGCCCTCACAAGACTTTGGGGTTGGGGAATGAAGAAAAAAGGAATGAAGAGGCATCTCTTTTATTCCTGAAAACCACCTCTCACCAAAATCATGTTTTTGTGTCACACCACTCTGCTTCATGCCTGAAGTGACTTGCCAGGTAATCTTAGGCACCGTGAACCTAACATTTACAAAGCGTACAAACTCTCAGCAAGTCAGTAAGTGTCGCTGAGATTACAAAGTTCTCTGTCAGCAAGGTGAACTAGGCTACCTCTGCACAGCTGTTCCCTCAGAGGGATAAACTATGAGACCAGATGGTGGAGCTCTGGAGTCAGAGGAAATGGGCATCTGGAGCATGGAGCTGCTGCTCTGACATTTTTATATGGGGCGCATGAGGCTGTGTGATTCTGTCAACCCAAATCCCATTCATCTGGTGCAGATAAATGACCAGGTCTTTTTTTTTTTTGGTACCGGGGGTCGAACTCGGGACCTCACACTTGTGAGCAGGTGCTTGTGCCGCTGAGTGATATCACCAGCCCTTTTTTTCCTTTATGTGGGTACTGGGAGTGAACTCAGGACCTCACGCTTGCCAGGCAGGCGCTTATGTCGCTGAGCCATCTCACTGGCCCCAATAACCAAGTCTTGCATAGCCATTGTCTTGGTGAGAATAGTCATGGGAATGGCACCAAAGGACATCCCATTTTTGGAGCTTTCCTTCTCATGTCCTGGTTCACTAACGTGCTTTCTTTATCTGAGTCCTAGGGGCCTTATTCCTGATATTTTGCACACATTCAGAAGTGCAGACTGGATAGATTGTGTTTTATAAAGCATTAATGATAAATTATAGTTTACCCCTGACCATACATTTCTCTTAGCTCCTCAGTAATATAGTAGTGAATCACAAGTGACAATTCCTCTAACCGTTCCTTCTACCTACCCCTCTCCTGTTTTGACCATTGTTCACCAAACTGGTCATAATCATACTCTGACGTATTAAGGACTGACATCTTAAGATTTTATCCACCTGTGGTAGTTAAAGGCCAAATTTACCCCCACTAAATTCTTGGTAAAAATGGTTTGGTAACATTTATCTTTACCCTGGGTCTGGGTGGGTCCAGTGTGACTCAGATTCACAGACAGTTCAGGTAAAACCTGCTACTATTCTCTTTGAAGTGGTATATTTGACTTATAATGATGGAAAGTTTCTTCCCAGGTAAATGGCATTTTACAATACTATGAGTATACTACTTTACAATGTGAATAATACTTCCGTATTCTGTGTAGTCCTTACAGAGAGAATGTGTACTTGAAGCAGTATTCTGGGTACAAAAAACAATGTGTAAAAATTTAAGTCTTCCAATGCCAGCATGTGCAGTGCATTTTGGCATATGTTTGTGTGTACTGTTTAAGGATATACAATTGTATTTTTGCAAATTGGCCCTTGTTCTCCTAAATGTAATATGTAATTTTTTATTAGTACATGTGTACAGTACATGATTGCATTCATCTTGGGGAGCTGGTACATGTACATAACACATCTCTAAATATGACATGTAATAATTGTACTGCTGCCGTGTATACTGGAAATTAAAGGTGGGATGGGGAAGAGCTTCAGTTTGGCTCCTGTGAGGTCCTGCTCCAGGGGTGTCAGCAATGGTTACAGTTGAGCTTTTAGTGACTGTTTTGATATGTACATTTAATATGTAATTAAAATTTTTCTCTTTTTTCAATTTGGTTTTGTGGTTTATTTTTTAAAGCTTGAAAATACTTTATTAATAGGGTCTCAATAACTTTGATACTGAAATACCAAAATTTTGGTTACCATCTGGAATCACACACACTAAGCCCACACAGTTAGTGGCTCTGTCCTTTAAGGGACAGAAATAAATGTGTTTAGTTCTTAGAAAGCTTAGGATAGGTAGAGACACCAAGACATTAATTTCTGTTACCCACATTTATAGTTTTGCCATAGCTAAAGGTCATATCATTACTACATTTAAACTTGGTACTTTATCCTGCCTTTCTCTCCTGTAAGCTGGGTATACATCGCCCTGTAATATCATTTCACTATTCAAGCAGGCTTGTACATTCTATATTTGTTGCCAGTAAATATTGAGTATTTAAAGAGAGAAACCAAAATCTCTTAGATTAAAAACAAATGGGGACATTGGCATACTTTATTAAAAACAAAAGGCAAAGCTCAAGCACAATAAACGGTCAGCCCTGTCACCACACACATGACAGGAAATTTTAAGCACTTGATTTTTCCCAAGATTGTCACTAGAAGTTCATTTTATGTTTTATTGCAAGCTTTACTTGCTTGTCTCATAGGAACTGAGTATTGTAAGTAATCCCATAATTCTCTACATTGGCTTCATTTACCTCTCAGTTCTTATTTCTGGTTTAATTTCACAACTAAAATAGAATGCAAATCAAATTGAAGATCCTTTCTTGAAGCATTTAACTGCCTTTTGGAACGCCTTCTGCTCGTTGATTGGTAGGACCAATGAATCTCAGGATGTCAGCCTCTCCTGACGCCTCAGCTATGAATGTAAGAATGGCTGACTCATTACTCTGTGCAAGTTGTGGTCTGAGCACCTGTGTTATTTAATCCTCATAACGAGAGGACCTGCCTCTGTATAGATGAGGCAACTGAGAGGCCAAAAGTAACCTGCCCACCTCACATTGATAGTAAGTGGGCATTTGGGTTTTGAACCTGAGTAGCTTACTGCCCGCACCCAGATGTTCATCCCCAAGCTATCCTGTAATATAGAATACACCCTTCATGCTGGGTAAGACACTAAGCTTAATGACACCAGCAAGACCAACACATCAAAGCATTTGCTTGGCTCGTTCAATTAGTGTTAGAATGTGTTTTAGCTTAGAATTTGCCAACTATAGACACTGGCCTGTGCTAGATTTTTAAAGTTTGGATGCTTTTGGCAAGCTTAGAAAATGGGGAGAACCCTCTGTGGTTCCACCGTGGCAATAGCTAAGAAGTAGTAATGGGTTTACCCATTTCCCTAACCCCTGTACCCCTGAAAGTGTCTTAGCCTATTGTGTGCCAATTAGTCCACTTTCTTTTTTTGTGTATGTGTGTACTGGGGGTCGACCTCAGGACCTCGCGCGCCAGGAGGCGCCCGTGCCGCTGAGCAATATCACTGGCCCTTTTTTCGTATGTGGGTTCTGGGAGTCGAACTCAGGCCCTCACGCTTGCCAGGCATGCACTTATGCCGCTGAGCCATCTCACTGGCCCAAGTCCCCTTTCTTAATGTCTCAGAACCACATGACAAACTTTTCCAGTGAGGGAGTTCTACCTACTAAGACATGTTAAGTGATACACTATATGGGCATTACGGAACTAGGAACGCAAGCCTCCCTTGCTCCATAATGAGGAAATGTTTATTTTTGCTTACTTGTGAATGGCTTCAATGAATTGTCAGTGGGTCTAAAAATTGCTATTAGTCACTGAATGCTGCAGTTTAAGACCCTAAATGTAGAAGTAAGTTGGTCTGAAGGGCTGTTTCCCTGCCTTAAAGCCAGTGTCACTCAATATCTTCCCTGCCCACCAGTTGGGGTGGTTTGATCCCCGCCCCTTCTGATCTATATTATCTTCACACAGTCATCACAACATTCCTGTGAGGCTATACAGGGCAACTTGTTATGTGTTAAAATAGATATTTATTGGAAACTAACATGAGATAGTGTATTAGTGTCCCTGGTATTTTCAAATGTAGCAAGTATTCCCATTTTATACTTAAATGAGGTAAGCTTCTAGAAGGATACATGACTTGCTGAAGGTCATAGGAAGTACTAAAGTTTGGGCTTTACCCAACTCCATGCCTTTTCTACTACACTATAATAAAGCTAATTCTTTTTATAGATTGATTTTCTGCATTAACTTATAGGCTGTTAGTATCTAGGTGCAATAATGTGCCTGAGCCCTAAGTAATAACAGAAGAGCTAAATGAGAATCAGTGATTGTCCCAAGTTGTATTCAAGGGAGAGGAAAAGAATAAAAAGGTACAATGTCATAGATCCCAACACCAACTATCTGGATTCAGTTTCTAGGAGTGGGGTGTGTGATAGGTTTTACAAGTATGTGAGGTGATTTTGAAATAGGGTGGCAATTACTTGGGACCCATAGGTCATCTCCCTCTCTCAGCACATTATCTTTTGGTTTTTTTAATGAGGTTTTCTTCTGCTCAGGTGCCAAAGGATAATGGAGCCAGGATTACAAGGATCAGGATTTAGACCATTTAAAATCTGATTTCCAGTACACAGTCCCAAAACACAAAAGCACCCGGTGCATGTTTGCCCACATTACCCTGATCGGAAGTCCCATCTTGAAGCAGCATGCCTAGGGATAGTTTGAGGGCTAATTTTACTGAGGGCATTTGACATGACTTCAACCCTTAACTATCTCAGTTCCTATTACTTTTTGTTATTTTTTGTTTGTTTGAGACAGGGTTGCTATGTAGTTTAGCTGGTCTTAAACTCACTATGTAGCCCGGGCTGGCCTCAGATTTTTGGTGCTCCTTCTGCCTCAGCTTCCCAAGTGCTGGAATTACAAGCATGTGCCACCATGCCTGGCTGTCAGTTCCTAGTTTAAACGTTAGAAACCACATATCTTTAAGCTACTTCTTTTCTGAAATAAAAATACAGCAATATTGAAAATGCCCTAAATTAATATGCTAATTATAGGTGTATTAAGTGTCCATTTCAATATTTACCTACTTGAAAATCAGTCTAACTCTCTTCCATCTTTTTGTCCTCAGTATCACCTGGGATTGACAGCTCAGCCTGAACTCTACCTTCTCAACACTGTGGATGCCGACTCACTTGTGTCTAGATGACTGATAGCCTGAGAGACTGTTCAAGAACTGCTTTGTCTATGCCCTTTGTGCCATGTGTCTGTTAACATCTCTGTTAGTTCAGAGGTGAGTTTTGTTCAAGCACTTTGAACAAAATATGAAGATTTCCTCATGGGAATTGTGTTACAAGCTGACAGCTCAAAGTGTAGGTCAGAGACCCACCTACCTCACAGCAGCCATACCATAGCCAGAGTTAAATGATTGGCCTGTGATGGCCACACACCCTATGGGCTTGTGTCTTCTAAGATTTAGAAATATGGATATTATTTAGGTAAACCTGAGCATATCAGGTGGAATTTTAAGATTATCTAAAAGTGATAGATCTTTTGTATTTTTAAAAAATATATATTGTTAAGTGGGATATTTGTTTTGTTTGGGTCACAACTGAGAAAAGAAAGGGAATAATGCTCTTTTCTGTAGTGAACTGGTCAAACTGATTGGCTAAAGTGATTCTTTACAATGCTAGTCAAATTTCACTTTGCTCATCATCAACAGGATTACATACTTAGTAGATATTGACATTTGTACATCATTTCTAAAGAAAAGATTTCATCTATTTGGTGATCATATTTCATTTTGGCCATCAGCCTGCTTTGTAGTTACTATCTTCATTGTCACTTTTCTTTTTTTTTTTTTTTTTTTTTTGGTGGTTACCGGGGGGTCAACCTCAGGACCTCGCGCGCCAGCAGGCACCCGTGCCACTGAGCGATATCACCGGCCCCTTTTTCGTATGTGGGTTCCGGGAGTCGAACTCGGGCCCTTGCGCTTGCCGGGCAGGCGCTTAAGCTGCTGAGCCATCTCACCGGCCCCATTGTCACTTTTCTTAGAATTTTTTTCTAGCTGTGATGGTATTCCTCTACCACTGTAATATATAGTAATAAGATTCAGAAACCATATTTTAATCAATGATTAGTTTTCCATGCTGCAATGTAACTTGGCCAATTCTGGCATTCAAATTTAGGAAGAAAAAGAAGAAATAATGTTTAGCTGTGTTAAATCCTAACACAAGGTAATAGAGTTATTAATCTCTCTTAAGTTTGTATAATTCTACAATGTCTTTCTGTCCACTTTTCCCATTACCACTCCAAATATCATTTCTAGGTCCTTAGTCTATTTCTAGGAGTAGCTAATGTTTATATTGTTGGATATCCTAGGAAATGCTAAGCATTTCATTTTAAGATATTTATGCCAAGTAGTATGACATTAATGCTAGTCCAGAACATAGATTAATCCACATTTCACAACCTTCCTATAGACTTTTTTAAACTCCTGTTACTAACCATGAGTTTTTTACCTTAAAATTTTTGTGATAAAATAGTTCATATTTAAAAATAAAAAGTTTTAGGATGAGGGTATAACTCTTGTCTAGTATACAGAAGGCCTTTGGCCCAATCCCCTACACTGGAGAAAAAAAAGAATAAAAAGTTTTATTGTAATTATCTGATTGAAAAGTGAGATTTACAGCACTGAACCCACATTCCTGCGTGGAAGTGCATTTGGCTGGAACTGAATGGCAGCTATCCATTTTCAGTGCCATGTACTGCAGGGTGCCTTACACCCCGTCGTGTCACTCCTTTCCTTCTAGCTCCCTGCAGTCTTTGTGTGACATTGAATATTCCATTTCTCATTCAGCATTAAATACTTGACCTCTCTGCCCTATTTTAAAATTTATTACCTTTTAATAAGACCCTTTCTTTTTTCTTTGGTGGATCTAGAGATTGAACCCAGGGCCATGGGCATGCTAGCAAATGCTCTAGCCCTCTCCAGTGCAAGACCTTTATCTTTAAATCTAGACACTGCCTAGCCTCATTTCTAATGGTTTGACCCTCTAAATGACAGGAAATTTTCTAAAATGAAACTTTAAAATTCCTTCATTTCAATTTCAGGTACTCTTGAGACTTGAGATAGGGGTAGCAATTCTGCACCCTAGGTTAGAGTCCTTCTAGTATTAAAATGGAGAGCAAATTAACATCACTTATAAGTTCTCACTTAAAAAGTTGAAGTTTCAGTGTTTTGGTAGTAACTAAATAAGTTTCAGATAGTAACTCTAGGTGAACTAGTTCATTAGATTTCCACTCTTCCCAGGTAATTCCTTTTCTCATTCATTATCAAAGAATGTTGGAGAATGGTTGAAACTTCCTATTTACAGTTGATAAGAGAGTGAGGTGATTTGTTAAACTGAGGTTAAGTACTTGGAGATTTCTGTAGCTCTTCTACTTTCTTTTTAATGTATATTACTGGGAACAGAGTTGAGTTTACAAAAGTTTACAAGTACTCCCCAATAACACTCAACTCCTGTAATCAGAACATATGATGATAAACTGAATCATACTAAAACCAGTAGAGGAGGTTGATATTTAAAGAATGAGTTTTGGGTGAGCATTTTTACAAAATTAAGAATATTTACTCATTCTCTAATTTGTGTTATATAAATCTAGATTTCTATGCAAAGTGTACTTATGCATTGTATTTTCTTTTACTGTAATGAAATACATGAAGTTGATTATTTTGCAAAGAAAAGCTGTTTATTTAGCTCACAGTTCTGCAAGTTTAAAGGCAGGGTGCTGGCTTTTGCTCAGTCTAATAAAGGACCTTTTGGCTGTGTCACTTAGCAAATGGCATTATGGTAGGAGCATGTGCCAGAGAGGGAGATAACAAAAGGGGATATGGAACTAGAGGGAGCAGTCCAAGGACCAGGCTCCCTCTTTTTATAACAACCTGCTCTCATGAGACCTGCTTTAATCATTTCCAAGGGGAGTGCCCCCTGGGACCTAACTTGTACTAGCTGCTACCTCTTCAAAGTGCAACCACCTCTCAACATTGCAACACTGGAGACCAGGTTTCCAACACATAACCTTTGGGGGGATGCACTCAAGTCATTTCCAAAACATAGCATGCAAATACTATGATTATATTAAGAATTTACTAGGTAGGCTTACAGGATCAGAAGTGGAAGAATTCCAGCAGCCGCCTCTGGAATCAGATATTGAAGAATGCAAAATGGCCATCTGCCCCCTGGAGGCCTAGAGGATCCAGTCAAAGGTCAAAGGCCTGGAGCTCACTGGAGAGTCTGATGCAAGTCTGCAGGGAAAGCCGAAGAGTCTGTGCTGGAAGTCTGCATGGGAAGCCGAAAGGCTCTGGAGACATGTCCCAAGGCAATTGCAAAGACCAGAGAGCACCTTCAAAGGGGGAAAAAAAAAAAAAAGAAAAGAAAAAAGGAAGGCTTCTTCTTTCCCTTTTAATTCCCTCCAGACTACAAGGCTACTCATCCATGGTGAGTCTTTCCTCCTCAGTTTGCAACCTACATGTCAATCATTTACAGACACAGCCAGAGCTTTACTAATTTGCTGGGCTGTTCTTACTCATCAAATTGACATATCACAATTAAAGATCACAGTGATTTAATAGCCTAGTGTAAACGTAGTTTCTGGGTTTGCATGCATAGCTACTTTTAATAAATTAATACATTGTATTGCTGTTTTTAAGCAGGAAATATTCTCCCAATAAGATTGCAAAATTGAGTAACCTACTGAGTTTTATAAGAACCAGTTCCTAATAAGGCATTATTAACACTTTGTAATGCTAAGTGTATACTGAGAAAGTAGTTTCTTTCCAGTCATGTAACAAATTGACTATTTGGACTCCAATATAAAAGTTTAACATTTAAATGCCTGTGCATTGGTTTTTTTGTTTTGTTTTTTTTTTGCTTGAATCAGTAACATTGTCTGATTCAGAGAAATTTGTAAGACTCATTTCCCTGTCTTTTGGGTTTTTAGACATGTATTTATTACCACTTGCCTAGTTCCTACCTTTCTTAGGATACTGAGCACAGGTGGACATTGAATAAATGTTTGCTAAATTGAGATACCTACTTTGTATTTTTAATCTTAATTTTGGTTTTCCCTGAAGTTAAGATCTCAATTCTTGTCACACTTCATTCACACCGGCTGCTTCCTTGTATGGAGCTTCTGGAGTGTCTGTAGTCATAAGAGTGTCTTTATTGTTCATGAGTTTCTTGAATCATACCACAGCTGGCATCTGAAGTAAGGGTAGTATTTTTCAGAGACTGCTCTTAAACCTGTAAAATCTGATGCTGGCAAGTCCCAAAGGTGTTGAATTGTATTCCTGTATATCAGGTGGTGGCAAAATAGGTATTTTGCCTGGCAAGCACAAGGTCCTGAATTTGATTCCCAGTACCAAAAAAAAAAAAAAAAAAAAAAAAAAAAGTACTTAATAAATACAATGAAGTAATGATATGTAAAGCAGTTAATTAAGAGTGTCTGGCACATGATAAGTACTCATTAAATGTTAGTTATTACTATTTTCTCTATTTTCTCATCCTCCTACCAAATCTGCCCTTTGTTCTTAGCTCTATTAGTGAAAGGCAAAGCCCTCCATCCGTATAAACCAGACACCTAGGAATCATCTTTGATTTTTCTTCCTTCCTTTTCCTAGTCACTTGGCTCCAAGTCAGCAGTATTTTTAGAGTCCATCTCTATTTCCACTGTCATTGCCTTAATTCAGACCCAGTTCATAGTCTAATTGGTTTCTCTGTTTTTGTCTCTTTTGCAAATTATCTCTAGGCATTTTTTTTCCCCTTTCAACATTTTTTTCATGGTGAAACATAATATGCCTGGAGAATAGCACATAAAACTTAAATGACCAGATTAACAAATAATTATACAGTGGGCATCTGAAATTATTATAGGTAACCATAATTCTCTCTTTTCCACAAGTAACTATTGTTGTAAGTTTTCATCTTGTTACCCTTCAACTCAAAACCATTATAAATCTATTAAGAGATTTGTTTTGTATCAACCTAGCAGAGCTGGAACTATGCTTCTTAGAATTTGCTTCCTTGAGTAGTTCTCAAGGAGAACTATGCCTGCACTGCATAGTGAGATCCTGTCTCAGAAAAAAAAAAGGGGGTAGCTCAGTGATGCAGTGCCTGCCTGGCAATCTCAAGGTCCTGAGTTTGATTCCCAGTACCAAAAAAACAAAAACAAAACAAAACAAAACCTTTCTGTGATAAAAGAGGATGTTAGCAGGGCATGGCATGCAGTAGCAAAACATTATTACCTGTCAATACTTTATTCACATGCCAATAGAAAGCCAGGTTTTGGGTGATTAGGTATTTAGTGTCATAGAACATTTAGTGGAAATAAGGGATATAATCACTTTGCTTATTTTTAAAAGTGTGCAAGAGAATAAAAAAAAAAAGAAGAAGAAAAAGCAATGGGTTCAGGGCTTTTAATTGTAAGCCCAAAGTCCTGGGAGGGGCCTGAAAGATTTATGACTTATCCAAAAGAATTTCATAACTCTTAGAACCATAAGGCTCATATTTTTGAAAGCCCCACACAGGTCTCATCCTGTGAGTGGTTAATCACAACACAAATTCACAACCTCACAAAATCTTCCCTGTTAAAGTTAGAGTATTGATTTGGAAAAAGAACCCTGAAAATTGGGATGGGAATCTACAGACAGATATCAATGAAATGGGTCCTTGAAAAACCTATATTTTACTGGAACTCCTTTGTCAGTGGAAGCAGTCCTTCCGTCCTTGTCTTAAGAATAATTCAGGAGGGCCGGTGAGATGGCTCAGCGGTGTAAGCGCCTGCCTTGCAAGCGCGAGGGCCCGAGTTCGACTCCCGGAACCCACATACGAAAAAGGGGCCGGTGATATCGCTCAGTGGCACGGGTGCCTGTTGGCGCACAAGGTCCTGAGGTCGTCCCCCTGGTACCCACAAAAAAAAAAAAAAAAAAAAAAGAATAATTCAGGAGGGGCCGGTGAGATGGCTCAGCGGCTTAAGCGCCTGCCCGGCAAGCGTGAGGGCCCGAGTTCGACTCCCGGAACCCACATACGAAAAAGGGGCTGGTGATATCGCTCAGCGGCACGGGCGCCTGCTGGCGCACGAGGTCCTGAGGTCGACCCCCCGGTACCCACAAAAAAAAAAAAGAATTCAGGGGCCAGTGAGATGGCACAGCGGCATAAGCGCCTGTCTGGCAAGTGCGAGGGCCCGAGTTCAACTCCCGGAACCCACATACGAAAAAAGGGCCGGTGATATCGCTCAGTGGCACAGGCGCCTGCTGGCGCACGAAGTCCTGAGGTTGACCCTCGGTACCCACCAAAAAAAAAAAATAATAATTCAAACTGTGACCAAAAGGTAATCACCACTAAATGAAGATGAAATACTAGAACTTCCTAGAACTTCCTTGTAGTTCTCATCCTTGGAGGTCTTATTCCTGAGGGACATTTGTTAATATCTGGAGACATTTTTGGATGTTACCCTGGGTGTGAAAGGTCAGAGGGAATTCCACTGGTATCTAAGGTTTAGAGACCTGGGATGCTGCCTAATATCCTGCAATGCATAGGACAGCCATCCCAGAAAAAGAATAATACAGCCCCAAGTGTCATTAGTGCTGAGATTGAGAAATTGCTGTCAAGGTAGTATCCAAAGGATGAGGGAGGAGCACGCTAGCATCACTGCTGCCACGAGAGGTGCTGTGCAGTCAGCAGAGCAGGAGGCCATGGGGAACCTAGTGGTGGGCTGTGTTTGATGCTATTGTTATTGCTGATTGTACCATTTTAGCCAAAGTGACATAATGGTTCTAATCAGCCGTTCTTCCTGATATACCAAGGCTGAGATTGCCTAAAGATCATAGAAAACACTGTGGGCCAGTGCCAAAGAACCAGGGGCTGGGCCAAGCAGGAAGCAACTTCTCATCCCCAACAAATCAAAGAGGTGGAATCTTGCAACACTCAAAACCCAAAAACTAGCTACACCTGGAAGACATCTCTGAGAAGAAGTCATTTCCTAAGGGTTCTAAATACTAGCAATAAAGCAACTCACATAGGCAATTTATAAGCATCAACCCAGGAATTAAACTAAAAAAAGAAAAAGACACTTAAACAAGATGCAACCCCAGACATCCAGTTCACCAAAGGCAAACCCAGGGGCCAATGAGGTGGGACAATCCGAAAGCCACCCACCCACCTGGCCTCTCTGCAGTGGTAACAACAAAGCAAATGAATGAGGCTTTAGAAAAAAACCAAAGGACGAGAAAGACTGTCAGAGTGAATTTTTCCTGCTTGCCCACTCCCTGAGTGTTTCTATGCCTTTCACTAAGGTTGTGGGAGATGCATTTGTGAAGGTAGCCCTGGCATCTTTCATGAGTCCAGTGGTGGCTGCTCTCTGTGAGCCAGAAGTGACAGTGTGAACTACTGGTGTCTCTGAATTCAGCAAGTACAGTAACGAGATCCTGCTGTTATGGGAGTTAAATGGCAACATTTAATTGACAAAGACAAGGAAAGCTTGATTACTGTAATGGTCAATAGCATCTAAGCAATAATCAGAATAATCCAAACCATAGGAACCTTGCCATTTATTGTTTTGTTTTGTTTTTGTTTTTTGTTTTGTTTTTTTGAGACAGGGTCTCACTATGTAATCCAGGCTGTCCTCGAACTCATGGCAGTCCTCCTTCCTCAGCCTTCTGACTGCTGGGATATAGGTGTGCACCACCATCCTCGGCCCAAGGGTATTTGATTTTTGGTGTTCCAAGAATTGAAATTGATGGGCAGCATATAAACAGAAAAGCTCTAGGTTTGGTGAACCAAAGTCTGACTTCAATCATCACAATGGAGAGCTATAGCCCCTTGACTAATTCCTGGATATGAATAATTTCACAGACCCAAAGACCTTTGGTGGGGGGAAGCTACACCCCCTAAAGGAAAGACCCCATTACATAGCCTTCATCCAGTATTTATATATATGGTATGTATGTGTACATATATATGTATATACATATATACATATGTATATTCACATATACTAGAGAGTCATAACCTTCCCCCAGAGTGACCTATGGTCATTTACCAGGGTATGTGTGCAATGAAGAAGGGAAATAATCACATTTATTAAGGATTATTGAATAGTGGGTCTAAACTGACACTAACTACTGTGGTTTATCAGTCAAAGAAAGGATTCTTGGGCCGGTGAGATGGCTCAGCGGCGTAAGCGCCTGCCTGGCAAGCGCGAGGTCCTGAGTTCAACTCCCAGTACACACATAAAGGAAAAAAAAGGGCTGGTGATATCACTCAACGGCACAAGCGCCTGCCTGGCAAGCGCGAGGTCCTGAGTTCGAGTCCTGGTCCCACATAAAAAAAAAAAGTTCACTGGAAGCCTTGCATCTCAATGGGCAAAGTCCTTGAAGTGTCCGGTGTAAATTTTCGGATGTCTCCAGATGTCCCCAGGTGTCCCCAGGACCTGCAAAATTCCTTGTCCTATCTTATCTCCTTCACAGCATCCTGTGCTGGCCGATGAGTTCCCTGCTGAGAGTAGTGCTTCTGCTGGCAGGCAGGTTGGGGGCTGGGAGAGTCAGGTCCCATTCGAACCTTACAGTCCTTTTCACACAGCCTCGTGTGTTTCCCTGAACCTGTTATTCCCTAGTTTGAGAATATACAGTTGGACCAGACATACTTAGCAACTATCAGAATTCTCACACATGTTTTCTGACCTGTATAGTAAGGGCTATTATTATAAGGGAAAGGCTATATTGAAAACCAAGTGGATACCATTCTAGTAAACTAAAGCATTACTATATCACTGTAGTGATGAGTCCATCATCAAGAACTTGGCTGCTGGGCCGGTGATATAGCTCAGCGGCATAAGTGCCTGCCTGGCAAGTGCGAGATCTTGAGTTTGACTCCCGGTACCCGCATAAAAAAAAAAAAAATAATAAAATATAAAAAAAAAAGAACTTGGATGCCAAGGTGGTGGTTCCTAAACATATCTCTATGAAGTTTGCTTATGTGACAGAAAAGAGATGGTATTTGGAGAATGAAATTGGATTCCTATAACTTAAACAGGTTATCTCTGTAATTACAGCTTTTATTCAAATGTGGTTTCCTTGCTAGAGGAAATCAACACATTTGCTGTTTGATGTGCAGCTGTTAATCTGGTTGATTGCTTTTCTCTGAATACCTTTTTTCTCTGTAAGATCATCAGAAGCAGTTTGCTTTCACCTGACAGGTCCTGCAGTATACTTCCACTGTCTGATGTCAGGGTGTGTAACTTTTCCTGCCCCATGTCATAATCTGGCTGCATGGACATTGATAATTTCTTCATTCCATAGGACATTACCTTAGTCTAGTACATCGATCTGATTTGAATATAAAGGGTAAGTTGGAATGCGTGATGTCTTCTGGGGTACTTCCCAGTATTCGCATGTCCTGTAGTCAAAAGACAGTGGAAAATCACACCCAATATAGGGAAGATAATTAATGGTCCAACCCTTTAGAAATGAAATGAAATGGGTCATCCCACTGGTCAAACAAGGATGAATAGCCAAGGTGCTTGTGAAAAGCAAAGGGAATACAAATTACATAGTACAAAAACATATTATTATACCAGATAAGACCACTTGACCAGTTGTAGAAATAAAGACTGTGATTGTTATGAGTATTTATTCCTTATTTTGCTGTGTGTACATTTGTGTGTGCTTTAACCAATTTTTTCTATTCCTTCCTTTTTCCTATCATCTAAGATACAGTAGTTAACAGTAGTTAACTTTACATCTCAGAATTTAAGTCACAGAGTATCAAAGTGCAAGGAGATTCAGCTCAAAGAAGAATCACCATCACCCAGAGATAGAAAAAGGGACTTCGTATCCTCTTTTGGGAGAGTATTCACATATTTTTGGTTGCATAAGGGATCACTGATTTTGGCATTATTTTTATATGGAAGATAAGTATGATTAAAAGAGGATGCCAAGTGGACAATGGCTGGATAGTGGTGGGTGTCCACTGTGTCTACTGAGCTAAACTGTAACTACATTTTCCAAAATTCCTTTCTTTCTTCCCTGGTTAGTGCACAAGAGATATTTTCTGTGTGATTTAGAAAGCAGAAGTGAAGCAGTAGCCAAATTATTTTTATGCTTGTAAGACAGCACATTTTTATTTATCTGTTGACCTGCCTAGTTGGCATGAGGCAGCAATGATCAGTGCAGCCACTGAGGCTGTTTCTCATTCAACTTCTCTGACTCCTTGGTCATGGCTATAATTAGCTCCAGGGTGCAGGGCATTAGCTTTTTCTATATGTTATTCCAACCATTGAATTTGGAGGCTTGGACATTTAAAAAACCACAAAAGTTTTTCTCTGCCTGTGCATACCACCAAAGTATCATCAGTAAAGTCTCCTCTCTCCTGCATATCACTGTCGGAGTCTCCTAGGGAGACTAACAGCTCTGGAAGTTCTTCATCAGACAGCTGAGCTTTAAAACTGATTTTGAGCAATGAGAAACACGAACTGTGTGGTAATGAGAAATGAAACACCAAGTGCTCTGGGGCTTTGGTTTGTCACTCATGCTGCTGTGGAGGTGGATGCAGCTACTAGTGCCAGGCCACAAGCTGAATGGGGGAATTGTTGAAACAAAGAGGGTTGTTGGAAGAGAAGATTCTCAGAGACCAGGTACCCACTGAACCGTGAAAAAATGTGTTGATGAGACTAAAGACACTGAAAAACATGGCCAAAGAGATTGTTTTAAGCATCGTGGGAAAATAGAAGTGATTGAGGACCATGATTCTATGGACAAAGCTGACATTTCCAAATATCAAAGTGGGCACCGTGCCATACCCCTATAATCCCACCTATTTGTGAGGCTTAGGCAAGAGTGTTGCAAGTTTGCAGCTAGCCTGGGCACTTTAAATAAGACCCTTCTCAAAAAATAAATAGGAGTACTTCACTTTTGATACTCCCTACTTATTGAGTAGCTATCATCTCTTCTCCCTTTTCTCCATCTTCAAATAAACCAACTTCTCTTAGTTTAAACTCAGCTTCTTTAATTCTTTACTGACACTGGGTCTACCATCACCGGGAGCTGCGTTTTCCAGCAGAGAAGCTGCTTACAGTACAAGGATAAAGATGGAAATGAGAGAAGAATGGGTGTATGTAAGCAGAGTGGATTTGAGGAAAACCCAGGCTGCAAGGAAATAAGAGAAGGCAACAGCAGAAAACAGCCATATTACAAGTACCAAGACTGATCCTCCTCAAGGGAGGTCAGAGTAGACTTCCAGAAGCTCATGATGGACTCTTGCAAGAGGAAAGATTGGCCATGTGCAAGTGCTCATCCACAGAGCAGACGAGGAGACCGGTTATTAGCTGCAGGGAAATACTAAGAGGCTATTTCTTGTCACAAAAAGGCTGCAGCATATCTTTGTGAAGCCATGAAGCTGACACAGTCTGAGCAGCCTTGCTTGTCCCTGGAATTGCAGAGGGACAGCCACATGGAACAGCTCCTCCTCATGCAGGAGTGGTGGGAGAGGGAGAAGCGTGAGGAGCGACTGAAGGCCCAACAGAACACAGAGAAGGATGCAGCTGCCTATCTCCAGGCATCTCACAAGCCCTTTGAGGAGGACATGAAGGGCCAGAACCCCCTTCTTGCTCAGAAGCACAGTCCTTCCAGAGAGAAACGCCTCCCTGAAATTCAAGGGGCTTTGACAGGGATCCAGACACACTGCTATATTTACTTCAGCGAAAGAGTGAGCCAACAGAGCTATGTATTGGAAGCAAAGCCCCCAAAGATGACAAAACAATTATAGAAGAGCAGGCAACCAAAATTGCAGATTTGAAAAGACATATGGAGTTCCTTGTGGCTGAGTATGAAAGATTAAGGAAAGAAAATAAAGAGCTAAGGGCTGAAGAGGCCAGACTTCTAAAAGGTTCAGTAGAAAAGGAGCTGGATGTGGATGCTGATTTTGTAGAAAAATCAGAGTTGTGGAACTTGCCACCACATTCAGAAAATCCTGCTGCCTCTTCAACCTACCAGAAGTTTGCAGCAAATACCGGCACAGTCAAGGACATTCCTGTACCCAACCTTCCTCCCTTGGATTTTCCATCTCCAGAACTTCCATGTATGGAGCTCTCTGAGGATGTTCTGAAAGGATTTATATGTAATTAAAATGGAAGGTCAGGGCAACCCATTTGGGATCCCTTCTGTCTCTCAGGAGATATTTCTATTCCCCATTCCTTTTCTCCAATAAATTTTCCTGGTGAGATGGCTCAGTGGTGTAGGTGCCTGCCTGGCAAGTGTGAGGGCCCGAGTTCGACTCCCGGAACCCACATACGAAAAAAGGGCCGGTGATATTGCTCAGCGGCACGGGCGCCTGCTGGAGTGCGAGATCCTGAGGTCGACCCCCGGTACCCACAAAAAAAAAACTAAAATAAAATAAATAAAATAATAAAATAAAATGGAAGGTCAGTAGAGAGGTCAGAAGAAGAAATAATTCAGTAACACAGTTAATCCAGAAAAGAAGAAAAAACAAAAGAAAACAAAAAAAAAAAAAAAAAAGGAAAGAAAGCCACATGCAAGGGCAGTCCCGGAATTGTCGTCGTCTGGCTTCTGTGGGAAAGAGGTACAGCCCGGATGTGGGGACAGTCACTGTGAAGCACATGTAGATCTGATTCTCTGGCACAGCTAATGACTCTGACTTGGCAGACACAGCTCGGAGGTTGGCTTTCTCCTGATACAAACCAAATGGCTACCTGGAATAATATTTTCAAGCAATAATTATGTTTTCTATCTTCAGGGTTTAATGTATAAAAGTGTGTTATGCATAATTAATCTATAATGCCATAAATGATAATCCAAAACCTAAATAGTACAGTGGCTTGAGGGGCTGCCTTGTATTTGAAATATGCTCTTTATCATGCAATGCTGTATGCATTTTGTTATGCACATTTTGTTTAAAGAAGGTGTGTAAAGAAGATGCACACCCATCTAGATGAAACTATGTGTGCCACACTTGCATTACTCATAACATAATGGTAACTTTGAGACTATCAGGAGAAATATTTAAATTTCCATTTTATGAAGAAAGGAACCAAATTATTAGTTATGCTTTTTAAAAAATTACCAGCTTACATAATCAGGGTACATTTTAAATTTAAGTTCTCTTTGTTATATAATGCATCATTTGAAGATACCAAAGAAGTATCCTTTATTTTTAATGATGCATGAGTGGAAGTAATGCTAACTGGCAGTATTTGATTGTAAGAAATCAATAAAGTAATTCTGTTTTTAAAAATAGTAATAAATAAATAAGTCAACCCATTCCAGACCCCTCCTGTCTCTCAGGAGCTATTGCTATTCCCCATTCCTCTTCCTCATTCCTTTTCTCAATAAATTTTCCTACTCTTAAAAAATAAATAAGGACTGAGGATGTAGTTCACTGGTAGAGTGTTTCCCTAGCACATGTTTGGCTCTGGGTTCAACCCCTGTAATCACAGCTGACCACAGCTGCGTAAAGAAAACCCTGTGAAAGTAATAGATGGTTAGTGCTTCTAGTGAAGAGGTCAAAGTGGTTCTGGAAACCTTAGTGGTGGCTGTGGAGGTGTTTTCATGGCAGTGCCAACTTAGGTCATGGAAGAAACTTCTATGGTCATTCTGGCTTTAGTGGCAGCCATGGTGGTGATAGATATGTGGCAGTGGGATTTGGCGATGATGAAGCAATTTTGGACATGGTAGAAGCTACAATGATTTTAGCAATTACAGCAGTGAGTCTTCAAATTTTGGATCCATGAAAGGAGGAAACTTTGGATGCAGAACATCCTGCCTCTCTGGTTATAGATGCCATTATTTCACTAAACCACAAAACCAAGTTGGCTGTGTGTTAGCTTAAAGCTCCCCTCTAAGGGCCTAACTTTCAATCTAGGTTTAAAGTCAGTTCACTCAAAAAAACTGAGACTTAAGACTTCTCTTTCTATTCCCTGTCCTAACCCCTACCTCAGGTTCAAAGCTGTGTATCCTGCCTCTCAAAGGCTGGCTGAAGTCTCCACTTTAGACCCCTGATCTGCTGCTGTACCTGTTGTACTAATAAATCATTCTGCTTTGATTAGTCATCTCTGATTCAAAAATTCTGACCTCTGTGTCAGAAACCTAACATTTGGTGCCAAACCTTGGAGGCTTTAGTGAGGCAAACAATTCAGGCAGCCACCCTCTGAGTTGGGTGACTCTCTAGGTCTTCTATGAGGTCCTTGCCATTTTCTTCCATCTGTCCATCTGAAGATCCTAGTACTAACTAGGTCTTGGTCCTTCCTGGCCTAGGAAACTGTACTTCCAGCTCAGCTCCTCAGGATACCCAGGAACCAGTTTCCTGCTTGCCGTGACCTGCACGGCCAGCAGGGTCCTGAGAGGGGGCAACGAGAGATTAAGAAGAAACAAGACACATAAAGAAAAGCTGGGCCTGTGTGGCACCTGACTTCTCTGATGGAGAGGCAGCGACAATGCCCCAGCCCCAGCATCTTTATTTATACAAAGTAAAAAAAAAGGAAAAAGCACATGACGGGATCCAGAGTGCAAGGTGTCCGCATTTGCTGAGAACACTGAAAGCAAAATATTCCCAAACCTATCTATACTACAGTTAACAAGGAAGAACACCAAGGCCAGACACCTGTTGATATGCAACTGAGCTAGAGGTCAACTTGTTTACACAGTCTGCCTCTGGCATTCCGTGTCCTTGGGACTGGCTTTGCTCTAGTCTCAAGGAATTTGCTGACCACAGACTCAACCGCGGTTCAACTGCCCCCCACATCTCCCCCTTTTTTATTTCTTAGTCACAAGTGATGGATGGTCAGTTGGAGTTGGAGGAGCTGTGTTTGGAAGACCTGCAGAAAACCTTCCTTGTGGAAGGCTTTTCTTTTCCTCTCTTTCCCAGGTGTCTGTGGCAAAGTTTCTTTCTGTGAAGGCTTTTTCATCTTGAACCCTTTCTACTCTGAGTGGGCTTACTTGCTTAGGTTAAAAAAATTCCCAGTCCAAAGATTTTAGGTCCCTGTGTTTAGCAGTTTAACCTTAAACAGCCCATTAACCCATAACAGTAGTCAGCTATTAGTGTAGCTGGAAATTGTCAGATGGTATCAGTGATTGGAGTTTGTTTTTATAGCTAGCTTATTCCTATGGCATTGTTTTATATATCTAGTAGTTATACTTTTCTGCTGGATGTTTAAGACCAAGTTAAAGTGAGACCTGTATTAATTAAAATTAATCTCTTGTTATCTATCAAGGTCAGTTAAGTCTCCTCAGGAATAACCTTGGAACCAAATACAGCACCTCTCAGTTCTTTTGTCAGTGTCAGCTGTCTGGATGAGTCACGGCCATTGCTTGACTAAGTTGCTTTCTGTGAAAGCTTGGGAGACTTCTCTGCTGGTGACTCTCCTTAGGCACACTGTGTTCCACTGATCTCCTACCTCTGCGGTCTACCCATCTCCTTGGTCAGGAGGTTGTGTAACTCACCAGAGTTGTAGGATGTCACTAAAAATGTTCCCACATGTCCTGGGTCCTCTTTGACCTCGGAGGGCTGGGGCCAAAATATTGGCTATCCTCTTAGCCCATCTATCTTTTCAGTTTTTGTTCTCCAAACCTTAATCGTTGAACACCCAGAAGAGACGGTTAATGACATTACACTGTAGTGGGAGCAGTGAACTTAACTATTATAATTTTATCTGAATATCAAGAACCTTGAAATATAAAGTATAACCAGAGAACTGTTATTTCTTACCAACCATGGATGTTCTAGTAGTTGAATTCCTGTAGAATGTTAACAGAAAACAGTTATACAATTTTACAAAGAAAACTTGAGATCAAAAGTCATACATAATATTCTAGCATGACAATCATGATGACATTTTTGTAACACACTTAAATATCCATTTTGACATAGAATAGCCTTTTTAATCAGTCATCACTATCTAGTACATAAGAAGCTCTGACCTAATTTGTTGTCCTTTAATGGGATGTCATTGAAGTGTGTGACATTTTCTGGACTGCTTAATGTCTAAACATCTCTAAGAGTAATGGCACATACATAGCATATATATCACATAAGCTTTTGTTAAAAATATTATTGACTGGTGACCTCATGTTGGCTTGGCATGAACCTCCTATCATAAGTATCTGGAGCACAAGAGAAAGGCAGATGTCTGAATCTGAAAGAAAAAGTCTATCACCATGAAAAATCCCAGTTTTATATTTTGAAAGACCTGTATATCTGGAAGGCATGAATACATTTAATACACTATGAGATTAGCAAAACTCAATTGTCACAGCCATATGAAAACTTTTGTTTCTTAATTTAGTTTTATACCAAAAGCATCTTTAATGAGAAGACGAATTCAGCCCTCCAGTTGTCCAAAGAGTTACTTTTGTTCTATCTCCTTTAAAACCCTCTATCTGGGAGAGGCAAACATAACACACACACACACACACACCAAAAAAAAAAAAAAAAAAAAAAAAAACCTTATTTTCTTCTGTAACACAGTTTGATAGATAATCAATAACCTGAACACAGGGCCTTTGACTTCCAAATACTTTGAGACTTGGATAACATTATCCAGCACAATGACAAGTGGTCCGAAGTTCCTTATGTGCAGGCTTTTTTATATTTTTGCAGTTGACCTTTACTCTCTCAATCCTGTACTACCTTCTAAATTCTCCTTCATGATCAACCTAGACTTGACTCTAATTTTGCCCTTGAACCTGAATTCAATCCTACTGACCACACATTTCCACCTTCATAGGCCTCTCAACCCTTGGCCCCTTCTTCACCTCAGCCATTACAGGCATCCTCCCATCCTCCCTCCCCTCCCTCTCTACCTTCTTTTGCTCTCCCTACCACCCGCTCCCATGCCCGTCAACTCCCGCCTAAACCAAAACTTCAGCCATCTTCCTTCCCCAATAAGATGAAATATCCCTTAACCTACATGCCATAAAGTGGCTCAACCCACTACCTCCAAAGCCTCTCCACTGTGCTTTTTTGTTTTTATTTTTAAGACAAGGTCTCTCTTTGTAGTTCAGGCTGGCCTTGAACTCACTATGTAGCCCCAGGCTGGCCTTGAACTCCTGGCAATCCTTCTGCCTCAGGCTCCCCAGTGCTGGGATTACAGGTGTGCACCACCATGCCTGGCTCTCTCCACTGGGCTTCTTAAGCCCACCAGTTAGTCCTCTTTACAACATTACTATCCTAGCCATAAAAAAAAAAAAGGAACTTATTTTCTACTCCAGAACCTAAACACTGTCATGAGGCCTCCCTACATATCATTCCCCAATCCGTGCAACATTCTCTCCTCAATACTGCCAGATGCTTCTCTTTTTACAGTTCTTGATCTCACAGATGCTTTTTTTTACTATCCCTCTTGACCACAGATTCCAAAATATTTTTATCTTTGAACAGATCCCAACACCAAAACCTCCCAACAACTTACTTAAACCCTCCTTCTTCAGGGATTCTGTGACAGCCCACACCTTTCTGAACAAACACTAGTCAAAGACCTCCTGCTGCTTCTCCTAAATGCTAACTGCCTTATCCAGTATGTTGATGACCTTTTACTGTACAGACGTTCTCTAAATCTATGCAGTATACATATTAGTCAGTTATTTTCTAACAGCAAAGGGATGCCAGGTATCTCCAGACAAGAGCCAGTTCTTTCAGTCTGAGGTCACCTACTTTGGACTTTGCATCACCCTTACTCATAAGGAAATCAATCACACAAGACCACAAAGCCCTAAGCTCTCAGATCCCCTTAATCAAAATCTGATCTTTCCTTTTTTGGGCTGTGGATCCCAAACTTTGGTCTCATAGCTAAACCCCTGTATGAGGCCACCTCATAGGACCTCAGTCACTCCTTACCCTTCCCATCTTCTCTGTCCTCAGCTTTCAACTAACTCAAATCAGCTATTATTTCCACTGGCACTCCGTCTCCAACAAAAGGGCAAATCACTTAAAAACCCATGTCACCAAATACATGCTGTAAACCTAAAAAAGTGGTTAGAACTCCTGCCTATTGCCCTCTCGCACATCCATACCCACCTTGCTCACCCCATCTCAGCCCGTTACAATTAATGCACTGGCACCCCTTTGTTCTCAGCAATACTCCCCCAATACATCCTCTTTCAGAGACTACCTCCCACTGTTCTTTCTAATCCACCAGCTTCTACAAAAGTGCTGAAACTTCACTCCCAAAACCTGATGACAACCCCACTCCCTTATTGATCCTGCCATTAGAGAGGGTCTACCTCAAAACCCTCAGGCCCAAACCCTTACAGTCAAAATGTCAGGGACTCCATCCACTCATCCTCATCATCCCAATAGCCACAAAACTTTTGGGCCTTCCCTCTTGGATCCACTTCCCCAGACTAAAACTCATCTCTTTAAAAAGTGCAACCCCACATGCTCCTCACAGGTGGAAATCCCAGCTCCGGACTCCTATGTCTCTCCACCTCATGGCCATCCAAGAAGAAACTGATCAACATGATCAAACCAACAAACTGTGAGCCAGCTGATGACTTTATTGTGCTACTCCTCAAAGACCACCAACCTCTTGCACAAACAGAACAGGAACTCTTCCTTTTTGTGTGGCTGTTATCTAGAGATTTCATAGATCTTCCTCTTGATTAACCTCTTGACCTGCCTAGAGGCCTCTCTACACCTAGGTCTCAATTCATCCACCCCAAACTTGCTGTGACCTACCCAAACTTCATAAACCTCTTCTTTTTCTTCATAATATTGACTCCTATAAAAGATTTAGTTTAGCCCAGTATTTAAAACACTCCCTCAGTCTCACCTTCAACCTTTTAAACTGAACAAATCCCTCTCTGGGCCAAGATTGCTGGCTGTGCATGTCTCTATCATTATCTGCTTACACGGTCATTCCTATCCCCAAGTCAACCTGGGTAATCAGCCAGACACAACTTACTGTACAAAATCTTGTAGGCCCTACCTTTAAATGTCAGACCATCACCCTCCTCAACTCATACCTGACAGCCTTGGCTGATAGGGCCACCAAACTCAGACTAATAACTTCTCTAAATTCCCTACAACTACCCACCCAATTACTCACCCCATAACCCTTCCCTCCTATACCAAGCCCACCCCCACCCCCACATTTACCATGAGCAAACATTTAGCAGTCTCTTTATGGGAAACATTTCTCAGTGCAACTAAACCATCACTGTGAAGAGTCCTGGGACTATCAGTCTCACTGGGTCCATTATATACTCTCACCTGAGGCAAATGGAAAGTTCACCCAACCTGTTCATTTCTTCAGATCACCCACAGTCTCAGCCACTTTTTGGGGCCTAATTACTCATAAGCCCTCTAAACTATTTCCGTAGGATCTCATTAACACCTCACCCCTAGTAACTCGATATACTACTATAACCTGTAATGGTGACCTCCTTGGCTGGTTCCATCTTGGTCTGGGAAAGAGAACCAAATCCATCAATTTGGGGACCTATATTTTATGACACCTCTTCTCACTACACCTCATGACTTGCCTATTCCAATTAAGAGTCTTTTTCCTTTGTGGCCAGCAATCCTGCCTGCGCCTGCCCACTAATTGTCCCCCAATATCAATGTAGCTCCCATCAACCAATACTTCCTCATCCCCATCATTGACCACATCCACCAAAAAAGGGCAGTCACTCTAGTTCTCCTAACAACATGGGAGAAACCCACAGAAGTGGCCAGTTGATGTGGGAGGGCTGACCACATCACTCACCTTCTACCAAAACTGATCACAGGACCAACAGGTAATCTCACTATTCCTGATCAAGATCCAGGACCAGTGGGACCATTCCTGTTCCACAGCTTGATTTACTTCATTCAAACAACAGTCTCAAACCTCACCAATGCCAACTGGACAACGTCCTTCTGTCCAAAAAAAAAAAAAAAAATCAGATACCAACAAATCCCTCACCAGAGGAAAAAAGAATACTGAACAATGACCCAATACAAGAAGTAGCCAGAGGAATATGGTGACCTGTGTCCAAACCTTCCTTCCCTATCCCCAACATCCCCCCTCATTTAAAAAAATTATCTTACCTTACATTCTGTAACAAAATGTTTGAAATGTTAATTTAGAGTTCCCCCTAGTGGCCTAACTTTTAATCTAGGTTTAAAGCCAGCTTCCCTGTAAAACTGAAACTTAAGGTTTATAGCAGCGCAGTTCTTAATAGTTAAGTCCTGGAAATAGCCTAGATACCCTCAGCAGATGAATGGATAAAGAAGATGTGGTATTTGTAACTATGGAGTACTACTCTGCCATAAAGAAGGATAAACGAGTCATTTGTAAAAAAAAAAAAATATATATATATATATATATATATATATATATACACACTTTGAGACCACAATGTTAAGTAAATCAGACACACAAGTTTAAATATCACATGGTTTCTCTTATACAAGAAACCCAGAACATAAATAAACAACAAAATAAAAGATAATAGGAAGAAGGGAGATCTTTTTCAAATGGGAAGGAGGGGGAGAGAGGAGAAGGAAAGGGAATGAAAAAAAGAATTGAGAGGACTTCTGGAAAGATGGAAGAGTGGTAAACAGCAACAAATCAACCTTTCTGAGATTTGGAATCCAGACACTGCACTATAACAACTTGGGGAAGAAAAGAAGGAGGGAGGTGGATCCCTGGGACCCAGAAAGGATCTGAAGGGAAACTTGGAGCCTACAGAGAAAGTGAAGAGAAAAGCCACATGCAGAAAAAGGAGGTGGCAAGGGCTGGTGATGGCAGAGGCCTCCAGGGAGAAATGCACCAATGAAATGGAGAAATAGATGCTGTGAGCTACAACAGCTGGTGAGTGGCTCCAGTGCAAGTATCTGCTATGTCCCCTGGAGAGGGTGGTTGGCCAGACACCATTTTAGGGAGGGGCGAACTGAACCTGGGATTCAGAGGAGTCTTGGGTTGGCTTCATCTCAGGGCTCCCCGTGACTGGGTGAGGGGTAATCACAGAGACGTCCAGGGTCAGGGAGCGGAAGTCAGGCCAAAAAGAGACACCCAGAGTGTTGTAGGCTGAAGAACTCAGGCCCTAACCCCACAACAAGCAGCTAGGATCAACTTGAACTTCTGTGGAGTTGAAAGCACCAGAATTGGCACACCACCCTGTTCTGACTGCAGGCTTGCCAGGATCATCCAGCATGGATCTGGGCTGTATCTGCCTCCTTTATCTACCAGTGACAGCAGAGACACGCCCAGAATTGGACACTACCTCAAAACTGTAGACCCCAGAAGATAACCACAGGCTTGAGATCACAGAGAAACCTCTTTGATATTTCTTCGCTTTGGGTTTTTTTTTTTTCCTTGTTTGTTTTTGTTTTTTCATGACAGTGAACATTGTTTTTAGTTTTCTCATTTTGTTTTATATTGTTTTGGTTTTTTCCTTCTTTCTTTCCTGTCTTCTTCATCAGTTTCCCAAAGCTTGGGTAATCTTCCTTTAGCCTTGCTTCTAATCTCTTTCTCTTATTTTATTTCTCTAATTTTTACTCTTACCCCTTTGAAATTTTCTCCCCCAAGGGGAGAATCACTCTATTGAGGGGATACTTGCTAAATATAATTTTCTGATTTGTTTTAGATTTTATTATTTAACTATAAATCTTGTACCTATGGTTAAAGGGTTGACGGTAGCAAATTAAGTTATTACAGTTTGTCATTTTCTAGACTGTGCTTAATGCTATTGTTATTATTGATTGTACTACTTTAGCCAAGGTGACATAGTTGTGATCAGTTGTTCTTCCTTGTATGCCAATACTGAAACTGTCTGGGGGTCATAAACAACACCATATCCAGTGCCAAAGAACTGGGTGCTAGACCAAACAGGCAGCAACCTCTCACCCCTAATAAATTGAAGAAGCATAATCTTGGGATAGATTCAAAAGCCAAAAGCCAGCTATGCCTAAAAGACATCTGAAAAATAGTCATTTCCTGAAGAGGTCTCAATACTAGTAATAAAGCTATCTACCATAAGCAATTTACAAGCATCAACACAGAAAACATATTTTTAAAAAGTAGAAAATTAGGAAGCACAGAAGCAAGATGTAACCCCAGGCATCTCTCCCAAGGCAAATCCAGGGGACACTGAGGCAGAAGAAATCAGAAGTCACCCAGTTGAACTTTCTGAAATGATAGCAGCAGAAGTAACAAAGCAGATGAATGAGCCTCTAGAAAAAAAAATCAGAAATAACTTCACAGATAACTAAAGAGATAATGACCATAATGAAGGATGTGGTTAGTGAATCTAGAGCAGATACAGATAAAAAAATGTAGAAGAGCTTATGAAAGTTATGGAAACCATGAATGCCCAACATAGGAAAGAACTGGATTACATAAAACAGATTCAAACAGATATCCAGGAGATTAAAAATTCTATTGAAAATATACACAGCAGAATCAACCATTGTGAAGACAGAATATCATATCTAGAAGACAAGTTTGTGGTTAATGACCATCAAATGAAAGACTTTTGGGGAGGGTACCAGGAATCGAACTCAGGACCTTGTACTTGCTGGGCAGGTGCTGTGCCACTGAGCTATATCCCCAGCCCGAAAGATTTCTTAAAATAGCAAGGGACCATAAAAAATTAATCCAATATCTGCTAGATGATACAAAGGATAACATAAGCTAAATCAGAATCATTGAAAAATAAGAAGGTGGTGCAAAGGGCATAAAAGAAAACACAGAAGTAATAGCAAAAAACTTCCCAAGGATGGAAAAAGAATTTGACATATAGATAAGTGAGGCATATAGAACTCCCATTAGCCATGATCAGAAAAGAACTACACCAAGGCATATAATAGTCAAGATTCCAGAAATTCAACACAAGTATAGAATATTAAAAGCAATTAGAGAAAAGAAACAAATTACCTATAAAGGAAAGCCCACCAGAATCACAGGAGACTTCTCAACACAAACACTTAAGGAGAGTTTGAAAAGTATTTCAAGCCCAAAACAAACAACCTCCAACCCAGATTGATGAACTATGCAAAATTTATCTTTCAAAATCGACAAAAAATATTTCCATGATAAAGAACACCTGAAGAAATTCCTGACCACCAACCTAGCACTCTAAAAAGTTCTGAAGGGTATTCTAGAGACAATGAAGACAATTCCAAGAATCCCAGTAGAACGAATCCACCAGGCAAGGCAAGCAATTAAAAAGAGTGGAAAGAGGGCCTGTGAGATGGCTCAGTGGTGTAAGCACCTGCCTGGCAAGCACAAGGGCCTGAGTTCAACTCCCGGAACCCACATACAAAAAAAGGGCCGGTGATATCACTCAGTGCCATGGGCGCCCGCTGGTGCGCGAGGTCCTGAGGTCGACCCCCGGTACCCACACACACAAAAAAAAAAGTGGAAAGAAAGGGAACAAACAACAGGAAATTAATATGACAGGATAACTCAATACATATTGGTTATAAAAATCAATGTAAATGGCCTCAATTCACCAATCAAACAGATTGGTAGAATGTTTCAAGAAACAAGATCCAGCTGGGCGTGGTAGCACACACCTGTATTCCCAGCACTTAGGAGGCTGAGATAGGAGGATTGCCACAAGTTCAAGGCCAGCCTGGGCTACATAGTGAGTTCAAGTCCAGCCTGAACTACATAGTGAGACCTTGTCTCAAAAAACAAAACAAAAGAAAGAAAGAAGAAAGAAGATCCAACAATATGCTGCATACAAGAAACACATTTAACTCAAAAAGGAATTCATAGGCTGAAAGTTAAACAGTGGAAAACAATGCTCCATGTGGCAGGAACCCAGAAAAAAAGCAGGGGTAGCTATTCTATTTGCAGACAGAGTGGATTTCAAGCCAAGACTGATCAGAAGAGACAAAGAAAGTCACTACATACTTGTTAAGGGAACAATCCAAGAGGAAAAGATAACAATCATAAAGTATATGCACCAAATACCAGTGTACCCAACTACAGTGGTACCTTGGTTCACAAACTGAATTCTTTCCAGGATTCTGGTCACAAACTGAATTGGATGAAACTGAATCAAATTTCTCCATAAGATCAACATTAAACCTAACCATTGAATTTGATTCAGTTCTCGTCCAATTTGGCTTATGATCAGAATTGTGGAAAGAATTAAGTTTGTGAACCAAGGTACCACTGTGTATAAAACAAACATTAATGGATATGAAAAATCAGATGAGTACTAATACAGTTGTAATAGGGGAACTCAATACCCCACTGTCACAAATAGACAGATCAACTAGACAAAAAGTCAACAAAGAAATATCAGAGTTGAACCAAACCTTTGAGCAAATGGACTTAGTAAATGTCTACAGAGGGCTCTACCTCACATTCTCCTCAGAATATACATTCTCCTCAGTGGCACATGGGACTTTCTCAAAAATAGAATATGTACTAGCTCTTAGAACATACTTAAGTAAATGAAAAGGAATTGAAATTATCCCATGCATATTATCAGATCATAGTGCAATATAATTGGAAACCAATGGCCAAAAAAACCACATAAATATATAGAAACTGAATAACACCCTCCTGAATAAACAATGGGTCACAAATAAGATTAAAGAAGAAATTAAACAGTTTCTACAATTAAACTTTAATGCCAATAGGACATACTAGAACTTACGGGACACAATGAAAGCAGTCCTATGAGAGAAATTTATAGTGGTGAATTCCCACATAAGAGAAACAGTGAACTCAAGTAAATAACCTATTGTTGAACCTCAGGCTTCTAGAAAAAGAAGAACAACTCAAACCCAAAGCACAGTGTACAAGGGAGGCAATCATTAAGATTAGAGCAGAAATAAATGCAATGGAGACTAAGAAAATACAAAGAATGGGCCGGTGAGATGGCTCAGCGGCATAAGCGCCTGCCTTGCAAGCGCAAGGGCCCGAGTTCGACTCCTGGATCCCACATACGAAAAAGGGGCCGGTGATATCGCTCAGCGGCATGGGCACCTGCTGGCGCGCGAGGTCCTGAGGTCGACCCCCCGGTACCCACAAAAAAAATAAAAAATAAAAAAAAAAGAAAAAGAAAATACAAAGAATTAATGAATTGAAGGATTTGCTCTTTGAAAGATTAAATAAAATTTACAAACCCGGGGCCAGTGATATAGCTCAGTGGTGCAGCACCTGCCTGGCAAGTGCAAGGTCCTAAGTTTGACTCCTGATACCAAAAAAATTGACAAACCCTCAGACAAACTTATCCAAAAAAGGAAATAAAAGACCCAAATCCATGGAATTAGGAATGAAAAGGGTAAAATCACAGCAGATCTTGAAGAAATCCAGAAGATCATCAATACCTACTCCAAGAACCTGTACTATAATAAGATGGAAAACACAGAAGAAATGAACAGATTCCTAGATACATATGAATTACCAAAGTTGAATCAAGAAGATATAAAAATTCTAAATAACCCATTCAAGTGATGCAAATTAAAACAATGCTGGGATCCCATCTCACTCCAGAAAGGATGGTTATCATCAATAAATTAACCAATAACAAATGCTGGCGAGGCTGGGGGGAAAAGGAACTTTTTCCATTGTTGGTGGGAGTGTAAACTGGTGCAATCACTATGGAAATCAATATGGAGATTCCTCAGAAAACTGGAACTAGAGGTTCCATTTGACTCAGCTATTCTCTGTCTAGGTATCTTCCTGAAAGAGTTGAAAGTATCATACCACAGTGATATATGCACACCCATGTTTATAGTAACACGATTTATAATAACTAATCTTGGAAACAGCCCATATGCCCATCAGTGGATGAATGGATAAAGAAAAATATGGTTTTTATATACAATGGAGTACTACTCTGCCATAAAGCAAGTTAAACTTGAGCCATTTGTAGGTAAATGGATGCACCTTGAGACCATAATTTTAACTGAAATAAATCAGACACACAAGTTTAAATATCACATTGTTTCTCTTGTGTGAGAAACCCAAAAGAGAAATAAGGAGCAAAATGGAGGATAGATATTGGGAAGTAGGAAGAACATGTTCAACTGGGAAGGGGAACAAGGGGGGAGGGGGAAGGGAAATAAGGGGAAAAGGATTTTATTTATTTATTATTTATTTTTATATGTGAGTACCGGGAGTCAAACTCAGGACCTTGCGCTTGCCAGGCAGGTGCTTATGCAGCTGAGCTATCTCACTTGCCTGGGAAAAGGATTTTAAAACAGAAAAAGAATGGAAGAAAAAGTGGAAACAAATTTTGTAAAGGGGAGGGGATGAAATGTTGAAGGGAGTGGAGGAGAATGGGGAAAAAAAGAATTCATTAAGACATATTATATACAGGCACAAATTCCCTGTGACTTATGTGACCATTATGTATGGGGGAAATGTACTAATAAAAAATTTTTTAAATAAAATGGTATATGTTTATATAGAAGCAAAGGAAATTTTTACACAGTGAGTGTGGGTGTATTTTGGGTTCTCTATTGTATCGCATTCATCTATATAGTGTTTCTCCATCAATAGCCACTTTGTCTTCATTACCATAGTTATAGAATGAACTAAGTCATATCTTATTAATATCTATACCAATGGTGGGGAACCTTCAGCACGTGTGCCACAGTGAGATGTCTGTATCAGTGAAAACTCTAAAAGGTTCACCATCACTGTTCTATGGTAAGTTATCTTATGATCAGGTAGACTCCTTCCGCTTTATCCTAGAACCAAAACAATAACAACAGAAACAAGAAAAGCAGATTGTTTCAGCTATTCTTGGTCTTGTGCCTTTCCATATAAATTTTAGAATAAATTTGTCTGTGTCCACAGAAACCTTGTTGAGTTTTGGTAGGAATTTCTTTAGATCAACAGATCAATTTTCAGAGAATTGACATTTTTACTACATTCTGAGCTTTCTAATCCATAAAACAATGGTTTTTAGGTCTTTGATTTATTTCTTAACATTCTGTAATTTTCAGTATACATGATTTGTTTATACGTAAGCATTTTATTTTCATTTATAGTGACTATAAATAGCATTATCTTTTTACTTCAGGTTCCATACTTTGTTCTGAGTATATAGAAGTACAGTTGCGCTTTTTTTGTGTGTGTGTGTAGGTACCGGGGGTCGACCTTAGGACCTTGCGCACCCGCAGGCGCCCGTGCTGCTGAGCGATATCACCGGCCCTTTTTTCGTATGTGGGTTCTGGGAGTCGAACTCCAGCCCTCACGCTTGCCAGGCAGGCGCTTATGCCACTGAGCCATCTCACCGGCCCAAGTTGCTTTTTATGTGAGATGGAAAGCTTTGATTAACTTTGTTAACATATATATGTTTCTATGGATGAATGAGGATATATTTATTTTTACAGGATCCACTTAATAAGTGCAAGTAAGAATCTGAATAACTACATTTATATATATATTTATAGGATGATTAGCAGTAAATAAAAATTTAACAAAATGAGTGGTACACTACAAACAAAAACATAAAAAAAGAGGACTGGGGATGTAACTCAGTAGTAGAGCACTTGCCTAGCATGTGCGAGGTCCTGGGTTCAATCTGTCTGCAAGAACACACACACACACACATGCACACACACACACACACACAAACAGCAAAAAGAAATAGCAACATGATGGTGATAGATGCATGGGTAAACAGGTGCAATGCTATAAGCTCTGAAAGTTTGCAACGAATCCTAGAAATATGTAATAAATGGTACTAAACTAAGTATGTTTCTTACTTTAGAAATTCTACTTTTGGGAACAAACAACAAGGAACAAACAAAAGTCAAGAAAAATGACACAAAAATGTTCTTGGCTACACTGTGTCTGAGGAAAACAAAATAACCCAAATGGCTGAAACAGAAGAAAAGCTATAGTATTAAAAAATTATAGGGCCGGTGAGATGGCTCAGCGGCGTAAGCGCCTGCCTTGCAAGCGCGAGGGCCCGAGTTCGACTCCCGGAACCCACATACAAAAAAAAAAGGGGCCGGTGATATCGCTCAGTGGCACGGGTGCCTGTTGGCACGCGAGGTCCTGAGGTCGTCCCCCTGGTACCCACAAAAAAAAAAAAAAAAAAAATTATAAGAATGGTATTAAACAGAAATCTATACATGAATTGTTAAATGAAAGAAGCAAAATTGTCAACAAAGACTTTAAATACACAGAATGCATATACAGATGTTAACAGAAATCATAAGACAATTTTGAACCATGTAAACAGGTTAAATTCATTTAGTAGTCTTGCAGTGCTAGGATTCAAACTGAGGGCCTCATGTATGTGTGGCAAGCATTTTACCAGTGAGTTGTACCCTGCCCAACAGAATATATTTTATAATGATGGATGTGAGTTAAGATAATACAAGACCGGGCATGGTGGCACATGCCTGTAATCCTAGCACTCAGGAGGCTGAGGCAGGAGGATAGCTGTGATTTCGAGGCCAGCCTGGGCTACAAAGTGAGTTCAAGGCAGCCTGAACTGCAGAGTGAAACCCTGTCTCAAAAAGACCAAAAAAAAATCAATAAAAAATTTTTATAAATTATCTGCACAGGACATTTCATCCTGTAGCAGGATATCCTATAGATATTGTTAAAATAACAGTAGCTAAACAAAACTATTGAATGATATATATCCAAATTTTATCATAATTTATTTTCTAGCAAAAACTGGCCCTCTTCCCTTGATCAAATCAAGGTTCTCAAATTGATTTTGTTTCTTTTAAAGATTAAAGTCGGAGCATGAACTCTTTTCATATAGTGTCTCTGTAGTTTGTACATAAATGAATTTAGCAGTATAAATGAATTTAGCAGTATATACTTTCATCTTTCTACTTACTCACCCTAAATGTCCTAGGAAAATAATTTATTGTACAACAGGTATAATGATTAATCTCTGATCATTACAATGATCTGTTCAAGTAGCTTTGAGTTTTTGAGTTGTTTTTCTAATTAAAAATGCTAAAGAAGAAAAATCACTGTTAAATTATTTGCTTCCATTTTTTATGGGTGCTCTTACAAGCCTTAATTAAATTAAGTGAAACTTTCAAGCAGAATATTATTATAAAGCAAATTTGGTTCTTTTTGGTATGTGAACAATGACATAAATTTCTAGAGTTGCAGTGACACTTAATGCAAGCATATGACTCATAAAGATATCGTGAAGATTTTATGGAATTGATATGTTCATGCTTATGAAAGTCAGATCTAAGTAAATTATTTTAAGTTTCCAGATGACATGAGCACTAGGCTCCAAAATACAATAATAATGCTCAGGGCAGCCTAAGCATCCAGATGAGAAGAAAGCGAAAGCTCAGACATCTCAGATTTTAAAACATAATATTGTGCTTATTTTTTCTTCAGTGCTGGGGATTGAACCCAGGGACTCACTCATGCTAGGTAAGCACTCTGCCTGTAAGCTACATCCTCAGTCCAGCTAGATTTTTTTGTTTTTGAGACAGGGTCTCACTACACAGTACAGGCTGGCCTCGAACTCGCTATGTAGCCAAGGCTGGCCTTGAACTCATGGTGATCTTCCTGCCTCAGTTTCCTGAGTGCTGGGATTACAGGGGTGCACCACCATGCCAGGCCATCTAGATTTTTCTTTTCTTTTTTCTTTTTTTTTTAAAGAGAAGAAAAAACAAAACAAAACAAAACAAAAAAGAACAAAATTTCAAAACAACATAATAGGAGGGTAACAATGGTTAATAAATTATGTATTGTTATATTTAAATTAGTTACTCAGGGTACAAGATATCAGCATTCAATTGTCCAAACATTAAGGCATAAACCTTTTTCTTCAATGAACTAAGCAAAATTAGTAGTGTATTTATCTTAATCATCTTATATATAAATACAATTTTTTTCTTTTCCCTTCTTTCTTTTCTCCATTCCCCTATCCCAGACTCTCTTTCCTTTTGACCAGTTTCTTTCTGATTCATCATATCTATTATACATTTTGGATCTTATTTACTCTTTCAGTTTCTCACACTAGGGAGACAATTCGATGTTTACACATGTGTGTCTGGTTAATTTCACTTATGAGTATTTTCTCGAGTTGCATCCATTTACCTATAAAAGTCTCCAGCTTATCCTTCTTTACGGCTGAGTAGTACTCCATTGTATAAAAAGACCACATCTTTTTTATCTATTCCTTGGTTGATGGGCATTTGGGTTGCTTCCAAGATCTGGCTATTACAAATTGTGTTGCTATAAACATGGGTGCACATATATCACTGTGGTATGATGTTTTTAATTCTTCTGGGAAGATACCCAGGAGGGGAATAGCTGGGTCAAATGGGACCTCCAATCCTAATTTTTTGAGGAATCTCCACACTGATTTCCACAGTGGCTGTACCAGTCGACACTCCCACCAACAGTGGAGAAGGGTTCCTTTTTCCCCACAGCCCCTCCAGCATTTGTTATTAGTTGATTTCTTGATAATAGCCATTCTTTCTGGGGTGAGATGGTATCTCAGTGTTGTTTTAATTTGCATCTCTCAAATGACTAGTGAGGTTGCACATTTTTTTGTATATTTATTTGCCATTTGAATTTCTTCATCTGAGAAATGTGTATTCATCTCAGATGCCCATTTTTGGATTGGGTCTTTAAATTTGGGAGGTCTGAATTTTTTGAGTTCTTTGTATGTTCTCAATAGTAATTCTTTGTCTGAGGAACAGCTGGCAAACAGTTTTTCCCACGTTGTGGGTTGTCTCTTCACTCTGTTGGCAGTTTCTCTTGCTGTGCAAAAGCTTTTTAATAAGATGAGATCCCAGTTGTTGATTCTTTGTGATAGTTCCTGTGCAATTGAGGTTTTAGTCATAAAGTCTTTGCCTACACCAATGTCTTCAAGGGTTTTACCTATCCTACCTTCCAGCAGATTTAATGTTTCTGTTTTAATATTTAGATCTCTGATCCATTTTGAATTTAGTTTAGTGCATGGTGAAAGATATGGGTCTAGTTTTAATCTTTGGCATGTGTAGAGCCAGTTTTTCCAGCACCATTTATTAAAGAGACTATCTTTCTTCCAGTGAATGTGTTCGGCACTTTGTCAAATATAAGGTGGCTTAGTATGTCTGGAGTTGTTTCAGCATCTTCTAATCTGTTCCATTGATTTTCGGGTCTATTTTTTTGCCAATATCACACTGTTTTTATCACAGTAGTCTTATAGTATAATTTCAAGTCGGGGATTGTGATGCCCCCTGCCTTGCCTTTGTTGCCCAGAATTGCCTTTGCTATTCTAGGTCTCTTCTGATTCCAAATGAATTTTAGGATTGTTTTCTCTAATTCTGTGAGATATGCTATTGGAATTTTGATTGGAATTGCATTAAATCTGTATAACAATTTTGGAAGTATGGCCATTTTCACTATATTGGTTCTTCCTATCCAGGAGCAAGGGATATCGTTCCATTTTCTGATATCCTCTTCAATCTCCTTTTTCAGAGTACTGTAGTTTTCAGTGTAGAGGTCTTTTACATCCTTTGTGAGGTTGATTCCTAGGTATTTCATTTTTTTGGATGTTATTGTGAAAGGTATTGTTTCCCTAATTTCTCTTTCAGTAAGTTTGTTATTTGTGTACAGAAAGGCTATTGATTTTTGAGAATTGACTTTGTATCCAGCTACACTACCGAATTTGCTTATTAAATCGAGCAATTTTTTAGTGGAGTTTTTGGGGTCTTCTATGTAGAGTATCATGTCATCTGCAAATAATGATAATTTAACTTCTTCCTTTCCAATCATCATTCCTTTTCTTTCTTTCTCTTGTCTAATTGCTCTGGCTAAAGTTTCCAGGACTATGTTGAATAAGAGTGGGGACAGTGGACATCCTTGTCTTGTTCCTGATTTTAGAGAGAGAGCTTTCAGTTTTTGTCCATTTAGTATGATATTGGCCGTTGGTTTGTCATAGATAGCTTTTATCAGATTGAGATAAAGACCATCTATTCCAATTTTCTGTAGGGTTTTTATCATGAATAGGTGCTGGACTTTGTCAAAAGCTTTTTCTGCATCTATTGAGATGATCATATGATTTTTGTCCTTGGTTCTGCTAACATGGTGTATTACATTTATTGATTTATGTATATTGAACCATCCCTGCATCCCTGGGATGAATCCAACTTGGTCATGGTGTATAATCTTCTTGATGATTTGCTGGATTCTGTTTGCCAGTATCTTATTGAGGATTTTTGCATCTATGTTCATTAGGGAGATTGGCCTGTAGTTCTCTTTCTTAGTTGGGTCCTTCTCTGGTTTTGGTATCAGGGTAATGCTTGCTTCCAGGAATGAATTTGGGAGTATTGCTTCCCTTTCAATTTCTTTAAAGAGTTTGAGAAGTAGTGGTGTTAGGTCTTCTCTAAATTTCTTGTAGAATTCAGCAGTGAATCCATCAGGGCCTGGGCTTTTCTTTGTTGGGAGGTTTTTAATTACATCTTCAACTTCATTGGTTGATATGGGTTTATTTAGGATTTTTATATCTTCTTGATTCAGTTTTGGTAATTCATACATATCTAGGAATCTGTCCATTTCTTCTGCATTTTCCATCTTATTAGAATATGAACTTTCAAAATAGGTATAGATGACCTTCTGGATTTCTGCAAGGTCCATTGTGATATCGCCCTTTTCATTTTCTTTTTTTTTTTTTTTTTTTTTTTGTGGGTACCGGAGGGATGACCTCAGGACCTCGCACGCCAGCAGGCGCCCGTGTCACTGAGCGATATCACCGGCCCCTTTTTCGTATGTGGGATCCGGGAGTCGAACTCAGGCCCTCGCACTTGCCGGGCAGGCGCTTAAGCCACTGAGCCATCTCACCGGCCCCCTTTTCATTTTCAATTGCATGGATTTGAGTCTTTTCTTTTCTTTTCTTTTTTAAATAAGATTGGATAAGACTTTGTCAATCTTATTTATTCTTTCAAAGAACCAACTCTTTGATTCATTGATTCTTTGTATTGTTTTTTTAGTCTCCAATATGTTAATTTCTCAGATATTTATAATTTCCTCCCTTGTATGAGCTTTTGGCTTAGCCTGCTCTTCTCTTTCCAGAAGTTTGAGGTTCACCATTAAGTTGTTTATTTGTACTTGCTCTATTTTCCTGATATAGGTATTTAATGCTATAAATTTCCCTCTTAGGACTGTTTTCATTGTATCCCATAAGTTCCGGTATGTAGTACTGTCATTATCATTCAGTTGTAGGATGTGTCTAATTTCTTCTTTAATTTCATCTGTGACCCATTGGTTGTTCAGGAGGATGCTGTTTAATTTCCATGTGTTTAGGGAGTTTTTGTGATTTCTTTTTCCATTGATTTCCAATTTCATCGCACTATGGTCTGATAATATGCATGGGATAATTTCAATTCCTTTGCATTTACTTAAGCACGTTTTATGAGCTAGTATGTGGTCTATTTTGGAGAATGTCACATGCGCAGCTGAGAAGAATGTGTATTCTGATGTTGTGGGGTGGAACACTCTGTAGACATCTACTAAGTCCATTTGTTCAAAAGTTTGGTTCAGTTCTACTATTTCATTATTGATTTTTTGTCTAGTTCATCTGTCTTTTTGTGACAGTGGAGTATTGAGATCCCCCAATATAATTGTATTAGTGCTTATTTGATTTTTCATGTCCTTTAATACTTGTTTTATATAGTTGGGTGCACTGGTATTTGTTGCATATATATTTATGATTGTTATCTCTTCCTCTTGTATTGTTCCCTTTACAGGGATGTAATGACCGTCTTTATCTCTCTGAATCATTCTTGGCTTGAAATTCACTTTGTCTGCAAAAAGAATAGCTACCCCTGCTTTTTTCTGGGTTCCTGTTGCATGGAGTATTGTTTTCCATTCTTTGACTTTCAGTCTATGAATTTCTTTCTGAATTAAATGTGTTTCTTGTATACAGCATATTGTTGGATCTTGCTTCTTGATCCATTTTGCCAGTCTGTGCCTTTTGATTGGTGAATTGAGACCATGAACATTGATGGTTAAAACTGATATGTATTGACTTATACTTGTCATGTTATTTTCCTGTTGTTGGTTCCCCCTCTTTTTTTTTTCCCCCTCTCCCTCTATTTAATTATCTGCCCTGCCTGGTGGATTCCTTCTGTTGGGGTTCCTGGAGTTGTAGTCCTTGTTATCTCCCTCTAGAATGTCCTTCAGAACATTTTGGAGTGCTGGTTTGGTGGTCATAAATTTTCTCATATGTTCTTTGTCATGGAAGTATTTTATTTCTCCATCAATTCTGAAAGATAGTTTTGCGGGGTACATCATTCTGGGTTGAAAGTTATTTTCCTTTAGAGCTTGAAATACATCATTCCAAGCTCTTCTTGACTTGAGGGTTTGTGCTGAAAAGTCAGCTGTGATTCTGATGGGCTTTCCTTTGTAGGTGATTTGTCTCTTTTCCCTAACAGCTTTTAAGATTCTGCTCTTCTGTTGAATTTCTGGGATTTTGACTATGATATGCCTGGCTGAAGATTTTTTTTGATCATGGCTAGTTGGAGTTCTATAAGCCTCATTTATATGAAGATCAAATTCTTTTTCTCTACCAGGGAAATTCTCTGTGATAATGTCTGTGAACAAGGTTCTGATGTCATTTATGCTTTCTCCTGCTTTTTCATTGATTCCAATTAATCTTAAATTATTTTTCTTTGTGTCATCTAGCAGCTGCTGGATTGATTTTTCATGGTCCCTTGGTATTTTTAAGAATTCTTTCTTTTCATGATCACTAATCGAAAGCCTGTCTTCTATATCTGAGATCCTGTCCTCACATTGGCTTAATCTGCTACAAATACTTTCAATGGAATTTTTGTTCTCCTGGATATCTGCCTGAATCTGCCTTATGGATTCCATTTCTTTCCTATGCTGAGCATTCATGGTTGCCATCATTTTCTTAAGCTCATCTATTTTTTTTGTCTGTATCTGCTCTAGCATCCTTAAGCATGGTCTTCATTGTGGACATTATCTCTGCAGTTATCTGTGAAATTATTTCTGATTTAATTTTTTCCAGAGCCTCATTCAGTTGCTTTGTTCTTACCACTTCAGAGATGCCAGGTGGGTGGCTTTTGGATTATTGCACCTCATTGCCCCCTAGGTTTGCCTTTGGTGAATTGGATGTGTGGGGTTGCATCTTGTTTAAGTGTCATCTCATTTTCTTTTCTTTCTTTAAATTCCTGGGGTGATGTTTGTAAAGTACCTATGGTAGGTTGCTTTATTGCTAGTGTTTAAAATCCTTAGGAGATGACTGCTTCTCTGTGGTATCTTCAGGTGTAGCTTATTTTTGGGTTTTGAGCCTGCTACAAGATCCTACCTCTTCAATTTGTTGGGTATGAGAAGTTGCTGCCTGTTTGGCCCAGACCTTGGTTCTTTGGTACTGTGCCACTCTATTTTCTGTGACCCTTAGTCAATCTCAGTCATGGAATACCAGGAAGAAAAGCTGTTTAGAACAATTATGTTACTTTTGGCTATAATGGTACCTAAAGCATCAAACACAGCCTAGAAAATGACAGCCTGAGCTAACCAGTTATTTGCCACTTTTTAGCATATAAAGTAGAGTTGTGGTTATATAACAAAATCTAAAACACACCAGCAAAATTATATGCAGTATATAAGTCCTTAATATGTCAATTTTGCCCTCAGGAGTTTAAATTTAAAATGCGTTAAGGAAGAAATAGAGAATTGGGAGAAGAGGAAGGAATTAGATGTAAGGCTGGAGGACCAAGAGGGATCCCGCTAACATTGGGAAACTGGTGTAGAGGACTGGTGGGAAAAAGAGAAGGAAGGGATAAAAGGAAGAACAGATCAGAACCACAGTCACAAGGAGGTTAGAGGCTCTGTTTACACTAATATAAAAACCAGATAGAATAATGAAGGAAAGAGCAAACAGACAAACAAAAACAAAAACGAAGACAAAAACAACAAAACAAGCAAACAAACAAACAAACCCCCCCCCAAAAAAAAGCCTTCACCAGAACAAAAAACAAATGAGAGAAAAAAAAAATCAGTTCCAGGTTTTGACTCTGCTGTAAGCAGGCACTGTGTGGTGACAGAGTCCTGTTCTGTGCAGGTCCGTCCCAGCAAGCTGGCAGGAGCCCTTTGGCGGGGCAGTGGGCAGGAGCCTGCACTCTCTGGCGGAGACCAGTCTCATTCGCCTGCCGCCATCAGCGCACTTTCCGCAGGCCTGAGAGCCGGGGTGCTGCGCTGAGTTCCAAGCACTGTGTTCTGGCGCTGCGCTGTTTTGCTGCCCCCCCCACAGTGGCGCCCAGCCTATTGCTCTCTCGCGCGGGACAGCTGTGCCTCCGAGGCACTCACTACCAGCCAGGGCAGTCTTTCGCTGCTCCCCTGCACCACAGCTGTCTCACGTTCCTCTGCGGAGTCCCCTGGGGGTGCCAGCTATCACCAGGTGTCCACGGATTTGAACTTCTGTTGCGCCGCGATTCCCAGCACAGGGAGAAGTCTCCCACGGTCTCCTCCTTCCTCTTCATCGAAACCACTCTTCATTCACTCCGTGAGTCCCGAACTGCACCTCAGAACTTTCCTGGGTCCAGGGGAGCCAACTCCCTCCCTCCTGTGCTCCCCCAGCCACTATATTCTGGTGGCCGAAGGGCAACTTTTAGAGAGATTCGCTGCCTGCTTCTTACAAATCCGCCATCTTTTCCATCTCTAGATTTTTCTTTAAAGTTCACTTGCATAAGACTCCAGAACCAATCAAAATGCCACTTCTTTGATTCAGAGTTTACTTAGCAATCATCCTCAATATCTGGTACACAGAGCCAGCAGAAAGGGCCAATGTGCAGCCAAATGAACCCCATAGAGCTCTCGAGTGCACAGAGAAGCCCAAGCTTCCTTCAGAGCTTTACTCTGAGTTGACTCACAGGTCTTTCAGTTCTGGGCATCTCACTTGTAGCGGCACAGAACATTAGAAGCAGAAGTTTTTAATGGTTCTCAATAGTATTGGAAGAAATAGAAAAATCTATAAGCAGCAGACATAAGACCTGGAAGGCCAGAGTTACTTACAGGACAAAGAGACATATATTTCAGCAGTCCTTAATAGACTTTCAGTCCTTAATAGTCCTAATAATAAACTTGCTACTGTTCTTAATTCTGAGTTATGACAGAAAAATTTAAGTCCAATCAATTTCATTTGATTGGCTGGGAACTAATAATTTTAGGGAGATGTCTAATAAAACAGAATAAAATTCAATGTTTCAACTCATAGCTAACATTTATTGACTTATCACTAGAAAGTACTCTGAAAGCTCAACTTATATTCATGTTTAGTGGAGGTTACCTTCAATTGTCTAAAAAAAGTCGATTATATAACTTTTTAGAATTAATACATTTTATTTTACAAACTGTTCAGAAACTACGTGGATTTCTGATATAAAGATATTTCACTCCAGATTCGCAGAGCTATTGACAAGCTACTGCTGCACTGTAAAGCCCTGTTGGAGTAAATCCTATCCCTCCTGTGGTGAAACATCTCAGTCCTCAAAAATGCTTCTCTACAAGTTTTTAGAGAGTAGACATCCAACGCACATCTTTTAAAAATCACATTTTATGCAAAAACTATGTTTTTGGTTCTTTCTTATTAGAAAGATACATATGATTATATATGAATAATTTTAGAAGTGTGAGAGCACCAAATGTCAAGAGCAGCTGAGAGCACAAAGTGCCCAAGGAACGCCCTGAGGGCATTGAGCGTCCCAGCAGAACAGGTGTTCCAGCCCTGAGAACACAGGATGTAGGAGGCCAGCTAGTTAAGCAAAGGGGTGTCACATGACAAATGTATAAATAAACACATTGCGGTGGTTCAGCAGTTCCTTTCCTCCCATCCGGAGAGAGGGCTCCACCTGACCTCAGCTTTCAGCATATTGTCTCTTCTCTCTATTTCGCCATCCTTCCCCCTGGGAACTTTGAGAGCTGCGCTGGACATGGCAACCAAAATCATTAAATCCCCTTGAAAGGTTGTAGTCTTTTTTTAACAGAAGCACAGACAATATATACTCACATATACATATAACAAATGCAACTGAAAATATATTGATAGTCACTAAGAAAGTTCCACATGACAAAGTTTAAATTTCTTTCCATACAGATGATCATTTTCTTACCTTGAATACCAAAAGTATCCTTACTATACATATTTATTAGCAGGTATCTGTCTGAACCCAACTGCAGAAGAGCGAGAAATAAGAGGCTGGCCCTGTGTATCAAACACTCCAGATAAATTCCAGTCTCAGCAGGACAGACACACAAGAGCTGCATGTTTCACAAATGCACCTTCCTTCACCAGCTAGGACTGGCTGAGTGCTTCCTCTCTGGCAACTCACAATTTTAGGGGATTTTTTTGTTTTGTTTTTTGGTGGGACTGGGGTCTGAACCAGGACGTTATGCATGCATGCTAGACAAGCGCTCTGCCACTGAGCTATAGCCCCACCCAGCTCTTTTGATTTTTCTGTTTTGAGACAGGATCTCTGTAAGTTGTTCAGCCTGGCCTCAAACTTGTTAAACTCCTGCATCATCCTCCAGAGTAGGGATTACAGGTATACACCAAAACACTGGCCAAAATCAGAATGTATTTACATTTGCTTTCTGTGTTGTGATAATTGACTTTGTAAACAGCAGATCTCCAGAAGCTGAACAGAGGGAAGCACAGGTAAGGCTGCCATTCCTGAAAACCTGCTTAACAGATACAGACTGCAGATCAGGCTTTGAAGGAGGCCATGGCCAGGCATGGGGATTGATGAAAAACACACAATGTAGTATTTCATTCTGCGAACTCTTCCTTCACTGTGATACGGGGCATATACTTTGATAATTTACTCTTTGATAAAATCAGCATCCCCATATCTCCAGCGGGTGCTTGTGGGGAGTGGCTAAAGCTGGAAATTGATCACACGTGCAGGGGCGAGGCAAGGCCAGCAGGAAAACAAAGAGCTGCCAATGTGGGCTACATAAACAAGCTGCTCCAGCCCAGAGAACACTTAGCCCCAAGGCAATCCAAGCAATGGGTTGCTAGGCAAAGGGATGTCACGTGACACCAACTTGCTAAATATATACATAAATGTACTGCTTGGGTTGAGCAGTTCCTTTCCTCCCATCAGGAGAAAGGGCTCCACCTGACCTCAGCTTTTTGTCTCTTTATTTCTCCATCCTTTCACCATCTTTGCCCCGGGAATTTTAAAGCTGCACGGGACATGGCACATGGTGCCTGAACACGAACGGGGATAAGAAGAAATAGTGCATGAGGGGACATTTCTCATTGTGCACATGAAAGGGAGAGAAGTGCATTGATATCATCAGGTGTTAAACTTGGGGTAAGACAAAAATGGGCTCACTAGGGCCAGAGAAAGAAAAGTGGCTTCACTAGGGCCAGGAAAAAAAAAAAAAAAAAAAAAAAAAAACACCTCATGAGAAACAAAAAGGAAAGAGGTGTATTGATTTTATCAGTTGTTAAACATGGGGCAAACAAATTCTCAAGAGCCACAAATGTATATGGAACTGCTGTAGTCTTGATTCCTGTACGTACTTTACTTATGTGGATTTATTTGCATTAGGGAGTGCCTTAATGGTCATAAGTTTGTTGGGAAGACCACAAAGAATTTGGCTCGGAGCACTATTTTAAAATCAAGTTCCAAGTGGGAAAAGGATGGTGGAAAAACAGCCACCCCAATAACCTTAACTGAGCCACACGTGGCAATTCCTGCCTTTTCAGCTCAGAGAAACATTGCTGCATCACAGGTTGGAACTTCTGCCTCTCAGGGAGTAGAGCTGTTTTCTCACTCTCCCTTGCAGTTGGCACTAAAAGAAGCCAGACAGGTGGGGGAGTCCATTGAGGGTTTTCAACATATCTACATGTTACTAAAGTTCAAGTTCCCAATAATCTGGGACAAGTTATACGTATTCATGAAGCTGTACCCTTTAAGACCTTAAAAGAATTAAAATGAGCTACTGCTACCTATGACCCCTTTTACCTTAGGTTTAGTAGAATTTATAGGACAACAGATTATGGCCCCAAATGATTGGAAAGGAATAACTAAAGCGTGTTTAAGTCCGGGGATTATTTGTTGCGGGAAGGAAATTTCTTTGAATTGTGCGCGGATCAGGCCACTCGCAATGCCACTCACAACATGGCCATTACAAAAGACATGTTAACCAGAGAAGGTGCCTTTGCTGCCACAATCAACTTACTTTTGAATTACCAGTATATGAACAAATTAAAATAGCTGCCATAAGGGCTTGGAGGGAGCTTCCTTCAAAGGGTGAGACATCCCTTGATTTGACTTCCATTTGTCAAGGTCCTGATGAGCCTTTTCAAGATGTTGTGGCATGTTTATTGCAGGCTAGTGGGAGGATAATAAGCGATACAGAGGCTAGCAAGTTAATAGTTCAACAGTTAGCCTTTGAAAATGCAAATAAATGGTGTAAAGAGGCTTTAAGAGCCCACAGAAAATGGGCTACACTGGCCAAGATGATTCGAATTTGTGGACATTGGCCCCTCATATGTGCAGGGGGCTACTTTGGCAGCAGTTATAACTCAGGTTATTCATCCACAGCCTAGAGGAAAGGGAAAAAACAGGGTTACTTGTTTCGGGGGCAGGGGGCATTTTGCAAAAAAGTGCTGTGCTGCACCTGTAGGGGCAGCAGAGCTGCTATCTGTCCCTTCAACAAAACCTTCTATCTCTCCAAAGTGTAGACGAGGGTATCATTGGGCAAATGAGTGTAGATCCAAAACTGAAGTGGAAGGCTGACCCATTTGGGGAAATTTCCAGTGGGGCCTACTTCAGCCCCACCAAACTGTGGAAGCACTTTCCCTAATTCCTCCCCAATCCCACCCTCTGCCACCAAGCACGTTTCTGACCTCTGGCAAGTGACAAAAGACAGTGGAGACTTGGACCTCAGTCCCTCCTCCAGATTCGTACTAACTCCTGAAATGGGACCCCCCAAGTTATTCCTACTGGAGTCTATGGACCTTTACCTCATGGAACAGTGGGACTCCTGCTAGGCCACAGCAGTCTCACTTTAAAAGGTCTCCAGGTGTTGCCTGGTATCATCGACACTGACTGTACAGGGGAAATCAAGGTTATGGTTCTGAACCAAGGAGACCAAGGGTGGCAGGATATAATCAACAACTTATGGCCTGATGGTTATAGATGTTCAAAGAAACAGCCTTTCGGTCTTTATATGGAATATTTCCAACCTTAAACATAATAGGTAAGGCATTATTGTATCAGTATAGTTCCCAGAATTTAATCAAAGCTTGAACTTACCTATAGGGACAAATGGAGAGTCTCTAGTTTTCCTGATCAGTTAGGATAATTGCGCTTCATCTGTGTCTGCTGACCACTGGTTAGTTAAGATATAGAAACACTGAAAGATCCATGTGGCTGCTGTGAATCATTCAAGAGTATTCTTTACTCTCTGCTCTCCTGTCTTCATTTGCTTGACATTCCTGTCTGCTATCCTAGAGAGAAAGTGATAATCAGATTCCACGAATACAGAGTAAAAATAGAGATCATAACTTTGCTATTTAATTCCTTTCACTGCACAGCATTTGTAATCAATGGAAACCTCAGGAATTCTTCCCCAAAGGCTAAGAGCACAGCTTCTTTTACAATGGCAGTGCCAACATGGCACAAATACCTGCAGATTCACAGGTGATGGGAGAACACTCACTCCAATTCTGCAGAATGTGCAGACCATTATAAGGTCATTCAGATATTTACCAAGCACCTATTATGTGTCAGGTGGGAGATGCTCTTCCCTGTCTGCACAACATGAGTGAAGACACTTGTAAGAGCAACTATACAGTTACAATTGGTTTAGCAGCAGCTCAGTTATTGGACAGCCCACTATGTTCACCCCCAAATTCAAATACTGCAGCTTCATCCTATGAACGTGATTTCATCAGAGGGGCTGAGGAGAGGTCTTGGTAATGGAGTGCTTGCTTAGCATGTCTGAGTATCTGGGTGCAATCCCCAGTACCATCCTCCCAAATATTTTTTTATCAGAAAATGTAACCCAGGGCCAGTGATATAGCTCAGTGGCAGAAGCGCCTGTCTGGCAAACGTGAGGTCCTGAGTTCAACTCCCGGTACCCGCATAAAAAAAAAAAAAAAAGAAGATGTAACCCAGCAAATGGCAGAGACAATACTTTCCACCTGCTGCCTGTCTCCGGATGTTGAGTTAGAGGAGGAGGGGGAGAGGGAAAAAGAAAGGGGATTTAAAAAATGTACATGTACCCACCCCCAAAGATGATTGTAAAATACATGTACTGCAAACGTACTAATTTTTTATTTTTATTTATTTTTTGTGGGTACCGGGGGGTCGACCCCAGGACCTCGCGCACCAGCAGGCGCCCGTGCCGCTGAGCGATATCACTGGCCCCTTTTTTCGTATGTGGGATCCGGGAGTCGAACTCGGGCCCTCGCGCTTGCCAGGCAGGCGCTTACGCCGCTGAGCCATCTCACCAGCCCAAACGTACTAATTTTTTAAAAGGGGGAAAAAAAAATCTGTGATTGAAACAGGTGTTGTAAGGCTAGGACACATTTCCCTGCACTTTCCAATTAGCTGCTAATAAAGCCAGGAAACACTGCCCTCCCTCGCTGAGGGAGTGGCCAGCTGGTATTGTGGCCAGGGCTCCCCCCCCACAAACTCATTGGTTGTAGCACTTGGCTATAGAAGACAAATTAAAAAACACGGGTTTGGTTATGTAGCTCAGTGGTTGAGCTCTTGCCTAACGTGCCTGGGTTGGATTCCACCCCCCGCCCCCCCCCCCCCGCCACGCTTTGGAAGAGCATGCATTTATTTAAATGAGCCTTCACAGCGGAGCTCCCAACTTCCCTCTATGACTGAGTCTTGGTAGCTGATACCTGGGCCCCAGATAGAAAGGAAATAGGCATCTGAGGCCAGGATTCTCACTGTCCTTTAAGGACAAAGTCAGTGAAGAGAGAAAAGCACACAATCAGGAGTATATTGGGAGAAGCTAAACAGATTCTTTATTGAATGATTCACAGCAACCATACTGATCTATTGTTACTAGAGAATAAAATGCCTTCAGGTAGCCAGTGGTCAGCAGATGAGGACGAAGGTTAAAATTATCTAGACAGAACGCTTATTTGTCCCTGTAGGTAAGCAGAGAGGTACCTGAGGCTATGTCCTCACACCTGCAGCTCCTTGAGCCTCGTGAGTTCCTCCCGAAAAGGCGTGACGTCAGTGCGGACTTGGCCAATCCGAGACAGGGCAGGGTTGCGCGGGAAGGCGCTGGGAGAGTCTCTCCGCGCCTGCGCCGCACCTGAGGGCCCCGCAGGATCCTCGCGCGAAGGTGGAGGGCGCCTCCCTCGCCTCTGCTCTGACCTGGCGCCCTGAGGACCCTTGAGGCCTCAGAAAAGCTTGCTCACCGCCTCCGTCCACCTCAGACGGGAGACCTCGGGATGACGACAGGACCGGGTCGTGTTCAAGGTTTTTTACCTGATAACTTTTAATTTTTAAATAACTTCAGATTCACGGAATGTTTCCAAAATAGTACAGAGAACTCTCTGACCCAGATTCTCCTTCTTTAATGTTTTTTCCTTTCGTCCATCTTGATGAGTTGCAGACTGACGTGCCTTTGCCTCTGAATGCTTTTATGTGTCTTGGGCAGTCTCTTAGCCGTAGTACAAGGATCAAATTGGTAAATTAACTGATAAAATACTGTTGTTTAGTCTAAATATTGTGTTCACATTTGGTCAGTTGTCCCAGTAATTTTGTTAATGCCAAAACTTTTTTCTTTTATAGGAGCCAATCAAGATCACATACTCCTTTAGTTATCACATCTCTTTATTGTCCTTTAATCTGAAATATCGTCTTGTCTTTCATAACTCTATTTTGCCAGTGCAGTTATTTTGTAAAATGACTCTCAATTTAATTTTTCCCTAGTGTTCACTCACTAGAAGAATACCACAAACGTGATGTTGTGTCCTTCTTGGTATGTAATTTAGGAGACATGTAAAGTGAATTTGACTGGTCCTAATCTTTGATTCAGTGTTGTGCTCAAATGTTTACCGAATTTGCTGACTCTCCTCTGGGGGAAAAGCCCTAGTGTGTAGTGTTTGCCAATTGCCATGGTGTGAGTACTTCCACCATGGCCCATTTCAAGATGGGTTCTGTCATCAGTGTACGCAGAGTTGGGAAGTGTACCTGAGTTGGTATGTGTGAAGCTCTGGCACACCTCTGTTTTGCTCATGTGGATTAAGTTGGTATCTACCAGCTTCTCTACTGTAAACTTACTATTTTTCCCCAATGTAATAAATGTTTATGAATAATTTAACATTATGTGAATATCCTGTTATTTATCACAATTTAATTCCTGAATTTCGGCGTGCACTGATAATCTTTGTCTGAATCAGTCAGTTCTTTGCTTGCCAAATGGTGATTTTTCTAAATTCATCATTCCTAATACATTTATTTGTTGGGATTCTAGAAGGACTCTCTCTTTTCTCATTATTTATTTATTCACAATAGTTTGGATTCCTGTATTCATATTTTATTCAATAGCATATACTCCATTGCTGTGAGAACTTATTTTAATGGTCACATTCTCCCAGTTTTAGCTTGTGGGAATTCCATTGCAGGGGATTGGTGGAGGGGACTGGGGACTGAACCGAGGGCCCTTATGCTGAGCTGCATCTCCAACCTTTAAAAAAAAAAAAAACTAAGACAGGTTCTTGCTCAATTGACCAGACTGGGCTCAAACTTACAGTCCTCCTGCCTCAGCCTCCTAGAGGTGTGTGCTGCCATGCCCAGCTATGGGAGCTCTTTTAAGCTTGCCCCTGTGTCTTAATGACATGTCCCCATCATTCTTTGAACACCTGTTTGTATGTTAGAATAATAAGTTGTTTCAAGCTAAACCTGTGGTTTTTCTGCCTCAACCTTGAAATCAGCCCGTTCTTCAAGAGTGCTGATTCATTCTATTTGAGAATGGTATTAAGAAATCATGTTCCAGGGCCGGTGAGATGGCTCAGCGGCATAAGCGCCTGCCTTGCAAGCGCGAGGGCCTGAGTTCGACTCCCGGATCCCACATACGAAAAAGGGGCCAGTGATATCGCTCAGCGGCACGGGCGCCTGTTGGCGCGCGAGGTCCTGAGATTGACCCCCCAGTACCCACACACAAAAAAAAGAAATCATGTTCTGGACACTACATGTACTCCTTGTTACTAGAGTACCATTGCTCTAAGTACAATTACTTTTAAGCCCTCTACCAGGCAGAGTTTATATTTGTTTACATATATTTCTGTTCCTCTATATATCGTGTATTAGTCACTTTCCTCATCACTGGGACACAATATTCAATGCCCACAACTTAAAGGAGGAGAGGTTTATTTTAGCTTACAGCTTATAGAAGTTTCAGCCCGTGGTCACCTGGCTCCAAGGCAGGGATGCATGGCAGAGGGGCCTGGTGGAGGAAAAGCTGCTCACCTTGTGACCAGGAAGCAGAGAGAGTGAAGGGAGGAGCTGGGGAGGGAGAAAAACCCTGTCAGGCCATGCTCTTCTTGACTTACCTCTACCTACCAGATGCTCCCTCCTGATATTAAACCAGCTATCAACCCCGTAATTCAATCACTTTACAAATCTGTGCCTATGAACACGTGGGGTTCTTGGGTAAAATCTAGATATAAATTGTAACAATCTATTAAAATCATGTGTTCATAGTAATAATCTCCATTTCAATTCAACTCCACCATTTAAGTTTTGTCCTTTTCATATTTGTAATTCCTGGGACAGGGCTCAGTGGTAGAGCACTTGCCTAGCATCCATAAGGACCTGAGTTCAATTCCCAACAGCACAAACATATTTGTAATTCCCTTCTCTAAATGTCAGAAACCTGGCTTCCATTCTCCTCAGCATATTGTTTATTTGCTTAATCTAGAATGCACAGAAAGTTTCACCATTTCTGACCCACACCTCTGTGAAAAGCAATCCTCTTAAAACGAGTGAAATTTTGTTTACAGATCTTTTTTGTTAGACTATGTTCAAATGTTACTTAGAATGAAAACGTGTAGGTAAAATTTCTACACAGTGTTTATAGCAGCATTATTCACAATAGCCTAAACAGAAATAACCCAAACATCCACCCATTGATGAATGGGTAACTAAAATGCGGTGTATACATACACTGGAATATTACTTGGCAGTAGAAAGGAATGAAGTACTGATACATGCTACACCATGGATGAACCTTGAAAACATGTTAAGTGAAAGAAGCCTATCACAAATGACCACAGATTGTGTGATTTCATTTATATTAAGTGTTCCAAATAGGCAAATCTGTAAAGACAGAAAGCAGCCTGTAGTTACCTAGGGCTGGGAGATCAGGGGAGAGAAACAGAGCGTGACTACTAGTGGGTCTAGGGCAGTGACCCTTTTAGAGCTTTCAGTGATGACAAACAGCCCGCTGTGGCATGTGCGCCATACGTTTGTCACCACTGGTCTAGAGTCTTTTTAGGGGGTGATAAAAAATGTTTTAAAATAGATGGTGATGATGGCTATACAACTCCATTAAATATACTAAAATTGAATTTTACATTTAGGTAAATTTTATGGTGCTTAACTTATATATCTCAAACTGTTACTTTTAAAAGTTACTTAGAGGGCTGGGGTTGTTGCTCAGTGGTAGAGGACTTACATAGTGTGCACCAAGGCAAGAGGATTGTGAGTTTGAGGCTACCCTGGGCAACATAGCTATACCCTGCCCTGGTTTCAGTCCCCAGCAAGGTAGCTGTTACTGGCCTCTTAGGCTCATAAGCTCAGGTTCTTCTGCTTGCTGCTGACCAAATCAAAGGATACCATATATTTTGGTAAAAAGAAAAAAGGATTTATCCAAAGCTAGCTCCTAGAAGATGGAGGGGCCTATTTCCCTCAAATCACCATATCCCTATTTACAGGTGGGCAAGGGTATTTTATAGTAAGGAACGGAAGGGAGGGGGAGCACAGAGAGACAGTGCAGACGTCCACACTTGCTTTCTCACTTTCAACCCTCTTCAGCTCATCCTCTCTCTTGTGGAAAACAAACTAAGCTCCTGGCTGCCTGGGGCTGGCATCTGTATATTCTGTCACTTCATTTGGACTAAAGGGGAGGGGGTGTTGCTATGTGCTCAGCAGGAGGAAGTTTGGAGCTCTGTTTTACAGTTACAGATGGAGGAGTCACTTGGAAAAGATAACTGGGTTAATACCCCTCCCCATCAGTGTGCTTAGTGTTCATTTAGAATATAGTTAGGTGTTTTTGTTCCCTCAGTTTTTCATTACGCTTTATGAAAACATTACTTTATGTAAAACATTAACATTGTTCCAAAAATTACAGTTATAACAAAGGTTACATTAAAAATGCATCACTCCACTCTCCTTATTTCCACCCTGTTTCCCTGACCCACTACAAATAAACTAATCTCGCTTGTATCTGGCTTATTCAAAGTTTCTTTTTGCAAAAATAGAGATATATAAGTATTTTCTTATTTACTGTTTTTACTGTTCTTTTTTGCAGAGGAGGTATCTCACTGTAGACATTTAAAAATGTAATGTAGGTTTTAAAAACTTTATATCTTAGAAATCACTTCATAGAGAGTGCTCTGCTGGGATGAGCAGCCAGCCAGGATTGTAAACTCGGTACCAGTAACAATTAGAGGGACAGAGTTTAAAAAAGAAGATGATTTATTTCTAGGGAGGAAAAAAGGAGACAGTAAGCTGCCCTGAAGAGGGGAGCAGGAGACTCCAGAAAGATAGACATTCCCAGGCCCTTGCCTCTGGCTCCTTTTATTAGAACTAGTGACCCTTCCCTCCATGTGGATATGGAACTTGTCACAATCTGATTGGCTGTCTGGCTGTCTTTGACCCTAACCTATAGGCATTTGCCCATGTGCCTGTTCCCTTTGGCTTTTTGATTTCTTCCTGCCCTTTTATGATGGATGCGGGGAAGCTTATAGAAAGGCAGCTTAGAGTTAGTGATTAAGTAAGGGTATGTGTGTGAATCTAGTGTAGTAATGTAGTGGCCCTAGAGTGAGAATATAGATATATGCCTCTACATGCGTAGATGTATTTTCATATACTAAAGAGTTTTCTTTTAGGTGGCCACCCCTTGTCTCTCTTGCATTTTTTTTTTTTTCTGGGTACCGGGGGGTCCACCTCAGGACCTCGCGCGCCAACCAGCACCCGTGCCGCTGAGTGATGTTACCGGCCCCTTTTTCGTATGTGGGATCCGGGAGTCGAACTCGGGCCTTCGCGCTTGCAAGGCAGGCGCTTATGCCGCTGAGCCATCTCACCGGCCCCTCTCTTGCATTTTATTGGAAGTGGGTGAGGGAGCCCAGTCTGGGCTTTCATCCTGGTCTTTCATCTTGTGTCTATCAGCTCTTCCTCTGATAAATTCTTTTTTAAAATTAATTTATTGGTATAATTTAGATATACATAATGATCACATTCATCATAGGGAATTGTACCTATACATGATATATTAGTTTCCCCCATTCCCCTCTCCTCCCATAAAATCCCTCTTCCCGTCCTTATTTACAAAGCTTTGTTTCCATCTTACTCGTTTTTTCTATTCCCTTCTCTCCCCCCATTCCCTTTTCCTTTTGAACAATTTCTTTCTATTTCACAATATCTATTATATATTTTGGTTCTTATTTACACTTTTAGTTTCTCACACCAGAGAAAATAGCATTTTTACACATGTGTTCAATTTATTTCACTTAAGAGTATGGTCTCAAGGTACATCCATTTAGCTATAAATGTCTCAAGTTTATCCTTCTTTATGGCTGAGTAGTACTCCATTGTATAAAAAAACTACATCGTTTTTATCCATCAGTTGATGGACATTTGGGTTGTTTCCAAGATTTAGCTATTACAAACTGTGCTGCTATAAACATGGGTGCACATATATTACTGTGGTATGATGCTTTTAATTCTTTTGGGAAAATATCAAGAAAGGGAATAACTGGGTCAAATGGGTCCTCTAGTCCTAGTTTTTTTGAGAAATCTCCACACTGATTTCCACAGTGGTTGCAGTAGTTGACACTCCCACCAGCAATGGAGCAGGATTCCTTTTTCCCTCCCAGTCTCACCAGCATTTGTTATTGGTTAATTTCTTATAATAGCCATTCTTTCTGGAGTGAAATGGAATCTCAGCATTGTTTTAATTTGCATCTCTTGAATGATCAATGATGTTGAACATTTTTCATATATTTATTTGCCATTTGTACTTCTGAGAAGTGGCTATTCATTTCAGATGCCCCTTTATGGATTGCGTCTTTAAATTTGGGGGGGTCTGACTTTATTCAATTCTTTATATATTCTAGATATTAGTACTTTGTCTGAAGAACAGCTGGCTAAGATTTCTTCCCACTCTGTGGGTTGCCTTTTTACTCTGTTAGTGATTTCTTTTGCTGTGCAAAAGCTTTTTAATAAGACGAGATCCCAGTTTTTGATTATTTGTAGTATTTCCCATGCTACTGGGTTTTGTTCATGAAGCCTTTGCCTGAACCTATGTCTTCAAGGGTTCTGCCATTCTCTCTTCCAGCAGATTTAGTGTTTCTATTTTAATATTAAATTTTTTATCCATTTTTATTTTAGTTTAGTGCATGGTGATAGACATGGATTTAGTTTTACTCTTCAGCAGGTGGAAAGCCAGTTTTTCCAGCACCATTTATTAAAGAGGCTATCTTCAGGGGCCGGTGAGATGGCTCAGCGGCTTAAGCGCCTGCCCAGCAAGCGTGAGGGCCCGAGTTCGACTCCTGGATCCCACATACGAAAAAGGGGCTGGTGATATCGCTCAGGGGCACGGGTGCCTGCTGGCGCGCGAGGTCCTGAGGTCGACCCCCTGGTACCCACAAAAAAAAAAAAAAAAAAAAAAAAAAAAAAAGAGGCTATCTTCAAGAAGATATAAAAATTCTAAATAACCCAGTATCAGTCAATGAAATTCAAAGTATAATTAAAAACTTACCAACAAAGAAAAGCCCAGGTCCTGATGGATTTACTGCTGAGTTCTACAAGAAATTTAGAGAGGATCTAATGCCATTACTTGTCAAACTCTTTAATGAAATTGAAAGGGAAGTAATACTCCCAAAGTCATTCCTGGAAGCAAGTATTACCCCGATACCAAAACCAGAGAAGGACCCAACCAAAAAAGAGAACTACAGGCCAATCTCCCTAATGAACATTGACACAGAAATCTTCACTAAGATACTGGCAAACAGCATGCAGCAAATCATCAAGAAGATTATAAACCATGACCAAATAGGATTCATCCCAAGGATGCAGGGATGGTTCAACATACACAAATCAATAAATATACCATATTAACAGAGCCAAAGACAAAACCACATGATCATTTCAGTAGATGCAGAAAAAGCGTTTGACAAAGTCTAACACCCATTCATGATAAAACCCTACAGAAAATTGGAATAGATGGTCTTTATCTCAGTCTGATAAAAATCATCTATGACATCCAACAGCCATGATCAGACTGGTTAAAAACTGAAAGCTTTCACTCTAAAATCAGGAACAAGACGAGGATTTCCACTGTCACCACTCCTATTCAGTTTAGTTCTGGAAAGAAAAGGAATAAAGATAGGAAAGGAAGAAGTTAAATTATCATCATTTTCAGGTGACATGACATAGAAGGCCCCAAATACTCCACCAGAAGACTTCTAGATTTAATAACCCAATTCAGTCCCGTAGCTGGATACAAAGTCAATACTCAAAAATCAATAGCATTCCAGTACACAAATAAACTCACTGAGAGAGAAATTGGGGAAACTGCACCTTTCATAATAGCACTGAAAAAAATGAAATACTTAGGAATCTAACAAAGAAAGTAAAAGATCTCTACTTTGAAAACTACAGTACTCTGAAAAGGGTGATCGAAGAGAATATCAGAAAATGGAAAGTTATCTCTTGCTCATGGGTAGGGAGAACCAACATAGGGAAAATGGCCACAATCTCAAAACTGTTATACAGATTTAATGCAATCCCAATGAAAATACCATTAACATACCTCACAGAACTAGAGAAAGCATTCCTAAAATTCATTTGGAACCAGGAGAGACCTAAAATAGCAAAAATAATTCCAGGCAACAAAGACAAAGTGGGGGCATCGCAATCCCTGACTTGAAATTATACTACAGAGCTACTGTGATACAAACAGTATGGTACTGGCCAAAAAAAAAAAAAGCCCTGAGGATCAATGGAACAGATTAGAAGATGTAGAAACAACTTCAAACACACTCAGCCACCTTGTCTTTGACAAAGGAGCCAGACACGTTCACTGGAAGAAAGCTGGAGGGTACAGACAGCATTTGTCCCTTTATATTGCTTATTCGGTTCTTCTCACAACTATATTGCCATTCCACACTCTTCTCCCTTTGTCTCTGTTAGACCAGTTTGGTGCCTCACTGAAAATATCTTTTTTACATGCTTGTCTTTTTTCTTTCCAACCGATGTGGTAAACAGAATAATGGCTCTTCTCCACCCCACATGTTCCCATTCTTATAGGTTTAATTCATAAAACCTTTAAGTATACACAGTAAATCCCCCACTTACAAATGAGTCCCATTCTGGGAGATTTGTTCCTAAGTCAGATTCATTTGTAGCCAACAATGTGAGTCTTACACAGTACACCTGTGAAAGTTCACAACTCGAATATTCGTAAGTTGGGGATTTATTAGATTATGTGGCAAAGGGAAATTAAGGTTCCCAATAAACTGGTATGTTTGCACATGCCGGTAATCCCTGCTACTTAGGAGGCCAAGTCAGGAGGATTACGAGTTTGAGGCTATGCTAGGCAACATAGCTGTATCCTGACTTAAAACAAACAAAAAGGTTGCTAATGCCAGGCATGGTGGCACATGCCTGTAATCCCAACACTTGGAAGGCTGAGTCAGGAGGATTGCCACAAGTTCAAGGCCAGCCTGGGCTACGTAGTTCAAGGCCTGCCTGAACTACATGGTGAGACCCTGTCTCAAAAACAAAACAAAACAAAACAAACAAAAAAACAACAGTTGCTAACTAGCTGGCCTTGAGATGGGAGATTGTCCTGGATTATTTATGCCTGTCTCAAAAACAAAACAAAACAAAACAAACAAAAAAACAATAGTTGCTAACTAGCTGGCCTTGAGATGGGAGATTGTCGTGGATTATTTATGCAATGTCAATGTAATTACAGTAATCATTATAAGAAAGAGATAAGTAGGTGAATTAAGTCAGATTCAGAGAGAGCGATTTGGAAATATTACGCTCCTGCCTTTGCAAATGGAGGAGGGAACCACACGCAAGAACACAAACACCAATAGGAAACCAATGCGACTGATATATGCTCAGCATTTTTCTGCACAACCAGTTTGACCCCAAGGAAGAGAGGGTGGAGATGTAGGATCGAGGTCACAAACCTGTTGAACTCCACGAAGGCAAGGTCTGCAGGAATGAAGAGGACTAAAGATGGAATCCTGGGGAAGTAAAGGTAAAGGAGGTTGAGATGGAGCAGCCAGAGAGGGTTAAGACCACTCATGAGGAAGTAGCACCCAGAAGTCATGGGGGTGGAAGAACATCTCGAGAAGGAAGACTAGAATCAGATATCACATAACTCATACACAGAATGAAGCATGCATTTGAGAAGCAGTATCTTAGTGGTGGCTATCTGGAGAGCAATTTCAGATAGAGAAGAGAATCCAGTTGTAATAAATTGAGGTATGAATGGGAAATGAACAAATGGATTTGGTATTTTTTTTTTTTTTTTTTTGGAGGTTAAGAGCAGGTAATTTTATGGAGAAAAGGAATGGGGAATAGGGATGGGGGGATGGGGAGTAGAAATAGCTCCTGAGAGACAGGAGGGGCCCAAATGGGTTGCCAATGAGCCCACCTCTCAAAGGAAGTTTTATAGAGCAAAATCATGAGGCAGGTACAATGTGGGTCAAAATTCCGATCAACCAATAAGATTGCAAGTATAGTTGCTTAGGTAATATTGATCTAATGGTAGCAAGGGTACATGGGTGACATCATTAACCTTGGTCAATAATCTGTAGCCTTAGTCTTGTCTTTAGTCTTAGTAGTCTTAGTCTTAGTGGTCTTAGTTTTAGTGGTTTTAGTCTTAGTAGGTGGGAGAGGATGGCCCACACCTAATGAGATAATGGGAAATCTCAAAAGGGTGATGCCAATAACCCCAAGCCTCTGTTCATCCCTTAGAGAAGTATGTAGAAGTAGCTATTGTGACTTTAATCTTCCGATGCATCTCCAGCCACAGTCCTGATGCAATCTCATCTCCTACACTGACTCCCTCGAGGGCCCAGCCCTGTCTGACTGCCGACTATATTTCTACCTAACTTAGCTGTCTATAATATTCCCCCCTGTGAGGAGGTATCTATAAATGTGGTTGGGGAGAAGGGGCATAGTTTCCATCTAGCTGCTTTGAGCTGAGAAGCATCGGTGTAAGGGAAACCACAGTCTGGAGCCTTCCCCAGAGAGCTAATCGAATGGGCCTCGGAGAGAAGTCATGTTGTAGTTTAGCAGTTAGGAACTCTTTATAAGGTTGATCTAGTGGATCCTGGAAAAGGAGTCTGGCACATTTTTTGTTCCATCTGCATGATCACTTGGAGTTTGGCAGCCTCTAGGCAAAAATAAACATTTTCCCAGAAATTAAAGCATGTGTAATCAAACCATGAGCACTAGAATGGAAAGGCAAGTTGGGGAAAGAGCCATGTCTGGAAACTGCTTTTAAGGGACTGGAATGGTGATTTGTACCCAGTGGGCTCTTAGACCCCTCTACCGATGGAGGTTATCTATAAGTCTGATATTTCTTATTATAAGTCCTTCTAGTTTAGCTATAAGAAGATGGAGAGAAAGAATTCAGAGACTCTTGTTGAGCTTTTATAGATTCCGCTGTAGTTTATTCTGTCTTAATGAACCATAGTAGCCAGCTGCTGGTGTAGCTGGAAACTGCCAGAAGTGCACCAATGATTGGAGCCCCTTTTTATATCTAGCTCTTACTACTGTGTTACTGTTTTTATACATCTTTGGTTATACTTTTCTGCTGAGTGTTTAAGATCAAGTTAAAGTGAGACCTGTGTTAATCAAAATTAATCTCTTACTGTCTATCAAGATCAGTTAAGTCTCCTCAGGCATTAGTTTGGAACCATGTATAGAGCCCCTCAGCTCCTCTGTCAGTGTCAGCCATCAGAATGGGTAATGGCCTTCCTTGACCATGTTGCTTTCTTTCTTTTCTTTTTTTTTTTTTTGTGGGTCCTGGGGGTCGAACTCAAGACCTCGCACGCCAGCAGGCACCCATGCCACTGGTGATATCACCAGTCCTTTTCTCGTATGTGGGTACTGGGAGTCGAACTCAGGACCTCGTGCTTGCCAGGTAGGTGCTTATGCCACTGAGCTATCTCACCGGCCTGACCATGTTGCTTTCTATGAAAACATGAGAGACTTTTTCTCTTATTGACCCTCCTTTGGCACACTGTACACTTGTTGATTCTTGTCCTCTGGGGTCCAACAATCTTCCTGCTCAGGAGGTTGGGTGATTCACCAAAGTTGTAGGATCTTGTAGAAAGGTTCCCTCATGTCCGGGGTCCTTGTTGACCTTGGAGGGCTAGGGCCAAAATATTGGCTGTCCTCAGCCCAGTTACATTTCTAGTACCAGTCTCTAAACTTTGGTTGTTGAACACCCAGAAGAAAAGATCAGTGACATTAATATTACAGACAGAACAGTGAGTTTAACTACTATAATCTCACCTGAATAGCAAGCACTTTGAAATATAAAGTATATTCAGAGGACTGTTATTTCTTATCAACTATGGTTGTTTTAGTAGTTGAATCCCTGCAGAATGTTAACAGACAACAGTTATATAGTTTTACAGAGAAAACTTGAGATCAAAAGCCATGCATAGTATTTCAGCATGACAATCATGCTGTTATTTTCAAAACACATTTAAATGTCCATATTAGGATGGAATAGCCTTTTTAGTCAAACATCTCCATCTGATCACAAGACATTAAAAGACACAAAGAAACTCTCATCTAATTTGTTATCCCTCAATGGGATGCCATCCAAGGAGAATGCACCTGTCTATAAATGTACCTTAGAAATTCATGATGTCTAGCATGTAATTTTAGTGTGTGACATTGTCCAGACTGTGCATCCCTAAGTGTAGTGACATAACATACACAAAAGCTTTAAAAGAAAAACTATCATCTGACTGGTGGTCTCATGCTGGTTTGACACATACCTCTTATCACAAGTAGCTAGAGCACAAGTGAAAGGCAAATATCTGAACTAACAATCTTAGTTTTACATCTTAGAAGACCTGTGCACCTGGAAGGCATGAATACATTTAGTACACGATAAGATTAATAATGTCATAGCTATATGGAAAACTGTGCCTCTTAATTTAGTTTTGTGCCAGGAGCATCTCTTAATAAGAAAACCTTATTGTTTTACCCCCAGAAAACTTAACCTTTTGATGCTAATAGTAAACATATTTCAGTAATATGCTTAGCAATGTTTATTGGGGTGTGTCTTTCATAAGGCTATTGAGGTTCCATTAGTGAAAAAAGAGTGGAAGAAAATATTTCCAGGTAGCTGTTTCTTTATTCACCAAGGGGAGTCCTTTCCAGCAGTTTCCCTAAGCCTCAGGGGTCCCCATTGAATTATCATAACAAATTTTGATGACCTATGAGAACCATATCATAACAACACATTCTTTTTGACCAATGAAAGATTTGAGTTATTGTACACAGACAACAATATGTATTGCATTTGTAAAGCCAGTCTTGACATCATTTTGATTAGTTGGCAATCTGGGTGGAAGCATGTCTTTAACTCTAATGACATCTATAAGCCAACTTAAGTTATAGACAAATATTTTAAAAATCTAAAATGGCAAAAAGAAAAAATTGTTGAGCTCAAACAAAAATAGCTGTAAGCATTATAACCAGTCACAAATTGAATAGACAGACACACCTAAGACAATTGTTAGTAGACCAGAGTGCACTCCGATGTATTTGGCCAAGTTGAATTATAGTAATCCTTTTATGGTTTTAAGTTTGTAACTATAAATAGACTAATGAGAACTTTTTGTAGGTCAATTAGCAGGTCTCTTGTAATAAGAATCAGAAGGAATAAACTTTTTACACCTGTAAAAAGACAGTTTTAAGATGGGCCCTAGGCTGATGGCTTATCTGATTGAAATATTGAAATATCCTGCTATATAGGCTTTTCGTGTTTTAATAGCCATAGTTTCTGGAAAGTCATAGCTGATAGCCAAAACTGCTGTTTTAATAGCATGTAACAGTGTCCTCTAAAGGGACAGACCCTTAAATGTAGTTTTAACTGTTGGGGGGTGCAGGCCAGGTGGCACTCTTTGTAGCTAAGTATGAATTCCAGACAGTGGGGGAAGGCAGCCTGCCAAGGCTTCAGTCTGCCCATGACAGTTTTTTCCTGTTTTGAAATGAAACAAGGGGAAATAAGGCCCCTGTCTGTTCCTCTTGCTGTGTGCCCAGTCTAAGGCACCCCTTAGATTTCACCCTTTTCAGTGCCAGCAGCAGCAAACTGGAGGTGCAAGGAAGTGGCCACAGCCAGGTTAGCCACTCTTACCATGCACCTGGCCCCCCTTCCTTGTGATCCTGTAACCCTTGGACCATACTTAGCTATAGGCCTTCCTTTTTAGAGCCTCATTTAGCATATCTCTAAGAATAGTGGCCAGCCTGGCAAGATGTTCTGGAGAGAAATCATGATGAGAGAGGTAGTACTCTGGGGACTGGGCCTGTACCTATACTTTAATACTGTTTCCATTTAAATTAAAGTTATTAAATTTTTAAGGTCCCCTAGAAGTATTTCGTTCTATCAGTGAATTTATCTATGCTATAAAAATCAGCAGTCTGCCCCATGCTTATAAAAACCAGTCAGCATCATTCTTGAGAGGGAGAGAGGGGTTAATCTCCAGTTCTGCCTAAGGATTAAAAGGCAGATAAATTTGGTCTAAAAGTTTTACATTTATTTTTTGAGAGTTTCAGGATTAAATCTAGATCAATTTTTTTTTTTTAATATGGCCTGAAGATAAGTGAAGGTCAGTTTCACTCTGGAAGGGTTTCAGGAGGGGAAACCCACCATTCTGGAGACTTGGTCCTGAAATTCAGCAGTCACAGAGGAGAGAATTGCCTTGGATTAAACACTGTTGCAAAATGTGTTATTTCTCAGGGACAGGGCAGTGGAGAAGGGCGAGAAGAGTGACTCTAAGTATGGCACAAGAAATAAATCCTAACCATTTCAGGTGCAGAAAGACAATTGAGATCAGGAGCTTTCCCAGGGTGTATCTCTAATCCTTAGCAAAACGTACCTTCAGAAACAAAAGACACGTTTGATTCCAATTGCATTGCCAAACACAAAATTAAACTGATAAATGAACCTGAATGGGTGCTTTTTAACCTTTTGAAAGAGAGTGAGAGGGAAAATGAAAGTGTTCCAATTACATTGTTTGGGGCATACTTTCTAATAAGTGACTAAATCAAAAAGTTCTAAAAATCCCAGCCTGCAAAAGAGATCTATCACTTATAGAGACAGGTAATAGTCGAGAAGATATCTTGGCCCTAGGACCAAATGTCTTCGAGACATTTTGGATTCTCTATCTGGTCACCTAGGTAACTTCCCTCTATAGCAGTGCTTGCTAGGCTCTATTTAAACCCACTCTGAAAATATGTATCCCTGGGTATCTGTAATACACTTAAGAAACTCACAGATTAAAGTGTGCACCCATTGTCTCTCATTAGATGTCAATGTTTAAGAGTGACATTACATCTAGTTTATAGGTCTGAGTAAGTCCTCTAAAGACCTTAGTGTACTTAGCAGGATCATCTGAAAATTTTCCTAGCTCTTGCCTGATCTATTTTAGGTCACTGAGAGAAAAGGGGCAAATGAACTCAGATAGTTCTAAATTCCCTATTTACTTCCTCTAAAGGATATTGTCCTTGAGCTTGAACAAAATCAGCTAAGTATGCATACAGCCTCATGGAGGCTTTAATTATGGCTGGCCTAGAAGCTCCACTCTCAGGACCTGAAGGGCTAGTAGGGCATGGATTTGGTATTTTTAAAGATTTGACAGTGCAGCACCCTGGGAGGCTGAGGTAAAAGGATTGCAAGTTCAAGCCCAGCCTGGGCAACCTAGTGCCTTAGTGAGACCCTGTCTCAAAAATAATAAAAAGGGGGGCTGGGGATGTAGCTTGGTGTGAAGACTCTTGGTTCAATCCCCAATTGCCCTCCCTACCACACACATAGAAGATTTTTTTGACGGTGCCTGGGTTTGATCCCCAGTACCAGCAGAACAAAACAAAATGTCACTAAATATGTGACAGTAAAGGGAAGAGATGACAGTAATGGGAGGGAAAAGTAAAGCTAAGGGGTTTTTTGTTATTTTGCTTTTATTGGCCAAAGGTATGGATTTCAGGTTGTTTGAACCCAGGGAAGGGAATTCTTGGAGAGGGGAAGAGTAGAGATGCAAAAGGAGTGAGATGACAGAAGAAAGACCCTGAAAAGAAGAATCAAGAGCCCAGGCCTTTCGGACCATAGAAGGGGACCTCATCCTTGGGTCAGGTGAGGGGATCTATGAGGTTCTTCAATTGCCAGTCTTATTCAATGGTTCTCTTTTTCTTTCTTCTGTGAAATGAGTAGTGGAGACATTTGCTGAGAGAGAGGAGTATAAAAAACATATGATGACTAGAGTTTGCCCTTGTGATAGCCAAAAGTAATTTATAAGATTTCTAACCATCACTGAAAGTCTAACTCAGGTTTTTTACTTTCTCCTGAGAGCAAGAACAGAGAAAGCAGAGTTCTAAGATCATTTATACATTTGATAAAAGTGCTACAGAGACAGTGTTACCAAATGACGGGTCCTGGGGGAATTTTTTCCAGGTTTTTGGTGTCCTAAACAAAGAACTGGACAAGACACACAGAAAAGGCAGTGGGGATGTATATTTATTGGAGGTGAAAAAGAAGTATGCTCTGCACAGTGAGAGTGGGCTGGTGAATGGACCTACAGTGAGCACAAGGAAAAGGGGCAGGGCTCTCTTGTATCTGGAATTTCTGGGTTGGCTTCTCCCTCATGCAGATAAGGCATTTGGGATGTTTGTCCTGTCAAAAACTCACTTGGCCTGGTGCCACATTTAAACTGTTCCGTCAGAGACTTGTTTGGCTTTGTGGAAGAAGTGAAAATTCTGGTTGGTTTTGTGTTCAGTGCTCAGGAGCTGCAGAGTCATCCCGGACCCATGTGCCTGTGCCCTGGGTCTCCACGACTTTAACAGATCCCGCCCAGCTGTTTGACTGGTTTTGTCCCAGCCCTAAACTTCTCTCAACAAGACTTGTTAAGACAAGTGCCTGTCCCAGAGGGAGCACATGGGGCCCTTCTGTCCCTCTGCCTTCTGCTGCTGGAGGACATAGCAACTAAGCATCCTCTGGGCGTGGCTAACTACTGTCCTTTGCCTCTGTCCCGGGATCCAACCACCTCCATTTACTTGGGATGGGAGGTTGTAGCACATTCGGCCTAGGATACAGTTCTCCAGGAATGGGCCGCAGTGTTATCCTGATATCATTACAGATACTGGCATCTCCAGAAAACCATTTAATACCAACAACTATGACATCTTAGCTATAGTAGTAGAATCAGTATCAATTATAGCATCAAAGACAAACTGAATTTTGTGTGTGTGTGTGTGTGTGTGGGTACCGGGGGTCGAACTCAGGACCTCGTGCTCGCCAGCAGGCACCCATGCCGCTGAGCGATATCATCGGCCCTTTTTTCGTATGTCGGTACCGGGAGTCGAACTCAAGACCTCACGCTTGCCAGGCAGGTGCTTATGCCGCTGAGCCATCTCACCGGCCCTGACAAACGGAATATCGACAAACCCTAAGGGCCAATAATGTACCAGCTTTGACCGTAGAAAAAGATCTATAATTATAGTATGAACACTAAGACAAACAAAATATTGATCTATAGTAAATATCTACTAAATGGGACTTTACTAACAATAGAACAGTATTGAACATTAGTGTAAAGTTAACTAGCTACCTAAAGAATCAGAAAGCTTAGTAGTTGTACTAGTAAAGGGAGAGGAGCTGGGGAACCAGAGAATGAAAAAAAGTAAAATTTGAAAAATTAATCAATGGGACATGAGAAAGAGGAGAGAAAAGTGAAATACAGGGTCCTATTGAGGAGTAAAAGGAAATTAATAATGTTAGAAAACAGTTGCAGGAAAGAGAAAACAAGAAAAAGAAATAGCAAAATTCAGGAAATAAAAGATAAGGAGGAAAAGAATTGAAAGGGAAAAAGAGAAAAAGAGAAAAGAAACTAAAAGAGAAAAAATGTCCCAAAAAATGGAAAAAACTCAAACCCCCCAAAAATATCTGATGAAGGAAAGAAAATAAAAAACTTGAAAAAAGTCAAAAACTATTTTTCTTTTTGAATGAGTGGTTTCTTTCCAGGATCTGCAGTCTTGGAATCCAGCCAGTCACAGTTTTCTTCCTCCAGCTCTAGGTCCTTTTCGAGGTGCCCTCCCAGCACCAGAGGCCCTCTGTCCATTCACCCCACCGTGGTTACCCTCCGAGCCAAGGCATGTTCTTGCTCACACTAGTAGATGGGAAACATGATCAGTCCTCTGATTTCTGCTGGATGTAGTCCAAGTTGTGGAGGTTCAAGTGGACCCTTGGACTTAATGTTGACACTCATGAGATCTGGTTGCCCCCTACAAAGAACAGGCCTGCTCCCTCTGGCAGTGGCCTCCTGTGGGTGTCTCAGCTCATCACTATGAGGGGGGCAGTAACACTGGAGCTTCTGAAGTTGCTGGCTGGGTCCATACTTTCTCTCTGGTTCTGCTGGCTTCTGGGCTTACCTTACCTCCCCGGGCATCGTCTTCATCCAGGAGCAGGTCGGCTGGTTAGTCTGCACCTCTACTGCTCTGTGCCAAGGGAAAGCAAAATGTACAGCTGGCTTGGCATTGGTGGATGGTCACACCCTTGCATTAGGGGTGCTGTGTGGCCAGTGCAGGGCTGCTTGCTTGCATTGGGAGGGCACCCCTGTTTTTAACCAAACATGAAATTGGAGGCAGTAACCACCCTATGTTATTTCACTCTCAGTTAACATGACCTCTGCCTCTGCTCTCTGGCACTGGGCTTAGACAGTGGTTTCCACCCCTCATCAGGGAATTCTTGTGATTCTTTAGTGAAGCCTGAATATTTTCCATCTTAAATATTGAGATGGTTAAAATGACTATTCTTAATGAAGTTTTCTTTTTGCTTTTGTTGACATCAGTGTGCTGTGATTCATTGTATTTTCAATTGCCTTAGTCAAACAAGAATTGAATTTCAGTTATGTTAAGTTCTTTGTTTTTCAATACAACACCAAAAGGAGCTTATTTTGGGGTCAAGAGTATAAAAAGAGGGCCGGTGAGGGCCGGTGAGATGGCTCAGCGGCATAAGCGCCTGCCTTGCAAGCGCGAGGGCCCGAGTTCGACTCCCGGATCCCACATACGAAAAAGGGGCCGGTGATATCGCTCAGAGGCACGGGCGCCTGCTGGTGCGCGAGGTCCTGAGGTCGTCCCCCCGGTACCCACAAAAAAAAAAAAAAAAAAAAAAAAAAAAAAGAGGGCCGGTGAGATGGCTCAGCGGCGTAAGCGCCTGCCTTGCAAGCACGAGGGCCCGAGTTCGACTCCCGGAACCCACATACGAAAAAGGGGCCGGTGATATCGCTCAGTGGCACGGGTGCCTGTTGGCACGTGAGGTCCTGAGGTCGTCCCCCTGGTACCCACAAAAAAAAAAAAAAAAAATATAAAAAGAACTATTATGCAATGTTTGCTTCTCTTTCTATTCAAGTATGAAATATGTAGAAATTTAGAGGAAACAATTAGAATACTTGGGAATCAAGTGTCAGGATATAAATACAAGAAATTTTCATGTGGTTTTCTGTTTGCTTGTTTTTTGATTATCCATTAAAATATGTGTGGAGCTCATGGGCCCAAGGTTCTAACAAAATTTAAGTAGAAGCTGATGGAAATAGAAGCCACCGCAGAACCTGCTCCCCAGGCTCTGATGGCCAGCCCTGCTTGCTTGCTTGTAATTTCTTGGACAGGTTCCTTCTTTTATTCAGCCAGGGCACAAGCTGTTCTATTAGGCTGAAATACTACTTAGTCATCCTTTGGAATTTAGCTTAGAGGCCACTTCCACAGGGAAGCCTTGGATCTCCCCGCTCCCCCCCCACCCTGTAGGTGGGTTTAGACTGTCCTGGCACCCTGTACTTTTTCCTTAGAGATTACATTACATTTGCCCTATGAGTGCAGGGACCATGTCTAACTTATTCAGAGCTCTTCCAAGTACTAAGAGCAGACTACATAGTAAGTGCCCAGTAAACAGTATGTGTCAGTTAAATAAAAAGTGGGGGTGAGTGGTCGCTAGGTGTGTAGCTCAGAGGTAGAGCACTTGATTAGCATGCATGAGGCTTAAGGGCTCAGGGTTCAATCCTAAGCACCACAAAAAAGAAATGTTGAATAAAGTCAGCATTTATTAAGTGCCAGGCATATCACCACTTCATTACTCCTCACTATAACCCTTTAGGTAGAGATTATCCCTATTTACAGATATGGAAAACTGAGGTTAGAGAAGTAATTTGCCCAAGGTCAGAGAGCCAACAAATGATACTGTAGAGACTGAAAAATTGTACTTCTGTTACAGCAAAATAACAAGATAGATTCACTCACAGGAAGACAAGATTCGAGAAACAAATGAATTCTTTAATTGATGCCGGCCGGGGACAGCAGAAGCTGACCCCGAGCTTTTGTGTCCTCCTCCTTAAATACACTTTTGGAGGTCTTACAAAGTCCTTGGTTGCCATGGAAACTGTAATTTTTACTATATCACCTCTCCGGAAAGTTTTTAAGGTTCTTTAACATCTGGCCAATTAACACTGGGGATGGGGTAGCAGGTATCACCCGTGCTACTCCTTTCTTGTGGTTTTATGGCCGTAAGATAGTGATAAGAAAACCCATTTTGTTTGTGATAGCACCATCTGTTTCTCTTCTTTGAAGTTTATGGCTATGGAAAGGGCAGTAGGAGTAAAGTTCAACTAAAAGTTTCTACCTATTAGTTAAATTCAGAGGTTAAGAAACTAAATGAAAATACTCTTGCCCTAATACTTCCATTCTCCTAGGGTCCTGATTCAGTCTGAGAATTAAATTGACATTAATAAGAGAAAAGTATAATATAAGGGGATCCCTCAAAAACAAATAGAGACCCAAAGAAGCAGTTAGGATCCCTTGACTTACACTGAACTGGACAGAGCAGTAAAACGAAAATGTGCAAAGATGTTAGGCGAGGGTAATTAACAGGGTAGAGAAGCAGCAAGTAAGACAAGGATTAGTTCAACAATGCTTGTGTGAGAATTCCATCTTCTGCTTTTGAGCAGCAGCATAAAGGGCAAAGGAGTCTTACCCCTGATGTTTTTTGAGTAATTTTAACTCTATACGCCAGAATAGTGTAGTTTAACACTTTCAGCACAGCAGAGACTCAGTCTAGGTCACTTTAATGCCAGAGCTGGTGTTTCCTTTTGTCTTTTATTTTCCTTGTGACATGCAGTTATCCCATTGAAAATCCACACACCTCAGTATTGTATCATGTTATCTTCCATCAGAGAGATTAGATCAAAATCCATCAGTGGGCTAATGATAGGCATTTGTTGTGTGCCTTCTCAGCATCTATTCCTCTCATCCCAGTCACAGGCCTTGTCTTCATTAGGAAGATAGCCTGGTATAGTGGCACACGCCTGCAATCCCAGCACTTGGGAGGCTGAGGCAGGAGGATCACCATGAGTTCGAGGCCAGCCTGGACTACATAGCGAGACCCTGTCTAAAAACAAAACAACCCAGGAAGATTTACACTTCCCTTTCTCAGTCCATGTGCTGTGGTGTGCTCAGCCCCAGCGAGAAAGCTCTGACCTATAGTGAGCCAAGCAGCATAATCTATCCCTACCATCTTTTTTTTTTTTTTTTTTTGGTACTGGGAATTGAACTCAGGACCTCACGCTAGCCAGGCAGGCATTGTGCCACTGAGCTATATCCCTGGCCCTATTCCTACCATCTTGTGACTTAGTATTGTCAGTTGGGGCCAATTTATGCTCATCAGGACTTTAGCTGGAGTTTTTGTGAAAGTAGATTTACTCTTTCCGACTGGCCTTGGGCCCTGGAAGCATGAAGACTGCAATGTCTTCTGCCAACTTGTTAACCTAATAGGACAAAGAAGGAGGGCAGAGATGACCCTAAAGCTCTGGCTCCTGATAACATTTCCTGAGCCCTGCTGAAGCTGCACCTGAGGTTTTCTGCCCTTGTGCTTTTCATCAATTTGAGTGTGTAAAGTCCTTTTTCAGTTTAAGCCTCTTTGGATTGCGAGTTTTGTTACTTGCAATCAATGGAATTCTGAGAAACATATTTTCCCACCCCCCCCTTTCTGTTTTGTTATACTGTCTTTAGTCATTTCATGGGGCTCTTAGGATAACTAAGTATGTGTTGTCTGGGCCTGAGAATGGACACAGTTAGAAGATATTATGGCAGCAATGCTTATCAAAGCAGATATTGTGGCTTAGGGAATCAGGGCTTCTAAAATTTGTAGAGTAATTGTAAGAAACATCATTTATTAATATCTCAATCCTTCAGTTTTTTCTAATCAAAAGTCAAGGTGAAGGCTGGTGAGATAGCTCAGCGGCATAAGCACCTGCCTGGCAAGCGCAAGGTCCTGAGTTCGACTCCCGGTACCCACATACGAAAAAAGGGCCGGTGATATCGCTCAGCAGCACGGGCACCTGCTGGTGTGCAAGCTCCTGAGTTCAACCCCCGGTACACACACACACACACACACATGGGCACCTGCTGGCGTGCAAGCTCCTGAGTTCGACCCCTGGTACACACACATCACACACACACCACACACACACACACACACACACACAGTCAAGGTGAAATTTGCCACCTCACTTAGGAGAGAATTAGTAAGAATGCACCTAGTACTTTGGTATTATCTTTTCACCAGGTACATCTGTGGCTTTTCATGTCTCTCAGTCACTAGATCCACCTCCCCAGTAGTGAAGTGGGTAGATGAAGGTGTTTCCTACTTTTGGGAGAACACAGAGGAAGGAGATTCACATTCCAGGACTCAGGAGACCTTAGGTAAGGACCTGCCCTCACTGTACCAACAACTGTATGTTCAAGAGGTAGAACAGAGCGCTTCCTATCTTCTTGCTTTGTACATTGTACGAATGAGAACTTTGCACTTAAACTTTTCAAAACCCATTGTGATCCTTCCAGTATTGCTTTTTCTAAAATCTACTTAGCGGTGTTTATACTTACCTAGCTGTAGGAAGAAAAATCTGAAAGTTTAGCTTAATTTTTAAAAATGAAGGCGTGGCCTCTCAGACACATTTAAAAAATGAAACCAAGCTGGAAAAGACATAAACTATTTCATTTACTTCCATTCCTAAAATGAATGTGAATGTATTGTTGACTTGACATTTAAAATAGTACTTTTGCAAAATAATCTCAGAAAATATATTTGTTAAACTACATGCAAACTATTGATGAAGATCCTATTAAATCCTCTGAACAACCTGTCACTTCTTATCAAAAGCACTTGTGATGATTTTTACGGTCTCCATAATTTCAAAGAACAAAGAAATCATCTTGAGATGAGTAGAATTTAATATGAATAACCCAAAATATACTTGTCTCCTTCTTTACAGATTCATGAGTTGACTGATTTTTTTAGGGGTTCTTACATAGTATACCTAATTATACAAGCTTTTCCTAATTACAATGGCCTCTTTCCTTGCCTGCAACATATTATAATTCAGTAAAGTATGTGCTAGATAATAAGGAAAATGAACTCGAGAGCCTTAACTTCCTCAAATAGTTCTATGTGTCTAGTATGTGTCTGTATCGTCTTCATCTTACATCTTAAGGGCTGGAATGCAGGAAAATGAATGGGTGGAGCACTGGAATGAAAGACATAATGCAGGGCAGAACTGCATGTGACAGGTTAGCACATTAACTCTGAAAACCAAACCAGTGACACTAAGAATAACAAATAGGTTCACATTTCTTTTTCAGGAAATTGGCACTATTTCAACTTGGATTTTCAATTAGCCTGTATTTCTTTGTTCAGCTGGTGAATTATTAAGGTTTTTTCCCTGCTCCCCTTTCAAAGTCTTATTTTGAAGTGATTTAATGGCTTTGTAGTACCAAGCTCTGAAAGAGATGGTGAAATTAAAATCTGATGGGTAACAATTTAAATAAGATAATTGGAAAAATTTCCAAGTCACTGAATGAAGTAAGGTTTGGAGATAATGGTGGACTTCAATTACGAAGGCCCATTTTTTCCTTTGAAGGGAGATTTCAAAGGTTTTGTTGTTGTTTGTTTATTTATTTTCATTTGGTTTGGTTTGGTTTTGATTCTTTGGGAGACAAAAGAAAATGGCTAAATAGGCTATAACAGAAACCTTTAAGGATGAATTCAACTTTACCTAAAAACAAGAGTTTCCCTTTTCCCAGTTACTGTTGTAACTGTAAAGCTACAGCAACTCTCCACTGGTTCCCACGCTATTTCACAGCGAATCCATAGATGTGAGGGCGCACCAGCACCCAGGACAGCGGGGCCTGCAGGTGCTGCAGCCTCAGCTTGGAGAAGCCAGCCTGCTCCAGGGTCTTCCAGCTCTCCCTGGTCAGGCTGCAGCCATCAAACACAAGGTGCCAGGAAGGATCCAGGACCTGTTGCCAGAAGTAATTCCATGTTGAATGCTCTGCTGCCACATGCTCCATGAAATAGAAAGCCCCTCCCTGAGAAAGAAAGAAAAAACTTTCAAGGATTTTGGTTTGGAGAAAACAGATTTATAAAATGACTGAAGCTTCAGATTTCAGTGGCCCCAGACACCAACTTTCTGAGAAGACATGGATAAAGTAAAACTTGGTAAGACACTGTTTGGGTCACTAGTTTCAACTTCTGTCAAGTATTGCATAGAGCTGACAACTTAAAGCAATTAACATTTATTTTCTAGTCAGAAGAGTAATCCATAATAGCTAAAAACTGTTTGTTTGTTTGTTTGTTTATTTGGAGACTGGGTCTTTCTTCATAGTGCAGGCTGGCCTTGAGTTCACTATGTAGCCCTGACTGGCCTCGAATTCACAGCAATTCTCCTGCCTCAATTTCCCAAGTGCTGTGATTACAGGCATATACCACCAGGCCCAGCTACAGTAGCTAAAATTTAAAGCACTCATTGCATGCCAGCTGTTGTCCTTAATGCTTAAATGAAAAACTGACTTAATCCTCTCAACAATACTATTGGCTAAGTTATTAGTATCATCACTGGTCGTAAAGAAAATGAGTAACTTGCCCAAAGCGACATGGCTAATAAATGTCAGAAGCAAGCTTTGAGCCTGAGCCATCTGTCTGCACGGGCTGGCAGTATCACTTTAGCAACATATATATTTTAGAAAGTTCAGAAAATACAGAAAAGTTTAAGAAGAAAAATAATGAGCTACTATTCTATCACCTAGGGAGAACTACTGTCAAGATTTATTGTGCATGTGGATTTGTATATTTGCCTTAAAATTTGAACTTTAATATACATTGTTGTATTTATATATTTGAATATTATTCTAAAACATAATTTAAAAATCTTTTACACAATATGTGATACCACTGAAGGTGCCACTGCTTATTTAATCATTTTCATTTAGGTTCTTTCTGATTTTTTCACACTGTAAATACTGTTATAGTGAACATTCTTACAAATTATAACCATCTTGATAACTATCTCTGGTTATTGCCAAACAAGTAATTCTGATTTTAAAAAATGGAACTGCAGAGCCAGTGGTATGTTCCTTTTTAAGATCATTGGTTTGGGGCCGGTGAAATGGCTCAGCAGCATAAGCGCCTGCCTGGCAAGCATGAGGTCCTGAGTTCGACTCCCAGTACCCATATACAAAGGAAAAAAGGGCCGGTGATATCGCTCAGCGGCACCAGCGCCTGCTCGCAAGCACGAGGCCCTGAGTTCGATCCCTGGTACCCACAAAAAAAATAAATAAAATCATTGGTATAAAATTTCAAATTATCCATTGGAAATGTTGCATCACATTTATTCTCAAGCTACAACGGATGTAAGTGTGCATTTCCCATAACCAGTTACTCATCACTTTAGAAAAATCTCTGTCAATTTGATGGACAAGATGATATTTTGTTTTTAAAAATATTTATTTTTTAATCAACTTATTATTTATTTATTGGTACTAAGGATCAAACCCACAGGGCCTTCTCACTAAGCTACATACCCAGCCTGTTTTTAATTTTTTTTTTTTTTAATTCTGAGACAAGTTCATAAATTGCCCAGGTTGGGCTCCAGGTTGGGACCTCCTGCCTCAGCATCCAGGGTGCTGGGATTACAGGCATGTACTACCATGCCCAGCTTTAATATTCTTAATTAGGTATAAAACCTTTAGGTGAAGCTTATTGGTTACTGGGATTTCTTCTTCCCTAACTTGTGTGTTGATATCTTTTGTTATTTTTCTCTTAGATGTACTGGCTTTTTCCTTACTGATTTTATTATAATAAGATTATACCACAATCCCTTGCTCTTGGGTTGGAAGAACCAACATAGTGAAAATGGCCATACTTCCAAAATTGTTATACAGATTTAATGCAATTCCGATCAAAATTCCAACAACATATCTCACAGAATTAGAGAAAACAATCCTAAAATTCATCTGGAACCAGAAGAGACCTAGAATAGCAAAGGAAATTCTGGGCAACAAAAGCAAGGCAGGGGGCATGACAGTCCCTGACTTGAAATTATACTATAAAGCTACTGTGATAAAAACAGCATGGTATTGGCAAAAAAACAGACACAAAGATCAATGGAACAGATTAGAAGATGCAAAAACAACTCCAGACATACTAAGCCAACTTATCTTTGACAAAGGTGCCAAACACATTCACTGGAAGAAAGATAGCCTCTTTAATAAATGGTGCTGAAAAAATTGGCTCTACACATGCCGAAGATTAAAATTAGACCCATATCTTTCACCGTGCACTAAACTAAATTCAAAATGGATCAAAGATGTAAATATTAAAACAGAAACATTAAATCTCCTGGAAAATAGAATAGGTAAAACTCTTGAAGACATTGGTATAGGCAAAGACTTTATGAATAAAACCCCAGTGGCACAGGAACTATCACAAAGAATCAACAACTGGGATCTCATCTTATTAAAAAGCTTTTGCACAGCAAGAGAAACCACCAACAGAGTGAAGAGACAACCCACAACGTGGAAAAAAATGTTTGCCAGCTGTTTCTTAGACAAAGGATTACTATCAAGAACATACAAAGATTGTTACCCTCATATTATGTTGTTTCGAAAATTTGTTCTTTTTTTGATTTGTTTTGTTTTTTCTTCTCTTTAAAATAAGGAAAAAAAAAAAAAAAAAAAGAACATACAAAGAACTCAAAAAATCAGACCTCCCAAATTTAAAGACCCAATCCAAAAACGGGCATCTGAGATGAATAAACACTTCTCAGATGATGAAATACAAATGGCAAATAAACATATGAAAAAATGTTCAACATCACTAGTCATTCGAGAGATGCAAATGAAAACAACACTGAGATTCCATCTCACCCCAGAAAGAATGGCTATTATCAAGAAATCAACCAATAACAAATGCTGGAGGGGCTGTGGGGAAAAAGGAACCGTTCTCCACTGTTGGTGGGAGTGTAGACTGGTGCAGCCACTGTGGAAATCAGTGTGGAGATTCCTCAAAAAACTAGGACTGGAGGTCCCATTTGATCCAGCTATTCCCCTTCTGGGTATCTTCCCAGAAGAATTAAAAACATTGTACCACAGCGATATATGTGCACCCATGTTTATAGCAACACAATTTGTAATAGCTAGATCGTGGAAACAACCCAAATGCCCATTAACCGAGGAATGGATAAAAAAGATGTGGTATTTCTACACAATGGAGTACTACTCAGCCATAAAGAAAGATAAACTGGAAACTTTTATAGGTAAATGGATACAACTTGAGAAAATACTCACAAGCGAATAAACCGGATGCACATTTGTAAACATCGTATTGTCTCCCTAGTATAAAAATGCAATTTCACTGTGACTATTCCATTCCTTAGTCTTCTGTTTTTACCTAGCTTTTACATGGCTTAATCTTACACTGAGTAATGTTTTTCTCCAAAGGTATTTGTACATTCTCTAATGCTTGAGTTTGTTAATACATGAGAATGTTTACTTGTTGTCTTTAAAAATAAATAAATTAAAAAAGTTAAAAAAAAAAGATTATACTACAAATCTTTTCCCAGTTTGCTGTTTACCTTTTAACTACTTTTTGCCGTTATTGTTACTTCTACTACTTTTATCTTTTTTAAAACCTTTAACTCACCTGCAGACTTCCTCAGGCATTGCCTCACAAGCCTATAGGAGCACCAAAGACTTCTAGCAGGAGAGCTGGAAGCACTCCATTGACCGAGTAGCTGTGTTTTATACTTTTGTATCATTTTCATAAATATGTATATGATAAATGAAAATGTTGATTTATCTAAAAGCATTATTGAATTCATGGTGAGATTCTGTCATTAGGTATTTTTATTTTAAAAAGAGAAAACAATAAAAACGATGATACAGAATTTCAAAACAAGATAATGGAAAATTAACAATGGTTAATATATTGCATATTGTTATCTTCAAAGTAGTTGCCCCAGATTACAAGATATAGGCATGAAAAATTGATCAAGCAATGTAAGCACAAACCATTCTTTTCAATGAACTAATAGAGATAAGTAGTATAATTATCTATCTTGTGTGCGTGTATGTATTTATATATATTTTTCCCTTTTTTCTTTACTCCTTTCCCCCATTCCAGTTGTTCTTTCCTTTTGAGCAGTTTCTTCCCCTTTCATGTTCACAAATATCTATTGTGTATTTTGGATCTTATTTACTCATTCATTTTTTTACACTAGGGAGACAATATGATGCTTACACATGTGAGTCTGATTTATTTCACTTATGAGTATGGTCTCAAGTTGCATCCATTTAATTAGGTATTTTATTCGACCAGTGAGGCTAAGTGTAAATTACTGCCTGGTGAGAATGAGTACCTGCTACTTCCATCTGGGATGGTCCCTATGGGTCAAATACAAGCACCACGGACCCTATTGCAGATTACTGGAAGGTCTTCAGAATTTTTTACCTACCTTCCTCGCAGGAAGTAAGGAAAAAGGAATCTGGCTATCACTGCCAAAGATTGCGGGGGCTGTCACGCTCATCTCAGCCCCTTTCACAACCTTATCTTGGCTAACATAGGGAGTTTGGTGATGGAGTTTCCCTAGATTATGTGGGTAAATATAAGTAAGACCTGGGTTCAGGAATAGAAAACTTGGAATTTCCTGATTTAAAGGAAAATTAGAAAAGATTGTTAGTATATAGGAAAAGAGGAGATAAAGGAGGAGGGAGAGGTTTGGATAGGTTGGTTTTGCCCTCTGGGTTATACATATTAAACTAGAGATGCCTGGAGTCATCTAGGAGACTGACAGGTGTGGGGTCAGAAGAGACCTGAGGTAAATATTTAGATTTGGACACTGCATCTATGTGGTAGTTGAAAACACTGGCAGGTCCAAGTATATACACTTGCCTGGAAGTATAGATAAGAGAAATGAGAGCCGAGAAGCTCCATGTCTAGGGTAGGGGAGAGGAAGAACAGCCTGAAAAGATGGTGGAAATGGTGAAGTCAGAGAGACAGAAAGCTCCCCAGTAAAAGCACCATGGTGCAGCAGCAAGAATATTTTCATTTAAGAGACCTATTAGCTGTGTAGCTTTAGCAAGTTTCTTAACTTGCGAGTCTGTTTTCTTGTCCCTACACGAAGGTAATAAATATCTGCCTTAAAGAACTGTTGTGAGGGTTATGTAATAATGCTCCAGTTTCCATGCAGTACAGAATGGATGGTTTATAGGAGCAAAGGAAGATTGCCTAGAATATGATCCTTTTAAGAATTAAACGTATTATCAGTGCTATAAAATGGACCTGGCTTGCAGGGGTTTTGTGGGATTAGTTAAGCAAAACATCGACTAGTGTGCCAGTGAGTTCTCAGGCCTAGGACAAAGAAACTCAGCATTTGAGCATGAGAGTTCGTCCTTCTTATTCACTGATTGATATTGGCTTATCCTTGGGCCAAAGATAGGGCTATATTATGCCTCTTAACCTATCTTCAAGTCCTTTTCTTATTGAGGAACTTCCTCTATTTAAAAATAAAACTGAGGGGAGGAAATAAGAGAAGAAAAAAAGGGAGACAAATTTTTTGTAAATAAGAGGGGAAGAGGGGTAGAAGGGAGAGGGGAATAAGAAAAAAAGCAGCAAGATACACCATGATGAATGTTATCATTATATATATCTGAAATATACCAATAAAAAAAGTTGAAAAAAAAAAAAAACTGGAGATTACAGAAAATCCCTTTCCCTAGAACAGTAAACTGAAATGTTAAGATACCCATCCTTTATTCAACTTCGTTCAAAATAAAACAGTTTTAACACAGTTTTTTTAAAAAATAAAGGTAATGTGAAAATTACATAGAAGTATGAAGATTTTCAGGCTTTTCAGAAGGATATAAAATGAAAAGTTATTCTACCCTGCATCCAATGCCATTCTGAGGTAACTACTGAAATATTTCTTTTGTCATTTGTAGTAACACGTGCAGACATGTAAACCCTTTTTCCTCTCATACAGTGGGCCTTTCGCTCTATATTCTGTGCTTTAATTGCTTTTGTTCATTTAACATTACCTCTTGGGGATTTTTCCCTATCAACAGGGACTATGCTTGTTCTTTTTTTTTTTTTTTTTTTTTTTTTTTTTTTTTGTGTACCGGGGGGTCGACCTCAGGACCTCGCGCGCCAGGAGGCGCCCGTGCCGCTGAGCGATATCACCGGCCCCTTTTTCGTATGTGGGTTCCGGGAGTCGAACTCGGGCCCTCGCGCCTGCCGGGCAGGCGCTTAAGCCACTGAGCCATCTCACCGGCCCTGCTTGTTCTTTTAAATAGGGAAATAGTATTGCTTTATGCTATGTGACTGTTTGCTTGAACATCCTCCCACTGATGGACACACAGGTTATTTCCAGTTCGTGCTGTTTAATATTTTATATGATGGTAGTGAATATCCTTGCATATGGACACATTCTGTGTATTTGTACCTGTATGATGGATTCCTATTGGATAAAAGAGTATGTGCACTTTCAGTTTGGGTATGAAATGACCCTTCAGAGGCTTTTCCACCAGTGCGTATGAAAGCGTCCAGTTCCCCAAACGCACCTCAATATCATGTTGACCCTAAAAGTCTCTGGCAATATAGTAGGTAAAATGGTGCTTACTTTAGTCAGTTCTTTAACTATGAATGTGAGCATTTTTATCATATGATTGGCTATTTTGATTTGTATTTCTGTTACTCATACCTCTTCCTCTTTTTTCTTCCTGATTAAAAAATCACTGATCTTTTTAATTTGTAATGTCTTTTTTCTTTTAGTACTGGAGACTGAACCCAGGGCCTTCCCACTAAGCTACATACCAGCCATTCCCCTTCCCCCGCAACACCTTTTTGAGCCTGGGTCTTTCTGAGCTGCCCATGCTGGGCTTGAATTTCACAATCCTGCCTGAGCCTCCCAGAGTGCTAGAATTACAGGCAGGCACCACCACTTCCAGCTGTAATGTCATTTGACATGAGAGAGATTAACCCTTTGCTTATCATCCCTGGGAAAGTTTTTCCAAGTTTGTTTTTGTACTTAAACTTTGTTTATAGGACATTTTACTCTGCAGCAGTTTTAGAATTTTATCTATTCAGATTTATCAATTCTTCCCTTTACAATTTCTCCCTCTTTTTTTAATTCAACAATATCTTCTCTAGTAGCTTCCTGTTTAATGTTAGCATTCTCCTGCAATTGACAGGACCGCGTGGGGATAAGGCTGCACTAACCCCCCTCATGCCCTTTCACTCACCGGCCTCAGCACTCGGCGCACCTCGTGGAGGATCTGCTCCTGACTCTTCACGGAGCACAGCACAAGGGTGCAGACCACCACATCCATAGAGCCATCCGCCACCTGGTGCATGTTCTCACCGACACCCACCACGAAGCGCTCAAACTGTAAGTGTCGATTCTCAGCGATGCTCTTGATCAAGTACTTCTCAAAGTTGGGGTTGGGGTCAATACAGGTCACCCTGCACTCAGGCGGGTAGAACTTGAAGTTGGCCCCAGTGCCACAGCCCAGCTCCAGCAGGGAGAGCTTCCCTGAGGGGCCTGCAAACTCCTGCAGGTTGCTGAAGAGCTCCCGCTTCTTGCTTGCCATTTGTTGGTTGTATGTCACAGTGAACCTCGACAAGAAGAAGGGAAACCATTGTTTGCAAATCCAGTTCCATAAGCCCAGAAAATTCAGCAGGTACATGGGAAGTAACAGGATGTAGATGACCAGCTGAAGGACAAAGATAACGAATGCCATCTTCTCAGATGAGGGAGAGAAAACAGCCACAGTCAGAGAGGACTCCTTAATTACAGGAAGCAGGCTGCTACTGGCTGCCCTGCAGAGCCAATCAGCCGCAAAGACAGAACTTGCTGTGCTGGGAAAAACGCAGCTCCAGTCAGATCGTGTGCAGGACGCTCCTTTGGCAGAATTAAGGCGTTGGGCAGGAGTTGGCTAATGGCTTGAACGTTGTTTAGTGAGAGGAGAATGTTCCCAGCTTTTCCCTAGGAAGAAGGTTGATTACAGCCCTTTAGTCCAGATCTGCTTCCTTTTCTCTCTCGCTGTTTTCCTGCTCGAGTTTTCTTATGCACAGTGTACTTCCAGCCCACCCTGATTCTCTGATCCTTTACAAAGGAACCAGTCCATGAGTGGAGCCCGGTTAGAGCACAGCATTAGGCCAGTGCCAACCCTCCACTTAGTTTCCCTGTCACACTTCCGCCACCCCTCACCCCACCCTCCTCCAGCTGTTTTTCAAAAAGGAAATGAGAATTCCTTTTGCATTCTGGGCTGAGGCTCAGATAGTAACTCAACAGCGAGCTTATTGTTAAATCACTGTTTGGGCTGCCCATCTTTTTTTTTTTTTTTTTTAATATGCAGGTACCAGGAGTCAAACTCAGGACCTCACACTTGCCAGGCAGGTGTTTATGCTGCTGAACTATGTCACCAGCCCCAAGGCTGCCCATCTTTAAAAAGCAAGTGTCCAACTTTAAATTGCGTTTGACTACTGTATTATTCAGCTGATTCAGAAGAATACAGTTGTGCCGGGGGCAGTAGCACACACCTGTAATCCTAGCACTTGGGAGGCTAAGGCAGGATTACTACGAGTTTGAGGCCAGCCTGGACTAAGTAGGGAGACCCTGCCTCAAAAAATACATATAGGGCCGGTGAGATGGCTCAGTGGCTTAAGCGCCTGCCCGGCAAGCGCAAGGGCCCGAGTTCGACTCCCGGAACCCACATACGAAAAAGGGGCCGGTGATATCGCTCAGCGGCACGGGCGCCTGCTGGCGCGCGAGGTCCTGAGGTCGACCCCCCCGGTACCCACAGGAAAAAAAAAATACATATATAGTTCTCAGAATATTCACGTTTGGCACATCAGGCCTCAGGAGGCCTAAGGATTCAGAAAATAGTTGCATGTATCTGTTTTTAACAAGAAAACCTACATGTGGTATTTTTATACAATGGAGTACTACTCAGCCATGAAGAAAGATAAACTGGAAACTTTTATAGGTAAATGGATGCAACTCAAGAAAATACTCACAAGCGAAATAAACTGGACGCACATTTGTAAACATCATATTGTCTCCCTAGTATAAAAATGCAATTTCACTGTGAAAAATTTTTTTAAAACAACAGTAACATTAATTTTTTTAAACTGGGTGGTAGATGCAGGGACCATTTCATTGTTTCATTTGTTTTACCCTACACATATTTTACAGGTATTCTATTAATTGCCCCCCCACCACTTTTTTTGTTTTCCTTGCAGTTCTAGGGATTAAACCCCCAGGCCTTTTGCATGCTAAACAAGCACTCTATCACCGAGCTACAGCCCCCACCCCCAGCCCTTTTTATTTTTTATTTTATTTATTTATTTATTTTTATTTTTTTTATTTTTTATTTTTTTGTGGGTGCCGGGGGTCGACCTCAGGACCTTGCGCGCCAACAGGCGCCCATGCCGCTGAGCGATATCACCGGCCCCTTTTTCGTATGTGGGATCCGGGAGTCGAACTCGGGCCCTCGCGCTTGCAAGGCAGGCGCTTATGCCGCTGAGCCATCTCACCGGCCCTTTATTTTTTATTTTGAGATGGTTTAAGTATCAGGCTGGCCTTGAACTTGTTATCCTCTTGCCTCAGCCTCCTGAGTAGCTTGTATTATAGGCATGCATCACTCACCTGGCTCCAGCTCCAATCATTTCTTTACAGGACAGTTTCTGCCAGGGTCAATAATTCCCTGATCAACAAATAATGTCATTACCAACCCCTTTGCAGTTTATTTTTTTAATTCAATTTTTATCGTACTTGTGTGCAGTACATGAAGTTTACAGCTGTCTTAAGGAGAAGGTATAGCCATGTGTGGCACATGCCTGTAATCGCACACTTGGGAGGCTGAGGCAGGAGGATTGCTTGAAGTTCAACGCCAGCCTGAAATTCATAGTGAGACCCTGTCTCAAAAAAGGAGTAGGTGCATGAGATGCATATACACAGCAAAGCTTGATTTTTTTTAACATCCCCTTCCCTGTCCCACTAATATCCTTCTCCCCATCTCTAAGTCTGCTTTCCCCGTTTTCATTGTTGTTATTTTTAATTCATGTTTATGACATATAATGTTTACATTCATTGTGGGTATGCAGCACATGTAAGTACACGTCTTAAATCTTTTTTACTTCCTTTTTCCCCTCTCTCCTTCCCTTGCATTCATTCTCCTGGACCCCTTCCCATTTGTAAAGGATCTATCTCCTTGTTTCCTCCTATCCTTTATTTTGCTCTTTATTTGTACTTTGCCTTACTCAAGAGAGATATGATATGGTATTTAAGTTTGTATGTCTGATTTATTTCACTTAACATTATATTTTCCAGGTGTATCCATTTTCCTACAAATGTCTCAAATTTATTCTTCTTCATAACCAAGTAGTATTCCATTATATGTAGATACTGCTTTTTCTTTATCCATTTGTCTGTTCATGGGCATACAGGCTGCTTCCAGGATTTAGCTATTATGAATTGTGCTGCTATAAACATTAGTATTCATGTATCACTGTGGTATGATGTTTCTAGCTCTTTTGGGAAGATACCTAGAAGGGGAATAGCTGGGTCAAACGGAACTTCTAATTTTAGTTCTTTGCAAAATCTCTATACTGATTTCCATAATGGTTACATAGTTTACATTCCCACCAACGATGTGGGAGGGTTCCTTTTTCACCACAGCCATGCCAGCATTTGTTATTTTTTGATTTCTTGCCATTCTTTCTGGTGTAAGATGAAATCTTAGCATTGTTTTAATTTGCATTTCTCTGATGGCCAGAGATATTGAACATGTTTTCTTTTTTTTTTTTTTGTGAGTACCAGGGGGTCGACCTCAGGACCTCGCGCGCCAGGAGGCGCCCGTGCCGCTGAGCGATATCACCGGCCCCTTTTTTCGTATGTGGGATCCGGGAGTCGAACTCGGGCCCTCGTGCTTGCCGGGCAGGCGCTTAAGCCGCTGAGCTATCTCACCAGCCCTGAACATGTTTTCATATCTTTGTTGGGCTTTTGTACTTCTTCTGAGAAGTGTCTATTCATGTCTCTTGCCCTTTTGTTTTAATTGGGTCTTTTACTTTGAATGGTCCAATATTTTAAAGTTCTTTCTATATTCTAGATGTTAGTCTTCTATCTAAAGAATAGCTGGCAACAATTTTGTCCCATTCTGTAGATTGTCTCTTCATTCTATTGTTTCCTTTGTTATATAGAAGCTTTTTAATTTGATATGATCCCATCTGTTGATTCTTGCTGTTATTTCTTGTGCAACTTGGGCTCTGTTCAGAAAGTCCTTGCCTATGCCTATGACTTCAAGTGTTTTACCTATTTTATCTTCCACTAAGTTTAATGTTTCTGTTTTAATGTGTAAAGCTCTGATCCATTTTGATTCTAGTTTAGTACATGGTGAGAGATACAGGTCCGGCTTCAATCTTTTGCAGATAGATAGCCAATTTTCCCAGCACCATTTGTTGAATAGGCTGTCCTACCTCCAAGGTTTTCGGTGCCTTGGTCAAAGATAAAATAGCAGAATGTGTCTGGGGGTGTTTCTGTGTCCTCCATACTGTTCCACTGATCTGCACGTCTGCTTTTTGCCAGTACCATGCTGTTTTTATCATTCTTACTTTGTAGTATAACTTGATGTCAGGTACTGTGATGTCTCCTGCTTTGCTCTTATTGCCCAGGATTGCTTTTCCTAATCTGGGTCTCTTCTGGTTGCGTATAAATTTTAAGATCGCTTTTTCTAGTTCTGGGGGAAATGCTGTTAGTATTTTGATTGAGATTGTTTTGAATCTTTGTATCAGTTTTGGAAGTATGGCCATTTGCAGGGGGAGGTGTTTTGTTTTGTTTTGTTTTGTTTTGAGACAGGCTCTCACTCGTAGTTCAGGTTGGCCTCAAACTCAGCTTCCCAAGTGCTGGGATTACAGGCGTGTGCCGCCATGCCCAGCTTAGTATGGCCATTTTGACAATATTGGTTCTGCCTATCCAGGAACAGGATATCTTTCCATTTTCTCCCATCCAAGTACTAACCAGGCCCAACCCTGCTTAGCTTCCGAGATCAGATGAGACCGGGCGTGTTCAGGGTGGAGTGGCCGTAGATCTCTTTCCATTTTTTGATGTCCTCTTCAATCTCCTTCAGAGTACTGTAGTTTTCTTTGTAGAGGTCTTTCACTTCCTTGGTTAGGTTAATTTTTAGGTATTTTATTTTTCTTGATGTTGTATTGAATTTTTTTTCTTAATTTCTTTGTCATTGAGTTCATTATTGGTGTACATACATGTTATTGATTTTTGTGCATTGATTTTGTATCCTGCTACATTGCTGAAATTGGTTATTAATTCTAAGAGTTTCTGATGGACTTCTTGGGTCTTTTATGTAGAGAATCATGTCGTGTGCAGATAATGATAATTTGACTTCTTCCTTTCCTGTGTGTATCCCCTTTATTTCTTTCTTTTGCCTGATGGCTCTGGCTAATGTTTCAAGTACTATACAGAACAGAAGTGGTAATAGTGAGCATACTTGTCTTGTTGCTGATTTTAGAGTGAAAGCTTTCAGTCTTTCCTCATCTAATATGATGTTGGCCATGGGTTTGTCATAGTTTTTGTCAGATTCAAGTAAGGTCCTTCTATACCTACTTTCTTCAAAGTTTTTTTTTTTTTTTTTTTTATCATGCAAAGGTGTTGGATTTTGTCAAAAGCCTTTTCTGGATCTATTGATACAATCATGTGGTTTTTGTTCATGCTTCTGTTTATGTAGTGTGTTACATTTATCGATTTGCATGTGTTGAACCATTCTTGCAACTCTGGGATAAAACCTACTTGGTCATGATGTATGATCCTTTTGATGATGATCTGCATTGTTTGCCAATATCTTTTTTTTTTTCCATTTTAAATACTTTTATTATCTTATTTGAAACTATGATGAATTTTGAAAATGTTCCTCAAATATTACCTGGATGGAAGCAGGAAAACAAAAATCCTAAAGAAAAATAAAAATTAGAATTTGGAAAACTGCTTCCAAATCAAAGGACAGCTTCCCAAAATAAAGCCTTTTGAGAGTTCACAACGTGTAACTCCAAAAAGGCGACCTTTGCATCAGCTTCTTCATGAGTAACCTGATACATGGTGCTGCTAGATGGAGCAAGAGAAAACTTATGTCACCTTTTTTAATCTGCCAGGAATTCAGGTTTTCTCTCTCGGTGTCTTCTCCACCACCTGAGTATAGACTCTCGCACTCCATGCTGAGGTTCCAAGCAAGGTGAGCGTGAGAGCGGCTTCTCCAGACACTGCAGCCTTTATGTTCTGGACTCAGAAACCACACAGAAAGGGAAGCCAGACTAGGACCTAGCATAAAAGTCATTCGCCAAGCCTGCCTTTAGGATCTGAGGGTTAGTCAGAAAGGTATGTATACCTTTTCAGAGGTGCCAGCCAGAGTTTAAAAAAAAAGAGCCAAAATTAAATGTGCTCAGGGTCTACCTCTTACAACTAAGGGTTGAAGATGGACATTCTAACCTGTTTTGTGCTAAATTCAGAAGGCCAAATCAAGTTGTAATTATCTCCCCCACCCCAACAGGGTTGTACTACATCGTTGCCCAAGTTTGCTTTCACGTTCTGAGCTCAAGTGATCTTCCTGTCTCAGCCTCCTGAGTACAGGGTACTACAGGCATGCGCCACCATACCCGGGTCTGCATTGCTATTTTTAACATCAATGATGACTGACATTAAAGCTCTCTTTGGCTCTTTTTGGTCCTTTCTAATTTAATGAACATTTATTAAGTACAAGGTACAGCTCTAGGTATTGTGCAGGATATGAAGATTAACAACTAGGTTTTGACTTTAAACTGTTTGTCACCTAAAGGGAAAATACACATTGCAGTTGAAACTTTCCCCGAACTCTCTTTACAGTGGGGGTGGGGGAGGACAGAAAACCTTGAACCTTCAGAGAGTAAAAAAGCAGAGCGTTATTGCTGCTTTTTGATTCTGCCTCACCATGGCCTTTCACCACCCCATGCTGAGTAAGCACTCGTTAACAAATGCTTGCCTGCTGGGCTATGTTTAAAAATTTTTGAGGGGTACAGGTGAGTGACCCTAGGGCCTTCCCACTAAATTACATTCCCAGCCCTTTCAAAACTTTTGAGACAGGGTCTCACTAAGTACTTAAGTTACCCAGGCTGGGCTCAAACGTGCAATCCTCCTGCCTCCCAGAGTGCTAGAAGTATAGTGGTGCACTACATGCCAGCACAACTTTTAAACTTTGACAATGAACTTCTGGTTTGACTTTTTAAAAAACATATCTTTTCTACACTTTCATTCCCAGACTAGACTTATAACTAATCGTTTTATAAACTCTATTTTTATCTTTTTTTTTTTTTTGCCTATACTTTGTCTTCATATGTATCATTAATTCTTAAAAATCAGTGTTTTGAGTCCCCTTGGATATGTTATGTTAGGCTTCAAAGACTTGAAAAGAATTCTGGGTTGGTTGCCAGTTCTGTTGCATTGGCAGCAACACTCATTACTTTGGACAGCAAGCAGTGACAATGAACACAGCACCATGAGCACACCATTTATCTCGTTCACAGACAGAGCTGGAAGGTTGGTCCTGGATGGCTGCCTAGTCCTGGATGCTTTCAGGGGTCTCTTGATCTGGGGAAAGCCTTGTTTTGGAATAAATGTTTCAGTTGACACAGATGAGTAATGCCTCTTTAATATTTTTATAAACCACCCACTATGATTGTGTTAGTATTTATTTGATCTTTTATGTTCAGTAGTATTTATTTTATGAAAATATGTGCTTCAATGTTTGGTGCATATGTATTTTCCAGCATTATCTCTTCTTGTTGGAATATTCTCTTCTCTGGTAGAAAGTGACCTTCTTTGTCTCTTCTGATGAGTTTTAGCTTGAAGTTTACTTTGCCTGAGATTAGAATTGCTACCCCTGCTTGTTTTCAGGGTCCTGGTGCATGAAATGTTGTTTTCTGGCCTTGTTTTGTTTTATTTGGATTAGATGAGTTTCTTGAATGTAACAGACAGTTGGAAACTGTTTTTTAATACAGTCTGCCAATCTGTGTCTTAAATAGAGAGTTGAGGCCATTAACATTGAGAGTTATTACTGAGGTATTGATTCATTTCTAACATTTTGTTCTTATTTTTTTAATCTATTAGCCATGCTTGATGTATTCATTCCATCTATATTTTGTTTTGTTTTTTGCTTTATTCACTTCATTGTTTCTGACCAGAATATTTATGAATATTTTCTGAAGTGTTGGTTTGGTAATCATAATTGTCTTGATGGAGAAAAATCTCTTGATGGAAAATAGATGGAGAAATAAGGACATTTTGTGAAAATGAAGGAAAATTTTGCTAGATATGTTAATGTGGGTTGGAAGTTGTTTGGTTTTAGGGCTTCACTGCAAGCATTTTGCCCCTTAAATTTGTGTTGAGAAGTCTGCTATAATTCTAATAGGTTTACCTTTATATGTGATTTTTTGTTTTGCTCAGACTGCTTTTAAAATATTATTTTGGGTTTTTGTTTTTTTAGACATCTGGCATTTTAATTATGATGTATCTTAGCTTCTTTTTTATTATGGTTGGTGTTCTGTAATCCTCACTTGTAAGCTGAACTCTTCTCATATTTAGGAAGTTTTCTATTACGGTTTCTGTAAACAAATTAATTACTCCTCCTGTCTTCTAGTTTCTCTCTAACTCCAGTTAGCCTTAGGTTGGTCTTCTTAGTGTCACCTAGGAGCTGTTGTACTGTAAGGGAAAAATTTAAAATTTCAAATAGAAGCCTGCCAGAATGCCAGCCAAGACCAGGTGGACATGTCTGGACAAACCTGATAACAGAACATTCCCTTCTTTGTGTAAGCTTGAATAACAGGTGGCCTTACAATGTAACTTCAAATGTTCCTTTGTATAACCCGTCTTTACTGCCTTTGTATAACTAGTGGCCTTGTAATGTAACTTAAAATGTAACAGAACATTTCTTCCTCTGTATAACCCATGCTTTGTATAACTGATAGCCTTATAATGTAACCTAAAACGTTTAAACTCCTTTAGCAACGCATGATGTCACCCAACCCTCCAATCATATGCGCCCAATGTGCCTTTGTACCTCCCTGCTTACTTTCCCTTTAAAAGTCTTGAAGCCCTGGGCGGGGCTCTGGCTCTTTGGGAGAGATCCTAGTCAGAAGCCCACTGGTGTAATAAATGCCTCCTTTACCTCCTCGGTGCCGTTTCTTCCTGTGTTTGGCCTGTTTTCCACAACAGGATGAGATTTTCTTGTTCACTTACCATTTTTTCTGAGGCTTCTCTGAGTACTTCATCATGATATACCATTCTGTCCTTGATTTCAGAAACCCTGTCTTCACACTGATCAATTCTGCAATTTATGAATTCTATAGTTTTTTTTTTTTATATCTGGAATTTCTGTCTGGTATCTTTTCATCAATTCTATATCTTTGGAAAATTTGTCATGTTTTGAACCCTTTTGGTTAGCTCTTCCAATTTTTGTTTCCCCCAAATCCACACTGGTCATTCAGTGTGATAATTTCATGAACTTTTGGGTCATGTCCTCTTTTAACTCCCCAAGCTTCTCTCTTTTTAAATAATGTGTAGAGCTCCACTACCTAGTGTTTGCTTTCCTCTCCATGTGTGCCCTCTGGATTACCTTGGGAGATTTGGGGGCCTTGAAGGGGGTCTTTTGTTGCCTGTGTTCTCATGATCCTGTGTATATCTGTGTTTTGTTTTTGTTTTTTTATTCTGTCCCTTTTTTGGTGCTGTGGGTTGCAGTCCTGTAGGATAAGAAGAACTTGTAATGGATACCAAGATCTTTTTAGTAAGATACTGCCTTCCTGTGATGTGTTCTTAGTTTTATTTGTCCATAGATAGTATTTATCCTTTCAGCTATTGAAGTGAGTTACTTCTGGTTACAATAGAATAAACAGATCCAACCATACATTGCTTATATGTGATGGACTTTGCACTTCTACTTTTATCAATATTCTTTGCATCCTTTATTCAATTGTTATTAGCAGTTATTCTGTGATGTGGCAGGAGAAGTGGAGGGGAGAGATTGAGGTGTGGGTGAAAAAGGAGTGTAAGTGTGTAGGGGGTTAATAGGGAGAATACTGATAGGTGGAAAAATTAGATGTGGGGCAGGTTCTGTTAGAGAACTTTGAGTTGGATTGAAGGGTTAGTGTTGAGGGTTTTAAGAAGGTATTTGTGGGGTTGAGGACGGGATATAGAAGGGAGGTGTACTTTCAGATTGAGAAAAGCTATAAGACTACAGGAGTCTGTTGATAAATTTGTGCACCTGCGATGTGGAAAGAGAGAAGACGGGGCTCTATCTATATGAGAGAAGGAATAGTAAAGGGCAAGAATAAAGAGGACAGAGAGTATACACAAGAAAAGATAGTGACAGAGCAAAATATGGTGAACTACAAATTTGAAAGGAGGAATTTTAACAAATGGGAGAAAGAAGAAATAAAATAGTATTGCTACTGGAATTCAGGTTGGAAAAAACTAGATAGGGAGATGAGAAGAGGGAGATAACAGACACCACCTTAATCAGAGCAAAGGAAAAAATGCAAGACAAAACTAAACGAAAACGCAGAAAATATCCAGAGGGAACACACTTCAAATAGTGCAACCAGAGCACGTACATCTGATTCACACACGACCGCTTGGCCGGAAACACCACGTGTTTACACCATTTCCTTCTTGCCCTGATTGCGGACTGATTCTACGCAGCCGCACCAGTATATTGGCTCCCTTTCCTCGACCTGGCCTCCGGCGGAACCTGGTATTGAGCTGGGACCCACCCCACATGATGCTGGCATCTGCGGTCGGGCTCAGGAGCAAAACGAGGGACCGCAGAGTGGGGGGCATCAGCGGGGGCCCTCAGGGAGCCACAAACACGTTCATCGGCTGGGGAGTCCGCGGGGGCCGGCGGCGCTGGCGTGGAGCCGCGGGAATCAGCGACTCCCTCTGGGGAGAGCGCGCGCCTGCAGCCCCCCGCCGCCCTTCCTCCTCTCCGGCGGGCCAGGCTTTGGAAAGCGCGGCGTGAAGGTGCTTCCGGCCCAGGCCTACGGTCCCCAGCGCGCCCCTACTTGGAGGGCTCCCGGCTCTCTAACGGCTGCTCCCCAGGGGGGTGGCTGAGCGGTCCGACCGGCTGTACTGGCTGTTTCCGTTTCCCCTCCTCCACTGATTGAGTTCCTCGGTTCCGTATACGCGTATCTCTTTCCAATTCGTACTCTTACTCAGGGTGTCAGACCCTCCTGTACTATAGGGTGGGTACCTGTGGTTTCGTGGGTCTTCTCTGAGCGCTTCTGACATAGCTGCTCCTCTAGGCCGCCACGTTGAGAGTCCTTCCCCTTTACAGTTTAAAGCCATAAATAGCCGGGCGTGGTGGCGCACACCTGTAATCCCAGCAAGCAGGCTGAGGCAGGAGGACCGCTCCAATGTAAATTCAAAGCCAGCCTGGACTACATAGCTAGACTCAGTCTCAAAAAAAAAAAAAAAAAAAAAAATTCCATAGAAGCTATAAATCCATAGGTGTTTTGTATATTTTTAAGATTTCTCGAATCTCTTTTACCAGATTGCAATCCTAATTGGCCCCAAATAATTGTAATTCTCTTTGTTCTTGATTAGGTTGACTTTATTCTAGGTAGACAAGTAGAATGTATGGATTATATGTTTGTGTGTTTAACTTTTTAAGAAGCTGTCAAACTGTTTTCCAAAGTTTGAACCATTTTATGTTACCATAGCAGCATGAGAGATTTTGTTACTCTTAATACTTGATATAGTCATATCACTTGATATAGTCATCCCTTAAATTTTAGCCACTCTAAAGGTATATAGTTTTCTCTCATTGTAGTTTTATTTTGTTTTACTTCCCCCCTCCTTTGAGATGGGGTGGGGGATCTCACTGTATTGCCTAGGCCAGTTGTGGCGAACCTATGGCATGCATGTTACTATGTTTTTCTTTTAAGACAAAAGATGTGCATGTATGAGTTGTTAATTGCTTAATTGCATTGCTTAATTGCAATATTGGCACTTTGTGATAAATAAATGGTTTTGGGGTTGCAGTTAGGGCATTCGGTCTCTGAAAGGTTCGCCATGACTGGCCTAGGCTGACCTGGAAATTGTGATTCTCCTGCCTCAGCTTCCTGCGTGACTGGGCTATTGCGGCTTTAATTTTCATTTTTCAGGTGTTTAACAATGTTGGACATCTTTTAATGGTTACGTTATCCATGTATTTTCTTTGTTGAAGTGTCTGTTCAGATCTTTTGCCCATTTTTAAAATGGGTATTTTCTTACTGAGTTTGTGTATTCTGGGTATAAGTTACTTGTTAAATAATGTGGTTTGCAACCTGATGCATTGGTGGGTACCTGTAGAAGATCTCAGACTACCTATTGCTGCATCTCAAGGAATTAGAAAAAGCAAAACCAAGACAATCCCAAAATTAGTGGAAAGAAAGAAGGAAGATCACAGAAGAAACAAGTATAATAGAGACTAAAAAACATGAAGGATAAATGAAGTGTAGAGGTTGGTTCTTTAAAAAAGATAAACAAAACTGACAAACCTTTAGCCAGACTGAGAAAAAGAGAAAAGATTCAAATAAAGTCAGAGATGAGAGACATTACAATGGATACCACAGAAATATAGAGGATCATTCAAGATTATTACAAGTTATATACCAACATATTTGAAAATTTAGAAGAAATAGACAAATTTCAGGCACATACAACTGAATCATGGAGAAATAGAACACCTCAATAGACCAATAACAAATAGTCTGAATTAGTAATAAAGTTTCCCATCAAGGAAAAGTCCAGGACCATGTAGCTTCACTGCTAAGTTCCACCAAACATTTCAAGAAAAACTGATATTTTCATAATAAAGAGCATCTAAATGGTACCAGAGGAAGCCAGATTGTCACTGTTAGCGGATGACATAATTTTTTGGCATTACTGGATATCAAACAAAGTCCTCTACCACTGAGGTACATCCCCAGCCCTATTTTCTTTTATTTGTGGTACTAGAAATTGAACCTGGAATCTTAACACTGAGCTACAGTCCAGCCCTTTTATTTTTTATTTTGGAGCAGGTCTCATTAAATTGCTTAGGCTGGGCTGGAATTTAGGATCATTCTGCCAACCCCTCCCACAGTGCTGGGATTACAGGAGTGTACCACCATGCCTGGCTTACGTGATTTTTTTTTTTAAGTATGTTTATAATACATAATAGGTTCTCATTAGGGAACTGGTACATATATGTAATATATCTTGATCATTTTCAATTCCTTTATTCCCCTCCCTACCCTCCTCCTCTGCTTGATCCCTCCTCCCTATTTCCAAAAAAAAAAAAAAATCTGCCTTTTTGTTTCCTACCATCTCCCTCTTATTTTACTCTTATTTATTTTGGATTTCTCATATAAGAGAAACCATATGATGTTTAACTTTCCGTGTTTGACTTATTTCACTTAAAATTATGATCTCGAGTTTTGTCCATTTTCCTGAAGATGACTTATTTCATTCTTTATGGCCAAATAATATTCCATTGTGTATATATATCATGTTTTCTTTACCCATAAGTGTCTTGATGGATATCTAGGCTATTTCCAGTGCTTAGCTATTGTGATTTACACAGAAAGTCCTTCCCTCTGCCTACGAGTTTTACCTTCTAGCAGATCGTTTAATATTTATATCTTTGATCTATTTTTATTAGTGCATGGTGAGAGAGAGAAATCTTGATTCAGCTTCTGCATGTGTTTAACCAGCTTCCCCAGCACCACTTGCAAAAGAGGTTCTCTTTTCCCTGGCATACGCTTTTGGCCCCTTTGTCAAAGATCAGATAGCTGAATGTGTCCAGAGTTGTTTCTGGATCCTCTGTTCCGTCCCAGTGATCTGCATGTCTGTTTTTATGCCCGTGTCATGCTGGTTTTTTGTCACTGCAGCTTTACAATATGACATAAATTCCAGGTCGTAGTGCTTCCTGTGGTGCTCTTCTTGCACAAGATTGCTTTTCTGTTCTGTGCCTCTTCTAATTCTATATGAATTTTAGGGTTGTTTTCTCTAGTTCTGAGAGGGATGCTGTTGGTATTTTGATTGGGATTGCATTAAATCTGTATATCAGTTTTAGAAGTCTGGCTATCTTGACAATTTTGGTTATGTCTCTCTAGGAACAGGGTAGCTTTCCATTTTCTAATGTCCTCTGTATCCTTTTCCAGAGTACTATATTTTTTGTTAAGGAGGTTTTTTACTTCCTTGTGTAGGTTAATTCCTAATATATATATATTTTTTGTTGTGCTATTGTGAATGGGTTTTTTTTGGAGGGGTACCAGGAATCAAACTCAGGGCCTCATGCTTGCCAGGCAGGTGCTGTGCCACTGAGCTATATCTCAGCCCCAATGCTATTGTGGATGGTATTATTTTCCTAATTTCTTTCTTGGTGGGTTCATTGTTCATGTACAAGAACACTACTGATTGTGTGTTGATTTGGTATCCTGCTACCTTACTGCATTTGTTTGTTTATTCTAGAAGTCTTTGGGTGGAGTTTTTTGGGTCTTCTATGTAAAGGATCACGTGGTCTGTGAATAAGGATAGTTTAACTTCTTCCCTTTCTATACACATCCCTTTCATTTCTTTCTCTTGCCTGATTGCTCTGGCTAAAGTTTCAAGTACTATCTTGAACAGGAGTAGTGATAGTAGGAATCTTTATTTTGTTCCAGATTTTAGAGCAAAAGCTTTCAGTTTTTCCTCAGTTAATATAATGTTGGCAGTAGATTTGTAATAAATGGCTTTTACCAGATTTAGATAAGGTCATTCTATATCTATTTTCTTCAGGATCTTTTAAAAATCATGAACAAGCTGGACATGGTGGTGCATGCCTGTAATCCCAGCACTCAGGAGGCTGAGGCAGGAGAATCTCTGCGAGTTCAAGGCCAGCCTGTGCTACATAGTGAGTTCAAGGCCTGCCTAAACTACATAGCAAGATCCTATCTCAAAAAAAAAAAAAAAAAAAAAAAAAAAAATCATGAACAGAGGTTGGATTTATTCAAAGGCTTTTTCTGTGTCTATTAAGATAATCATGTGATTTTTTTTTTTGGGTCCTTGCTGTTATTTATGTGATGTATTACATTTATTGATTTGCATATATTGAACTATCCTTGTATCCCTGGAATGAAGCCTAGTTGGTCATAAGGTATGATATTTTAATGATTTGTTATATTCTGTTTGGTAGTATCTTTTTGAAGATGTTTGCATCTATGTTCACTAGTGAGATTGACCTGTAGTTTTCTTTTTTAGTGGAATTCTCATTTGGTTTTGGAATCAAGGTAATGCGAGCTTCCAGGAATGCATTTGGCAGTACTCCTTCCCTTTCAGTTTCATTCAAGAGTTGGAGGAGTATTGGTGTTAGATCTTCCCTGAAGTTCTTGTAGAATTCAGCAGTGAATCCATCAGATCCTAGGCTTTTCTTAGTTGGTAGACTTTTTATTATTGCCTCAATTCCATTGCCTGTTACTGGATTTTTCAGGGTTTTTAAATCTTCTTGATGCAGTTTTGGTGATACTTATGTATATAGAAATATATTTCTTCTGGATTCTCCAACTTATGTTACGGCAAAATCACAAGATTCACTCACAGGAAGACGAGATTCAACAAACAAATGAATTATTTAATTGATGCCGGCCGGGGACAGCAGAAGCTGACCCCGAGCTTTTGTGTCCCCCTCCTTAAATACACTTTTGGAGGCCTGACAAAGTCCTTGGTTGCCATGGAAACTGCATTCTTCACTATATCACCTCTCTAGAATTTTACATGGTTCTTCTCAAACATCACCTGTGCTAAAACCATTTGTCTCCCCTTTTGTGGTTTTATGACCGCAAAATAGTGATTAAAAAAACCCATTTGTTTGTGATAGCACCATCGGTTTCTCCTCTTTGAAGTTTATGGCTACAGAAAGGACAGTGGGACTAAAGTTCATCTAAAGGTTTTTACCTATTAGTTAAATTCAGAGGTTAAGAAACAAAATGGAAATACTCTTGCCCTAATAATTAGAGTATAGAATTTCAAAGTAGATACTAATAATCTTCTGGATTTTGGTGGTGTCCATTGTAATTGCATCTTCCTCATTTCTAATTACATCGATATAGGTCTTTACCATTTTTACTAAGTTTGGCTAAGGGTTTGTCTATTCTGTTTATTCTTTCAAAGAACCAGCTCTTTGTGTCATTGATTCTTTGCATTTTTTAAGTCTCAATTTCATTAATTTCTGCTCCAATCTTTATATAATTTCCTTCCTTTTATGAGCTTTGGATTTGAGTTGTTCATGTTTTTCTAGGACCTTGAGGTCTGTCATTAGGTTATTTGTTTGAGCTCACTGTTTTTCTGATGTGGGCGTTCACGGCTATAAACTTCCCTCTTAGTCCTGCTTTCATTGTGTCTCGTAGGTTTTGATATGTTGTACTGGCATTATTGTTTGATTCTGGGGACCATCTCCTTTCTTCCTTGATTTCTTCTGTGATGCACTGATTATTCAGCGTGCATTGTTTAACTTCCATATGTTTGCATAATTGCTATGGTTTATTTTGCCATTGACTTGTAGTTTCATTGTGGTATGATCTGATAATATGTGTTGAATAATTTTGATTCATTTGTATTTATTTAAGCATGATTTATGGGCTAGTATGTGATCCATTTTGGAAAAAGTTCCATGTGTTGCTGTGAAGAATGTGTATCCTGTTGTTTTAGGGTAGACACTCTGTAAAGATCTATTAAGTCCATTTGTTGGAAGGTATGGTTAAACTCTGATATTTCTTTGTTGTTTTTTTGTTTTTTGTTTTTTCTAGTTGATCTGTCTTATTTTGACAGTGGGGTACTGAGGTTGTCACTATAATTGTGTTAATGTTTATCTGATCTTTTATGTCCAGTAGTGTTTGTTTTATGAAGTTGGGTGTGCCAGTGTTGGCTGTATATAACGTTTCTAATTATTATCTCTTCCTGTTGAATCTCTTAACCAATATGTAGTGACCTTTGCCTGTTCTGATTAGTTGTGGCTTGAAGTCCACTTTGTCTGAAAACAGGATAGCTACTACTGCTTTTTTCTGTGTTCCTGTTGCAGGAATAATGTTCCCCATCCTTGCTTTTTTAGTCTGTGAATTTCTTTTTCCATTAAATGTGCTTCCTGTATACAGCATACCATTGGATTTTGTTTCTTGACTCATTCTGCCAATCTGTGTCTTTTGAGTGGGGAATTGGGACCATTCACACTGAGAGTTATTACTGATAGTTTTGACTTATTCCTGTCATTGCATTATTTTCCTATTGCTAATTCCCTTTTTCCCCTCCTTCTACTTAACTGCTCACCTAATCTGGTATATTTATTCTATTAGACCTTTTGCTATTATTATCTTTCTTGTCTCTAAGATATCCTTGAAAATTTTTTGGAATGCTGGTTTTGTGATGATGAATTTCTTAAGGTAATTTTTGTCATGGAAAAACCTTATTTCTCAGTCAATTTTGAAATAAAGTTTTGCAGGATAAATCAGTCTGGGTTGAAAATCGTTTTCTTTTAGGGCTTGAAACACTTCACGCCAAACTCTTCTGGCCTTTAGGGTTTGTGTTGAGAAGTCTGCTGTAATTCTAACATGTTTACCTTTATAGATAATTTATTGCTCTTCTCCAACAGCTTTTAAGATTCTGTTCTTGTGTTGGACTTCTGGGACTTTGACTGATGTGTCGCGGAGAGTTTCTTTTCTGATTGTGGCTGTTTGGGATTCTATATGCCTCACATATCTATGTTTAATTCTTTCCCCATACATGCAGAGTTTTCTGCTATTATTTCTATAAACAGGTTTATATCATGTGTGCTCTCTTCTGATTTTTCACTAATCTTAGATTAATCTGGCTAACTATAGACATTTGCCTTTTTCTCACGATCCAACCACCTTTGTTTATTTGGGAAAGGTAGGCTGCAGTGTATTTGGCTCAACACCCAGTTCTGTGGGAATGGGCCACAGTATTGTTAATAACACAAGGCAGTCCAGATATTGGCTTAAGAGAAAACCAGTTAACAGTAACAACTTTGCCTGCCACCTTGGCAATAGCAACAAAGTCAGCAACAGTAATAGCATCAAAGACAAGCTGGATATTGACAGACCCTGAGAACCTGTAATGCACCACTCTCAACCATTGAAAAGAGATTTATAATTATGATATAAACAGCAAGACAAGCCAAATATTGATATACAGTACATATCTACTAGATGTAAGAACTATACCTCCACTCACAATAGAATAGTATTCAACAAAACTAGCACAGAGTTAACTAAAGAATCATAAAGCTTAATAGTTACACTAGTAAGGATAAAGGGGGTGGTAAACTGGAGAATGAAAATAGAATTTGTAAAATTAATCAATGTAAGATGAAAAGGAGAGAAAAGTGAAATAAAGAATCCTATTGAGGAATGAAAGAAAATTATACTAGAGAAAAAGTAACAGAAAAGAACAAACAACAAAAAGAACAAACAAGAAAACCTGGAGCAAAAAGAAAAAAGAATTAAAAGGAGAAAGAAAATAGGAGAAAAACCCCCATGCTCCCAAAAACCAATGAAGGAGAAAGAAAGAAAAAAAATGAGTAAAATAATTTCTCTGTCTTTTTAAATGAATGATTTCTTTCCAGGATCTGCAGCCTTGGAATCCAGCAAGTCACAGGTTTCTCCACCTAGCTTTGTGACCTGTGGTTTGTTCAGTGGCCCCTGCCTGCTCCAGAGGTCCCTCTGTCCATACACCCCAGACAATAGCAACTGTCCAATCCAAGATGTGTCCTTGCTCATGTTGGTAGATGGGAAAGGCAATTAGACCACTAGTCTCTGCTGGATGTACATGGCAAGGTAGGGGCTCAAGCAAACTGGTGAATTCTATGCCTGCACTTTCACCAAGCCTGGTTTCTCACTGTGGAGGGTGGGTCCCATGTCCTTCCCAGCCCGAGCTTAAATTTCTCAGAGGACCTGTGTCTACCTCACACCTTCTCCACAGCTGTCTTCTGTGGCTGTCTCTCACGCAGTCACTGTGGAAGGGTAACACTGGAAACCCTGAAATGGAGTTGTTCCGTGGCTCAGTCTTAACCCCTTTCCAAAGTGGCATCTGATTAAACACTGTGATGGTTAATTGATTGTGTCAACTTGAGTAAGAAACGCCCACTAAATTGACAGAGCATAGTTCTGGGTATGGAAGACCCACCTAAGAGAAGACTGTCACCAGAATGGTATAGAAGGGAAACAAGGAAGGTTTGCTTCTGTCTTTTTCAGAGGAGCTCCAGTCTTTGCCTTCAATTTGGACATCGTCTCCTGGCTTCCAGTGCAGATTCTTTGGCTTCCTCATACAGATTTGCACGTAACACTACACTGAGCTCCCTGCCTTCGACTGGATCCTTCAAACCCCCACTGCACGGACATTTACTCTTCCACACCTCACTCTGGGCAGCCATTGTAAGCCAGTCTTGTAAATTCTTACATATTTGTATATCTTGTATTAAATCTGTTTCCCTAGTAAGCTCTTACTGATACAAACATTCTCTTGGCAATATGGCAGGCACTGCACTGGGTTTCTTCTCCATTTCTGGCTTGCTGTGAAGGAGTCACTTTTGGAATAAAACCCCATGCTGTCTTCATAATTTACAGTAGCCATGGGCTTTTCTTGGGGCTAGTGCTGCTGGCCTGATACATTATTTCTACCACCTATCTGGGGCTTACCTTCTCTTCTCGGCGTTCATCCAAGGCATGGTTGGTTGGTTGGTTGGTTAGAGCCTCTGCTACCCCCAGCCAAGGAGAAACAAAACCGAGAGTGGGCTTGGAGCTGGCAGGTGGCCATGACCAGGGCAAGGAATTCACAGGTGTGGAGTTGGCCAGGGCAAATACTGGGTTCTGTATGTGGTGCACAGGATTGGGTTCCATCCTCTGCCTGTCTCTTTTACTTTTGTTAACTCCATACAGCATCAGCTGGTTCACTTGATTGTGCCCTATATATATATCCCATACACTTTCCTCAGTGGTCAAAGTGAAACTGCTGCTTTTACCCTCTGGCTTTTTTCAGGTTTTTGCTCCCAGAGGGTGATTCAGCCTCCCTCTCAGGTCCTGAGATTTGTGCAAAGGTATTCCTGTCTCTGCATATTTAAATCAGTACTTCCGCGTGGGTCTGACGCTGAGGTCCTCCTGTTCTGCCATTTCGCTGCTGTCATCACTAGCTGTAACTTAATTTGAATCTAATATTCAGTGATAAAAGATGACACACATTCTTTGAATGCATCTATTCAGTTATGTTTATTGTCCACTAATGGATTGAAATCACTGTATTTACCAAATATTTCCTATATATATTCTTAGAATTATAAATAAGAGCAAAATGAAAGATAGATAATAGGAAGTAGGGAGATAGATCTTTATCAATGGGAAGGGGATCAAAAAGTGGAGGGGAAAAAAAAGGTGGAGGGAGGGGAGAGGACAGGGAGGGGTAGAGAGTAAAAAAGGAATCAGGATGAGTTCTGTATGTGTACCGACCCCACACAAGGAATGTACGAGTTATATACTGCAAACATAGACCAAAAAAAAAAAGAGTAAAGACTTATTTGAACTGTTAACTCTGCTTATCTCTATAGCTCTCATGCCTGTTTTCTCTTTTTCACTTTACCAAGGTGGTAAGGCATGCCTGTCACAGTTGTTTTGCAGTAAATTAGAAGTATATTATTATCTGATATTTATTTTATATGTATTTATAATTTGAATTTCACTATCTAAACGTAATTTTCATATTATTCCTCCAAGAGTCAATGGTGTTTCCAGGCGTGGTGGCGCATGCCTGTAATCCCAGCACTTGGGAGGCTGAGGCAGGAGGATCACCACGAGTGTGAGGCCAGCCTGAGCTACATAGTGAACTCAAGTCCAGCCTGAATTATAGAGCGAGACCCTGTCTCAAAAAAAAAAAAAAAAGAGTTAATGATGTTGAGCATCTTTTTGTGTGCTTTTTGGTGTTTGTATATCTTATCTTTGTTTGTGCAGTCTATTTAAATATTGGTGCATTTCTTTTTCTTTTTTGAGATGGAGTATCATGATATTTCCTAGGATGGCCTTGAAGTGATGAGCTTACAGGATCCTCTTCTCTCAATCTCACCAGTAGCTAGGATTACAGCTATAGGCACATGCCTCTGTGCTCAGTTTTTTTGCACATTTCTTAATTTAATTGTCTTTTCATTAAGTTGGAAGTGTTCTTAATGTAGTCTGTGTATGTCATTTGTCACACACATATAAATGTGCATGTGCATATGTATGTTTGAATGGTATTTACTCCTTTTTTTAGATTATCTTTTCAATTTCATTTTTTTAGACAGGGTCTTGCTATGTAATTCAGGCTGGCCTTGAACTCATTATGTAACCCCAGCTGACCTTTAACTCACAGTGATCCTCCTGCCTCAGTCTCCCAAGTGCTAGGATTACAGGTGTGTGCCACCACACCTGGCTTTCAATTTATTTGATGAAATCCAACTTATAATTATTTTCTTTTGGTCCACAAGTTTTTTTTTTTTTTAATTCTTGCCTATTCCAAGTTTGCAAAGGATTTCTCCCTGCATTTCTTCTATAAATTGTATAGTTTTAGCTGTTTTGTTTAGATTTGTGGTTTAAGTTATTTTTTATATGAGGTGTGAAGTAAAGGATGAGGTAAATACTTTTCATTAGAGATGTCTAAACATCCAGCATAACTTGTTGAAAGGACTACCCTTTCCTTATTGAATTACCTGGGCACTTCTGTTGAAAATCAGTTGATCATATATTCATGGGTCCATTACTAGAATTTCTACTCTATATGCCCATCTGTAGGCTATTACTCTGTTCCGATTACTTGTAGCCTTTATAGCAGATCTTAAAATCAGATACTTTAGGTCTTCCAACCTTGTTTATTTTCCTCAAAAGTGCTTTGGCTCTTTTTGACACTTTGCATTTTAATACAAATTTTATTTTATTTTATTTTATTTTATTTTAGTATTATTTTTTTTTATGTGGGTACCGGGAGTCGACCTCAGGACCTCGCATTTGCCGGGCAAGCGCTTGTGCCACTGAGTGATATCACTGGCCCTTTTTTTCCTTTATGTGGATTTCGGGAGTTGAACTCAGGACCTTGCGCTTGCCGGGCGGGCACTTGTGCCGCTGAGCCATCTCACCGGCCCTAATACAAATTTTAGAATGACTTTGTCAATCTCTACAAAAAACTTGGTAGGATTTTGATTGGGATGGCATTGCTTTGAGTCTATATATCAATATAGAGAATTTACATCTTAACATTGTGTCTTTCAATCCATGAAGATAATATATCTTTGTATTTTATCTGCAACTTTCCCTAATGGCTTTCAATTTGTAGGTTTTGTACTTTGAAATTTATAACCAAGCAATTTATATTTTATATACTATGATAAACTAACTTTCAAATGATATTTTCAATTTAGTTTTCAATTTCTAGTATATAAAAATACATTGATACAAAAGATATCGACCCTGTATTTCTTGAATGTATTCATTTATTAATTCTGGTAGTTTTTAAAATAGATTCTTCCCTGGCGTGGTGGCACACACCTGTAATCCCAGCACTTGGGAGGCTCAGGCAGGAGGATCCTGTGAGTTCAAGGCCAGTTTGGGCTACACAAGCGAGTTCAAGGCCAGCCTGTACTAAACCCTGCCTTAAAAAAAAACAAATAATAATAATAAAATAGATTCCTCAGCATTTTTCTGAACACATAATCATATTGTCTGGTTAATAAAGACAGTTTTACTCCCTCTTTTCTAATGTGTGTGCCTTTATTTAATTTTCTTGCCTTATTTCCCTGGCTAGGATCTCTAGTAACTGTAGAAGTGGTAGGAATGACATAGTTGCCTTATTCCTGTTCTTATGGTAACATTTTAGTTTTTTGCCATTAAGTATGAGGTTAAGTGTAGGGTTATTTTATAAATACCTTTATTTATTTATTTATTTTTTGGTACCAGGAATCGAACTCAGGACCTCACACTTGCCAGGCAGGCACCATGCCACTGAGCTATATCCCTGGCCCTATAAATACATTTTTTTAAGCTCAGTAATTTTTCTTGTATTCCTTTTTGCTCAGTTTTTGTAATAAGTGGGTGTTTACATTTTCTCTAAAATTTTTCTGTATTTATTGGAGTCACACAATGTTTTCTAGTCTGTTAATATAATGATTTTTCTTTATGCTCCTGGGGATTGAACCCAAAGTCTTTACAGTGAGCCATATCCCAAGCCATTTTTATTTTTTATTTTGTGATAGGGTCTTGCTATGTCACAAAGTTGCCCAGGCTATGTTTGAGCTTGCTATCATCCTGTCTCAGCCTCCTAGAGTGCTGTCATTATAGGTGTGTGCCACCACACCCAGCTATAATTGACTTTTGAGATAAAACATATATACAATAAAATTAATCTTATTTAAAAATGTACAACTCAGGGGTGGTTGCATACTCACAAAATCCATTGATTTTTTTTTTTAGTATTAAATCAACCTTATATTTATCTTCAGTTTGGTGTGTAATGCTACCCTCAAAATATGCTGGGAAGTGTTCTCTATTTTCTGATAGAATTTGTCATTTTTATTTTAAGAAGTTAACTAGTATAGTCATACAGGCCTCTAGTTTTTGGTATGAGAAAGTTTTTAATTACAAATTTAAGTACACTAGTAAATACAGGAATATTCAGGTATTTTATTTCCTATTATTGTATGTCTGTTTTTTTTTTTGTTTTTTTTTTTTGTTTTTTTTTTTTTGTTTTTTTTTTTGTCTTAACGTGAGTACCAGCAGTCGAACTCAGGACTTTGCGCTTGCCAGCAGGCACCTATACCACTGAGCAATACCCACCGGCCCTTTTTTTTCCTTTATGTGGGTACTGGGAATCGAACTCAGGACCTTGCGCTTGCCAGGCAGGCACTTATGCCGCTGAGCTATCTCACCAGCCCTTTTGTTTTTGTTTTTAGGTTTTTGGTTTTTTGAGGCAGGAACATGCCACCCATTAAATCCAAGTTGTTGAATTATTGGCACATATTTTCATGCAGTTACCTTATTCTTTTAATGTCTGTAGGATCTGCAGACACGTCACCTCTTCAGTATTGATATTGATAGCTGTGTCTTTTTTCTCTTTTTTAAATTATAAATTGACAATTCATAATGTATAAACTTATGGGTTACAAAGTGATATTATGATTTATGAATACAATGTTAACTAATATAAATCAAGCTAGTTTACATATCCAACACCTCAATTACATAACATTTTTGTGGTATAATTTTGAAATTTATTCTTGTAGCAATTTTGAAATGTACAATATCGAGCTATTAGCTATGTTCGCCATGCTGTGTAATTGAACTAAAAAACAAAAACATATTCCTCCTGTCTGAGGTGGGGATGGGTACTGGGGTTTTAACCCAGGGCCAGCACACTGAGCTACATCCATAGCCTATCATTATCATTATCATTATTATTATTATTATTATTATTATTATGAAACAGGGTCTTGCTAAATTGCCCAAGCTGATCTCAAACTTGTGAGCCTCCTGCCTCAGCCTCCTAAATAGCTGAGATTACAGGTGTGCACCACCATGTCTGGCTCTGAGATTTTATACTTTGACATCATGTGCCCATTCTTCCAAGCCTCCAGACTATAATCAGCATTCTACTCTCTGCTTCTATTAGTCTTAGTTTCAACATATAAGTTGAATTTGTACTTGTCTTTCAGTGCCTGACTTATTTCACTATCATAGTGTTTGCCAATTCCATCTGTATTGTCACAGATGACAGAATATCTGGCTGAGTTGTAACTCAGTAGTAGAATTTGAGCTTAGCATGTGTGAGGTTGTGGGTTAAGTCACACCACACCCCTGCCAAGAAAGAGAAGAGAAGAAAAAGAAATTAACAAATGAAAAGTTTCCTTTTTTTTTTTTTTTTTCGTGTTGAACCAGCTTTCATTTTTATTTTTATTTATTTATTTATTTATTTATTTTTTATTTTTATTTTTTGTGGGTACCAGGGGGACGACCTCAGGACCTCGCGCGCCAACAGGCACCCGTGCCACTGAGCGATATCACCGGCCCCTTTTTCGTATGTGGGTTCCGGGAGTCGAACTCGGGCCCTCGCGCTTGCAAGGCAGGCGCTTACGCCGCTGAGCCATCTCACCGGCCCTATTTATTTATTTTTTAAAGACAACAAGTAAACATTCTTATGTATTAACAAACTCAAGCATTAGAGAATGTACAAATACCTTTTGGAGAAAAATATTACTCAGTATAAGATTAAGCCATGCAAAAGCTAGGTAAAAATAGAAGACTAAGGAATGGAATAGTCACAGTGAAATTGCTTTTTCATACTAGGGAGACAATACGATGTTTACAAATGTGCATCCGGTTCATTTCGCTTGTGAGTATTTTCTCAAGTTGCATCCATTTACCTATAAAAGTTTCCAATTTATCTTTCTTTATGGCTGAGTAGTACTCCATTGTGTAGAAATACCACATCTTTTTTATCCATTCCTCGGTTAATGGGCATTTGGGTTGTTTCCACGATCTAGCTATTACAAATTGTGTTGCTATAAACATGGGTGCACATATATCGCTGTGGTACGATGTTTTTAATTCTTCTGGGAAGATACCCAGAAGGGGAATAGCTGCGTCAAATGGGACCTCCAGTCCTAGTTTTTTGAGGAATCTCCACACTGATTTCCACAGTGGCTGCACCAGTCGACACTCCCACCAACAGTGGAGAAGGGTTCCTTTTTCCCCACAGCCCCTCCAGCATTTGTTATTAGTTGACTTCTTGATAATAACCATTCTTTCTGGGGTGAGATGGAATCTCAGTGTTGTTTTAATTTGCATCTCTCAAATGACTAGTGATGTTGAACATTTTTTCATATATTTATTTGCCATTTGTATTTCTTCATCTGAGAAGTGTTTATTCATCTCAGATGCCCATTTTTGGATTGGGTCTTTAAATTTGGGAGGTCTGATTTTTTTGAGTTTTTTGTATGTTCTCAATAGTAATCCTTTGTCTGAGGAACAGCTGGCAAACATTTTTTCCCACGTTGTGGGTTGTCTCTTCACTCTGTTGGTGGTTTCTCTTGCTGTGCAAAAGCTTTTTAATAAGATGAGATCCCAGTTGTTGATTCTTTGTGATGCTTCCTGTGACACTGGGGTTTTATTCATAAAGTCTTTGCCTACACCAATGTCTTCAAGAGTTTTACCTATTCTATTTTCCAGCAGATTTAATATTTCTGTTTTAATATTTAGATCTTTGATCCATTTTGAATTTAGTTTAGTGCATGGTGAAAGATATAGGTCTAATTTTAATCTTCGGCATGTGTAGAGCCAGTTTTTCCAGCACCATTTATTAAAGAGGCTATCTTTCTTCCAGTGAATGTGTTTGGCACCTTTGTCAAAGATAAGGTGGTTTAGTATGTCTGGAGTTGTTTCTGCATCTTCTAATCTGTTCCACTGATCTTCAGGTCTGTTTTTTTTTTTTTTTTTTTTTGCCAATATCACACTCTTTTTTTTATCACAGTAGCTTTATAGTATAATTTCAACTCAGAGATTGTGATGTCCCCTGCCTTGCCTTTGTTGCCCAGAATTGCCTTTGCTATTCTAGGTCTCTTCTGGTTCCAGATGAATTTTAGGATTGTTTTCTCTAATTCTGTGAGATATGCTGTTGGAATTTTGATCGGAATTGCATTAAATCTGTATAACAGTTTTGGAAGTATGGCCATTTTTACTATATTGGTTCTTCCGACCCAAGAGCAAGGGATATCTTTCCATTTTCTGATATCTTCTTCAATCTTCTTTTTCAGCGTACTGTAGTTTTCAGTGTAGAGGTCTTTTACCTCCTTTGTGAGATTGATTCCTAGGGATTTCATTTTTTTGGATGCTATTCTGAAAGGTGTTTTTTCCCTAATTTCTCAGTGAGTTTGTTATTCGTGTACAGGAAGGCTATTGATTTTTGAGTGTTGACTTTGTATCCAGCTACACTACTGAATTTGCTTATTAAATTTAGCAATTTTTTAGTGGAGTTTTTGGGGTCTTCTACATAGAGTATCATGTCGTCTGCAAGTAATGATAATTTAACTTCTTCCTTTCCAATCATAATTCCTTTTCTTTCTTTCTCTTGTCTAATTGCTCTGGCTAAAGTTTCCAGGACTATGTTGAATAAGAGTGGGGACAGTGGACATCCTTGTCTGGTTCCTGATTTTAGAGAGAAGGCTTTCAGTTTTTGTCCATTTAGTATGATATTGGCCGTTGGTTTGTCATAGATAGCTTTTATCAGATTGAGATAAAGACCATCTATTCCAATTTTCTGTAGGGTTTTTATCATGAATGGGTGCTGGACTTTGTCAAAAGATTTTTCTGCATCTATTGAGATGATCATATGAATTTTGTCCTTAGTTCTGTTAATATGGTGTATTGCATTTATTGATTTACGTATGTTGAACCATCCCTGCATCCCTGGGATGAATCCAACTTGGTCATGGTGTATAATCTTCTTGATGATTTGCTGCATTCTGTTTGCCAGTATCTTACTGAGGATTTCTGCATCTATGTGCATTAGGGAGATTGGTCTGTAGTTCTCTTTCTTAGTTGGGTCCTTCTCTGGTTTTGGTATCAGGGTAATGCTTGCTTCCAGGAATGAATTTGGGAGTATTGCTTCCCTTTCAATTTCATTAAAGAGTTTGAGAAGTAATGGTGTTAGGTCTTCTCTAAATTTCTTGTAGAATTCAGCAGTGAATCCATCAGGGCCTGGGCTTTTCTTTGTTGGGAAGTTTTTAATTACATCTTCGATTTCATTGATTGTTATCAGTTTATTTAGGATTTTTATATCTTCTTGGTTGAGCTTTGGTAATTCATATGTACGTAGGAATCTGTCCATTTCTTCTGCATTTTCCATCTTATTAGAATACAAGTTTTCAAAGTAGGTATAGATGATCTTCTGGATTTCTGCAGGGTCCGTTGTGATATCACCCTTTTCATTCTTAATTGCGTGGATTTGAGTACTTTCTTTCCTTTTTTTACTAAGGTTGGATAAGGGTTTGTCGATTTTATTTAATCTTTCAAAGAACCAACTCTTTGATTCATTGATTCTTTGTATTGTTTTTTTAGTCTCCAATACGTTAATTTCTGCTCTGATCTTTATAATTTCCTCCCTTGTGCAAGCTTTTGGCTTAGCCTGCTCTTCTTTTTCTAGAAGTTTGAGGTTCACCATTAGGTTGTTTATTTGTGCTTGCTCTGTTTTCCTGATATAGGAATTTAATGCTATAAATTTCCCTCTTAGGACAGCTTTCATTGTATCCCATAAGTTCCGGTATGTTGTACTGTCATTATCATTCAGTTGCAGAAACTGTCTAATTTCTTCTTTAATTTCATCTGTGACCCATTGGTTGTTCAGTATAGTGCTATTTAATTTCCATGTGTTTAGCAAATTCTTGTGGTTTCTTTTGCCATTGATTTCCAATTTCATTGCACTATGGTCTGATAATATACATGGGATAATTTCAATTCCTTTGCATTTGCTTAAGCAGGTTCTATGAGCTAGTATGTGGTCTATTTTGGAGAATGTCCCATGTGCAGCTGGAAATTATATGTATTCTGATGTTGTGGGGTGGAACACTCTGTAGACATCTACTAAGTCCATCTGTTCCAAAGTTTGGTTCAGTTCTAATATTTCATTGTTGATTTTTTGTCTAGTTGATCTGTCTTTTTGTGACAGTGGAGTATTGAGATTCCCCCAATACAATTGTATTAGTGGTTATTTGATTTTTCATGTCCATTAATATTTGTTTTATATAGTTAGGTGCACTGGTACTTGTTGCATATATATTTATGATTGTTATCTCTTCCTCTTGGATTGTTCCCTTTACAAGGATGTAGTGACCTTCTTTATCTCTCTGATTCATTCTTGGTTTGAAAATCACTTTGTCTGTGAAAAGAATAGCTACCGCTGCTTTTTTCTGGGTTCCTGTCGCATGGAGTATTGTTTTCCATCCTTTGACTTTCAGTCTATGAATTTCCTTTTGAATTAAATGTGTTTCTTGTATACAGCATATTGTTGGATCTTGCTTCTTGATCCAATTCGCCAGTCTGTGCCTTTTGATTGGTGAATTGAGACCATTAACATTAATGGTTAAAACTGATATGTATTGACTTATCCTTGTCATGTTATTTTCTTGTTGTTGGCTCCCCCTCTTTTAATTTTTGTTTTCCCTCCCTCTCTTTAATCATTTGCTCTGCCTGGTGGATTCCTTCTGTTGGGGTTTCTGTTGTTATCCCTTTCTAGAATGTCCTTCAAAACATTTTGGAGTGCTGGTTTGGTGGTTATAAATTTTCTCAGATGTTCTTTGTCATGGAAGTATTTTACTTCTCCATCAGTTTTGAAAGATAGTTTTGTGGGGTACATCAATCTGGGTTGAAGATTATTTTCTTTTAGAACTTGAAATACATCATTCCAAGCTCTTCTTGACTTGAGGGTTTGTGTTGAAAAGTCCGCTGTGATTCTGATGGGCTTTCCTTTATAGGTGATTTGTTTCTTTTCTCTAACAGCTTTTAAGATTCTACTCTTATGTTGAATTTCTGGAATCTTGACTATGATATGCCTGGCTGAAGATTTTTTTTGATCATGGTTAATTGGAGTTCTATAAGCCTCACTTATCTGAACATCAAATTCTTTTTCTCTACCAGGGAAATTTTCTGTGATAACGTCTGTAAACAGTGTTCTAATGTCATTTATGCTATCTCCTGCTTTTTCATTGACTCCAATCAATCTTAAGTTATTCTTCTTCGCATCATCTAGCAGCTGCTGGATTGATTTTTCATTGTCCCTTGCTATTTTTAAGAATTCTTTCTTTTGATGATCACTAATTGCAAGCCTGTCTTCTATATCTGAGATCCTGTCCTCATATTATCTTAATCTGCTACAAATACTTTCAATGGAATTTTTGTTCTCCTGGATATCTGCTTGAATCTGCTTTATGGAGTCCATTTCTTTCCTATGCTGAGCATTCATGGCTTCCATCATGTTCTTAAGCTCGTCTATTTTTTTGTCTGTGTCTGCTCCAGCGTCCTTAAGCATGGTCTTCATTGTGGACATTATCTCTGCAGTTATCTGAGAAATTATTTCTGATTTAAATTTTTCCAGAGCCTCATTCAACTGCTTTGTTGTTACCACTTCAGAGATGTCAGGTGGGTGGCTTTCGGTTTGTCCCACCTCACTGCCCCCTGGGTTTGCCTTTGGTGAACTGGATGTGTGGGGTTGCATCTTGTTTAAGTGTCGCCTCATTTTCTTTTCTTTCTTTAGTTTAATTCCTGGGTTGCTGTTTGTAAATTGCCTATGGTAGGTTGCTTTATTGCTAGTATTTCAAACTCTTAGGAAATTCGCCAGTCAGTGTGTCCTTTATGGCCGCTGCTTCTCTGCACCGCCGCTTCTCGTGTTCCTCCGCGGAGGCCCCCGGGGGCGCCGGCAGTCACCGTGTGTCCGCAGATTTGAACCGCTTCAGTCGCGTCGGGATTCCCGACACAGGGAAGAGGCGCCGGAGGCCACCTCCTTCTTCTTTGTTGGAGTTTCTTCGATAAGTTTCCTTTTTAAACCTGAATATATATACGTATATGTGTAGGTATCACATTTTCTTTACCCATACATCTGTTGATGTACATATGTTGACCCCATAACATGGCTATTATGAATAGTGCTGCAGTAATCATGGGAGCACAGACATCTTTTTGATACACTGATTTCTAAACTTTCAAAAGTAAGATTGCTGGATTATGTGGTAATTCTATTTTTAGACTTTTGAGGAGCCTCTATACAGTCTGCCACAGTGTCTGTATGAATTTACATTCTCACTCAGTATACAAGGCTTCCAGTTTCTCCATATCCTTGGCAGTGCTTGTTATCTCGTCTTTTTTGGAAGAGCCATTCCCACAGATGTGAAATGACACTGTGGTTATAATTTATAGCTTCTTAATGATTAGTGACGTAGAGCATCTATCTTTCTACATATCTTTTTGCCATTTGTATCACATTTGCCATATGTCTTTTTAAAAATGTCTTTCAGGTCCCTTGCTGATTTAAAAATTGTTTCTTGGGCCGGTGAGATGGTTCAGCTGCATAAGCGCCTGCCAGGCAAGCGCGAGGTCCTGAGTTTGACTCCCGGTGCCCACACACACAAAAAAAAAAATTGTTTCTTGCATTACGTTTTTTAGTTTCTTATATATTTTTGATACTATTCTGTATTGGAATGAAAATATTATCTTGAAATTTGTAGGTCTCTGCACAGTTTTGTTTCTTTGGCTGTGGAGAAGCTTTTTAGTTTAATGTATTCCAGTTTGTTTTTCCTTTTGTTGCCTATATGTTTTGAATCAAATTAAAAAAAACATCATTGCTTAGACCAATGTTGTACAGATTTCCTCATGTTTTCTTCTAGTAGTTTTATAGTTTCAGGTCTTACATTTAAATCTTCAATCCATTTTAAATTGACAGTTGTTTTGTTTTGTTTTGTTTTTGCAGTACTGGGGATTGGACCCAGGGCTTCATGCATGCTAGGCAAGGGCTCTACCACTGAGCTATATGGACAGCCTGAGCTTGTTTTTTGTTTTGCTTTGTTGTTTTTGTATATAGTGATATACATATAGTTGACTAATATTATTCTGCATGAGGAAATCCAGTTTTCCCTATACCATATATTGAAGAGAGTGTCTGTCCTTTTGCATTTCATTTCTGGGCTCTCTATTCCACTGGTTGGTGTCTTTTGTGGGGTTTGTTTGTTTGTTAGTTTGTTTTTGTGGGGTTTTTTGGCCAACATCCTGCTGCTTTAATTTGCTGTAGCATTGTAATACAGTTCAGAATCAGGTACTGTGATGCCTCCGGATTTGTTCTTTTTGCTATGATTGCTTTGGCTATTTGGGTGTTTTGTAGCTCCAAATGAATTTTGGGATTGGTTTTCCTATTTCTATGAAAAATGATATTGGAATTTTAGTGAAGAATACATTAAATATGTAGATTTCTTTGAGTAGTTTGGACAATTCTTCTAATTGATGAACATTGAATATTTCATTTATTTGTGTCTAGTTTGTTTCTCCTTCCTCCCCCTTCCTCTTCTTCCTCCTCCTCTTCCTCTTTCCCTTTCTCTTCCCTCTTCCTCTTCTTCCTCTTCCCTCTTCTTTTTCCTCTCCTTTTCCTTTGTCTCATCCTCCTTCATGCTGGCAATTGAATCAAGGGCCTCACACATACTAGCCGAGGACTGTACACTGAGCTACATCACCAGCCACCTCATGATTTTATAGCTTTTACTGTAAAGGCATTTCACTCCTTGGCTAAGTTTATTCCTACTTTGTAGCTATTGTAAATGCAGTTCTTCTGATTTTTTTTTTCAGATAATTCATTATACATAGAAATGCTACTGATTTTGTATGTTGATTTTGTACCTGCAACTTTGTTCATTCAGGTCTTTTTGTTGTCATTTTCTTTTTTGGAGTTCGTAGAGTTTTCTATGTATAAGACCATGTCAACAGTGAGTTTTTCTTCTTTGTGGCGTCCCATGCAGCTCTTGAAATTTCCGGGGGGAGGACAGTGGAGGACGAAGAAATGAAGACAAGCGTCAGAATGCAGAAAGCTGAGGTCAGGTGGATCCTCCTCTCTTGGTGGGAGAGAAAGAACCGCCTAGTGACTGCAACACCTTTATTTATACATTCGGGAGGCTATTGTCAGTTGAAACTCCTCTGCCTAGCAACTTGGTTGCCCGGCTTGCCTCAGGCTCTCTGCATTCTTGGAGCTGGAACCACTTGTTCACCTGGCTCGCCTAGGGCTCTCCATGTTCTCGGGGCTGGCCTTGCTTTAGCCCTGCACATGTGATTTATCTCCAGCTTCAGCCACTCCCCATACTTCTTCCTTTCTTATTTGGATGTCTTTTATTTCTTTGTCCTGCCTAACTGGTCCAGCAATGACTTCAAATACCATGTTGAATAGAAGTAGCAAGAGTGGGCATCCTTGTTCCATGTATCAGAGGAAAGACTTTTAACTTTTCACAGTTGAGTAAATGATAGCTGTGAAATTCTCATTAATGGCCTGTATCGTGTTGAGGTATACTGCATTAGTGCATAATTTGGTAAAAGCCATGATTTTTTTTAATCATGAAAGGATATTGAATTGTGCCAGTCCTTGCATCTCAGAGATAGATTCTTACTTGATCATGTTAGTTCCTTTTTAAAGTTCTGTTGTTGTTGGTACCAGGGATTGAACCCAGGGTTTGGCAAGTACTCTGCCACCAAGTAACATCCACAGCCCTTTAAAGTGTTACTGAATTTCTTTTGCTAGCATTTAAAAAAAAATCTTAGGATTTTTGGCATCTGTGTTCATGAAGATTATTGGGATGTAATTTTCTTTTCTTATAATGTCTTTTTCTGATTTTGTTGTCAGGATAGTGCTGGTCTCGTAAAAAAAGAGTTTGAATTGAAAAGAGTATTCCCTCTCCTCGATTTTTTAGATGTTGCAAAAGATAGGTATTAATTCTTCTTTAAATGTATAGTAGAACTCTGTTGTGAAGCCATCAGTTCCTGGGCTTTGCTTTAATGGAAGACTTTTGATTACTGATTTTGATTACTTATTACTTACCTGCTCAGATTTTCTATTTCTTCACAGTTCCTTCTTGGAAGATTATATTTGTCTAGGAATTTATCTACTTTTTCTAGTTTATCTGATATGTTGGCATATAATTATTCATAGTAGTTATTTGTGATCCTTTGACTTAATTATTAATTATAATTAACTGGTTAATGTAATTGTATTATAATTCCAAATGATTGTAATCATTCCTTATTTTACTTAATTGGGCCCTCACCCCCTTTTTTGTTATTGTAGGTCAGGGTTTCTTGATTTTGTTTATCATCTCAAAAAAATCAACTGTTAGTTGCATCAATCTTTTACATTGTTTTCCTGGTCTCTATTTCTGCTATGATCTTTATTATTTCCTTCCTTCTGATAAATTTGAGCTTAGTTTGTTGTTGTTTTCTACTGCCTTGAGAAGTAACATAAGGTTGTCTTTGAGATCTTCCCCCATCCTTCTTTTTGGCGGGGGGGCGGGGAGTGGGAGGTGGGAGGGGGTGTTAGGGTCTTGCTATGTTGCCCAGGCTGGTCTTGAACTCCTGCTGTTCTGTAATAGGTTGCTTCATTACCTGTGTTTGTGAATTTTCTGAAATTCCTGATGCTGTTGATTTATAGTTTCTTAGTATTGTGATCAGAAAATATACCTGATATTACTTAGTGGTGAATCCACTGGATCCTGGACTTTCCTTAGTTGGAAGGGTTTTTATTACACACTGGCTGTTATTGATCTATTCAGGATTTTTCTATCTTCTTGGCTCAATTTTAGTAATTCATGTATGTCTAGAAATTTATCCATTTCTTTGATATTCTCTAATTTATTAGAATGTAAGTGTTCAAAATAATTTCTTATAATCCTCTGGATTTGGGCAGTGGCCATTGTGATTTCACCTTTTTCATTTCTAATTGCATTGATATGAATCTTTTCTTTCCTTCTTTTGATAAATTGGCTAAGGTTTTATCAATCTTGTTTGTCCTTTTAAAGAACCAACTTTGATTTGTTGGTCTTTTTTTTTTTTTTTTGTCTCAATGTCATTAATTTTTACTCTGATCTTTATAATTTCTTTCTTTCTTACAAAAGTTTGGGCTTGAGTTATTCTTCTTTTCTAGGACCCTGGGGATGCATCCTTAGCTTATTTATTTGGGATCACTATATTCTAATGTGGGCATTCACAGCTATTAACTTCTCACTTAGAACTGCTTTCATTTCATAGATTTTGGTATGTTGTGTGCCTTTGTTATTTGATGCTCTGTCATTTTATTTCTTCTCTGTTTTTCTCTATGATCATCAATCATTCAAGAGTGTATTTAATCTCCACATATTTTCATAGTTTCTGTGGTTTCTTTGCTGTTGATATCTAGTTTCATTCCACTATGATCTGATAGTATGAAAGAGATTATTTCAGTTCTCAGGGAAGAAGACCCAAAAACTCCACCAGAAGATGCTTAGAACTAATAAACAAATTCAGAAATATAGCAGGATACAAAATCAACACACAAAAATCAATAGAGGCTGGGAGTGGTGGCCCATGCCTGTTATCCTAGCACTCAGGAGGCTGAGGCAGGAGGATCACCAAGAGTTTGAGGCCAGGCCAGTGAGATGGCTCAGCGGCTTAAGCGCCTGCCCGGCAAGCGCGAGGGCCCAAGTTCGACTCCCGGATCCCACATAGGAAAAAGGGACCGGTGATATTGCTCAGTGGCACGGGCGCCTGCTGGCGCACGAGGTCCTGAGGTCGACCCCCAGTACCCACAAAAAAAAAACCAAAAAAACCAAAATGAGGGTCAGGGATATAGCTCAGTGGCACAGCATCTGCCTGGCAAGCACAAGGTCCTGAGTTTGATTCCCAGTACGAAAAAGAAAAAAAAAAAAAGAGATATGAACAAATAGAATTAAGGATGCAGGAACAACCCCATCCATCTTCTGCTGTCTGATTTTTGACAAAGAGGCCAAAAACATATGCTGGAGAAAAAGATAACCAGTTTTCTCCGCATCATTTGTTAAAAGGCTATCTATATGCAGAAGAATGAATCTCCACACATATTTCTCACCCTGTACTAAAATCAAATCAAAGACCAGGACATTAAAAACACTGAATCTGCTGGGAGGTAAAATAAATAAAACTCTGGAAGACACTGGCATATAGGCAAAGACTTTCTGAACAGAACCCCAGTTACATAAGAAATAATACTAAGAATCAACAAATGAGATCATATCAAATTTAAAAGCTTCTGCACAGCAAAGAAACCAACCAACAGAGTAAACGTTTATGGAATAGGGAAAATTTCTTGCCAGCTACTCCTTGGACAGAGGATTGATACTGAAAATGTATAAAGAAATAAAAAATTTGACTCAAAAAATAGGAAATTGAAATGAATGGACACTTCCCAAAAAGAAGCCCAAATAGCCAATAAGTACATGAAAAAATATGCAGCATCTTTGGCCATTAGAGAAATGTAAATCAAAACAACAGTGAGCTTCCATCTTACTCCAGTAAGAATGGCTATCACCAAGGCCTCAGCAACAAAAACCGGTGAGGCTGTGGGGAAAAAGGAACCCTTCTCCAGTGCCAGTGGGAGTGTAAACTAGTACAACCACTTTGAAAAGCAGTATGAAGAGTCCTCAAAAAACTAAAAATAGAAATTCCATTTGATCTAGCTGTACCTCTTCTGAGTATCATCTTGAAAGAATTAAAGTCATCATAGTGATATACACATACCCATGTTTATAGCAGCACAATTCACAACAGCTAAATTATGGAAGCAGCCTCTATGTCCATCAACACATGAGTGAATAAAGAAAATGTGGGCCAGGTGTGATGGCGCATGCCACACACTTTGGTTTGAACCCCAGGCCTCATGCATGCCAGACAACTGCTAAACATTTTCTTTTATTTCAGTAATGCATTTTATAGATGTCATCATAAAATTTACCCCAGGTTGGCTTCCTTCCTTTACACATCCCTTTGAATCCCTTCTTTCCAGTTAATTCAGAGGGCCCACAGAATACTAAAGTTTAACATGGACTTTAGAAAAGGAAAATTTAGAAAGTAGGTTATAAAAGAAAAAAGTCACCTTATAAGTTCCTGAATAAAAATAGTAAATGATTAGGGCATGTCTATACTGTAGTTCTCTCTTATCATAGGTAATGAAGTATTCACATTAAATAAATTGCTGTATTTAGAATTTAAATGATAAGCAAACACTGTTTCTCCAAATATCCTTGAAGAACCAGAAACAAGATTGTAATTTTTTAAATTACAGATCATAAATTATAATAAATAAAATAATTTTGATCAAATAGCTTCATTTTAATTATAAAATTTATTATTTGATAGTCATACACTAAAGCACATATTTAATTGAATATTTTATACAACCTTAGGAAAGTATTCCAAATACAACCTTGTGATTATAACGTAAAACAATCAAGTTCTACCAAGGATGTGATTTGGTGCCAGATTTACAACTATAATATGTCACAATCCTTTTTTCCCCTCCAAAAAATGCTTTTTGGGGGGAACTCTAAAGTGAATAATTAATTGCTAAAAGAATAAATAGCTTTCATTATATGTAACATAAAAGAGGACACAATACAAAATGAGGCAACAAGTCTTCAGAATTTCTTTATGTTGTTGCTAGTAAGATGATAGAACCTAAAGCTATGAGGATCTGGCCAAGTAAAATATCTATATTAAATATGCCTTTAGCTCTTGCCTCAGAGAAATGATCTGTTAGCCACTCTTGGTAGAATGATGGGCCGCTGTAGATACCAGGAAAATACCTTCGACCACAGCCATGTCCGTAACTGGTAATTCCCATTACAAAAAAACGTTTATGTTCTGGTAAGTAGCACATTAATGGTCCACCACTATCACCCTATCAAAAAGTCCCAAAATAGTATTAGTTACTTTTAGCATTTCTTAAGCACAGTAGAACTGAGATAAATTAATTACATTAAACCTATCTTTATATAAACATTTATATTGAGTACACCTCCAAGTAATAAATTTTTTTCAGACAATAGCTAGTTAGACTTTAATAATGGAATGACCTGTTTTCCCAGTATTTTGAGAGGCTTAGGTACTTCCTACATTGAGTAGTAGCTGGGCAACTTAGCAAGACTTTGATTCAAGATGGGGAGGGGAGAAGAGGGGCAAGGAGGGGAAGAAAGGGAAGGAAGGCAGGCTGGCTGGGGAAGTGCTGTAGCTCAGTGCGAAGGCCTGGGTTCAATCACCAGTACTGCCCAAAACAACAAAACAATGACACATGGAGAAGGAAGTACAGAGAGATAGTGTCTCAGTAGAGAGGCACCCAGGGCACACAACTTATAATAGGCCCTCTTAGCACATTAACATCATGTGTTGAATGATCAATATATTTTTAGTTTAATATTCCAACTTGGGAAGTATTAAATGTGCCAATGTGAAGTATTGGGAGAAACCATACAGCTAGTAGATAAACTCACCTACACTTTTGAAAAAGAATACTATAAATAAAACTGCTTGGATTTTTAAAATGCAATTACAAGAAATATAAGAAGTGTGTAAAGTATTGTAAAAACTGCTCAGAATATTTCTCTTGCTTAACACTGTGTAAAAGGCATAATTTTAAGATGTATGAAGGATTCTCTAGAGGAGACAAGTAAATTGGTGTCTTGCAAAAGATGTCATCTTTTTAGGTGTTGATGTTGGCTAGTGCAAGAAAATGAGAATAAATTGTGAAGACTCTAGTATTATAAATAAGACTCCTTTATATTTTAACAAGATTGTTAATGCACTCAAAACTTCATAAGGATTGTTAATAACCCTTCAAAGCAACAAAGACACTGTCAGTCCCTAAAGGTTAAAGAGTGTGTTTCTGAGTGTTTACAGTTCTCTGTGGAAGGCAGATGTTGAATAATTATTTTTTGATGAAAAAGATATTGTGCCTAGAAATGCAATTTAATTAGATTGTATTCTTTACTATTACTCATCTAGATTTTTAAGGCAAAGGACACAGGAAAGAAAACCTTAGACTGCAGAAATAGGAATGAGTAGGAAAAGATTGACAGCATGTATTACCCTTGAAATTGAGGGACTGATAGACTTGGTGCTGGTAAAAAAAAAAAAAAGAGATAAAGAGTCAAACAGCACACAAGTGCTTGCTTAGCATGTGTGAAGCCCTGGGTTCATTCCTCAACATGGGAGCAAAGAAAAGATAACCAAAGAGACAAGGAAAAAAAATGAATTTCCTAAAACATTTGAAACTTACGCTACAAATGATAACATCAGAAAAGTGAAAAGGCATTCTGCAAAATGGGAGAAAATACTTGTAACAACATATATCTAGCAAGGGACATGTATCCAGAATAAAATTTTAGAAGTGTTGATATCTCAATGATAAAAAGATAATCTTAAAATGGGGAAAGGATCCAAAGAGACATTCTCTAAGGAAGATATCCAAATGGCTAATAAGTACATACAAAGACATTCATCATAGGTCATTCGAGAATACAAATAAAACCACAATGTGTATGCTTCACATACACAAGGACGGCTATCACCAAAAGGGACAACAATAGCAAGTACTGGCAAGGAACCAACAAACATTGCTTGTGGGATACGAAATGGTGTTGCCACTTTGGAATACAGTTTGGCAGTTCCTCAAACTGTTCAATACTGATTCAGTAATTCCATTCTCAGGTGGAATTTCTAAGAGAAATGAAGACATGTACACATAAAAACAAACACAAATGTTCACAGCAGTGTTATTTATAATAGATACAGAATGAAAACAGCCCAGATGACCATCAACTAATGAGAGGATGAACGTGACTTATCCATACAATGACGTATGAGAAGGCAGTAAAATGAAGAACTCACACATCCTGCGATACATATGAACCTTGAAAGCATAGTGAGTGAAAGAAGCCAGTTACAAAAGACCACACACTGAATTATTTCAGAAATGTCCAGAACAGTAAGTGTTCAGAATATGCAACTCTACAGAGATTACTGGTTGCTAGGGCTAGGGATAGGTGGGAGGAGAATGAGGAGTGATTTCTAATAGGTATGGGTTTCTTTTTGAGGTGAACAAAAATGTCCTAAAATTGTGACTGTTGAACAAGTCCATAAATATACTAAAAAATTTGAATTCTATACTGTAAATGAGTGCATTATATCTTAAAGATGATGACTTAAATGAAGGAAAGAAAGATTCAAGAGAAGTTTTACCTAAGTTTGAACCTGATGGAAAGTAAAAACCAAAGAACCAGGAACAAAGATTTGGATTAAGTAGTTAGAGAAAAAAAGAATTTGGTATATTTATTCCTGATAACTAAGATCATCAGAAATAATCCAAGTTCTTGTTCAAGTTCCCTTCTGGTTTTAGAAAATATCGTAAGGGAAAATTATTTGGTCTTACCCTGCAAGTATCAAAGTCTCCATTTTCATCACCTGCACAAAATGAAGTGTTAGGAATCACTCCTGCATAACTCCTCTCAGAGTTGCAAATTTTCCGAGAAATATAATGCACTTCTGCCTCTTGTAATATATGTGTGCCTTTACCTGTTAACAATAACAAAAAGCCAGTAAAACATTTTAGAGAGCAGGCATTTTTACAGTGATTTTAAATGCTGATATTTACACCAGGTGTGGCACATGCCTATAATCCCAGCACTCAGGAGGCTGAGGCAGGAGGATCACTGGGAGTTTGAGGCCAGCCTGAACTACATATTGAGACGCTGTCTCAAAAAAACAAAATCCCAAAAATGGTGTTTAATTGGCTTTCTTCCCAATGTGACTAATTAACAATTATGTAAAATTTTATTTATCATATTAACTGCCCACTCCCCAGTCTTCCCCAGTCCTCCCCAGCTGTTAACCACTGATTTGCTTCCCGTCTCTGTGATCTGCATGTTTGGAGCATCTCAAGTGCATTACTACTGAACTACAACCCTAGCGCTTTTCATTTTTGAAACAGAGCCCACTAAATGTGACCCAAAGGCCTTGCACTTTTGATTTCTTGAAAGTGTTCACAGATGGGAAAAAGAAAAATAATACGTCAGATGTTTAGTACATTTATTTCTAGTCTGTCCGTAAACAGTCCACAAATACTTAAATAGCTAGGGAAAAGAGTCTCAGTACTTCATCTCACATTTTCCTAAACTGGACTATGATTCCCTCAAGTACAGTTTGATGTAGTTAAATATTTGGGCTTTAGAATTGCAAAGACTTGGGTTTGAGTCCTCACTTTTTTTTTTTTTTTAGGCAAGGTCTCCCTAAGTTATCAAGGCTGGGCTTGAATTTGCAATCCTCCTGCCTCAGCCTCCCAGAGTGCTGGGATTACAGTAGTGCATCACCATGCCTGGCCAACTCCCCACTTCTTAACATCTACGATCTTTAATTCCTAGACTGTTGAAAGAAAAACTACATAAATAGTAACATTAATTCCCAATAGGAATATTGGGAAAATAATCTACAATAAAGTATATACTTAAAATAGGGCCTGAAACATGCAAATGCTCCCAGAGGTACTTGTTGCTATTACCAAAGGCAGAGACTATGTTCTATGTTTTTATTACTCCCATTAGTTCAGAATCAACATTTAGTGCCTCTGTGCACTAAACAAAATACATGGCAGTCAACTTTTGTAATACAAAATAAAGAAATTTTAAAAATGGAAATGAGAATCCTCACAGCCATAAGATGGGTGTATAGTGGGGACTGAGCTCGGAGGTCCCGAGCTGCACACCCAGCTGTTCTTATCTTTAAATTCTAAGATGGGGTCTGGTTAAGAGATCCAGGCTGGACTCAAACATGTGATCCTCCTGCCTCAGCCTCCTGAGGAGCTGAGATTCCAGGTGTGGCCACCTCAGCAAAAGCTGCAGAGCTGAGTCAGCAGCTGTGAGTAGCAAACAAAATCCATGGAAATATCACCCTGTCTGCAAATGTCTACGAGTCTACTTATCTTGGCAAACATAACCAGAGAAAGTCTGTGCTTCTGCTTTGGGAAAGAATTTCTCTCCTTCACACAAGGAGGAAAATACAAACCAAAAAATTTCCTTTTTGCTAGTTTATGATGATCTGTATTTCACACTCACAACAGAGGCAATAAACACATAAAATGGGGCTGGGAATGCAGCTCAGTTGTGAAGTGTTTGCCTTTCATGCAAAAAGCCTTGGACTTGACCCCAGGCACAGCAAATAAATAAATGTTTTAAATAGAAGTTATAGAAGAGTATTTGTATTTAAAAGCATTGACCGTCTTTTGCCAGTAGGCAGCAATGTATATCAATAAAATTCAGACTATAATTACCTTCTTCTTTTGTTCTTCCCCAGCCACTTATAAAACACTCTGTGTTTTCATCCAGTTTTTGGAAAACATCAAAAGGTAGACAAATAGGCTGAATATAGTCATTATACATCACGGCTTTTTTTAAATAGAAGAGTGCGATGTCATTTACGTAAGTGTCCATAATGAAGCCTGGATGGATAATGATTGCTTTAATTTTTATCTTCTTGGTGTATGAATGCCTCCTGTGTAGATTATTGGTTCCAATCACAGCTCTCCACTTTAAGGGATCTCTGAAAGAAAGTACTTTTACTTTAGACATGTTTATTTAAGTAAATATTCTGAATCTCCCACAAGCTTTTGTTTTTATCATATTAGATTTTAAACAAATTAAATCCTATCTTCATGAGACATAAAGTATAAAACAGAAGCCCAGAGCCAGGAATGGAGCTCTGCAGCTATTATCCCACAGCTCGGGGAGAATGAGGCAGCAGTTTAAGCCCAGCCTGGGCAACTGAATGACTTAGTGAGACCCCGTCTCAAAAGCAATTTTTAAAAAGGGGCTAAAGATGTAGCTCGGTGTAAAGGCCCTGGGTTCAATCCCCAGCACTGGGGAAATAAAAAGCAGCAGCCCAAGTATTGTGACGTAGAGGACATGAAAAACATCAATGGTACAGAAAATACAAAAAGAGATTCAAATATATGAGAAGTGAATATACGATTAAGAGAGCATTTCTTACCAACGGACAAAAGATTAAATTCTTCAATATACATATATATGAGTTTGGAGACAGCTGTTTGAAAAGATAATTAAATCCCTGGATTAACACTAAACAACAACATAAAAATCCAAATGGATTATTTAAATGGATAAATCTTTTAAAGAGTTTCTTTTAGAGACATCCAAAGTGGTTAATAAAAAAATGTCTGAGATTTGCTTCAAAATGATTGGAGTGTTTGGGCTGAAGATGTAGGTAAGGGAGGGAGGCACTGGTGAGGATATAAATAAGAGAGCAGAAGATCAGATAGGTGCTGATAATTTTTTTGTGTGTGGGTATCCGGGTCGAACTCAGCACCTCGCGCGCCAGCAGGCGCCCTGTGCCGCTGAGCGAGATCACCAGCCCTTTTTTCCTATGTGGATACTGGGAGTCTAACTCAGGACCTCGCGCTTGCCAGGCAGGCACTTATGCCACTGAGCTATCTTACCCACCCAAGGTGCTGATAATTTGAAGCTATGTGATGAGTGTGTAGGAGTTCACTAAACTATTTCCTTGACTTTTCTATTTTTGGAAGTGTGTTATAATAAAAATTGATATTAACTTACCATGAAAAAATTTTTAAAAATCAAATCAGAAAACAGTTGAATAATATGTAACAAATATGTAACAATGACAAAGAATTTTGGCGGGGCTTGGTGACGCACACCTGCAATCCCAGCACTTGGGAGGCTGAGGCAGGAGGACTGTTGTGAATTCAAGGCGAGCCTGGGCTACATAGTGAGACCCTTTCTCAAAAAGGGATTTTATAAAGCATTACACTGAAGGTAAAAAGAAGCAGCAAATAATAACCTTAACAGTCTTTAAAAGAAAACAACAGGGCTTTTCCCAAAAAGGCCGATTACAGCAGGAGGTGCACTGGAGATACTCCAGGAGCGACACGGTATTAATAATACAGGTATTCTGAAACAGGGGAGGTAGTCCCACCCAGATACGGAAAACCTACCGAAAGACAAATCCTCTAGTTCAAACTAAATGTCTGTTGTTGAAAAAGGGAAGCGGCGTCACTGCTGGTCTGCGTCCCTCCTCCCCCTTTGCCTGAGGAGCGCCTATCTTGGGAGAGGTCGCACAGCCCGAGGGCAAGCAGCTTCCTACATTCTCTCTCCACCCCCCCCCCCCCAAAAGAGGAAACCCCGCGCGGGAGTAAAGTGCGGCTGGGGCCCCGCAGACTCCACAAACTGCAAAGGGAGAAAGGGAGAGAAACACCCCATCATCCTCCCAAACACCAGGGAGAACTGTGTCCTGCATCCTGCCCGGCGCCCAGCATCGCCGAGGGAAACCTCCGTCGGGCAGAGGCTGAACACCGCCCGCTGTGGGCAGCGCTGAGCTCGCTGCTCGCTGGCAGGGACCCGTGGGTCACACCCCTGGAGACACGAGAGAGGGAGAGCCCGAACAGTCGGTGCAGAGTGGAAGCTTTCGGATTGTTTACCAAACGCAGGAAAGGTCTGAGCAGCGGGAAAGCCTTCCTCCTCCGCAGGCAAAGCCCTCTCGCTGAGGCGGGGGCGGCGCCAAGTTGCATGGGTTGGAAAGCCGAGCTGTGGCGTCAGGGATGGTTGAAGATCTCAGTGCGACAGAACAGAGTGGTCAGCTGGGGCAGCGGGCTCCTGGCATCTGCTCGACAGAAAGCCCTTGGAGGGAGAAGAACGCGGACTTGGCTGGCAGCAAGGAGAGTAGAGGCAGGAGGTCACTAGCAGAAGTCACGGAGTCAGGGGTGATGGGCAAACTATTTCACATCTTCTCCAGGAATTAATGGAGGTGGTTGGGTCTTGGGACAGAGACGGAGGTCTGCATGGCTTGCAGCCAAGAGCCGGGTCCACAGAAACCGACAGCCCTTGCCCCTCCTAAACTGGCTGCCTGCGCGAGGCTACGTCTCCAGCCCGAAGGGAGCCAAGTGAGCCCTCGAGCTGTGTGTGTGTTCTTGTGTTTGTGTTCTGGGTTCTCTCTTTACCCTTCCTTCCTTTTGTTCTTTATCAATATTACTTTTTAGTTTTACTTTTAAATGTTTTTTAAGTTTTTCCTTTCTCCTCTCTTCTTCCCTATTCTGTTATCTTCACTCATCCTCTTTTCACCTATCCCCATCTTTACTCTCTTCTCCACCTTTCATGCAACATATATGTAGCAGGTGTCTGTATATGTACAAAAGATAAGAGGCCAGTGCTTTAACTTGAATGGTACCATTCACGGTCACGTCAGGGTGACCCTTAACAGTGCTTAGAGGATCCAAACAAAACTAACACATGACCAACAGGTTCTATAAACCTCCCAGCTTCTCTCAGTCTCTAAGTACACTCCCGCTGGATTGGTCCTCCTGGGTCTACAAATATCCTCAAATATTCTCATAAACCCCTCAACACTAACTCTTCATTCCAGCTATAAGAAATATCTCCAACAGAATATGACTTTTTTTTTTTAACCTAGTAACATTTATTTCTTTGCCTCTGACCCACTTCCTTTTCCCTTCTTTTCTTCTCTCCTCCCTCCACATCCTGGACTAACTGCCAATAACAGCATAGTATAGTCTGTTGGGGCACTGATACCTAGAAGAGGTGTATACCTAGAAGGCATACACCTAGGTTCTATACCTAGAAGAGGATAAAAAAACAGAATCCAACAGTCAGTTGCATCCATTACATTACCTTTATCAGTCTGACAATCATGTCTTTTAACACATTACTAATAAAATATATAAAAAGCCCCCCAATGGGACAGTCATGCATGTACCACTGTTGGCTTGCTTTGTCATAGATAGCTTTTATCAAACTGAGATAAAGACCTTCTATTCCAATTTTCTGTAGGGTTTATATCATAAATGAGTGTTGGACTTTGTCAAATGCCTTTTCTGCATCTATTGAGGTGATCATGTGGTTTCTGTCCTTGGTTCTGTTAATGTGTATTACATTTATTGATTTGTGTATGTTGAACCATCCCTGGGATGAATCCTACTTGGTCATTGTGTATAATCTTCTTGATGATTTGCTGCATTCTATGTGCCAGTATCTTACTGAGGATTTTTGCATCTATGTTCATTAAGGAAATTGGCCTGTCAGATCCTTTTTTGGTGGGATCCTTCTCTGGTTTGAATTGATCTTCCTCTACAAGCTTGAGTTTTTACATTAGGATGGCTATTTGTTTTATTTGGTATTTTGTTCTGTTTTGATTTGTTTGGGGGGTTGTGTTTTTGTTTTTGAGCTCACTCTGTTTTTCCTTAACTCCATGCATATTTATCAGAATTAACCATTGACACATAAGCATGTTATATATCTTTTTTTTTTTTTGGTACCAGGAATTGAAGTTAGGACCTTGTGCTTGCCAGGCAGGCACTTGTGCCACTGAGCTGTATCCCCAGCCATTCACTCTGTTTTTCTGATATGGGAATTCACCACTACAAACTTCCCTTGTAGGACTGCTTTCATTGCATAAGTTCTGGTATGGTATGTTGGCATTACCGTTTAATTGTAGAAACTGTCTAATTTCTTCTTTAATTTCATCTATGACCTATTGGTTGTACAGGAGGGTGTTATTTAATTTCCACATTTATATAGTTTTTGCAGTTTCTTTTGCCATTGATTTCCAATTTCATTGCACTATGGTCTGATAATATGCATGGGATAATTTCAGTTCCTTTGCATTTACTTAAGCATATTCTGTGAGCTAGTATGTGGTCTATTTTGGAGAACGTCCCATGCACATCTGAGAAGAATGTGTATTCTGATGCTATGGGATGGAATGCTCTGTAGACATCTACTAAGTCCATTTGTTCCAAGGTTTGGTTCAGTTCTGATATTTCTTTTTTCTTTTTTTTTTTTGGTGGGTACTGGGGGTCAAACTCAGAACCTTGCATGCCAGCAGGTGCCCGTGCCGCTGAGCAATATCACTGGCCCTTTTTTTTCCTTTATGTGGGTACCGGGAGTTGAACTCAGGACCTTGTGCTTGCCAGGCAGGCGCTTATGCCGCTGAGCTATCTCACCGGCCTAAGTTCTGATATTTCTTTGTTGAATTTTTTTTTTTTTGTCGATCTATTTGTGACAATAGGGTATTGAGGTCCCCCATTACAATTGTATTAGTGCTTACTTGATTTTTCAGATCCATTAATATTTGTTTTACATAGTTGGATGTACTGGTATTTGGTGCATATATATTTATGATTGGTATCTCTTCCTCTTGGATTGTTGCTTTAGCAAGTATGTAGTGAACTTCTTGGTCTCTCTTGATCAGTCTTGGGTTGAAATTCACTTTGTCTGAAAATAGAAGAGCTACTCTTGCTTTTTTCCAGGTTCCTGTTGTATGGAATATTATTTTACATCCTTTGACTTTCAGTCTATGAATTTTTTGAGTTAAATATGTTTCTTGTATGCAGCATATTGTTGGGTCAGGTTTCTTTCTTTTTTTTTTTTTTTTTTGGTGGGTACCAGGAGTCGACCTCAGGACCTCATGCTTACCAGCAAAGCACTTGTGCCACTGAGCGATATCACCAGCCCTTTTTTTCCTTTATGTGGGTTCCAGGAGTTAAACTCAGGACCTCGCACTTGCTGGGCAGGTGTTTATGCTGCTGAGCCATATCACCGGCCCAGGTCATGTTTCTTGACCCATTCTGCCAATCTGTGTCTTTTGATTGGTGAATCGAGACCACTTACATAGACGATTAAAAATGATATGTATTGACTTATCCTTGTCATATAATTTTCCTGTTGTTGGTTCCCTTTCTTTCCGCTCTGTTTAATTGCTTAACTTGCCTAGTAGATTCATTCTATTAGGGTTCATGGAGTTGTGGTTTTTGTTATCTTTTTCTAAAATATCCTTCAGAACATTTTGAAGTGCTGGTTTGGTGGTCATGAATTTCTTCAGGTGTTCTTTATCATGGAAATATCTTATTTCTCCATCAATTTTGAAAGATAATTTTGTGGGGTACATCAATCTGAGTTGAAGGTTGTTTTCTTTTAGGGTTTGAAATATTTCACTCCAGGCTCTCCTCGACTTGAGGGTTATGTTGAGAAGTCTGCTGTGATTCTGATGGGCTTTCCTTTATAGATGATTTGTTTCTTTTCTCTAACAGCTTTTAATATTCTGTTCTGGACTCTTGACTATTATATGCCTTGTTGTAGTTTTTTTTATCATGGCTAATTGGAGTTCTATATGCCTCACTTATCTGTATGTCAAATTCTTTTTCCATGCTTGGGAAGTTTTCTGCCATAACTTCTGTGAACAGGTTTTTTTATGTCATTTGCACTATCTCCTGCTTTTTTATTGACTCCAATCAATTTTGTTATCCTTCTTTGCATCATCTAGCAGCTGTTGGATTGATTTTTCATGGTCCCTTGCTATTTTTAAGAAATCTTTCATGATTGCTAACTGCAAACCTGTCTTTGAAATCTGATATTCTGTCCTCACACTGGTTCATTCTGCTGAATACACTTTCAATAGAATTTTTAATCTCCTAAATATCTGTTAGAATCTATTTCATGGATTCCATTTCTTTCCTATATTGGGCATTCATGTTTTCCATCATTTTCCTAAGTGCCTCTATTTTTTTTTTAATCTGTATCCCCTCTAGACTCACTAACCATGTCCTTCATTATGGTCATCATCTCTTTAGTTATCTGAGAAATTATTTCTAATCTGTCTAGAACCTCATTCATCTGCTTTGATACTTCTGCTATTACTATTTCAGAGAGTTCAGGTGGATGGCTTTCAAACTGTTCCACCTCATTACCCCCGGGTTTGCCTTTGGTGAGCTGGGAGTCTGGGGTTGCATTTTGCTTAAGTGTCTTTTCATTTTCTATTTTTTTTTTTAGTTTAATTTCTGCATTGATGCCTGTAAATTGCTCTTGGTAGGAAATAACTACTTTTCAGTGATGTCTCTAGGTGTAGCTGGCTTTTGAGTTTTGAGTCTGTTGCAAGATCCTACCTCTTCAATTTATTGGGGATGAGAAGTTGTTGCCTAATTGGCCTAGCCCCTGGTTCTTTGGTACTGGCCTATAGTATTGTTTAAGACACTCCCCCCCCCAGCAATCTCAGTCTTGGCATAGAAGAGAGAACAACTATGTCACCTTAGCTAAAGTAGTACAATCAATAATAACAATGGCATCAAGCACAGCCTAGAAAATGACAAACTGGGGCCGGTGAGATGGCTCAGCGGCGTAAGCACCTGCCTGGCAAGTGCGAGGGCCCGAGTTCGACTCCTAGAACCCACATACGAAAAAGGGCCGGTGATATCACTCAGCGGCATGGGCGCCTGCTGGCGTGTGAGGTCCTGAGGTCAACTCCCGGTACCCACAAAAAAAAAAAAAACGAAAATGACAAACTGTGATAACTATTAATTTGCCACCTTTAACCATATGAACAGGCTTTATAGTTATGTAACAAAAATCTAAAACAAACCAGAAAATTGGGATAGTAAATATCCCCTCAATATGGCAATTTTACTCTCAGGGGAGAAAATTTTCCCTCAGGGAAAAAAAGCAGAGATATAGAAGAAAAGAAAGAGTTTAGAAGCAAGGTTGAAGGACAAAGGAAGATTACACAAGCTTTGGGAAACTGGTACAGAAGACAGGAAGGAAAGAAGGAAGAAACAGAAACAAGAACAGAAAAAAACAACAAAAAAACTAGAAACAATATTCACATTCATAAAAACAAAATAACCAAGATAAAGGAAAAAAAGTGGACTGGGGATGTGGCTCAGTGGTAGAGTTCTTGCCTTGCATTCACAAGGCCCTGAGTTCGAGCCCCAGCACCACAGGAAAAAAAAATAGCCAGGCATGGGGGCACACACCTGTAATGCCAGCACTCAGGAGGCTGAGGCAGGAGGATCACTGTGAGTCTGAGGCCAGCCTGTGCTACAAAGTGAGTTCAAGGCCAGCCTGAACTGCACAGTGAACACTGGCTCAAAAAAAAAAAAAAAAAAAGAAAAGAAAAGAAAAAAACATCCACATCAGGGCATGTCTCTGCTGTCACTGGTAGACAAAGGGGCAGGCAGAGCCCAGATCTGTGTTGACTGACCCCAGCAAGCCTGCAGTAGAATTACCTCGGGGTGATGGATAATCCTAGCAAGACTTCACTTTCAACTCTGTAGAAGTTCATTCTCTTTCTGGTTTCTGGCCGTGAGGCTGGGACCCAAGTTGTTCAGCCCACAAGGCTCTGGGTGCCTCTTGCTGGCTTGAACTCGGCTCCCTAACCCTGGGTGTCTCTCACTGCTGCACCTCACCCTGACACTGGGAGCCACTAGATGGAGCTAACCTGTGGCTGTTCTTAGTCCTGGGTTCAACTGTCCCCTTTCCAAACTAGAGACCAGCCAACTGCTATCTCCTGGGGACATCTGAACTGGAATCACTCACCAGCCACTGCAGTCCACAGTGTCCACTGCTCCACTCCTCTAGTGCATTTCTCCATGGAGTCCTCTGGCTTGTAGTCACCGTGCCTCTGTAGGTTCAAACCACCTCGCTCAGTCTGTGAGCTGGGATTCTGGGAGAAAGTGCCGTTCGCCACCTCCCTCTTCTGCATTGAGGTCCCTGTCTTCACTCTCCCAATGAGCCCCAATTCTCACTTCAGATCCTTGTCTATTCCTCAGAACACACTTCCCACCTTCTCTTCCCCATGTTGCAGTATTCCAGCATCTGGATTCCAAATGTCAGAGAGTCTTATTTGCTGCTCCTCACCACTCTGCCATCTTCCCAGAAGTCTCCCCTTCTCTGGTTTTGGCATCAGGGAAATGCTTGCTTCCAGCAATGACTTTGGGCGTATGGCTTCCCTTTCAATTTCATTAAAAGATTTTGAGGAGTAGTGGCATTTGAAGCTTTAAAGTTCTTGTAGAATTCAGCCATAAATCTGTCAGGACCTGTGCTTTTGTTGGTTGTGGTGGTGGTGGTAGTTTGCTGTCACTCTGAAATGAGGAACAAGCCAAGGATCCCCACTATCACTAATCCTGTTCAATATAGTTCTGGAAACATTAGCCAGAGCAATTAGACAAAAGGAGAAATAAAAGGAATATGGATAGGAAAGGAAGAAGTTAAATTACTATTTGCAGATGACATGATACTCTACTTACAAGACTCCAAAAACTCCACAAAAAGACTCCTAGAATTAATAACCAAATTGAGTTGCATAGCAGAATACAAACTCAGCACTCAAAAATCAATAGCTTTCCTGTACACCAATAACTCACTGAGAGAGGAATCAGGGAAACAACACCTTTCACAATAGCATCAAGAAAAATGAAATACTCAGGAATCAATCTAACAAAGGAAGCGAAAGACAATCCTATACACTGAAAACTCTAGTATTCCGAAAAAGGAGATTGAAGAGGATATCAGAAAATGGAAAGATATCCCATTCTTTTTTTTTTTTTTTTTTTTGTGGGTACCGGGGGGACGACCTCAGGACCTCGCGCACCAACAGGCACCCGTGCCGCTGAGCGATATCACCGGCCCCTTTTTCGTATGTGGGTTCCGGGAGTCGAACTCGGGCCTTCGCGCTTGCAAGGCAGGCGCTTAAGCCGCTGAGCCGTCTCACCGGCCCAAGATATCCCATTCTTGATTATGCAGAACCAATATAGTGAAAATGGCCCTACTTCCAAAACTGCTTTACAGAGTTAATGCAAACCCAATCAAAATACCAATAGCATACCTCACAGACCCAGAGAAAACAATCCTAAAATTCATATGGAACCAGAAGGGACCTAGAATAGCAAAAGCAATTCTGGGCAGCAAGAGCAAGGCAGGGGCATCACAATCCCCAATTTGAAGTTATACTACAAAGCTACCATGATAAAAACAAAACAAACAAACAAAAAAACCAGCATGGTACTGGCAAAAAAACAGACCTGAGGATCAATGAAACAGATTAGAAGATGCAGAAACAACTCCAAGTGCACTCAACCACCTTATCTTTGACAAAGGTAGCAAACACCTTCACTAGAAGAAAGAGACCCTCTTTAGTAAATGGTGCTGGGAAAACTGGCTTTCTACCTGCCGAAGACTGAACCTAGACCCACATCTCTCATCACGCACTAAACTAAAATTGAAATGGGGCCCCCCCTGGGGGTGTTTCGCAGCATAGGGTGGGCCACGTCAGGCTGCAGTGCGGGGCTGAGCTGTGGCAGAAGGGAGAAGCTGCATACCTACATGTAAGAGAAGCAAAAATGTCAGATGATATCAGGAAAAGTTTTGATTTTTCCAAGTTCTCTTATCCAGTCACAGACTGTGGGTCATCTTATTGCTGCAGTCCTAAAAGAAAATAGTTTTCCAGAAAAGATCCACCAGCCCACAAACCAAACTCCTGCTTCGAACTCGCAGGGAGGAGTGTTGCAGTGAAATGTAGTGGTTCGAAAGCCTGCTGTGAGGGTCTGGTGGTGCGTGTTGCTCAGGATCATGCAGAGTTCAGCTGTGTTCTCAACAGGACACTCAACCTGAGGCCACTGACCAGGAATGCACATGGCTTGATGAAAGCAATTATGAAATTATTAGCAAGCCCTGAAGGAAGGACAAGGCGGGGAGAAGAACACTCAGGATCTATATATATATGATTGGAAATCACCCTTAGCCTTTGATCACTGTGCTTGAACACAGGCCTGATTGCTGGCCAGTACTTTTGCTGCAGCTGACAGCTTTTTTCCAGCAATGCCCTGAAAGGTCAGAAGTTTCATGTATCCAAATAATGGCACCATGTCTGTGGTATCTTTATTGTGAACACTCTCAATTACAAGAATATTCTAACCTTGACTATCCCTGCTGAAAGCCCTACTTCAAGCATAGTCCTCTGTGATAAAGTATAACCATCACAGCACTCCTGTATACCAGTAACAAACTCACTGAGAGATCAGGGAAACAAGACCTCTCACAATAGAATCATGAACAGTGAAATATTTAGGAATCAATCTAACGAAGTAAGTAAAAGACCATTCTATACATTGAAAACTCCAGCACTTGGAAGAACAGATACTTCACCTGTACTGGGCCACAATTCCATGTTTGCAGATGAAAGCCCTCATACAGACAACAGAAGCAACGCTGTTTATCAAGGAACTATAATTCAGCCTTTTTGCATCATCTCGTTTTCTGAAAAATTCAGCTTACCCAGCTGACACTTCAGCTGTTGCAATTCAGCTTACCCAGCTGACACTTCAGCTGTTGCATGTCTGTGAAGTCAGCTGGAAGATAACCAAGGAAGGCTCATCTTTAATTCAGCTTTTAGAGCATAGGGTTGAACTTCTGAAGGAGGCAGTGGCATGCGGTTGAATTCATCAGAGAGAGCGCCTCATTTTGTATGTGTAAAGGTCATTCTGGAGGGAGGATGAGGTTTTCAGAGAGGGAAACATTAGTAGGGCAGTAAGTGAGCAGGGTGTCTTAGGGCTGCTGTAACAAAGTGCCACTAACTGGGTGGCTGAAACCACAGAAGTTTATTTCTCATGGTTCACTTAGAATATTCTTTAAATGGTTGGCTTCTTCTTCGTAAGCCAGCTGATATGGTAGCAACCAAAGATTCCAGTGTTTGAGCATATGAAAGACTGCCTGCTTACCTGTGGTAGAAATAATAGCATCTAAAGTGAAGATTTAAGAAAAACTTAGTGACTATTAGGTTATCCTTAGGACTTTGCATTAACTCTGTAATGTTCTTGGTATTTTTTTAAAAAGCATATTTGTCACAGAAACTTAGTTAACATAACCAAACATGTTTGTATGTTGCTTAGATAAATGTAATCACTAAACATAAAAAAAATGGATCAAAAGTCTAAATAGAAAAACAGAAACACTTAATCTGCTGAAAGATAGAACAGGTAAAACTCTTGAAGACATAGGTGTAGGGCAGTGATGGTGACCCTTTTAGAAACCGAGTGCCCAAACTGCAACTCAAAAGCCACTTTATCACAAAGTGCCAATACTGCAATTAAACCTGAATGCTGAAGTTTTAGTTTAGACAAAGTAACTCATACATTAGCATCTGTTGTCTTAAAAACACAATAACTGAGCTTTCAATGATACGAAGAGCTTTTTATTGAAAGGTAAAAGTTTGCATTTGGTGTACTTTTGCACAATTAACGTAACCTTTGCTGTAGTGTGTGTGCTGATAATTTGTCAAACCTTGGCTGGGATGACTTGGCTCACGTGCCAACAGAGCTGTGTGCCCGCTGTGGCACATATGCCATAGGTTAGCCACCACTGGTGTAGGTAAAGTCTTTATGAACAAAACCCTGACTGCACAGAAAACACTACAAAGAATCAGCAACAGGGATCGCATCAAATTAAAAAGCTTTTGCATGGCAAAAGAAACCACCAACACAATGAAGAGACAACCCACAGAATGAGAAAAAAACTTACCAGCTACTCCTCAAAGGACTAATATCTAGAATATAGAAAGAATTTTTAAAAGTTAGACCCCAAATTTAAAGACTCAATCCAAAAATGGGCATCTGAAATGAATAGACACTTCTCAGATGAAGAAGTACAAACAGCAAATACATGAAAAAATGCTCAACATCACTGGTCATTTGAGAAATGCAAATTAAAACAACACTGAGATTCCATCTCATCTCAGAAAGAATGGCTATCATCAAGTAATCAACCAATAACAAATGCTGGTGGGGCATTTGTTGAAGAAAAAGGAACCCTTCTCCACTGTTGGTGGGAGTGTAAATTGGTACAAACACTATCCAAATCAGTTTGGAGATACCTCAAAAAAGTAAAATTAGAGGTTCTATTTGATCCAGCTGTTCTCCTCCTAAGTATCTTCCTGAAAGAGTTAAAAGCATCATACCATGGTGATATATGCATACCCATGTTTATAGCAACACAATTCATAATAGCTAAATCTTGGAAACAGGCCATTCACAGATGAATGCATAAAGAAAATGTGCTATTTATAATGCAGTACTACTCTGCCATAAAAAAGGATAAATTACTCATTTTTAGGTAAATGGATGCACCTCCACACCATAATAATGTTTAGTGAAATAAATCAGACACACGTTTAAATATTGCATTGTTTCTCTTGTGTAAGAAACACAAACGGTAAATAAGAGCAATATGTAGGATAGATATCAGGAAGTAAGAAGATTATGTTCAAATGTGAAAGAGAATAAGGGAGGGGGAGAAGGAAGGGAAAGAAGGGAAAGGGATTAAAAAAAGAGAATGGAAAGGAAAAATGAAAACAAAGCTTTTGTAAATGGAGAGGGGAAGAAGAGTTGAAGGGAAGGGGAATGGGGAAAAAGGGATTAAGACATATGTACAAATTCCCTATGAGGAATGTAATCATTATGTATGGATTTTTTTTTTTGTGGGTACCGGGGGTTGACCTCAGGACCTCGCGCTTGCCAGGCAAGTGCTTATGCCACTGAGCCATCTCACTGGCCCCTGTGTGGCATTTTTATTTTCATTTTTTTATTTTATTTATTTTTTAAAGACAAGTAAACATTCTCATGTATTAACAAACTCAAGCATTAGAGAATGTACAAATACCTTTTGAAGAAAAATATTACTCAGTATAAGATTAAGCCATGTAAAAGCTAGGTAAAAATAGAAGACTAAGGAATGGAATAGTCATAGTGAAATTGCATTTTCATACTAGGGAGACAATACGATGTTTACAAATGTGCATCCGGTTTATTTCGCTTGTGAGTATTTTCTCGAGTTGCATCCATTTACCTATAAAAGTTTCCAGTTTATCTTTCTTTATGGCTGAGTAGTACTCCATTGTATAGAAATACCACATCTTTTTTATCCATTCCTCGGTTAATGGGCATTTGGGTTGTTTCCACGACCTAGCTATTACAAATTGTGTTGCTATAAACATGGGTGCACATTTATCACTGTGGTACGATGTTTTTAATTCTTCTTGGAAGATACCCAGAAGGGGAATAGCTGGGTCAAATGGGACCTCTAATCCTACTTTTTTGAGGAGTCTCCACACGGATTTCCACAGTGGCTGCACCAGTCGACACTCCCACCAACAGTGGAGAAGGGTTCCTTTTTCCCCACAGCCCCTCCAGCATTTGTTATTAGTTGACTTCTTGATAATAGCCATTCTTTCTGGGGTGAGATGGAATCTCAGTGTTGTTTTAATTTGCATCTCTCGAATGACTAGTGATGTTGAACATTTTTTCATATATTTATTTGCCATTTGTATTTCATCATCTGAGAAGTGTTTATTCATCTCAGATGCCCATTTTTGGATAGGGTCTTTAAATTTGGGAGGTCTGATTTTTTTGAGTTCTTTGTATGTTCTCGATAGTAACCTTTGTCTGAGGAACAGCTGGCAAACATTTTTTCCAATGTTGTGGGTTGTCTCTTCACTGTGTTGGTGGTTTCTCTTGCTGTGCAAAAGCTTTTTAATAATATGAGATCCCAGTTGTTGATTCTTTGTGATACTTCCTGTGCGATGGGGGTTTTATTCATAAAGTCTTTCCCCACACCAATGTCTTCAAGAGTTTTACCTATTCTATTTTCCAGGAGATTTAATGTTTCTGTTTTAATATTTAGTTCTTTGATCCATTTTGAATTTAGTTTAGTGCATGGTGAAAGATATGGGTCTATTTTTAATCTTCGGCATGTGTAGAGCCAGTTTTTCCAGCACCATTTATTAAAGAGGCTATCTTTCTTCCAGTGAATGTGTTTGGCACCTTTGTCAAAGATAAGGTGGCTTAGTATGTCTGGAGTTGTTTCTGCATCTTCTATTCTATTCCATTGATCTTTGGGTCTGTTTTTTTTTTTTTTTTTTTTTTTTTTTTGCCAATACCACGCTGTTTTTATCACAGTAGCTTTATAGTATAATTTCAAATGAGGGATTGTGATGCCCCCTGCCTTGCTTTTGTTGCCCAGAATTGCCTTTGCTATTCTAGGTCTCTTCTGGTTCCAGATGAATTTTAGGATTGTTTTCTCTAATTCTGTGAGATATGTTGTTGGAATTTTGATCGAAATTGCATTAAATGTGTATAACAGTTTTGGAAGTATGGCCATTTTTACTATATTGGTTCTTCCGACCCAAGAGCAAGGGATATCTTTCCATTTTCTGATATCTTCTTCAATCTTCTTTTTCAGCGTACTGTAGTTTTCAGTGTAGAGGTCTTTTACCTCCTTTGTGAGATTGATTCCTAGGGATTTCATTTTTTTAGATGAGATTGTGAAAGGTGTTGTTTTCCTAATTTCTCTCTCAGTGAGTTTGTTATTGGTGTACAGGAAGGCTATTGATTTTTGAGTGTTGACTTTGTATCCAGCTACACTACTGAATTTGCTTATTAAATTGAGCAATTTTTTAGTGGAGTCTTTGGGGTCTTCTACGTAGAGTATCATGTCGTCTGCAAGTAATGATAATTTAACTTCTTCCTTTCCAATCATAATTCCTTTTCTTTCTTTCTCTTGTCTAATTGCTCTGGCTAAAGTTTCCAGGACGATGTTGAATAAGAGTGGGGACAGTGGACATCCTTGTCTTGTTCCTGATTTTAGAGAGAGAGCTTTCAGTTTTTGTCCATTTAGTATGATATTGGCTGTTGGTTTGTCATAGATAGCTTTTATCAGATTGAGATAAAGACCATCTATTGCAATTTTCTGTAGGTTTTTTTTTTTTATCATGAATGGGTGCTGGACTTTGTCAAAAGCTTTTTCTGCATCTATTGAGATGATCATATGATTTTTGTCCTTCGTTCTGTTAATATGGTGTATTACATTTATTGATTTACGTATATTGAACCATCGCTGCATCCCTGGGATGAATCCAACTTGGTCATGGTGTATAATCTTCTTGATGATTTGCTGCATTCTGTTTGCCAGTATCTTACTGAGGATTTTTGCATCTATGTTCATTAGGGAGATTGGTCTGTAGTTCTCTTTCTTAGTTGGGTCCTTCTCTTGTTTTAGTATCAGGGTAATGCTTGCTTCCAGGAATGAATTTGGGAGTATTGCTTCCCTTTCAATTTCATTAAAGAGTTTGAGAAGTAGTGGTGTTAGGTCTTCTTTAAATTTCTTGTAGAATTCAGCAGTGAATCCATCAGGGCCTGGGTGTTTCTTTGTTGGGAAGTTTTTAATTACATCTTCGATTTCATTGATTGTTATTGGTTTATTTAGGATTTTCATATCTTCTTGGTTGAGCTTTGGTAATTCATATGTATGTAGGAATCTGTCCATTTCTTCTGCATTTTCCATCTTATTAGAATACAAGTTTTCAAAGTAGGTATAGATGATCTTCTGGATTTCTGCAGGGTCCGTTGTGATATCACCCTTTTCATTCTTAATAGCGTGGATTTGAGTACTTTCTTTCCTTTTTTTAATAAGGTTGGATAAGGGTTTGTCGATTTATTTATTTATTTATTTTTTTTTTTTGTGGGTACCGGGGGGTTGACCTCAGGACCTTGCGTGCGAGCAGGCGCCCGTGCCACTGAGCAATATCACCGACCCCTTTTTCGTATGTGGGTTCTGGGAGTCAAACTTGGGCCCTCGCGCTTGCAGGGCAGGCGCTTAAGCCACTGAGCCATCTCACCGGCCCATGTCAATTTTATTTAATCTTTCAAAGAACCAACTCTGATTCGTTGATTCTTTGTATTGTTTTTTTAAGTCTCCAATACGTTAATTTCTGCTCTGATCTTTATAATTTCCTCCCTTGTGCAAGCTTTTGGCTTAGCCTGCTCTTCTTTTTCTAGAAGTTTGAGCTTCACCATTAGGTTGTTTATTTGTGCTTGCTCTGTTTTCCTGATACAGGAATTTAATGCTATAAATTTCCCTCTTAGGACAGCTTTCATTGTATCCCATAAGTTCCGGGGTAGGTTGTACTGTCATTATCATTCAGTTGCAGAAACTGTCTAATTTCTTCTTTAATTTCATCTGTGACCCATTGGTTGGTCAGTAGGGTGCTATTTAATTTCCATGTGTTTAGCCAATTCTTGTGGTTTCTTTTGCCATTGATTTCCAATTTCATTGCACTATGGTCTGATAATATACATGGGATAATTTCAATTCATTTGCATTTACTTCAGCAGGTTTTATGAGCTAGTATGTGGTCTATTTTGGAGAATGTCCCATGTGTAGCTGAGAAGTATGTGTATTCTGATGTTGTGGGGTGGAACACTCTGTAGACATCTACTAAGTCCATTTGTTCCAAAGTTTGGTTCAGTTGTAATATTTCATTGTTGATTTTTTGTCTAGTTGATCTTTTTGTGACAGTGGAGTATTGAGATTCCCCCAATACAATTGTATTAGTGGTTATTTGATTTTTCATGTCCATTAATATTTGTTTTATATAGTTGGGTGCACTGGTACTTGTTGCATATATATTTATGATTGTTATCTCTTCCTCTTGGATTGTTCCCTTTACAAGGATGTAGTGACCTTCTTTATCTCTCTGAATCATTCTTGGCTTGAAATTCACTTTGTCTGTGAAAAGAATAGCTACCCCTGCTTTTTTCTGGGTTCCTGTCACATGGAGTATTGTTTTCCATCCTTTGACTTTCAGTCTATAATTTCCTTTTGAATTAAATGTGTTTCTTGTATACAGCATATTGTTGGATCTTGCTTCTTGATCCAATTCACCAGTCTGTGCCTTTTGATTGGTGAATTGAGACCATTAACATTAATGGTTAAAACTGATGTATTGACTTATCCTTGTCATGTTATTTTCTTGTTGTTGGCTCCCCCTCTTTTAATTTTTGTTTTCCCTCCCTCTCTTTAATCATTTGCTCTGCCTGGTGGATTCCTTCTGTTGGGGTTTCTGGAGTTGTAGTCCTTGTTATCCCTTTCTAGAATGTCCTTCAAAACATTTTGGAGTGCTGGTTTGGTGGTTATAAATTTTCTCAGATGTTCTTTGTCATGGAAGTATTTTATTTCTCCATCAGTTTTGAAAGATAGTTTTGTGGGGTACATCAATCTGGGTTGAAGATTATTTTCTTTTAGAACTTGAAATACATCATTCCAAGCTCTTCTTTTTTTTTTTTTTTTTTTTTTTGTGGGTACTGGGGGTCGACCTCAGGACCTTGCGTGCCAGCAGGCGCCCGTGCCACTGAGCGATATCACCGGCCCCTTTTTCGTATGTGGGTTCCGGGAGTCAAACTTGGTCCCTCGCACTTGCCAGGCAGGCGCTTATGCCGCTGAGCCATCTCACCGGCCCCTCCAAGCTCTTCTTGACTTGAGGGTTTGTGCTGAAAAGTCCGCTGTGATTCTGATGGGCTTTCCTTTATAGGTGATTTGTTTCTTTTCTCTAACAGCTTTTAAGATTCTACTCTTATGTTAAATTTCTGGAATCTTGACTATGATATGCCTGGCTGAAGATTTTTTTTGATCGTCGCTAATTGGAGTTCTATAAGCCTCACTTATCTGAACGTCAAATTCTTTTTCTCTACCAGAGAAATTTTCTGTGATAACGTCTGTGAGCAGTGTTCTAATGTCATTTATGCTATCTCCTGCTTTTTCATTGACTCCAATCAATCTTAAGTTACTCTTCTTTGCATCATCCAGCAGCTGCTGGATTGATTTTTCATTGTCCCTTGCTATTTTTAAGAATTCTTTCTTTTCATGATCACTAATTGCAAGCCTGTCTTCTATATCTGAGATCCTGTCCTCACATTGGCTTAATCTGCTACAAATACTTTCAATGGAATTTTTATTCTCCTGTATATCTGCTTGAATCTGCTTTATGGAGTCCATTTCTTTCCTATGCTGAGCATTCATGGCTTCCATCATTTTCTTAAGCTTGTCTGTATTTTTGTCTGTGTCTGCTCTAGCGTCCTTAAGCATGGTCTTCATTGTGGACATTATCTCTGCAGTTATCTGAGAAATTATTTCTGATTTAAATTTTTCCAGAGCCTCATTCAACTGCTTTGTTGTTACCACTTCAGAGATGTCAGGTGGGTGGCTTTCGGTTTGTCCCACCTCACTGCCCCCTGGGTTTGCCTTTAGTGAACTGGATGTGTGGGGTTGCATCTTTTTTAAGTGTCTCCTTTTCTTTCTTTAGTTTAATTCCTGGGTTGCTGTTTGTAAATTGCCTATGGTAGGTTGCTTTATTGCTAGTGTTTCAAACTCTTAGGAGATTCTTGGAATACCAGGAAGAAAAGTGCCAGTCAGTGTGTCCCTTTCAGCTGGTTCTTCTCTGTACCACGGCGTCTCGCGTTACTCCGCGGAGGTTCCCACTGGAGCTGTGGATGGAGTGGTGGCCGCCCTGAGTTCTGAGCTCAGCTGCTGCCCCCCCACACAATGGCGCCTGGCTAGTGGGTCTCTCGTGCACCTGATGGCTGGGTGTCAGCACTCACCACCAGTCAGTGTGTCCTTCACAGCCGCTGCTTCTCTGTACTGCGGCATCTCGCGTTACTCCGTGGAGGTCTCCGCTGGAGCCATGGATGGAGTGGCACCGCCGAGTTTCAAGTTCAGCTGCTGCCCCCCTCACAATGGCGCCCAGCTAGTCACTCTCTCGCGCGTGACGGCTGGGCGTCAGCACTCACCGCCAGTCAGTGTGTCCTTCAGGGCCGCTGCTTCTCTGCACCGCTGCTTCTCGTGTTCTTCCATGGAGGCCCCCGAGGGCGCCGGCAGTCACTGCGTGTCTTCAGATTTGAACCGCTTCAGTTGCGCCAGGATTCCCAACACAGGGAAAAGGCACTGGTGGCCGCCTCCTTCTTCTTTGTTGGGGTTTCTCTCTTCACTTTCTCTGTGGGCCCCAAACTACACTTCAGATCTTTCCTGGGTCCATGGGAGCCACTTCTCTCTTTCTTGTCCTCCTCCAGTCACTATATTTCAGTGTCCGGATGGCGACTTTTGTAGAGGTTCACTGCCTGCTTCTTACAGATCCGCCATCTTTTTTTCTCTCCGGCATTTTTAAAAGGAAAAAAAAAAAAATTAAAAAAAAATGTAGGACCAGTGAGATGGCTCAGTGGTGTAAGTGCCTGCCTGGCAAGCGCGAGGGCCCGAGTTTGACTCCCAGAACCCACATACGAAAAAGGGGCTGGTGATATCGCTCAGCGGCACAGGCGCCTGCTGGCGCACAAGGTCCTGAGGTTGACCCCAGGTACCCACCAAAAAAAAAAAAAAAAAAAAAACGGTGATATCGCTCAGCGGCACGGGCGCCTGCTGGCGCGCGAGGTCCTGAGGTCGACCCCCCGGTACCCACCAAAAAAAAAAAAAAAAAAAAAAGCTGTGAAAAAACAATGAATGTTTTAGTTTTGGCATATTAACAAAAGTGCATACACAGATTAGCTATATGACATCAAATGATCAAATTCAAGTCAGAACCACCCAGCATGAAGACATATGAAATTATGGCTCCATTGTGAATGTGTTAATTGAAGAGTTCAGGCCATTAATATTGAGAGGTATTACTGAGACACAGTGATTAATCACTATCATTGTGTTCTTTCTCTGTTGGTGACTTCTTTTTCTTTTCATATCATTTTTTTATTGTTGTTTATCCACTGATCTTGCTTGGTATTTTCATTCCATTGGGGTTTTTAGCTTTATTGGTTTTGTCATTTCTGTCTAGAATATTCTTGAGTTTTTTCTGGAGTGCTGGTTTAATATTCATGTGTCTCTTCAGGTGGTCTTTTTCATGAAATCTTTTTTTCGGGCTTTTGTTTTTCTTTTTTTTTGTTGTTGTTTTTTGTTTTTAGTTTTTTGAGACAAGGCAGTTCAGGTTGGCCTTGAACTATGTAGCCCAGGAACTCACAGTGATCCTCCTGCCTCAGCCTCCCAGGTGCTGGGATTACAGGGGTACACCACCACACCTGGCAAGAAAGTCCTTTTTTTTTTTTTTTTTTTTCTTTTCCCCATCTATTTTAAGGAAGGCTTGTTGGGTATGTTAATCTGGGTTGAAGTTGTTTGCTCTTAGGGCTTGAAATATTTCACTCCAAGCTCTTCTGGCCTTTAAGGTTTGTGTTGAGAAATCTGCTATAATTTTGATGGGTTTACCTTTATATGTGATTTTTTTGTTTGTTTTTGTTTTTCTCTTTTAAAATTCTGGGTTTTTTGTTAAATATCTGGTAATTTAATAATGACATGTCTTTTTTTTTTCCAACTTATATGCCCTCATTTATTTCTCATTACAACAAAAAGATAAACAATTATAATTCCATGTTCAGTAAGTTCAAATGGTAGCAATTCCAGGAACACTGAACATATATCTGTAAGGCAAATAAACATTTTTAATAGTATGATCCTCAAACTATGACTGATGGTTGGAAAAACCAGTCTAGACTCTGAATACCATATGAATGATATGCAAAATGAACTTATCGCCCAGAGGTTTCAACGCTAAAAACAAAACATTCAAATTCAAATATTTCAACAAAATTGAAAACACAAGCAGTATAGAGTCATCTTCAGCCAGTTGTTTTTCAGATGGTCAAGAAAGAAAATAATGAGCAAAGACAGTGCAAAAAAGGAAAATGTTTGTCCAAATAGACAGACTGTCCATGAAAATCACATCTCTTCTGATTCATGTTCTCGTTCAGCATTTTTCAGGAGTCCAATTTCTAAGGAGCAGAGTCTCCTAAGTCTAGATTTTACGAAGCAGATGACAAAAGCATAACTCACTCCAGTGATGATACAGGCCGATGCATAATGCTAACAGAAGTATATGGTGAGAAACACACTGTTGTCATGATCAGTCAGACCCCATGCAGGACCTCTGCTGGGGGGACACAGGACAAAACCAATCTGCCAAAGCCAGCTCCCCTGCAGCAGGAGGAGGCTTGTCCGCAGCAGCTCCAGAAGCACATTGTTCCATGTAAGGAACTCCATGAAGGCAAGCAGGCCTGCCAAAAAGGAGACCAGGACCAGCAGTTGGTGCACAAAGATGTCTAGTATTTCCCAGCCATGAGTATGATTTTGGAAGATAAATGTCTCCACAAATAATGCATTTGACAACATTAACTTGGTTAAGGAGACTGGAAGTAAAGTGATGGTGAAATGTAAGATATTAGCCACACCCAGCAGCCCAAAGAAGAAATACATGGTGCAATGATGCCAGCCTGTGAGTTGGTCCCACTGGCTTTCTTTGTATAAAGTCAGGTAGGGTCCTCCAGAAATACTGTTCCCCAGCTATGCCAGTTAAGGCCATGCTGACTATTATAATTCCCTCCAAAATTTCTATTCGATGGAATAATGTTTTAGAACCAAGATGGCAAATCCTCTTTTGCTTTTTGCAGACATACTTCAGAATACTCTTTGTACTCCACCACAAACCCATGATAAAAAAGAAGCTTCCAGGAAGGACATGACCTTTGAAACTTCCCATGATAGTCTGTAGAGGTCTTAAGCCATACAGCTGACTCCAAGGCAGAGTGGCACATGGCAGAGAGGCAACAGTTCATGGCAGAATAATGACCTATCTTGATGAGCAGCTTTTTTCATAATTGTTTGGTGTTCTGGAAGCATCAGTTATTTGTTATGTTGAACTCTTTTCTCATATTTGGGAAATTTTCTGTTATGATTTCTGTGAACATATTAGTAATTCTGTCTCTGTTAACTTCTAGCTTTTCTGTAAGTTCAGTTAGCCTTAGGTTGGTCTTTCTAGTGTTGTCTAGTAGCTGTTGGATGCTTTTTTTCTTGTGTGTGTGTGGGGGGGGCTTCTCTGAGTACTTTGTCATAATACTATTTTGTCCTTAATTTCAGACGTTCTGTCTTCACATTGGTCATTTCTGCAATTTATTAATTCTATACTTTATTTCTGGTTGTTTCTGTCTGATATATTTTCATGGATTCTGTATCTTGGGTGAATTTGTCATTTATATTTTGAACTATTTTGGTCAACTCTTCCAGTTTTTTGTTTCCCCCAAATCCACACTGAGCATTTTGAGTGATGATTCCATTAACTTTTGGGTCCTTCCCCTTCGAACTCGCTAAGCTTCTCCATCTCTTAAACTTTCATAGAGCTCCACTACCTGGTATTTACTTTCCTATCCACTGTGCCCTTTGATCTGCCTTAGGAGAGTTGGGAGACCTTGGTGGTCTTCTGTTGCCTTGCTTTCCCATGATACTGTGTGTATGTATATGTGGTTTTTATTTTTCTCCCTTTTTAGTTTTTGAGGAGGTACTGTGGGTTGAGGTCTAGTAGGATGGGGAGTGCTTGTAGTTTATAAGAGGAGTTTTAGTAATATACTGACTCCCCATGATGTATTTTCAGGTCTATATGTCCAGAGATAATATTTACCCCTTCATTTATTTAAGTGATTTGAACTCTGTCCCTATGTTTTGCAGAAAGAATTACTTCTGGTTATAAAAATACTAACAGATCTGATCACACATCAATTATATAAGATAGACCCTGCATTTACACTTTCACCCTTTATCAATACTCGATGTAGACTATGTTCACTTTATCGTTAGCAGTGGTTCTGCAGTGTGGTAGAAATGGAGGAAGAGATCGAAAGGCGGGTGAAAGAGGAGTGTAAGCCAGTGGCGGAAGACTGGTAGGGACAACAGTGATAGGTGAAAAAAAAAAAACTGATATGGGGTTAGATTCTGTTGGAGGACTTTTAGGTGGCTGAATGGTTAGCATCAAGGGCTTTGAGAAGATACTTGTGGGGTGAAGATGAGATAGTGGGCTTCGTGACGGAGGAAAGCTGTGTGGCTGTTGGAGCCTGTTGATAAGTTTGTGTACCTGTAGTGTGGAGAGGTGTGGAAGGGCGGGGGCTAGGTACAATGTGGAAGAGCCGAGGGAATAGGATGGGGAGGAGACAGGGTTAGTACAGGAGAATACAGGAGTGACCGAGAGCAGAATACGGCAAATTAAAAACAGGAGTTTATATACGGTGAAAAAGAATTAAGATAATAGTATTGCTGCAGAACTCGAGATGAAGAAACTAGATACAGAGATGAGAAGGAGAAAACCTAGACACTAACTAAATCAAAGCAAATAGAAAAATAGGGCCGGTGAGATGGCTCAGCAGTGCAAGCGTCTGCCCGGCAAGCACAAAGTCCTGAGTTCAACTCCCAGAACCCACATAAAGGAAAAAAAGGGCCGGTGATATTGCTCAGTGGCACTAGCACTTGCTGGCAAGTGTGAGGTCCTGAGGTTGACTCCTGGTACCCATGTAAAAAAAATAAAAAATAAACAAAAGCAAAAACCAAATAAAGACCAAAAAATTAAAAAACAAAACTGCACAAAACAGGAAAAATCAAAACCCAGAAGATATCCAACAAGAACTCAGTTTAAACACTCCATCAAGAGAATGTATATGTGATTCACGTGTAACCTCTTTGCCAGTGAGCCTGGATGTTCACATCCTTTCCTTCCTGTCTCGTTTGAGGTGTATGCGAAGCCACACCAGTATCACCTCTGTGCTTTCCACTGCAGAACTGACTCTCACCCAGCCTCAGAACTTCATCCCGCCAGCTCCCAGGCATGCAGGCAGAGTCTGACACTAACCCAGTTCTTGGATTAGGAGGTCTTCCTGCCCCCCTCCGCATGCATGATGGTGGAACTGGCAGACAGATTCACTGGCAAGTGGGAGAACAACAGCGGGGGGTGCAGGAGTCTGCAATCGCTTTCACTCACTGGCGGGGGTGGGGTCTGCAGGAGATGGCAGAGAATGGTGTGAACTGCTTGGCTCCTCACTCAGCAGTCTGCAGATTCCTTGGGAAGGTGCGTGTGCCTGCCTGCCGGAGTCCCTGCCTCTCTGCCTCTCTGCCCAGGGTGTGGGTAGGGTTCCCTAGTCCTCGATGAACACCGGTGGGGATTCTGTAAGGGTCTGCTATAGCCGCAAATCCTTTTTAATCACTATGCCCAAGAGCCATAAGGCTGCACACTTCCCTTCTTGTCCTTAGTTGTAGTCTGGTTGCAGGTGACTACCTGTGTTCTCCATATACTCTGGTGACAGGGCTGGCACACTGGCGTGCGAGGAAGGAACACAGCAGACTTGGCAGTGGCCAGGACTCATGCTAGGTGGTTCAGACAAGCTGCCCAAAACGCAGCTGACCTGTGGACCTGAAGAGCTGGCATCATCCAGTCTGTACGTACTTTCCTGTGACTGGGGTGGGGATGGGGAGGGCACACTGGGCAAAGGCAAGCAAGCTATTTAGGGAGGTGCTGGGGCCACGTGTATGCACAGTGGTGAACTGTGACCTGCACCCCCTTCACCTGTGCATCCTCTCTGGCCTGAGTCTGCAGCGGGCAGGGCTCAGTTGGCCACAGTCCAGACTGGGGCAGAGAGCCCCACTTTCCCAGTGTTTGCAGTGGGGAGTATGCGGGGTGGCCGGTGAATGCAATGCAAATCTGTCCCAGGACTCTGGTCTCTGCAACAGAGAGGTCCCTCAGACTTTCTGCCTCACTGTGGAGATGGCTGCTTCACTTTATCAACTGTCCATTTGTTTGACTTGATCTACATGTATCACCTTTCTTTTTTTTTTTTTTTTTTTTGTGGGTACCGGGGGGTCGACCTCAGGACCTCGCACGCCAGCAGGTGCCCGTGCCGCTGAGCGATATCACCGGCCCCTTTTTCGTATGTGGGATCCGGGAGTCGAACTCGGGCCCTCGCGCTTGCCGGGCAGGCGCTTACGCCACTGAGCCATCTCACCGGCCCCTGTATCACCTTTCTTAATGATACCTTTCAGTGTGAGAGCAATACCTTCCTGCTCAGTAGATTCTTTCTGAGCTTCTCCCATGTGACTCCTCTTCTAGTCAGCCATGTTGAATCTTCTCAGAAAAAACTTTTCACAGAACCCAACATTCATTCATGGGACAGGAAAAAACAAAAACCTGAAGAAAATAAGTATAGATCCTCATCTCAACCTGATAAAAGCCATTTCTGACAAACCTCCTGTCAACATAGTATTAAATGGGGAAAAGCTGGAAGCTTTCCCTCTAAAATCAGGTGCAGGATAAGGATGTCCACTATCATCACTTCTGTTTAACACAGTACTTAAAATTTATCCAGAACAATCAGGTAAGAGAAAGAAATAAATGGAATACTTATAGGAAAGAAAAAGGCCAAATTATCATGTGCAGATGACATGATCCTCTACATAGAAGACCCAAAAAACTCCACCGAGAGACTCGTAGAATAAATCCAACAATATAGCAGGATACAAAATCAAGACAAGAAAATCAAGTGTTTCCATACACCAATGATGAACCCACCAAGAAAGAAATTAGAAAAACAATACTATTCATGATAGCATCAAGAAAAATTAAATACTTTGGAATTAATCTAACCAAGGAAGCAAAAGACTATAATGAAAACTATAGTACTCTGAAAAAGGAGATTGAAAAGTACATCAGAAAATGGAAGATATCCCTTTCTTCTGGATAGGCAGAACTAATATTGTCAAAATGGCCATATTACCAAAACTGATATATAGTTTTTATGCAATCTCTATCAAAATACTACCAACATTTCTCACAGAACTAGAAAAAATTATGCTAAGATTTATTTGGAACTAGAAGAAACCCAGAATAACAAAAGCAATCCTGGGCAACAAAAGCAAAGCAGGATGCATCACAATCCAGATTTCAAGTTATTCTATAAAGCTACAGTGATAAAAACAACATGGTACTCGCACAAAAACAGACATGTGGATCAATGGAACAGAATAGAGCAGTGGTGGCAAACCTAAAACTAAAACCACACATGCTGCAGTGGGTTGTTTGTATCATTGGAAATTCTAAAAGGTTTGCTATCAGTGGAATAGAGGAAAAGGAAACGCCCCCAAACACATTCAGCTATTTGATCTTTGACAAAGAGGCCAAAAACAAATGGAGAAAAACCAGCCTCTTTAACAAATGGTGCTCAGAAAACTGGTTACACAGAAGATTGAATCTAGACTCATCTCTTACCATGCACCAAAATAAAATCAAAATGGATCAAAGACATAGGTATTAAAACAAACACTGAACCCGCTGGAAGATAAAATACATAAAACTCTTGAAGACATAGGTACAGGAAAGGACCTTTTCTTTTTTTTTTTCCCCAAACAGGGTCTTGCTATGTAGTTCAGGCTGGTCTGGACTCACTACGTAGTCCAGGCTGGCCTTGAACTCAGCAATCCTCCTGCCTCAGCCTTCCAAGTGCTGGGGTTACAGGTGTGCACCACCACACCCGGCGGGAAAGGACTTTTTAAACAAAATCCCAGTTGCACAAGAAACTGCATCAAGAAACAACAAATGGGATTATACCAAGTTAAAATATATCAAATTAGAAAGCTTCTGCACAGCAAAGGAAACAATCAGTAGAATGAAGAAACAATCTATAGAATGAGAAAAAAATTTTTGCCAGCTAGACCTTGGACAGAGGACTAATATGTATTACAAAGAACTCAAAAAAAATTAGACTCCACAAAGTAAAAGACCCTATCAAAAAACTGGGCAACAGAAATGAACAGGCACTTCTCAGAAGTAGTACAAATGCTGGGCTTGGTGGCGCACACACCTATAATCCCAGCACTCAGGAGGCAGAGGCAAGAGGATTGCTGTGAGTTTGAGGCCAACATGGGCTACATACTGAGTTCAAGGCCAGACTGCACTACATGGCAAAACCCTGTCTCAAAAAAACAAAAACAAAAAAACAGAAGTAGTACGAATGGTCAATAAATATATGAAAAATGCTCAGGTCATAAAAGAAATGCAAATTAGAAAAACATTGAGATTCTACCTTACTCCAGAAAGAATGGCTATCATCAATAAATAAATAAAGCAAGCAAACACGTGAGGCTGCAAGGAAAGGCACCTTCTACACTATTGATGGGAATGTAAACTGGTATAACCACTATGGAAATCAGTATGGAGATTCCTCAAAAAACTAAAACTAAAAATTCCATTCGACCCAGCTACTCCCCTTCTAGATATCTTCTTCAAAGAGTTCAAGACATTGTATTATAATAATACACGCATACCCATGTTTACTGCAGCACAACTCATAATAGCTAAAGCCTGAAAGTGGTGTATATGCTCATCAGCAGATAAATGGATAAAGAAAATATGGTATTTATACATAATGGAGTACTACTCTGCTATAAAGAAGGCTAAATTTGAGTCATTTGTAGGGAAATGGATGCACCTTGAGACCATAATGTTAACTGAAATAAGTCAGACACACAAACTTAAATATTTCCTAACTTCTCTTATATGAAAAGTATAAACTGTCAAGCTAAATAAAAGGCAACAGGAAACAGGGAGACAGATCTTTTGCAAATGGGAAGAGATCAGTGATGGAGGGATAGAGAAAGGGAGGGAAGGAGGCAGGGGAATTTAAAAAAACAAAAAAACAACCACCCAATTATATCCCCGGGGGGGAACAGTTGCTACATCTGGAATTGATAGGAAGAACTTTTCACTTCATGCAAATACACAGACACTTCACCCTTCAAGTTTGACTACAGTAGTGTTTCTCTGTTACCCATTTAATGTCTGCAGTGTCTGTACTGCTTCCCCATTTCTTTACCAATACGGTATTAGCGATCGGTGTCTTACCTCTTCATCTACATCATCCTTGCCAGAGGTTTAAAGATTTTATTGCCTCCCCACCCCCAAACCAGCTTTCGTTTATTTTCTCATTAATTTTTGCTTTTCTTTCTTCCTCACCTCCTTAAAGCATTGCTGTCCACCAGTGTGTCTTAGAAATCAAGAAAAGTGACACTTCTAAGGAGAACATGCTGTCCCTTATTGGCCCATGCTGTAGAGACCAAAATTAGGATGAAAACTGAGAACAGATACTGGATTTGACATGGAGGTAGAACGTTAAGGGTTTTAGTCACATACATAGACTCAAGCTGATGTTTTTATGGGTCAGTGCACATGAAGTAAATAGAGTCTTGCAGTCTAATGGCCATGGTCAAATATGACCTGTCTCTTGTTTTTATCTAGTCCATAAATAGAGGATGTTTTTCACATTTGCAAGTACTTAAAAAAAAGTGTAACTGGTTAATTTATATGAACTTTAAACCTTGCAGGGGTTTTTATTTTGTCTTGATTTTTGAGACAGTCTTGCTATGCAGTTCAGGGTGGCCTTGAACTCACTATGTAGCCCAGGCTGGCCTCAAACTCAGAGATTCTTCTGCCTCTGCCTCCCAAGTGCTAGGATGACAGGCATGCGCCACCACACCCGGCACTAACCTCATGTTTATGTAGAAGTTTTTATTGGAGCAGAGCCACATTCATTTGTGTATTTTCTATGACTACACTTAGGCTAACTAATTGCAAGAGACACCATATAAACTGGACACTAAAGTATCTGCTACCTTTACTGAATAACTTTTCCAAACTCTGATTTAAATGAGTCACTTCAACAAATGCAGTGTACTACAGTATAGTATAATGCATTATAATTTATGGCCACTTATAAACTACATGGCTTAACTGAACGTAGCTAAGTCAAACGGCCCTCTACCACTTCAACATACCACATGGGGGGGGCAAAATAGGAGTTCCGTGCTGAATACATACCTAGTGTCTTTAGTGCAGTGGGCAGCCGTGAGGACCCACCTGTCTCTCACTAGGCTTCCTCCACACACATGAACGAGAACACGGTCGTTTTGAACCTGCAGGCTAACTAGCCACGGCCAGGCCCCAGCTTGCGCTTCTGTTCCTCCTACAATCCGAGGCCCTGTCCACACATCTCTAAGCGGTGCTGATCCGCAATCTAAAGATAAAAATGGTATATTATTTGAACTGAGCATCTATATTACCGTATCTGTTACTTCCTAGTCTGAACACATTAATATAAACCTTTAAACTCCTGTTTTTAAAACTGATGAGTCAAACTGGATACCTGAGGCATGCCCAGAAATAGACATTTTAAAACTACTCCCATAAGTATAAAAATGCTGTAAGTTTCTGCGGCGAGGTTCCGGTCCTGCCCCTTCCCGGTGAGGCTGGGGTTTGATCGCTTCAAATCCCAGCCCCCGGGAGGGGGTGGAGGCGCGAGCCGCGAACGCTAACTCCAGCCACTGAACTCGGACGCAACTGCACCACGAAAAGCTCTCTAACTGCCTTTTCACTCGCCGAGGAACTCTCAATCTGTGCGGTGAGCACGATAAACCCCAGAACTGCACCGAGTACACAGCACAGAAAAGAAACACATGTCTAACAAGCGGCTTAGGTCTGGGACACGCTGGTTACAGGAGTCGGGGCAGCAGACAAGGACGGAGCCGAGCCGACGCCCCGGGGGCCGCGGGGAGAGGCAGGCGCTGCGGAGACGGGGAACAGGTACTGCCCTTCGTGGCCGGCCCTTCCGTCCGGGCCGGGTCCTCCTGCCGCCCGCCTGCCGCCTCGGCCCAGGAGAAACCACCCGCCTCTCGGGAGAGCGAGCAGTGCTGGGCGCACAGGAGTGCGCTCCCCAACAGCAGCAGCGCCGGCTTCACCAGCCCCATGTCGGCTCCGGCGGGAAAGACGCAAGATGGCGACGCGCGCGAGGGCCCGGCCTGGCCGGAGGGAGGGCGGGCGGCGGGGGCCGGGCCGAGTTGCCCGGATGAGGGCTCCGCTGGCGCCCACTCTGGACAGCAGCGCGGTAAGTGTGCTGCCGTCCTTCTGGTCTGCGAGTTCCTTAACTGGCACGTCGCCCTGGATCCGAGCGCCAGGCAGGACAGACAGACGGTGTGGAATCCCCAGGACGCTGCATGCTCAGACCCGGAGCGCCGGGGAGGCTTCCAAGAGCAGTGGCGTCCAAACCGCGGGCCACGGACAGGCTGGGAAGGCAACGCCCGGCCATGCAGGAGCAGAGGTTGAGATTAGAGGCCGCAGAACCATTGGGGCAGCCCAGTTTCCGAGCTGCAGATCAATCTCAGTAGCTTTAAAGTAGTCTGCCTTGAGCACATCAACGCTGGGTGAGCTGATAAAATAAGATTTAAGGAGCTACAGTACAAAGTTGAGAGCTGAGCCTGACCGATGGTAACTGCACCCTGCCGTGTGCGCATGCGTGCATGTTTTCGCGTGTGTGTGTGTGTGTGTGTGTGTGTGTGTACACGCACGTATGTACATACACACGTCACACTGGAGCCTGCTTTATAACTGTGCTTAACGCAGTGAATAGAAATTTGTTACTGTGTAAAGGAAGCCAGGAGAGAGGTAGGCAACCCCACAACAGGACAGTAAGCCAGGCCTGAGCCAAAAAGTCATCTGTAATAGTCTCGCTGTGGCAGGTAACAGTCCTTACTCAACCAAAACTGAGATTACTAAATCTTCTAGGAAAATCTGTGCCCTTTCTTGTAAAGCCTGCTGTCTGCTTGAGTTTACCTGCTCTGATATCTGATTGGGCCCCCGTCCTACTACCCCTCAGGTGATGTCTTCATCCAGAATCCTGTTAGGTGAGTTTAGCCACAATCACTTATTCCTGATGTTCTCTCTCAGCGATATTTCCACCCACTGATCATCATCCTTCCTTGGCTATAAATTCCCACTTGCTCATGCTGTATTTGGAGTTGAGCCCAATCTCTCCCTACTTCAAAATCTCATTCCCCTACTTCCCCTACAGTTTTAAATTTTGTTTCAGAGGTGGGCATGCTGGGGATCTAGTCCAGGCTTCCTGCAAGCTCGGCAAATTCTCCACTACTGAGCTACAATCCTCAGCCCTTCCTTTACCTTTTTCTCTTCCTCTCCTCTTTTCTCCCCTCCCCTTCTTTGGGATGGTACTGGGCGTTGAACTCAGGGAGCACTGAGCTGTATCTCTAGTCTCTTTAATTATATTTTGAGGCAAAGTCTTACTAAGTTGCCCAGACTGCTCTTGAGCTTGTAATCTTCCTGCCTCAGGCTCTTGAGTAGCTGTGATGACAGGCGTCCACCATCATAGCCTGGCTGTACTTCTATATTGGTCCCAAATAAAGCTACCTTGCTATGCTTTAGTATCATTGAGTAATTTTCCTTGAACATAACCCAGAATTTTTAAGAATGATGCCTGATATGTGGTTTTCAATTGTTTTGTCTTTTTTTTTTTTTTTTTTTTTTTTTGAGACAGTACCTCCCCATATAGTTCAGGCAAGTCATGAATTCACTATATTGCCCAGGCTGGCCTCAAGCTTGTGGCAATCCTCCTGCCTCACCCTCCCAAGTGCTGGGATGACAGGCGTGTGCCACCACGCCCAGCTGGTTTTGTCATTCTTACCTTGAGTTAGGCTGAGCTTTGCCCTGTTAACTCCAAACCTCCAGGTATAAGGAAATGGTATAGGCTGGGTAGTCTGGGAGGTTGGTCACATGGTGGGGAATAAAAGTGGCAATAAAAGGATGTCCACCTCGCTCATATCCCTCTGAGGGTGACATGGTTGGTAGCATTAAATAAAAGTATGTCAGTTGAGAACATGATGATGACATGAGGGAAAGAGCAAAGGCCCAAGTCTGAGTTTTGACCAATGGTTGGGAAGAAGATAAGGGAGAAACATGTTGCAAGTTGCATTTAGAAGCTGACAAGAAACAAATTCCCGCATCTGCAGATATTTTAGAAAATAATCCTGGAAAGGCGGAAGCAGCTGGAGTGTGTTCACCCTCAGGAGGAACTGCTGATCTCAAGTTATTTCTCATGGGAGTGTGTTGTTGGGAAGCAAGCCTAGAGAAGCCTTTGCACTGAGCTACAGCAACAGCCTTTGGAAATCTTTCATTCGGAGACAGTTTCACTAAGTCACTAAGTTGCCCAGGCTGGCCTTGAAATTGAGATACTCCTTCCTCAGCCTTCTAAATTTTGGGAATACAGGCCTTTGGCTCTGGAATGTTGGGATTTATGGCGCGTACCACCACACCCATCTCCAGACTTTTTTTTGATAGGCTGATTCTAAAATTTATATAGAAAGGCAAAGGAACTAGAATAGCCAAAATAAGTTTGAAAAATAAATAAATAAATTAATTAATTAATTAAAAAACAACTTGAACTCATCCTATTTGATTTCAAGACTTGTTATAAAGTTCCAACCAGGTGTGGTGGCGCACACCTGTCATCCCAGCACTTGGGAGGCTGAGGCAGGAGGATCACTGCAAATTCGAGGCCAGCCTGGGCTACATAGTGAGTTCAAGGCCAGCTTGGACTACATAGTGAGACCCTGTCTCAAAAATTAAATAGGCCGAGCATGGTAGTGCACCCCTGTAATCACAGCACTCAGGAGGCTGAGGCAGGAGTGCCATGAGTTTGAAGCCAGCCTGAGCTACCTAGTGAGTTCAAGGCCAGAATGAATTACACAGTGAGACCCCGTCTCAAAATAAAGAAAGATCCAGTAGTCAAGGTAGTAGAGTTTTGGTGAAAGGATAGATACATATAGATCAAAGAAAGATAGTAGATGTGAAAACAATCCTTTGAAAATTTGTTGAGGCAGGGGTTGGGGTTGTAGCTCAGCAGCATAGCACCTGCCTGGCAAGCACAAGGTCCTGAGTTTCCTTCCCTGTACAAAAAAAAAAAAAAAAAAAACATTGTTGAGGCAGACTTTATTGGCCAAAATATGATCTGTTTTCATAAACACTCTGAAGAACCATCAGAAGTCTCAAGTTGCACATGGAATGTCACCATTTACAGGTGGATACTCTTCATATAAGTCTCTGAAATTAGTGTGTACCTTACCACAATGACGTGTGCAAGTTTACCTTGCAAAGTGTTTTCATCCCTTTTCTGTCTCAATAGTTAAGTGTTGAACCCAGGTGGCACTAAGCCACATCCCAACCCCATCCTTTTTAAAATTTGAGACAGGGTCTCACCAAGTTGCCTAGACTGGACTTGAAATTGCGATCCTCCTGCCTCAGCCTCCTGAGTAGCTGGAATTACAGATGTGTGCTACCATGCCTGGCTGACAATGTTTTTTCTTTCCAGATGCTACTTAATAGTGTGCCTTACTATCAGTGGTGGCTTACAGTTGAAGAAATTCAGTGTTTTAGGTCAAATTTGTTAATTTTTCAAACCTGTATCTCACTGATTATTTTCTTGCTTTCTCTATCAGTTGTGAATTATGTTAAAAATCAAAGACTGTGAATTTTTCCTTATTTCTGTATTTTCTTTAACATCACCTTCTATTAGGTGCACTTAAATTTGGATGTATTTTATCCTCAGGTTAATTGAATCTTTTATCATTTTATAGTGACCATCTTTGTTCCAACTAATGATTTTTATACTTTAAAATACACTTTGTTCAGTGTAAATCTAGCTATTCCAGCTTTCTTTTGGCTAGGACTTGACCGATAAAACTTTTTTAATGCTTTTCCTTGAAGTACCAAATCTTCAATCTTGCTATTTCCTTGTATTTTAGATTTACATCTTATAAACAACATATACCTGATTTTGTTTCCTAAATCAAGATGACAATTTTTGACTAAAATTCCCAGTCTACATTTACGTTTATTGTGATTGCTGATACATATAGATTTATTTCTACGATCTTATTTTGGCTGTTTATCCCACTTGTTTCTTTCTGTCTTTTGTCTTTCTGTGGATTGCTGCATATCTTTACAGGGAATAGAATTCTAGGTGTATACTCTATGCGATGATATGGTGAAAGGAAGAGGGCCCTTTAGTACTTTCGTTATCTCCCAAGTAGAAGTTGAGCTGGTAAAGATGATGGTTCATACTTAGTTTGTATCCTCCACCTAGAACAGTTCTTTGAACATTAATTCATAGAAATTGTATTTGATTTCTTATCTCAGACTGCAGCAGTGAACAAAGAAGTGATATGCTCTTCTTGTTTTCATCATCAGTAATTCCTTGCTAGAAAGTCTAAGGCAGTTTCTGTGGAGTGTTGTATAAACTTAGCCTGAGCATTATTTACATGTTTTCTGAATTAAATTTTGACAATTATTTTCTCCATATATGACATTAAATTCCAAGAATTCTCAGTTGGAGGGGCCGGTGAGATGGCTCAGCGGCCTACGCGTCTACCCGGCAAGCGCGAGGGCCCGAGTTCGACTCCTGGATCCCACATATGAAAAAAGGGGCCGGTGATATCACTCAGCGGCACGGGCGCCTACTGGCATGCGAGGTCCTGAGGTCGACCCCCGGTACCCACAAAAAAAAAAAAAAAAAAAAAAGAATTCTCAGTTGGAAAAAAAATGCTTTGATTTTCCAAAATAATTACCGTAACTAAAAACTCCATTAAGTTTTCTTTGATCTACTTGACTCATTTATAGAATGGTACATTACGGGACCAATTACAAACTGCCAAAAAACATACTGCAGTGATGGATTACTTATAAATACCTGCACTAAATATAAAAACACAGACTGGGTCCACACCAAATTTGTGTGGTTTCCCTTTTAGGGAAGGAAATGGGACTAGGCAAAGGATTGTAGTGACCCATCTATCAGTGCATTTTTCTTTAGATTCGAAGATAACAAAACATTAACATTATCCTGGTGGAAGGTGTACAAAGATTTGATTTATTAACTGTATTTTTAAGTTTGTAAGACTGTGATTTTAAAAATGGAGGGTTGGAGATATTTAAATAGAACTTCTAGGGGCCGGTGAGATGGCTCAGCGGCTTAAGCGCCTGCCCGGCAAGCGCGAGGGCCCGAGTTCGACTCCCGGATCCCACATACGAAAAAGGGGCCGGTGATATCGCTCAGTGGCACGGGCGCCTGCTGGCGCGCGAGGTCCTGAGGTCGACCCCCCGGTACCCACAAAAAAAAAATAATAAATAAATAAATAAATAAATAGAACTTCTAAACTCTTGTACAAGAGGTTCGTAAAATGGAGTGAAACAAAGCTTTTCAGATTCATCAACACCCAGGTAAGAAAGAAGATGCAGATACACTCTGATGGGTGAAACCACAAACTCAGGTACAGTGGCCCACACCTGTAACCCCACCTACTTGAGAGGCTGAGGCAGAAGACTGAGTTCAAGGCCAGTCTGGGCAACAGGGTGAGACCCAGCATTAAAAAACGAAATCAAGCAAACAACTCAAAAACTTTGAGGTTGATTAGACCTCGGTCTGAATGTTAGTTTTATTATGGTATGAATTTGGGCAGTGTCAGTGCTCTATGTAACTTAGTCTGAACTCTGACCTGCATTCATTTAACAATTATGAAGTACTTCTGTGAACCAGACTAGCCTGGGGCTAGAAGAGACAGCACCCTAGAGTTGTGTGTTTGGGAGGGTGTGCTACTTCGTTGAGTGGTTAGATTGCATATAAATCTCAAATCCTTAGTCAGGAATGCTCACATAACCTTAGGTAACTACTGATCGCAAAGATGACACTAAGATCCAAATTCCTGTAATCCCAGAACTCTAGGAGGGTGAGGCAGGAGGACTTCAAGATCCTGCCCAGCCTGGGCAACTTAGGAGACCCTACCTCAAAAATAAAAAGGGCTGGCCAGGTGTGGTGCTGCACGCCTGTAATCCCAGCAACTCAGGAAGCTGAGGCAGGAGGATCACTGTGTGAGGCCAGCCTGGGCTACAAAGTAAGTTCAAGGCCAGCCTAAACTGCATAGTGAGACCCTGTCTCAAAAAGACCAAAAATAAAAAAATAAAAAGGGCTGGAAACTCAGCGCAGTGTGAAGGTCCTGGTTTCTATCCCCAGTACATATGCGTATACTATACACACACACTGAATGAGTGGGTGACACTACCTTAGTGTCGTCACAGTTTTTGGTACATAGTAAGCTCTCAATAAATGGTACATATGTACACATAGGGAAGCCTTTTGGATTCTACAACCTCAATGTAGGTGTCCTTTGTGTTTTATAATTTAAAAAATACTGAAAACAAAGGTTTTTATGACAGTAGATGATGCTGTAGGAGTTCCTTTTTTGGAGACAGGGCCTTGCTATATAGTTCAGGCTGGCCTTGAGGTCATGGCAATCCTCCTGCCTCACCCTCCTGAGTGCTGCACGGTGTGCTACCATGCCTGGCAGATTACATAATTCTAAACCCTAACATATATCTCGGCATCTCTCCTTTGTCCACATTAAGTGGAGAAAAATGCAGGTTTAACCTCGCAACTTCAAGATAATTATTGAAAGATTAAATTTCCAAAGCTCTAACAAATGCCCATTCTTCATGCTCTGTCCAATAAAAAAGGCATCTTATTTTGTATACCCTAGATGTGTTCATGAGCATTTTCATTAGAATATATAAAAACTGATGATGTATTATGTAAAATAGGTGAGTGTGGTCTGCACTTTGAAATCCAATTTCACGTTTGGACTATAATCCAACATAAACTCTTATTAAAAATTTGGTAAGCTCCACGTTGATTCCAGGAAAATAACTATGTGCATTTACAGTGCGAGCAGTGGGAGCCTGGCCTTATCACACAGCCAGACTGAAGAACTGAGTCCAGCAAGCAAGGCTCTGCACCGAGTCTGCAGGCAGCTGTTGGCACGTTCCGCCGGTCTGAAGCACCGGTGGTACCAACGGGTGGCACAGGGCAGTCGCACATGTACGGCTCCGATGTGAACGTGTTTATAACACTAAGTAGACCGGTGCTGCAGCCACGCCCAGCACCCACCCAATGTCCCATCTGTTGAAACACCCACGACATAACCCCGGGGCCTAGCCCTCCTCCTATTCTTCAGGCCTATAGGCCACGAATTTGAGATTCTGACTTTACACAAGATGATACGTGATCAAATTTTTTCCTTTTCCAAAAACTGCTGCCAGTCAGTGGAGTCTCATTTTAAAAGACCCTTTTAATGAAAAATTTTGCCAGGAGGATCAGTAACAAATTTATCAGTTAGGTAAATGCTTCTGCATAATAGGCTGCTGAACAATGTCCTAAACAGAAATTTTAACTTAGTTTATTATAACTGGTTCTGACTGAATCAGAACAGAAAAATATTCCCCTTTAAAACAGGCTGTATACACACCAGGATTGTAAATTTGTCCTCACTTTAAAACTAGATCGTTAATGTAATTAACAGAATGGCTGTCAGCAAGCCTGTCAATATAGCACTATATTTTATACTGTATTCAGCAAACTTTTATCAAATGTTCTTTAATTTCATAGACAACAATAAAACCTATTATATAAGAAGCACACAATAGTTTTGCAGTACAATTTCAAAGTGTATACAAATTAGAATACAGAGGATAAACACTGGTTACTGACAGCATTTCAAACTTTAGGTAAACTTCATATAAAATGTACAATTCAAATATTAGCTAATCTGAAAACTTCACTTCCCACAATATAAAAGTGATACTTTGAGATGCAAAATCTTCACTTAACAAACTATATAAACATTTAAAATAATCATTAAAACTCAACATTTGAATTTATAAAGATTAGCTATAAAAATATATTGGCAGTCACTTTTCTTATAAAGGTACCATTCACTTCATTACAAAATAGTCTCTAACATAAAGTTGCCTTAATAACTGTACTATTTTAGAACCTGATAAACTTTACATTAAATTGATTATAAAATCCTCTTGGAAAACCTTTGGTATGCAATCTTGAGAAGGTATTTTAAAAAATATTTTAAGGGCCTGTAAACATTTCATTCTATTAAAGCATGACAGAATAAGTAATGGATATTAAACTGCATATAGGATATAAAATTAAAAAACCAATTTATTATGTTTTTGTTAAAAAAAAAATATATCACCCTTACCAAAGTAAGCTAAAACTAAACTATTTAAAAGTATCAAACTTTTAAACAGTGCTCTTTTCATTCTGATAAAAAATGTTACAAAATCACCACATTCCATTTGTGTACCTTAGAGGCCTTTTAGGACAAGACCTCAAAAATAGTTAACCCAGTCTCAAAAAATCATCTGAAGTCCAACAAACTTTTAAAAACCCATTTAGAAGATCTGACATTAAAACAAGTATACATAATCAGAACACATAATTTATATATTTCATAATGTATCGGGTTTTAATTTGTAATTTAAAATTTATTGGTAGAAACAAAACACACACACACACACACACACACACCTGAAAAAGGTAAATTTCAGGAAACAGAAATGCAAACCTATAGGAGAAACTGATTTATTTTGAAAGTTTCTATCTACTGAGTTTGGATTGATGACTTCTCTGCCATTTTTGGACTGATAACCAGTTAGAATGTTTAAATTGCTGAAAGTTCATTTCTTGCTTCTTCTGTTTAATTTTTACAAAGCTTCCAGTTGTGCCAGTAGCTCCCTTGAGGTCACTTCCCATGGTATCCTGTCACCAAATCTCATGGATAAGACATTTATCTTTGCATTGCAAAAGCCTATATAGAAATTAGCTTCACTTTTGACCTTTTAATTTATAAAACTCCACTACAAAGAAATCCATCTAATTTTTTAGACAAGTCCACAAAAATACTCTTTTTAAAGAATCAAACACTTTTATGAGAATAAAGATCCTTCAAAGTTTTTAACTCTTCTATTAGAGTTTTATTTTGATTTTCCAGGACTGCAACTCGATTTTCCAGGCATTTCACATATTCTTTCTTCTTTCTGCGACATTCTCGAGCAGCTTCTCTAAATATAAACATTCAAAACAAAACGAAAGTTAGAAAAAACATTTTTTTTTTAATGTGGGTACCGGGAGTCGAACTCAGGACCTCACACTTGCCAGCAGGTGCTTGTGCCACTCAGCGATATCACTGACCTTTTTTTTTCCTTTATGTGGGTACCGGGAGTCGCACATTCTTTAAATAGTAAATGTACTTCAGTAATTTTTTCTGGTCCTTTGCCCGACCCCCCCCCCACACACACTTAAAAAAGTAAGGAACCATCTACATTCACTGAAATACACAGATCTTAAGTACAGAACAGTTTTGGCAAATGTGCATTCCCTGAATAACCCACACCCTGTGGAAAGAAAACTGTTCCACTGCCCCAGAAAGCTCCCTCATCCCCTTCCTGGTCAGTCTGCTCCCAAGCAACTATCATTTTGACTTTTCTAATAGGGAGAAGTTTTCCTGTTCTAGCTTCATGTACCACTGTCATTCAGTCTGTACGCCTGTATCTGGTCATCTTTTACCCAGCATGTTTCTGAGGTTTATCCCTGGTGCTGTGTGGTGGTTCATTCCTTTAGATTGTTAAGCACATTCCATTGCATGGATACAACCATGACTGTTCACTCACTCTCTTGGTCTGTTTTTAGAGTTAGCTGCTATGCATGTTCTTATATATAAGCTTAACTTCTCTTGAATAAATATGGAAGTGAAGTTTGAGACCTCTGGTTAACTTTCGAATTATAGCAGTGCTTGAGCAAATAGTTCTGTGAATGACCTCTTAGGACATCTCTGTGAAGTCACACGTAAATTGTACTTATTTTAGTTTATAAAATATATGTAGATATTATCTTGTTTTAAACAGTTTTAATGGTGTTTCTATGTTAATACACAGATCTTTGTTTTTAAAAGCACTACAGAAAATCTACAATATGAATATACTACAGTTTAACTTTTCCCTCCCAGACTTTTAAGTGGCTTCCAATGAATATTCTATCCATGCCCTTTGTCAAGTGTATCTTTTTTTTCCATCCATAATGAAGTTTTTTTTTTTCTTAAAGAGAAAAAAATAGAAAATTTCAAAACAAGATAATAGGAGGGTAACGATGGTTAATACATTGGGTATTGTTATCTTTAAATTAGTTACTCGGAGTACAAGATATCGGCATTCAATTGTCCAAACAATACTAGCACAAACCTTTCTTTTCAATGAACTGAGAAATTAATAGTATAACTATCTTAATTATCTTTTATATATATATATTTTTTTTTTCTTTTCCCTTCTTTTCTCCACTCCCCCATCCCAGTTTCTCTTTCCTTTTGAATAGTTTCTTCCTGTTTTACAATATCTATTGTATATTTTGGATCTTATTTATTCTTTCAGCTTCTCACACTAGGGAGACAATACAATGTTTACACGTTTCACTTATGAGTATGGTCTCAAGTTGCATCCATTTACCTATAAAAGTCTCCAGTTTATCCTTCTTTATGGCTGAGTAGTACTCCATTGTATAAAAATACCACTTTTTTATCCATTCCTCGGTTGATGGGCATTTGGGTTGTTTCCAAGATCTAGCTATTACAAATTGTGCTGCTATAAACATGGGTGCACATATATCGCTGTGGTACAATGTTTTTAATTCTTCTGGGAAGATACCCAGAAGGGGAATAGCTGGGTCAAATGGGACCTCCAATCCTAGTTTTTTGAGGAATGTCATGTGTATCTTTTGCAGGGTCACAAGCTATATTCACTTAAAATCAAGAGACAATGCCAAATTGGCTCCAGAATATGAGTGTGCTTGCTTCAGCAGCATCTATTACTAAATGCATAATATTGGGGATCCAGTGTACACACCCATCAGCAGCACAAGGGAGTACCTGCTTCTGTGGCTCAAAAACTGTACCCTCTTGCTTTCATTTAGATTTCCCTTAATTATGCACAGTCTGGTATAATCTCATATTTACAGGCCATTTGTATTTTTCTTTCTCTTATGTATTTTTTAAATTTATTTATAGAAGTCTCTACAGTTCTTTATATTTTTCCCAGTTAAGAGTGCTATTTTTGGGCCGGTGAGATAGCTTAGCGGCATAAGCGCCTGCCTGGCAAGCATGAGGTCCTGAGTTTGACTCCCGGTACCCACATATGAAAAAAGGACGGTGATATCGCTCAGCGGCACGGGCGCCTGCTGGTGCGCAAGGTCCTGAGGTTGACTCCCGGTACCCACAAACAAACAAACAAAGAGTGCTATTTTTAAGTTTGTTGATAGTATCCTTTGTCATACAGAACTAGAATGGTTAGGTCTACTGTAAACTTCACATTTTCTTACTTCACACTGCCCTCAGGAATGTGTGAAGTGTCTTTTCCGTTACATGCTCAATGACTAGTTTCACTTTTTGATTTTAGTGTGTAATTTCCATTGTTAATTAATTTTGTGAACCACTAACAAGATTGAGCATCTTTTCAAAAGTTTTTTTTTTTTTTTTTTTTTTTAATGGTGCTAGGGATTAAACCCAGTGCTAAGGAAACAGTTCTTTGCAAGGCCCTCTTAGGAGAATGCATGTGCTAGGCAAGACTAGTCTTTTTTGATCTTGTCATCTATAAACTGCCTATATATTTCACGCATTTTTCAGTTAGGTTTCTCACCACTGCTAAGATCATTTGTGGTATTTTTATATCTTGCCCCTCATTTATCCTTTCTTTTCCTTGACCATACACTATATTAATTCTCATATTCACTCTCATTCTCTCCTCTCCCCAGCCCACCCCAATGTTGCTGATTAAACCCAGGGACAACTTGACACTGCACTACATCCCCAGCTCTTTTAAAAATTTTTTTGAGGCAGGGTCTCACTAAATTGCCCAGCCTGGCCTCTTGAGTAGCTTGGATTACAGGAATATATCACCATTCCCAGCTTGTATTTCTCTTTAAATTTTAAAGATTTTTATTGTTTCTTTTTCACAAGATCTTCAAATCCACCAGGAATTACTTTTGTACATGGCATAAAACAGGGGTCGAACTTAATTTTCTCCCAGATGTGGAGCTGCTTGTTGGCATCATCTGTTAAATAAGTCACTCTTCACAAGTGTACTTGACTAGCACAGGAAGCTACTTCTGGACTCACTGTCTAGTTTGCTAATGTTACTGTCCATCATTTTGCTGATACCAAGATGCTGCCAGTTACGATGGCTTAAAGTATATTTCAGTGCCTAATACACTTATTCTCCTTTCTATTCTTCACCATTCTTTTTTTTTTGGGTACCGGGGGGTCGACCTCAGGACCTCGCGCACCAGCAGGCGCCCGTGCCGCTGAGCGATATCACCGGCCCCTTTTTCGTATGTGGGTTCCGGGAGTTGAACTTGGGCCCTCGCGCTTGCCGGGCCGGCGCTTAAGCCGCTGAGCCATCTCACCGGCCCCATCCATCCTTTAGTACCTATTTTTTCCATGGAAACTTTTGCTTATTTTGTCTAATTCCATGAAGATTTACAGATTTTAATTTGAAACTACATTGAATTTATATGTGAAATTTGAAAGAACTGACTTTGTATTAACTGCCTCCATCTAAGAACATAGTATATTTTCTATTTGTTTAGACAGTTTAAGTTTTCAAAATGATTTTAAAATGTGGATCCTGGGGCCGGTGAGATAGCTCAGTGGCATAAGCGCCTTCCTGGCAAGCACAAGGTCCTGAGTCCTACTCCCGGTACCCACATACGAAAAAAGGGCCGGTGATATTACTCAGCGGCACGGGTGCCTGCTGGTGTGCGAGGTCCTGAGTTCGACCCCCAGTACCCACACACACACAAAAAAAATGTAGATCCTATGCCTTTTCTATTAAATTTACTAAGTCTCTTCGTTATTAATATAAATGTAATGTTACTTCCAATTATTACTTTTTCTTCCCATCATTTTTAAGACAGTTACGATAGCAGAAAAATGTGGTTGATTTTGCTTATCAACTTGACTGATTTAAGGGTTGTCTAGATAGTTGGTAAAACAATACTGTGTGAATTTTCAGAGGGATCAGTGCGTGTGCACACGCACACACGGTGCAGCGCTGTAAATCAAACCTAAGGCCTTATAGAAGTGCTCTACCACTGAGCTACATCCCCAACCCATGCCAAGACTTCAGTTCTCACAGTTCTCTGACCTTTGCATTCTGGGACTTAAACCCTACCTGTGCCCTTCTCCCCCACTGCCCATCCCTGCCCCTTCCTAATAAGCCTCTGGCCTTGGACTGAATCACATCACTGGCTTTCCTGGTTTTCCAGATGGCAGATTGGACATATGGTGGAAATTCTCAGCCTCCATCCTCTCGTGAGCCAATTCCTACAGTACATCTCATCTCCCTCTCTCTCCTCTCTTCCTATATATAGCCTACTGGTTTGGTTTCTTTGAAGAAAGCTAATACAACATCTTTCTAAATTTCCTTAAAAATAACTGTTCTTTTTACATTTTTTATTATAAAAAGGTATACACACAAAACAGTGCACATGGTATAGATGTAAGTGATGAAGCATAATAAGATGAAGGCATGAGACCCAACTTCACTGCTCTGTTGAATGGCCCTCTGTACCACTTCCTGATTTCACAACCATGCTTCTACCCACAGATGATTACTAGCTTCAATCCCTTTCTTTCTTGTATGTCTCCAGTACATGTTTACACCCTAAATTATTTTTACTATAATTTATTTTCTATAATTGTAAAATATTACATGTATTAATTAGAACGTGCTTTCCAGAGCAATTAGACAAGACAAAGAAATAAAAGGAATAATGATTGGAAAGGAAGAAGTTAAATTATCATTATTTGCACATGACATGATACTCTACGTAGAAGACCCCAAAAACTCCACTAAAAAATTGCTAGATTTAATAAGCAAATTCAGTACTGTACCTGGATACAAAGTCAACACTCAAAAATCAATAGCCTTCCTGTATATGAATAATAAACTCACTGAGAGAGAAATTAGGGAAACAACACCTTTCATAATAACATCCAAAAAAATGAAATACCTAGGAATCAATCTCACAAAGGAGGTAAAAGACCTCTACACTGAAAACTAGAGTACTCTGAAAAAGAAGATTGAAGAGGATAACAGAAAATGGAAAGATATCCCTTGCTCTTGGGTTGGAAGAACCAACATAGTGAAAATGGCCATACTTCCAAAATTGTTATACAGATTTAATGCAATTCCGATCAAAATTCCAACAACATATCTCACAGAATTAGAGAAAACAATCCTAAAATTCATCTGGAACCAGAAGAGACCTAGAATAGCAAAGGCAATTCTGGGCAACAAAAGCAAGGCAGGGGGGCATCACAATCCCTGATCTGAAATTATACTATAAAGCTACTGTGATAAAAACAGCATGGCATTGGCAGAAAAAAACAGACCCGAAGATCAATGGAACAGATTAGAAGATGCAGAAACAACTCCAGACATACTAAGCCAACTTATCTTTGACAAAGGTGCCAAACACATTCACTGGAAGAAAGATAGCCTCTTTAATAAATGGCGCTGGAAAAAATTGGCTCTACACATGCCGAAGATTAAATTAGACCCATATCTTTCACCGTGCACTAAACTAAATTCAAAATGGATCAAAGATGTAAATATTAATACAGAAACATTAAATCTCCTGGAAAATAGAATAGGTAAAACTCTTGAAGACATTAGTGTAGGCAAAGACTTTATGAATAAAACCCCAATGGCACAGGAAGCATCACAAAGAATCAACAACTGGGATCTCATCTTATTAAAAAGCTTTTGCACAGCAAGAGAAACCACCAACAGAGTGAAGAGACAACCCACAACGTGGGAAAAAATGTTTGCCAGCTATTCCTCAAAGGATTACTATCGAGAACATACAAAGAACTCAAAAAAATCAGACCTCCCAAATTTAAATACCCTATCCAAAAATGGACATCTGAGATGAATAAACACTTCTCAGATGAAGAAATACAAATGGCAAATAAATATATGAAAAAATGTGCAACATCACTAGTCATTCGAGAGATGCAAATTAAAACAACACTGAGATTCCATCTCACCCCAGAAAGAATGGCTATTATCAAGAAGTCAACTAATAACAAATGCTGGAGGGGCTGTGGGGAAAAAGGAATCCTTCTCCACTGTTGGTGGGAGTGTCGACTGGTACAGCCACTGTGGAAATCAGTGTGAAGATTCCTCAAAAAACTAGGATTGCAGGTCCCATTTGACCCAGCTAGTCCCCTTCTGGGTATCTTCCCAGAAGAAATAAAAACATCGTGCCACAGCGATATATGTGCACCCATGTTTATAGCAACACAATTTGTAATAGCTAGATCGTGGAAACAACCCAAATACCCATTAACCAAGGAATGGATAAAAAAGATGTGGTACTTTTATACAATGGAGTACTACTCAGCCATAAAGAAAGATAAACTGGAAACTTTTATAGGTAAATGGATGCAACTCGAGAAAATACTCAAGTGAAATAAACCGGACGCACATTTGTAAACATCATATTGTCTCCCTAGTATGAAAATGCAATTTCACTGTGACTATTCCATTCCTTAGTCTTCCATTTTTACCTAGCTTTTACATGGCTTAATCCTATACTGAGTAATGTTCTTCTCCAAAAGGTATTTGTACATTCTCTAATTCTTGATTTTGTTAATACATAAGAATGTTTACTTGTTGTCTTAAAAAAAAAAAAAAAAAAAAAAAAAAAACTTGCTTTATTCAGTCAACTTTATTTTTCCAAGATCTAGTCATGTTGAAGTCACACTCAATGGTTGTAAATGAGCACTATACATTATATAAATACAGCCACAATTTGTGTATTCATTTTTGGGTGTCTTTTCATTGTTGTTGTGTTTTGTTTTGTTTTATTTATTTATTTTTTTTGTGGGTACCGGGGGGGTCGACCTCAGGACCTCGCGCACCAACAGGCACCCGTGCCGCTGAGCGATATCACCGGCCCCTTTTTCGTATGTGGGATCCGGGAGTCGAACTCGGGCCCTCGCACTTGCAAGGCAGGCGCTTATGCCGCTGAGCCATCTCACCGGCCCCTTGTTTTACTTTTTGAGACAGGGTCTCACTACGTAGCCCAGGCTGGCCTCAAACTCACAGTGATCCTTCTGGCTCAGCCTCCCAAGCGCTGGAATTATAGGCATGCACCACCACACCCATTTTGTATTCATTGTGTTACATTTAGGTTGTTTCCTGACTTTTGCTGCTAGAAACATTCTTTTACACACTTCCTGCAAAAGCCTCTTGGTCATCTACTCAGAGCAAGCATCAATCACAGAGCATATTCAGGTTAACAGTGCAAGGTAAGCCCTCATTTCCTGTGGCTAAACCAAATTCCCCTTTCCTGGCAGTAGATGACTTCCAATAGTCCAAATTCTTACCAACAACCCTGGTCAGACTTAATTTTTTTAACTGATTGCATGGGTATAAACAGTACCTAAATGTAGGTTATTAATCTGTATTTTTTTATTAAAACTCCTATGATTACTAACTGCTTCATGTTCTAAGAATTGCCTATTCATGTCTTTTACCAAATTTTTTTCCTCCTAGGTTGTACTTTTATAGTTTTTCAAACAAATCTTTTGTTGGTTAGATATGTTTGAAATATATTCTATGTATGAAGCTTTTATTTTCATTCCCTCTGTGTTAATTTTCAAGGAACGTAAATTATTCATTTTAATGAAGCCCTATTTATAAATATTTTATATTAATGTTTTATGTGTACTGCCCTGTTAGGGAAGTCATGGGGCTATGAGATTATGTATTTCTACTAAAAGTTTTAAAATCTCATCTTTCAGCTGGGCATGGTAGCAGTATAACGAGACTGTCTCAAAGGGCTGGGGATGGTGCTCAGGGATAAGGCCTGGTTCCACCCCCAGAATCACAAAAAAATAAAGTAAAATCTCATCTTTCACATTTTAATTTTTTCGTACTGTTATAATCAATTTTTTTTCACATACGATAACAAGCATCCTGGCACCATTGTTGAAGAGTCCCAGTAATCTGCCTAATCCATCACTGTCAGTGTTTCATGTTCCTGGATCTGTTTCTGGATTATTTCATTGATCACACTGTTTATCTCAGGGACACTACCACATAATTTTAATGACCACAGCTTTTAATAAAACTTGCCATCTCTTCTCCATATTCTTGTCTAGAATATTTTGACTATTCCTGGCTCTAAAGAATAACTTTATCAAGTTCTTTAAGCAAGTTCTTTGGATTTTGATTGGAAATGATCTAATGGTGAAAAATAGTCATCTCTATAATACTGAGTTCCTATATCTATGGGCATAGTATATATTCTATTTATTAACTTAGATATTCTTAATATCTTTCAGAAATGTTTTAGAACATTTTCCATAGGTCCTGTACATTTTTGTTAGAAAATTATCAAATATTTGGGCCGGTGAGATGGCTCAGCGGCTTAAACGCCTGCCCGGCAAGCACGAGGGCCCGAGTTCGACTCCCGCAACCCACATACAAGAAAAGGGCCGGTGATATCGCTCAGCGGCATGGGCGCCTGCTGGAGCTCGAGGTCCTGAGGTCGACCCCCGGTACCCACAAAAAAAAGAAAAAAAGAAAATTATCAAATATTTATTTTTCATAACAAAACTGATACTTTTGTGTGTATGTGCAGTCCTAGGGACTGAACCCAGGGCCTTTGCACTGAGCTACATCCCTAGCTTTTTTTTGTGGGGGGGCAGGCAAGGTCTTGCTAAATTGCCCAAGCTGAGCTTGAACTTGGGATCTCTCTGCCTCAACCCCTCAAAGGCATAGGGCATCACATCCAGCTTTAACTGATACCTTTTAAATAATTATTTTTTCAAACATTATACTGCTGATGTAAGGAAATACAATTCATTTCTAAAAAATGCTCTTGTACCTAAAATCCTTATAAACTCATTACTTCTAATTCTTCAGTACATCTATTTGGGTTTTTTTTGTTTTTGAGACAGGGTCTCACTATACAGTTTAGGCTGGCCCTGAACTCACTATGTAGCTAAGGCTGGTCTCGAACTCACAGCGATGCTCCTGCCTCAGCCTCCCCCAAATGCTGGGGTTACAGGCGGGCACCACCATACCCAGCTTGGGGTTTCTTTTGGTAGGCAACTGTGTATCAATAATAACAGTTTCACTTTAATCTTTGTAATTTCTTTTTCCTCTTTTATTTATTTATTTATTTTGGTACTGGGAATTGAACTCAAGACCTTGCTCTTGCCAGGCAGGCACTGTGCCACTGAGCTATATCCCTGGCCCTCCTGTTTTATTAAACTGGCTAGCATTTCTGTACAGTGTTGAAGAGACCTGGTTATTTTTCAGCCTTTCAAATATTTTCTAGCTTATTCTCCTAGACATTTTAGACAGATGAATATACCTTCACTAATTATAAATTTTCTATTTTCCAATTTTTATTTTTTATATTCTCTGGATCTTTGATTTTTCAATGACATCTTTTTTCTTTAAAGATGAGACCTCTTTCTTTCTCTCAAGACCTATCTCTTTCCCTTTATTCTCTGGATAACTGAAGACTTGACAAAACTCATTCTGTTATTTGCTGTTTGTGCTGACTTCTTCTGAGAGGCAGAATGGCATTATGTAAAACCTTGAATCACGAAGCCTCGATCCAAGTTTAAATTGTACCTCTACCACTTACAAAGCAGTGTAACCTTGGGCAAATCTGTAGGCCTCAGTATCCTTGAATCAAAAAAGTAGAACTAATATTTACACCTTAAAGATTTTTGAGAATAACATAAATAAATCTAAGAAAAACCCAGGATGTGATGGATTCACCACTGAATTTTACCAGAACTTCAGAGAACTAATGCCAATACTCCTCAAACTCTTCCATGAAATTGAGAGGGAAGGAACACTTCCAAACTCATTCCACGAAGACAGCATAACCCTAATACTAAAAATTGGACAAGGACTCAACAAAAAAGGAAACTACAGCCCAGTATCTCTGATGTACATAGATGCAAAAATCCTCAAATTACTTACAAACAGAATGCAACAAATCATTAAAAAAGATCATAAAGGCCAGGATTTAGCTCAGTGGTGCAGTGCCTGCCTGGCAAGCGCGAGGTCTGAGTTCGATTCCCAAAACCAAAAAAAAATCAAAAAGATCCTACATACATCATGACCAAGTTAGCTTCATCCCAGAGATCCAATAATAGCACAACATACATAAAACAATGACCCAATCAAAAAATGGGGCCAGGTGTCCTGGAGCACACCTATAATCCCACCACTCAGGAGGCTGAGGCAGGAGGATCGCCTCAAGTTCAAGGCCAGCCTGAACTACATAGTGAGACCCTGTCTCAAAGAACAACAAAAAAAAAGGGCAAATGAAATTAAGATACTTCTCAAAAGAAGAAGCACAAATGGCCAGTAAATACATTAAAAAATGTTTAACATCTTTAGCCATTAGAGAAATCCAAATCAAAACAACACTGGAATTTCATCTTATTCAATACGAATGGCCATCAAGAACACATAAACCAGGCCAGGGATACAGCTCAGTGGCACAGTGCTTGCCTGGCAAGCGCAAGGTCCTGAGTTCGATTCCCGGTACCAAAAACAAACAAGCGAACAAACAACAAATGTTAGTGAGGATGTGGGGAAAAAGGAACCCTTCTATACTGTTGGTGGAAATGTAAACTAGTACTAGCACTCTGGAAAACAGTGTGGTGATTCCTCAAAAAAAGTAAAAAGTATAAATTCCATTTGACCCAGCTATACCTCTCTCCTGGGTATTTTCTTGAAAAAGCTGAAGACATCATACTGTAGAGATACATGGACACCCACATTCATAGCAGCGCAATTCAAAATTGCCCAACTATGGAAGCAGCCTAGATGCCCAACAACAGATGAATGGAAAGTACATTTACACCACTGAGATGGAGCTTAAGACCACAATGTTAAATGAAATAAGTCAGGTACAGAAGGCTAATTATCACATGGTTTCTCTTATATGAGAAACCCCAAATATAAAGAATTTAAAAAAAGGTTTGGTGAGATGGCTCAGCAGCGTAAGTGCCTGCCTGGCAAGCGCAAGGTCCTGAGTTTGACTCCCGGTACCCACATAAAGGAAAAAAAGGGGCCGGTGATATCGCTCAGCGGCATAAGCGCCTGCTGGCAAGTGCGAGGTCCTGAGTTCGACTCCTGGTACCCACATTTAAAAAAAAAAAAAAAAAAAGATGATAGGCAACAGGGAAACAAACTCCTTGGAGATGAAGGAGGAAAGCAGGGGAGGAAAGGGTGTTAAAAATGATCAAAATAGGTGACCCATTTGGGACCCCTCCCATCTCTCAGGAGCTGTCTCTCTCTCAATAAATATTCCTAGTCTTAAAAAAAAAAAAATAAAAATATTATATATATGTACCAATTTCCCAAAATGAATGCAAGTATTATGTATCTCAAACATATACCTAATTTTTAAAAAAGTAAAAAATTATATAAAATTTTTTTTTTTTTTTTTTTTGTGGGTACCGGGGGGTCGACCTCAGGACCTCGCGTGCCAGCAGGCGCCCGTGCCGCTGAGCGATATCACCGGCCCCTTTTTCGTATGTGGGTTCCGGGAGTTGAACTCGGGCCCTCGCACTTGCCAGGCAGGCGCTTAAGCCGCTGAGCCATCTCACTGGCCCTATAAAAGTAAATTTAAAAGGGGCTGGGGATGTAGCTCAGTGTGAAGGCCTGGGTTAAATCCGCAAAATTAATTAATTAATTAATTAAAAATAGGACCTGAAGTCATGGCTGAACTGCTTCAATTTCGTGGTAAAACTAACAGATAAAAGGAGATGGATCTTATGGATAAGTGAAGAAAGTGGTTTCTTTTTTCTTTTTTTTTTTTTTTTTTTGTGGGTACCAGGAGTCGACCTCAGTCAGGACCCTGCCCCTGAGCGATATCACCGGCCCCTTTTTTCCTTTACGTGGGTTCTGGGAGTCGAACTTAGGGCCTCATGCTTGCCAGGCAGGCACTTATGCCGCTGAGCCATCTCACCGGCCCAGAAAGTGGTTTCTTGATCCCAGCACTCTGGGGAGGCTCTGCAAGTTCAAGTGAGACCCTGTCTCAAAATTTAAAAAAATGTCTTAAAAGGCTGCGGATGTAGCTCAGTGTGAAGGTCTTGGGTTCAATTTTCAGTACTGCCCCACCTCCCCAAAACAAAAAATGGTTTCTTGAGATGAAATAAAGCAGAGGCAGGGTTTGAGAGGACTGACTTCAAGACTGAAAGAAGTTCTATGGATAAAATGTTTTTCTGCAGCGTCACATGCTACAGAGAAATCTTCCATTCAAGGAGATGTTATTCAACGTGGCACACCTCACTGCTGTCTTAAGTAACCACAACCACCTAATCAATAAGTAGCCATCAACACCAAAGCAAGACCTTCCACCAGCAAAAAGATCAGACTTGTTAAAGGTTCAGATGATTGTTGCCATTTTTTACCAATAAAATAGTTTTAAATTAAGGTATATACATTGGTTTAAGACATACTGCTATCACACTCTTAATAGACTACAAAGTATACTGTAAACATAACTTTTTATTTTTTGTACCGGGAATCGAACTCAGGACCATGCACTTGCCAGGCAGGTGCTGTGCCACTGAGCTATACCCCCGACCCCTAAACATAACTTTTATATGCACTGGGAAACCAAAAACTCATGTGACTTGCTTTATTGTGACATTTGCTCTATTATGTTGACCTGGAACCGAGCCCACAGTATCTCCAAGGTATGCTTGTATAATTTAACTCTGCGAGCCCAACAAAATGTTGTTTGAAAAGCTTTCCTTAACAATGCTATTTCAGGGCCGGTGAGATGGCTCAGTGGCTTAAGCGCCTGCCCGGCAAGCGCGAGGGCCCGAGTTCGACTCCCGGAACCCACATACGAAAAAGGGGCCGGTGATATCGCTCAGCGGCACGGGCGCCTGCTGGCGTGCGAGGTCCTGAGGTCGACCCCCCAGTACCCACCAAAAACAAAACAAAACAAAAAAAACAATGCTATTTCAAAGGATACAATAAAGATACAATAAAACTGAAATAATTCTAGAACATACACTGTATTAAAGAAAGTAAGCGATGAGACTCACTGATCTACTGGGAATGAAGGAGACAATCTAACACACCGTAAAATGAAGCTGATGTGAATCTCCTTATTTGTAATCATAGTGTTCTAATATCTGATATGTTCTAAGATTTACAAAACCCTTGCCCATGCTGGTAGTATGGTTCTACTGCTTACCTATTTTTCATCAACCTTATTTCTCTCTTCAGTTGGGGGTCATCTGTCTTAGTTGTCTGAGACGAAAGAGTCACTGGAGACGTCATCACCACAGTCTGTGGCAGTGACGTCGCTGAAGGCGTGGTACGGATCTGGTATGTCTGCACATCCCCTGATGCAGCTGTAGGGTCAGAAAGGTGAATTAACTGCTAAGCGTCTTTGAAAGTACCTTGGGAAACTTTCCACAGACAGTTTAAGCACACTTACTTTGTACAACCACCTGGTTGCTGGGCACAAGTATTTGCTGTCCATCGGAGGTCTGTGCATACTGGAGAATTGTACCTTGCTGAGCACTGCCAGAATTGGTCCTGGTTAATGTCTGAAGTCCCTGTACACCATCTGTTCCTGGACTGGCCAACTGTAAAGCTCCATTTGGGGCAATGGCAACTTTAACCAAAAAGAGAAAATAGTATTATAAGGCTACATAATACACCGAATTCTAAGGAATGGTAAAAAAAACCAAATATTTATTGAAATGGATATGAATGCAATTCTGCTTGGTAACTGTGGATCACTTTGCATTAACTAAATAGTGAAAATAAGCAAAATGGTATTTCTTTATAAAATTCTATAGTTCAGCTGTATTGCCTTAAATTCAGCTTCAAGTTATATAATTGGTAAAAACAGCACATTTTGGAATCCATGGGACACTCCATGCTCACTGCTAATGGCACAGAAATTCTAAAGCATCAGAAGAGGGCCCCCATGGCTAACTTTTAAAGAAAGAAAAGAGAAGGAAACATAAATGTCGTAATTTTGCATACTATTTACTTAACTGATATTTAAGAAATGTAATCTGTTCATTCATTTCCTTGTGAAAATAAAGTCACCAGAAAGCCACATATTAGATCACATTACTTAGCTCCTCACAAGTATTTTTCATTGAATTATATTTGTTAATGGTCTTCCTTTAAATTAAAACCCAGAAGACAGAAACAAACAGAAATTATTTTAGCATTATGCAATTTCTAAATAAAAAATCCCCTCCGCAACCTAGTGTTTCATCCCTGTACTCTTTTCAAGCTGTAACTATGCAACTTTTATGCTTTGCCTTCCAAGAAGCCAAAATAAACTTCTGTGTGTGTGTTGGAGGGGGTCGTAAATGAAAAAAATTTTTTCAGGAGTTTCTAATCCCTCCCCACTGCCACACATATTTAACTTATGTCTTTAAAGACTCAGCCAGTGTGGTGACACTTGGGAGTGGCCACCCTTCGCATCATGAAGTAAGCCATTTTTGGTGCACATCATTCCCAGTCTTTTCATATGCTCATACACACTGGTAAAGTAATACATAAATCAAAATCATATATTTGTAGATGCATGTAGTGATGTTAAATATATTTGATAATACAGAATTGTTTCATTTTTGCAAACTTTCTTCCTAGTCTTAACATGTGTATTTACCTGGTTGTATTTATTCTAAAACTGCACTGTTCAATAAAGTAGCCAATAGCCTTATGTGACTATTAGGTTAAATTTAAAAAAAAAAAAAAAATTCAGTTCCTCAGTCTCACCAACCACATTTCAAGGACTCAACGGTTACCTGGTTTAGTGGCTACTGTACTCAGTGATTCAGACAGACATTTCCATCATCACAGGAAGCTTTGCTCTGAATACTACTTTGTATTATACTCATCTCAATTATAACATGAAATATTTTCTGTGTAGTCTAACTTTTAATGGTCTTAGAATAAGCCATATTTTAAGTTTTTTTTAAAGGCTCAGTACTGGGTTCAATCCCTAGTACCCCTTCCCCCACCCTCCCACACAAAGGTAAGGACAACATTTGTATCCTTTATGACTTTACCTAATTCCTAGATGCAATTCTTCTTTTTCTTATGCCTTGTTTTGTGGTATTAGGGATTGAACCCATAGCCTTTGCATTCAGCCATATCCCCAGCCCTTTTTACTGTTTATTTATTTAATTATTTATTTATGAGACAAGGTTTTTCTATGTAGTTTCTTCAAACTCACAGAAATCCTCCTGCCTCAATCTCCCAAGTATTGTAATTACAGGTGTGTACCACCACACTTGACCCTGACTAATCTTTGTACCATTTTCAGATGGAGATTTAGTGACTCATCACCTTTAGGTGATCAGCCCGACTATTCATGGTAAATCACACTGCAGATTCTTAATTCTCTTTATAATTCAAACTTCCTTAACCTCATACTGAAAATCTAATGTTCATGTTTAATCTTTCATCATGTAACTAATCCAAATAGTAAATTCTACAGGAATTAAGGTCATGGATATAACTGCAGGTGTCCAAAAGAGCAATCTGTAAGCAGTACTATAGTTTGAAAGAAAATTAAATTTGTAGATTCAGATGAACCTAATTTTGCATCATATTCTATCACCTACAAGCTGTGTAACTTCTTGAACATTATCTAGCTTTCTAAAACTTTGTTCCCTCATAAACTGGTAACTGCTTACCTCAATAAGTTGCTGTAAGTAGTAAATGAGACAACACTGAAAAAGTACTTTTCATTATTCTTGACTCAAAATATTATCTTTTAATAATTACCACTATTAAATATGACAGTCTTTCTTCATACCACCTCTTCCCACAGAAAACCTAAGTTGTGTATCCATCAGGTGGAGATGATTCCTATACATACTGTACTGTCCGCTGCTAGTCTGATAGATGGGAGTTGGAACAGACATAGAAGTGACAGCAGGAACTCCAGGGTTTTCTCCGTCTCCTTTTCTGCCCCGTGTATCTTCACCAGACAGGTCTTTCAAAATTTTTCTGTGAAAAATAGAATTCTATTAATGTTGGTATTGAGAATGCCTTTACAAAAAGAAATTATAAAACCTTTCTCAATCTCAGGTTAAAGGTACTATAATTTAACTGGGTGGTGATACACACCTGTAGTCCCAGCTACTCAAGAGGCTGAAGCAGGAGGATCACCTGAGCCCAGGAGTTAGAGATCAACCTGGACAACATAGTGAGACCCACATCTCAAAAAAAAAAAAAAAAAAAAGTACAATAATCTACTAGATACCTAGTAAACTATTATGTCAAGAAATCATCATCAGGGGCCGGTGAGACGGCTCAGCGGCTTAAGCGCCTGCCTTGCAAGCGCGAAGGCCCGAGTTCGACTCCCGGAACCCACATACGAAAAAGGGGCCGGTGATATCGCTCAGTGGCACGGGCGCCTGCTGGCGCGCGAGGTCCTGAGGTCGTCCCCCCGGTACCCACAAAAAAAAAAAAAAAAAAAAAAAAAAGAAATCATCATCATTGGCCAGGCATGGTGGTGCATCCCTGTAATCCCAGCACTTAGGAAGCTGAGGCAGGAGGAACACCATGAGTTCAAGGCCAGCCTCAACTACACAGTGAGACACTGTCTCAAAAAACAAAAAACAAAAAAAACCAGGCCAGGTTTGCTGGTACATGCCTGTAATCACAGCACTCAAGAGGCTGAGGCAGGAGGACTGCTGCGAGTTCGAGGCCAGCCTGCACTACAAAGTGAGACCCTGTCTCAAAAGCCCCCAACTCCCCCCAACAAAAAAAGAAAAGAAATCATCAGTATGTGCTCCAGGCTAGTTCTATTTTGCTTATGACTGTCAAAAAAAAAAAAAAAAAAAAAAAAAAAACCTCATGCATTAAAAAAACAGTACCTTTCTAGGTACTTGTAGAGGTAGAAAAAAGCCTGTTTCTCTACAGGAGAGATGTCCATATTATGAGTTATTTAATTAATATTCATTAAATAGTGTCAGTGACTTTCACTTAAGATCAATTCTGTCTTACCAGCCTTCAGTTCTCAGAAAAAAAATCAAGACTAGACATACTACTATAGCTAGGTGTGGTGGCACAAGCCTGTAATCCCAGCTACTCAGGAGGCTAAGGCAGAAGGATAGCCAAGTTCAAGGCCAGCCTCTGAAATTTAGTAAGATTCTGTCTCAAAATAAAAAAGGCCAGTGTGTAGCTCATCACTCCCTGAGGTTAATCTCCAGTACTACAAAAGAAAAAATACTACTGTAAATATGCAGAGTATCAGCTATAAGTAAAACTGCTCATTTTAACAAAAACAGGTAAATATTCCAGAGGTATATCTCAGACTTGGTGAAATGGGATGCATGACAGGCAAAGGTATGGGAAAGTAGTTCTTGCTGAAAAGGTAATCCCAAAAGGCAAAAAGGGGTCTCTGGTGATATCTGTGCCAACTTTCCAGCCCCTTCCTCACAATTCTACTTATCCACTTCCTCGATAAGTCGTCCACTACTTCCAAAATAGTACACTCTTCTATTATTGCAAAATGAGAGTTCTTTTTCATTTCAATCCAAAGTTGGTTCTACCCAGTGAAGCTAGAAAAATTTAAGCGTAAACCAATAATGTACCTATGCCCTACACTGTGCAATATTTCACTACTGCTACAGGTGTGATTTAAGTGGAATACTTCCAGTTTTTTCATGTGTTCTTCTATGACATGTTGAATATCCCTCTCCAGCTCTCTTTTCTCTGGACAGTATTCCCAGCAAGAGCTAATAGAATTGTAGATTCTATTAGCAGAAGTTCCACAGAACAAGGGAAGTGACAGTCTACAGGACTCTGTTTTAGGAATTTGTAGCATGGTGGTTCCTAACCCTGCCTATGTATCGGAATCATCTGGAGAGGTTGTTGAATCCAGATTCCCAATGCCCCTAATGACTGAGAGGTCCAAGGCAGAGCTCCAAATCTACTTAACAATGCCTGTGTGGCCTCATGCAACCAGCCTAGCATGACACCATGGAATGCTGTGCCCATTTCTTTTTCAGTTTTAAATTTTAAGCATAAAGAAAAGTGCCTAAAATAAAACATCTACGCACCACATACCACAAATAACAGATACTAATATTATGCCACGTTTGGTTCAGATTTTTTTCTCCCGGTACTGGGGAGTGAGCCCAGGGCCTCTGTGCTGAGCAACATCACCCAGACTATTTTTTTTTTTAATTTTCAGACAGGGTCTCACTAAATCATTAAGTTATCCACTCTGGGCTTCGACTTTTTTTTTTTTTTTTTTGTCTTTCTGAGACAAGGTTTCACTATGCAGTTCAGGCTGGCCTTGAACTCGCAGCCTCTAAAGTGCTGAGATTACAGGCATTCACCACCACACCCAGACTTGCCTCAGATAATTTCAACAGAAACAAATCAAATTATAGATACAAATATCAACACCTGTCCCCTCCCTGCAACAGTACCATTATCTAAATTGTTGTGTATCATTTGTGTACAGTATTTTAATTACACAGCAGTCAGAGGTACTATCCAAATAGTACCTATGTCAACATTGTTTTGTATTCTTCCTCGCCCTCTTAACATGACCTTGGGTAAAACTGGGGTGCAGTTTTTGACTTCTCTTTCTGGCGATCTCATCTGTTCTATGGGTTTGGATACCCAATCTACCCTGGTGAGCCTCCAACTGATTTTATCCCCATTCTCTCTCCTGAACTTGACTCTCATATCCAGTTTTGTATTGAACACTTCCATTCCAACAGGAAATTCAAAACTAATACACCCAAAATCTAATGTTAGATATCCTTCCATTCTGGCAGTAATTTCAGTAAATACCAGCTCCATTTTCCAGTTGCTTAAACCAAAAATTCTTATGTCATTGTTTCTCTTTTTCACAGCCCATCACCAATGCGTAAGCAATTGTTGTCTGTATCACTCTTACCCTCTCATCACCTCCACTGCTGCCACCCCAATAAATGCCGCCATTACCTCTTGACTGGACAGTCACAACAGTCTCTCTTGGTCTCCTGTTGTCTACCTACCCTTTGTTACAGTCTGTTCCCCACACAGCAGTCTTCTTAAAATGTCAATCAGACCTAGGCACTCATTTGCACTGGCTTCCTATCTCTCTCAGAATAAATACCATGCCCTATAAGGCCATAACTGGTCCTCCATGAGTTTTTTTTAAAGACAGGGTCTCACTGTGTAGTTCAGACTGGCCTTGAACTCGTGGTCCCCTTGCCTCACTCTCCCGAAGTGCTGGATCACAAGTGTGCGCCACCACACCTGGCCCCTCCATGACCTACTGTCACCTCCAATCGTTCCCCCACCCAACCTCCCTTCAGGATTGTCAACTTCACTGTTTCCAAAGAACCAGCTTTTGATAATCTCAATTAGTTTTCTCTTTTCAATTTCATTGATTGCTATTCTTTAGCATTTCCTTTCTTCTGCTTTGCACTTATCCTATTTGATAAATGAATTGTTTCTTAGTTGTGCTGTTTAATTTCTGTGTATTTGGAAACTTTGTTATATTTCTATTATTGCTCTCTAGTATAATGCCAATAGGATCAGAGAACATAATATGCATGATTTCAATTCTTTTAAAATTGTTAAGGTTTATTATGACCACAGATACGGTATTTATTTCTTGGTGGATATTCTTTGTGCAATCGAAAATAACGTTCATTTTATAGGTGTTTGGCGAAGAGCTCCAAAAATGTCCACTTAGGTCCTACTGGTTACTGGTGTGAAATTCTACAATCTGATTTTCTCACTCCAAGTTCCACTGAATACGGAGACAGGTGTGCTAAAGTCTTCAGTTACAGGTGGACTTCTTTATTTCTCTTATTAATTCTGTTACAGTTTTGATACATGTACTTTGAAGTTCTTTTGCAAAGTGCCTATATATTTGTATTGTTACATCTTCTTGTTGAATTATCACTATGTAATGAAAAGTCCTTAATCTCTGGTAGTTTTCTTTGCTCTGATAAATTTTGTATGATATTTGTATAGCAATTTTAGTTTTCTTTTTTTTTTTTTTTTTTTTGGTGGGTACCGGGGGGTCGACCTCAGGACCTCGCGCGCCAACAGGCGCCCGTGCCGCTGAGCGATATCACCGGCCCCTTTTTCGTATGTGGGATCCGGGAGTCGAAATCGGGCCCTCGCACTTGCAAGGCAGGCGCTTATGCCGCTGAGCCATCTCACCGGCCCGCAATTTTAGTTTTCGTTAGTGTTTTTATGGTATATCTTTAGCCATCCTTCAGCTTAGTTAGATCATTATCTGAAGTGAACCATTTTTTTTTTTTTTTTTTAATTTTAAAGAGAAGAAAAAACAAAACAAATCAAAAGAAGAACAAATTTTCAAAACAACATAATAGGAGGGTAACAATGGTTAATACATTACGTATTACTATCTTTAAGTTAGTTATTCAGGACACCGGACATTAGCATTCAATTGTCCAAACATTATTGGCACAAACCTTACTCTTCAATGAACTAAGTAAAAATGGTAGTGTATCTATCTTAACCATCTTATATATATATACACAATTTTTTTTTTCCTTTCCCTTCTTTCTTTTCCCTATTCCAGTCTCTTTCCTTTTTACCAGTTTCTTTTTGATTCACCATATCTATTGTACATTTTGGATCTTATTTACTCTTTCAGTTTCTCATACTAGAGAGATAATACGATGCTTACACATGTGCTTCTGGTTTATTTCACTTATGAGTATTTTCTCGAGTTGCATCCATTTACCTATAAAAGTCTCCAGTTTATCCTTCTTTATGGCTGAATAGTACTCCATTGTATAAAAATACCACATCTTTCTTATCCATTCCTCAGTTGATGGGCATTTGGGTTGTTTCCAAGATCTGGCTATTACAAATTGTGCTGCTATAAACATGGGTGCACATATATCGCTGTGGTACGATGTTTTTAATTCTTCTGGGAAGATGCCCAGAAGGGGAATAGCTGGGTCAAATGGGACCTCCAATCCTAGTTTTCTGAGGAATCTCCACACTGACTTCCACAGTGGCTGTACCAGTCGACACTCCCACCAACAGTGAAGAAGGGTTCCTTTTTCCCCACAGCCCCTCCAGCATTTGTTGTTAGTTGATTTCTTAATAGTAGCCATTCTTTCTGGGGTGAGATGGTATCTCAGTGTTGTTTTAATTTGCATCTCTCGAATGACTAGTGATGTTGCACATTTTTTTGTATATTTGTTTGCCATTAGTATTTCTTCATCTGAGAAATGTGTATTCATCTCAGATGCCCATTTTTGGAGTGGGTCTTTAAATTTGGGAGGTCTGATCTTTTTGAGTTCTTTATATGTTCTCGATAGTAATCCTTTGTCTGAGGAACAGCTGGCAAACATTTTTTCCCACATTGTGGGTTGTCTCTTCACTCTGTTGGTGGTTTCTCTTGCTGTGCAAAAGCTTTTTAATAAGATGAGATCCCAGTTATTGACTCTTTGGGATAGTTCCCGTGCGGTTGAGTTTTTATTCATAAAGTCTTTGCCTACACCAATGTCTCCAAGGGTTTTACCTATCCTACCTTCCAGCAGATTTAATGTTTCTGTTTTAATATTTAGATCTCTGATCCATTTTGAATTTAGTTTAGTGCATGGTGAAAGATATGGGTCTAGTTTTAATCTTCGGCATGTGTAGAGCCAGTTTTTCCAGCACCATTTATTAAAGAGGCTATCTTTCTTCCAGCGAATGTGTTTGGCACCTTTGTCAAAGATAAGGTGGCTTAGTATGTCTGGGGTTGTTTCAGCATCTTCTAATCTGTTCCATTGATCTTCAGGTCTGTTTTTTTGCCAGTACCACACTGTTTTTATCACAGTAGCTTTATAGTATAATTTCAAGTCGGGGATTGTGATGCCCCCTGCCTTGCCTTTGTTGCCCAGAATTGCCTTTGCTATTCTAGGTCTCTTCTGATTCCAAATGAATTTTAGGATTGTTTTCTCTAATTGTGTGAGATATGCTGTTGGAATTTTGATTGGAATTGCATTAAATCTGTATAACAATTTTGGAAGTATGGCCATTTTCACTATATTGGTTCTTCCTATCCAGGAGCAAGGGATATCTTTCCATTTTCTGATATCCTCTTCAATCTCCTTTTTCAGAGTACTGTAGTTTTCAGTATAGAGGTCTTTTACATCCTTCGTGAGGTTGATTCCTAGGTATTTCATTTTTTTGGATGTTATTGTGAAAGGTATTGTTTCCCTAATTTCTCTTTCAGTAAGTTTGTTATTTGTGTACAGGAAGGCTATTGACTTTTGAGTATTGACTTTGTATCCAGCTACACTACTGAATTTGCTTATTAAATCTAGCAGTTTTTTAGTGGAGTTTTTGGGGTCTTCTGTGTAGAGTATCATGTCACTGCAAATAATGATAATTTAACTTCTTCCTTTCCAATCATTATTCCTTTTATTTCTTTCTCTTGTCTAATCGCTCTGGCTAAAGTTTCCAGAACTATGTTGAATAAGAGTGGGGACAGTGGACATCCTTGTCTTGTTCCTGATTTTAGAGGGAAGGCTTTCAGTTTTTGGCCATTTAGTATAATATTGGCTGTTGGTTTGTCATAGATAGCTTTTACCAGGTTGAGATAAAGACCCTCTATTCCAATTTTCTGTAGGGTTTTTATCATGAAAAGGTGCTGGACTTTGTCAAAAGCTTTTTCTGCATCTATTGAGATGATCATGTGATTTTTGTCTTTGGTTCTGTTAATATGGTGTATTACATTGATTGATTTACGTATGTTGAACCATCCCTGCATCCCTGGGATGAATCCAACTTGGTCATGGTGTATAATCTTCTTGATGATTTGTTGGATTCTGTTTGCCAGTATCTTATTAAGGATTTTTGCATCTATGTTCATTAGGGAGATTGGCCTGTAGTTCTCTTTCTTAGTTGGGTCCTTCTCTGGTTTTGGTATCAGGGTAATGCTTGCTTCCAGGAATGAATTTGGGAGTATTGCTTCCCTTTCAATTTCATGGAAAAGTTTGAGAAGTAGGGGCGTTAGGTCTTCTCTAAATTTCTTGTAGAATTCGGCAGTGAATCCATCAGGGCCTGGACTTTTCTTTGTTGGGAGGTTTTTAATTACATCTTCAATTTCATTGGTTGATATTGGTTTACTTAGGATTTTTAAATCTTCTTGATTTAGCTTTGGTAATTCATACGAATCTAGGAATCTGTCCATTTCTTCTGCATTTTCCATCTTAGTAGAATATAAATTTTCAAAATAGGTATAGATGATCTTCTGGATTTCTGCAGGGTCCGTCGTGATATCACCCTTTTCATTTTCAATTGCATGGATTTGAGTCTTTTCTTTTCTTTTTTTAATAAGGTTGGATAAGGGTTTGTCAATCTTTTTTTTTTTTTTTTTTTTTTTTTGTGGGTACCGGGGGGTCGACCTCAGGACCTCGCGCGCCAGCAGGCGCCCGTGCCACTGAGCGATATCACCGGCCCCTTTTTCGTATGTGGGATCCGGGAGTCTAACTCGGGCCCTCGCACTTGCCGGGCAGGCGCTTAAGCCGCTGAGCCATCTCACCGGCCCGGGTTTGTCAATCTTATTTATTCTTTCAAAGAACCAACTTTTTGCTTCATTGATTCTTTGTATTGTTTTTTTATTCTCCAATACGTTAATTTCTGCTCTGATCTTTATAATTTCCTCCCTTGTACGGGCTTTTGGCTTAACCTGCTCTTCTTTTTCTAGAAGCTCGAGGTTCACCCTTAAGTTGATTATTTGCGCTTGCTCTATTTTCCTGATATAAGTATTTAATGCTATAAATTTCCCTCTTAGGACTGCTTTCATTGTATCCCATAAGTTCCGGTATGTTGTACTGTCATTATCATTCAGTTGTAGAAAGTGACTAATTTCTTCTTTAATTTCATCTGTGACCCATTGGTTGTTCAGGAGGATGCTGTTTAATTTCCATGTGTTTAGGGAGTTTTTGTGGGATCTTTTGCCATTGATTTCCAATTTCATTGCACTATGGTCTGATAATATGCATGGGATAATTTCAATTCCTTTGCATTTACTTAAGCAGGTTTTATGAGCTAGTATGTGGTCTATTTTGGAGAACGTCCCATGTGCAGCTGAGAAAAATGTGTATTCTGATGTTGTGGGATGGAACACTCTGTAGACATCTACTAAGTCCATTTGTTCAAAAGTTTGGTTCAGTTCTACTATTTCATTATTGATTTTCTGTCCAGTTGATCTATCTTTTGTGACAGTGGAGTATTGAGATCTCCCAATATAATTGTATTAGTGCTTATTTGATTTTTCATGTCCTTTAGTACTTGTTTTATATAGCTGGGTGCATTGGTATTTGACGCATATATATTTATGATCGTTATCTCTTCCTCTTGGATTGTTCCCTTTACAAGGATGTAATGACCGTCTTTATCTCTCTGAATCCTTCTTGGCTTGAAGTTCACTTTGTCTGCAAAAAGAATAGCTACCCCTGCTTTTTTCTGGGTTCCTGTGGCATGGAGTATTGTTTTCCATCCTTTGACTTTCAGTCTATGAATTTCTTTCTGAATTAAATGTGTTTCTTGTATACAGCATATTGTTGGATCTTGCTTCTTGATCCATTTCGCCAGTCTCTGCCTTTTGATTGGTGAATTGAGACCGTTAACATTGATGGTTAAAACTGATATGTATTGACTTGTCATGATAATTTCCTGTTGTTGGTTCCCACTCTTTGTTTTTCCGCTTTCCGGCTATTTAATTATTTGCCCTGCCTGGTGGATTCCTTCTGTTGGGGTTCCTATCTCTTTCTAGAATGTCCTTCAGAACGTTTTGGAGTGCTGGTTTGGTGGTCATAAATTTTCTCAGATGTTCTTTGTCATGAAAGTATTTTATTTCTCCATCAATTTTGAAAGATAGTTTTGCAGGGTACATCAATCTGGGCTGAAAATTATTTTCCTTTAGAGCTTCCAATACATCATTCCAAGCTCTTCTTGAATTGAGGGTTTGTGCTGAAAAGTCAGCTGTGATTCTGATGGGTTTTCCTTCATAGGTGATTTGTCTCTTCTCCCTAACAGCTTTTAAGATTCTGCCCTTCTGTTGAATTTCTGGGATCTTGACTATAATATGTCTGGCTGAAGTTTTTTTTTGATCATGTCTAGTTGGTGTTCTAAAAGCTTCACTTAGAGGGGTGTCAAATTCCTTTTCTCTTCCAGGAAAGTTCTCCCTGATTATGTCTTTGAACAAGGTTTTAATGTCGTTGATGCTATCTCCTGCTTTTTCATTTATTCCAATTATTCTTAAGTTGTTTATCTTTGAGTCATCTAGCAGCTGCTGAATTGATTTTTCATGGTCCCTTGCTATTTTTAAGAATTTTTCGGGCCGGTGAGATGGCTCAGCGGCTTAAGCGCCTGCCTGGCAAGCGCAAGGGCCCGAGTTTGACTCCCGGATCCCACATACGAAAAAGGGGCCGGTGATATCGCTCAGCGGCACGGGCGCCTGATGGCGCACGAGGTCCTGAGGTCGACCCCCGGTACCCACCAAAAAAAAAAAAAAAAAAAAAAAAAAAGAATTTTTCCATTTCATGATCACTAATTGCAAGCCTGTCTTCTATATCTGAGATCCTGTTCTCGCATTGGCTTATTCTGCTACAAATACTTTCAATGGAATTTTTTATCTCTTGGATATCTGCTTGAATCTGCCTTATGGATTCCATTTCTTTCCTATGCTGAGCATTCATGGTTTCTATAGTTTTCTTAAGTTCATCTATTTTTTTGTCTGTATCAGCTATAGTGTCCTTAAGCATGGTCTTCATTGTAGACATTATCTCTGCAGTTATCTGTGAGATTATTTCTGTTTTAATTTTTTCCAGAACCTCATTCAGTTGCTTTGTTGTTACCATGAAGTGAACCATTTTTAAATCCATTCTAATCATTTTAGTCTTTTTAAGGAAAATACCTTTGCAATCAGTCATTTACCATACAATTAATTCATTTAAAGTGTATAATTCAATGTTTCTCATATATTGTCCCCTCCTAAAAGAAACTTAGAGCCAGACATGGTGGCCCCCACCTGTAATCCCAGCACTTGGGAGGCTGAGGCAGAAGGATTGCCAAGAGTTCAAGGACACCTTGGGCTACATAGTGAGTGAAAGACCAGCATGGATTAGAGCCTGTCTCAAAAAAAACAAAACAAAACAAAACAAACTGACCCTTCACAATCTAGCTCCAGCTGGCCTCTTAACATTTCCCTCTGACACATGACATGTTCCCTCTTTAGTTTGGGAGTGAGGTTTACAGGGCTTAATAAAATGAATACTGACCTGTAAGATGGGCGCCGTGCTAGGATCCCGTGAGCTTTCTGTGAGGAGCCTATGCTGTCAGATGAGTCCTGAGACTCTTCACTTTCTGACAGAGATGATACCTAAAAAACAAAACTGGTTTTAATATGAGGAAGAATAAAGATGGAAAAGAACTGAGTTTTTACTTTAAAAAATTATCTGTCTCCTGCCACCCAAATTCACTTGTATGTTAATTCTAAGGTCTAGAAGAAAGGAAAAGGAAAAAGGAGAAAGTTTATTTCAGGAGCACAAACTAACTAAAGGAACATACAATTCAGTAGCCTCAGAGACATACAATTCAGTAGGCTCAGAGTTAAGAAGAATACAGTAATACTATTCTACTACACTTAAAAATAGTAAAAAGAAAAAAAAAAAAAGACTATTGCTGGTCTCAATCTCCACTTTCTTCAAGTTCTAAACTGGTGCACAGTGCTCAAAGATTATCTGTTGGGTGTGGTGGCATGTGCCTGTGATCCCGGCTACTGAGTAGGCTTAGGTAAGAGGATCACTTGATCTCAGGAGTTGAAGACCAGCCTGGGCAACACAGTGAGACTACATCTCAAAAAAATGAAATTAAAATATCTTTTTTTTTTTTTTAATCACTGATGCTACCTGCTTTGGATTTTGAACATGTTAAGTTTGAAAAACCTATTAGACATCTAGTTGCCCGCTCTGAGGAGGCTGCCGAATACACAAGCCTCAAGCTAGGGAAGAGGTCTGTGCTAGATATATTAATTTGAAGGCAGAGCTCTTTGGAATCCCTAAAGCCATGAGACAAACTCAGCATAGGAGTGTATATGAAGGAGAAAATCAGGAACTCAGGAAAACTCCAACCTTAAGAGATTGGGAAGAAGAGGAAAACCAGCAAATAACACTGTGAAGGAGTCCTCAGTGAGGAAAGAAGAAAATCAAATGAGTGAGCTTTCCTGGAAAAACTAGGGAAGATGGTATACTGAAAAAGAGCTATCGCTTATGTGAAATGCTGCTTACAGATAAAGTAAAACAAGGAATGAGAACTGATCATTTTACTTGGCAAGATGGAGGTGATTATCAAGGGTAGGTGTAAAATATATGCAATTTAAAGATCTGCAGTAATCAATTTTATAAATGAGTTCACACATGTATACATGCAAAGCACTTAGCACATGGTACTCACAATTATTATTGCTAATTTTCATTTGTGTGTATAGTAGTGAGGATCGAACCCAGGGAATGCTGAGCTACAGCCCCTGCCCTTATTTTGAGACAGCGTCTCACTAAGTTACCCAGGCTGGCCCAGCGCTTTTGATCCTCTTGCTCTAGCTTCCCAAGTAGCTAGGATTATATGCATGCACCAGCACACTTGGCACTATTTTTAACAATAAATACTTTAAAATTACATCAACACAAAAGGCAAGTTTAAAGTTATAACAATATTTTATAATTGAGAAAACAAGTTATTTTCACCTTTTAAAATGTATTAAATTGCTCAAACTTGTCTAAAGTCAAGTTATGATACCTGACTTCATATTTTTGTTGGTTTTTTTGTTTTGTTTTTGAGACAGTGTCCCATTATGTAGCCTGGACTAGTCTTGAACTTGCAATCTTCCTGCCTTGGATTATAGGCATGCATTACCATGCCCAGTTTCATCTCCATTTAAAAAAAATCCAACCATGCTTCTTTGAGAAGGAACGTAAGCAATCAGTTCTCTACATTATTACTATCTACAGAAAAGCTTAGACTATTTAGATTTGGCATTAAATTTCCAGAAACTTATTTTACGTTTTATTATCTCTTTCAAAAATGAGTTCTACTTTTGATAGAAAAACATCAGTCACAACCCAGTAATAAAGAACTAATATGATTTTTTTTTTTTTTTTTTTTTTTTTTTTTTTTTTTTTTGTGGGTACCGGGGGGACGACCTCAGGACCTCGCGCGCCAACAGGCACCCGTGCCGCTGAGCGATATCACCGGCCCCTTTTTCGTATGTGGGTTCCGGGAGTCGAACTCGGGCCCTCGCGCTTGCAAGGCAGGCGCTTACGCCGCTGAGCCATCTCACCGGCCCTAATATGATTTTAAAAAAGAAAGATGTCATTCTGTAGTCTTCAAGCATCATTTCTAATCTAAACCATGGGCGATTTTCCCAGCTTCTCCCTAAATTTACTCCAACGTCTCTCATTGAAAGTGAACTCAAGTAAGAAAATAATTTCTAAGCTAAGGGATTAATTGTAACTAAGATCAAATATTTCTCTTAATGACAACAGCAGCATATAAAAACTCAAAGATCTATGCAGCTGCCACCCTTCATATAAGATTACCAAATGAAGATGCATTCTAGAGCTGACAGGCCTGCCAGTCACTAACCTAGTCAGGACAAGATGAGGACTACAGACTTTGCTTCCCAGATAGCTGTTTCTAAAAATTACAGAGGACCAAAGGCATTCCCGGACTCACAGGAACCAAAGATAAAATGGGAAGAAAGTAGAAAGAAAAGAAACCCACATGGGCAAGCTCAAGGTCCTGAGTTTGATTCTCGGTACCAAAAAAGAAAGAAAAGAAAGAAACCCAGGGTGGCCCTTTTTCTTTCCTAAAGTTTTCAGGTATCAATATGAAGGCAAACAGATATAAGTAAGAAATGTCCTTTACTATGACAGAACTCTCTGATTTGATCTCCACAAAGCATAAGATAGATGGTTACTTCTTTTGCTAATACTTTCAAACCATTACCCTTGTTTCAGAATTCCCTTCATGAAGGATATTATTGAGATAAAAGGATTCTTTCCCTGAAGAAAGTTTCATTTCCTTAAATTCTTAGCAGTAACCTCTCAAAACTGTTGTAATTTCACTGGGCATTACATATATGTAATCAGAAATTCTAATACTTTTCACTTAGCCTCATTGGATCTATAGTCTCATTTCCAGGACAACTTTGTTAGCTTGGTTTATAATACCGTAACTATAGCAACTTCAGCCAGGGATATAGCTCAGCGGCGCAGCGCCTGCCTGGCAAGCGTGAAGTCCTGAGTTCTATTCCTGGTACCAAAAAAAAAACAAAAAAAAGCAACTTCAGTGTATCTGGCCACTCAGGGTATGAAAGTCCCCAATCTCAACCACTATCTTTGAATATCTGTACCGTTTGCACGTGTGGTGGGTGAATTACAGAAGACTGAGCTGTCTGGATGACCCCCTGAACCTGTATTTGCTCTCCAGGAAGAGGTACAACTGTCACTGGTGCAGATCCTCTTAATGACATCTAAGAACAAATAAAAATTCAATTAACAAAATATATATTGTACCTATGTGCATAAGACAGCCGAGTTAACACTGGAAAACACATTTTAAAACTGATTATATTTAATCACAAACATCAAGTATTTCCCTCTATACTTACTGAACTAAGGGGTTGAGAGTACAAACCAATTATAACAAATATTGTAAGGTCTATAACAGACAAAAAATACTGTACTATGCGGAACAAAGAAAGGGCATTAAGTTCACCTGGTCTGGAAGGATAAAAGGGTGTTTGTGGGCACCGAAGGGAAGCAGGACAACAAGGTACTTCAGACAGAACAACTGACTACGCAAGAACAGGGAGGCTCTTTATGATGTTCTGAAAAGATCTGGTGGAAACCAACCAAGAAATCAAAAGTCAAAGTGAAAGAAATGCCAACATTAGGCAAGTATCTTGAAACATAAAATCAGAATTTATTTCTGAGGGAATCGTATAGGGATTCATGGGACTACCATAATAAAATGCTAAACTATGAAAAGCCCCCCTCTATCATATTACAAGGCTCACCTCACAGGTTCTATCTCTTCCAAGCAGCTTCCCCAAGTATATTAACAGAGACCTAGCCTCCTCTAGACTACTATGGTTCATACATTCCTCTTGGACTTAAATCACAAAATCCCAGGCTGCTTTTCAGGCCCTGAAAGTTACCTTCCTCACTGTTCCTCTTTTCTTTCTTGGCACTAGGTCCCAAAAAGTCTTCCCTTCATTGGAAATTCTTTTTCTCTTCCCCAGACCAGGTAAAACTCCAGTCTCATCATTTCCCAAACTGCCCAGGGTCATGAAATTTTATATACAAAATTTTATCTATGTACTGAGAACTGAAAACTCAGCATAAACAACCCATGTAGCCCTCACCCTCAACTGGAAAAAGACTTGACCAAACTCTACCTTGGCATCTGTCAGCTCAATGCCATTCCTCTAGATGATCCTAGTCCCCTTAAATGCGTGAGAAAGCTCACCAACACCAAAAGTACACTGTACTGTTTGTTCCAGCCAGAATCTCACTGGACTTGGAAGTTGTAAATCCTTTTCTGTCCTTTGTAATATGAATCTTCTATAACACAGATATGTCCTTCTCAATGACCTGGGTGCATCTTTTTGAAATAAGGTTCTGTCGCCCCATCTCTGTGGGACAGCAGGAGCCTAACATTGATAGCCTCCACTTAGCAAACACAGATGGCTAATCACACTGCCAAATCGCCCTCACCCAATATTTTCAGTACTTCACTTTTAGCACACCCCAGTGTTTAAAAAGCTCTCGTTTCAGTAGAGCTAAGCTCAGTTTATATTTGAATCTCCCTCCCCATGCTGCAGCAGTCTGAATACAATCTGTCTTACTATCTCTAACAAATATCCAGTTATTATTCAGAGATGCAGAAACTGAAGAAACAGAACTCACAAATCTTGAGTCTACCATACAGTTACCATTACACTCAGCTGAAGCCACTCAATGAATGAGGGGAGTTTGTGATGGGATTAATTTGCACTTCTAAAAGATTATAAGCCATCATTCCCCAAGGGTTTCTGGCAATCCATGTGATCCAGTGCACACTGAGGGTCTGGCAGGTGGAAAGTGGAAGAGTCACCAGATTTTGTTTTAGCTCGTAGTTGCCCTTCTTACTAACACTGTTCTTTTAGTCTCACAAATTGCTCACTATTCCAGGTCTCAAAGCCCAGAAATGTCCCATCCCCACGCTCTCTTTGGGGGGGGGGGCGGAAGGGGGTCCTTGCCTTGTAGTCCAGGCTGGACTCAAACTTGCAGCCATTGCCCTGCCTCAGCCTCCCAAGTGCGCCACCACACCCAGCGCCAGCCCCACTCTTAAACCTGACAATCTAAATTCTAAAGGCCCTCAAGGGAGCACAAGATGCTGATCTTGGTTGGGGGTATAGCTCGTGGTAGGGAGTTTGCCTATCATGTGCAAGACCTAGGTTTGACCCCCATCATGAGGAAAGAGGAGGAGGAGAACAGCAGCAGCTGCTGGTCCTTAACAAAATTTTCAGCAATGATGGAAATGTTCTCTATCGGCACTTTCTCACGTGGCAGCTACATGTTAATATCAAGCACCTGAAATATAGCTTGTGACTAAAAGACTGATTTTTTAATTTTATTTAACCTTAATTTAAATTAAAACTGAAATATCCACTTGTGGCTAGTGGCTACCACAGTGAACAGCAGTTCCTGATCTTGAGAGCTGTGGAACCAACTAGTATACAGTATTATGGCCAACCGCAGAACTCCTCTCAGAAGATAACAGAGGTAGAAAGAAAAGGATTTTTAAGGACTGCTCTAGATAAACTGAAGGACTAAAAGCAACTTATTTCCTGATATTCTTCAAGGCAGAACTGAGTCCCAAGCATTCACCCTAGCAACCACTGTTTGGATATGGAAATATCCCCCAGAGGCCATGGCTTGGGTGCCAGCTGATGGGCTTCTGGGAAGTAGCTGAAACAGAAAGGGTTTTAATGATCAGTGGACTCCTGGCTCAATGAAGTTACTAGAAGAGGCACCTAAATGGATGAGGCAGGTCTCGAAGGCGTGCCCTGGGGACTGTGTCTGGTTCTTGCCCTCTTCCTCCCTGGTCTTCTCCCACTCTCTCCACTTCCTGGCTGCCACAAGGTGAGCAGGTTTCTTCTGCCACAGAACTATCTCTGCCTTGCCACAGGCCTACAAACAATGGAGCCACCTGACCACAGGCTGAAACCTCTGTAACCATAAGCCAAAATAAACTGTTCCCCCTTTAAGTGGTAATTCTCAGGTATTGTTACAGGCAATGGAAAGCTGCCTAATACATTACCTAATTAGGTGACATAGGGCAGTAAACACCTGGGTAAGAAGGGAGGGGAGGGAATCTGAATAGAGTGGCATGGGAAAGAAGCCTCTACTTAGGCAGAGTTTCAATCCAAACTTGACCACCTCTAGAAAGGCTGCAGGCACTGGAGTTAGACAGCCTTGGGCCAATGTTCAGCTAAAGGCACCCACTAGCCCTTGTGACACGTAGCAAATTATTTACCTTCGCAAGACCTCAATTTCCTCCTTTGTAAAAAGAACTCATACTATCTTTTTTACGGCACTATAACAATTAATAAAGTAAAAGCAAAATAGTTGGAAGGTGGGGGAAAGGAGCCTACATATACAGTATGTTTCTTATTTAGACCCTGGGTTGACAGTGTGTTAAAAATGTACTGGAGGGGGCCGGTGAGACGGCTCAGCGGCTTAAGCGCCTGCCTTGCAAGCGCGAAGGCCCGAGTTCGACTCCCGGAACCCACATACGAAAAAGGGGCCGGTGATATCGCTCAGTGGCACGGGCGCCTGCTGGCGCGCGAGGTCCTGAGGTCGTCCCCCCGGTACCCACAAAAAAAAAAAAAAAAAAAAAAAAAAAAAAAAATGTACTGGAGGAAGAAACCTTGGCTGCAGCTCAGTAGCTGAACACCTGTGTATCATGGATGTATGAACCCTGCCTCGAACTCACGGTGATCCTCTCGCCTCAGCCTGAAGACAACTTCATTTCTTAGCTCAAGGACCTGGCCATTCATTCAGGAGTTGTCAAAGAGTTTGTCCACTCATTTTCCCCTTTGTCTTTCCACACTCTCTGGATCAAATTAGGTTTTCATCTCTACCTCCACTGAGATACTCTGTCAAGGATTTCAGTGAACCACACTGTAAAACCTAGTTGATTATTGTTACTGCATCTGTGGTAGATAGAAAGTTGCCACATACGATGAGTCAGTAATTACTGAGCCACTGCTCCTAAGGAAATACTGGGAAACATTTTCATCAAATGGCCAACATATAACCTTGTTTTATGTGTGTTTCTATTGAAGGATATCTTAGGTAATATGAGATGTGATTAAAAATTATGCTATGTGTATAAATAAAAAAAATTACACTCAAAGACACATTCCATTAATCCTCCTCAAAAAACTCCCCCTTGGCCAGGCATGGGGGTGCACACCTGTAATCCCGGCACTTGGGAGGCTGAGGCAGGAGGATTGCTGTGAGTTCAAGGCCAGCGTGAGCTACAAAGTGAGTTCAAGGCCAGCCTGAACTGCATAGCAAAACACTGTCTCAAAAAGACCAAAAAAAACCCAAAACAAAGGAGGAGTGAGACACACAATAATGTTTTTACAACCCTGCCTTTCCTCTGACTGGCACTCAGCAGCAGTGTTCACTGTGTATTTTATCACACCTCATAAAGATACTCACTAAAGAGGACTTTTGGAACTGCTTCAGAAAGCAGCAGAAACGACAGAATAAGTATGTTTAAATTGTGGGAGAATATGAGGGTTAATTTATTAATGTTAATAAATTTTAAAAGTTTAGGGCCAGTGAGATGGCTCAGCGGCATAAGCGCCTGCCTGGCAAGAGCGAGGTCCTGAGGTCGACTCCCGCTACCCACATAAAAAAAAAAAAATTTTAACATTCACCATATTTTCCCATCACCTGTTGTATATACTAATTTGTTAACAACGAACTCATAGTCAACAACCCTACAACTCAGGCCTGAAAGAAACTTATCTAATAGGCATTTTCTCCCTAAGACACATCAATTCCATAGGCACATAGCACTAAAGCACTATGCTTGGGGGCCATTTTAGACAGCACAATTTACAACAGCACAAAATGCAAACCACAAAGAGGACAACTGTTTACAGTACAAGCTGAAATAAGAGAACCTGATCCTCACCTCTCACTATATTCATCTCTCAGTAATCTTATCTAATCCCATAACTCCCATCACATCTACATTAAATAGTGTCCCACCGTTCTTGTATGCTCTGTTGTTTGTTTTTTATTTGGGTAATTTCTACTGGCCTGTCTTCAAATTCAGTGATTCTTTGCTCAGCTGTGTCAAGTCTACTAAAAAACCCAAGCACTACCTCATCTGCATCATCGCTTTTATCTCTACCATCCCCACTTGACTTTTTCATATAGTTTCCATCTTTCTGCTGAAATTTTTCATCTGTTCATGCGTGTTGTCTACTTTTTCCACTAATAACATATTATTCATTGTTACTTTAAATTCACTATCCAAGAATTTCAACAGCTGGTTCATCCTAAGTATGGTTCTGAGAGATTACGGCGTGGCAAAGCTGGCTGGGAAAGGAGGTGTGACAAGATCCCAGAACACACGCACAGAACAGTCCCCAAGGCCTTGCACGTGGACTTCTTGCGAGAACTTGAGCAGGTTTTTAATATGATGGCCTAGACCTGACGTCAGCCTGAGGAGTGGGTGACACAAAAAGGACAATCCACAGAGTTTTTGCCACTTCTTGCATGGTGGCCACCCTCAAGCTGTAGGATGTACTTCTTTTCCTACTTTTACTTGGGCCAAACTCACTCTGTAGAGTCTCTTTCTTTTCCTGCCTTTAATAAAACTTTGCTACTGTTTGTGCTTGTCTTGACTAATTCTTTGCTCAGGACAGAAAGAACATAGAAACCACCTCCAGAAGGAAACTCCAGCACCCCAAAACCCAGTAACCACAGGACAGAACTTGTGACTTGCTAATGACCAACAGAATATGGGAAAAATGGGGGGGGGCCTCATGCCTGTATCCCAGTATTCTGAGAGGATGAGACAGGAGGATTCCAAGTTCCAGTCCCACCTCGGCAATATTAGCAAGACACTCTCTCCAAATAAAAATAAGGGCTGGGAATGTAGCTTATTGAGAAGATCCTAGGTTCAATCCCCAGTTCCACAAATTTTTTTTTTAAAAAATAAAGAATATGGGCAAGATGATGGGATGTTCTTCCCATGGTTGTGTTACATTTTATTAAAAAAAGAATGGACCTGGGCATGGTGGTGCATGCCTATAATCCCAGCACTCAGGAGGCTCAGGCAGGATTGCTGTGAGCTCAAGGCCTGCCTGGGCTACGTAGTGAGTTCAAGGCCAGCCTCAACTACACAGCGAGACCCTGTCTCAAAAAATCAAAAATAAATAAATAGGGACGGGATGTCATTCCTTTGACTATGTTACATTATATGGGACCCTGTCTTGTGAACAGACCACTCTCTTGCTGGACTTAAAGTCCAGCTGTGCTCTACCTATGGAGAGGGCCACATGGCCAGGAAACTGTAGGCAGCTTCTAGGATCTAAGAGTAGCTCTCAGCCAACAAAAACCTGAAGCTTTCAGCCCTAAAGCCACAACGAAATGAATTCTGCCAACAACCCGAGTTTGGAGTCTTCTCTAGCCTGATCTTGAGGCAAGAACCCTCGCCAACACCTTGATGGCAGTTTGGTGAAACCCTGAGCCAGAAAACTCGGCTAAATCATGCTGACCCACAGAAACTGTGAGATAATGAACAGGTATTGTCTTAAGTCTCTAAGTTTGAGGCAGTTTCTTCCCCCACCCAAAACACTCTATCCCTCCTACCCTGCTTTATTAGTCTCCACACCACGTATCACCAACTGATAATGTTCTGTTGCTTGACTCCCCAAAATTAGGATGAATTCCATGAAAGCTGAAACTTTTGTTCACTGCTCTACCACCAGATTATACTGAATTAATGTTATATACTGTTTTCTCACAGAGTTTAGTCTAAAAAAGTTGAGTCATAACAATTTTAATACAAAGTAATAATTTCTAAAAATCACTATGAAATTATTCACCATCCAGAAATGTGCTTATTCTACACCTCATTATAAGTGTTCCTGAGAAAACATGGGAAAAATTCACATCTAATCAAAATAACTGAAATATATAAAGCAACTGAACTAAAATATTTCTGTAAAGGACCCCCTTTTTTTTTTTCAGGGCTGGGGATCAACTCCAGGGCCATGCACCTGCTAGGCAAGTGCTCTGCCACTAAGCTACATCCCCAGCTCTTCTTTTAAGACAGACTCTTGCTAAATTCCCCAGGCTGGCCTCAAACTTGCAATCTTGCTGTCTCAGCCTCCCAAATGCTAGGTTTGGCAGCATACACATCATACCTAGCTCCTCTTACACTTTTAAAAATCACTGATGATCCTCCACAACACAAAATATTTAAAAATACCTAACTATTTATTTTATCTAGGTTTTGTTCTAGTTTTTTTGTTTTATTTTGTTTTTTTAAATAGAGACAGGGTCTCCCTATGTTCAGGCTGGTTTTGAATTCTCTATGTAGCCCAGGCTGGCCTTGAACTCAGTGGTCCTCTTGCCTTGGTTTCCTGAGTGCTGGGATTACAGGCGTGCACGATCATACCCAGCCTAATGGTTCATTTTAAAATAATAATCACAAACCCATTACATGTTAATAGTTCCATTAATATATTTCCTCAAAAAATTGTGAGAGAGCCGGTGAGATAGCTCAGCGGCATACGTGCTTGCCTGGCAAGTGCGAGGGCCCGAGTTCGACCCCCAGATCCCACATACAAAAAAAGGGCCGGTGATATCGCTCAGCAGCACGGGCGCCTGCTGGCGCACAAGGTCCTGAGGTCAACCCCTGGTACCCACAAAAAAAAAAAAAAAAAAAAAAAAAAAAACTGTGAGAGAGGGCCAGTGAGATGGCTCAGAGGCATAACCACCTGCCTGGCAAGCGCGAGGTCCTGAGTTCAACCCCCGGTATCCACATTAAAGAAAATATTGGGGCCGGTGAGATGGCTCAGCGGCTTAAGCGCCTGCCCGGCAAGCGTGAGGGCCCGAGTTCGACTCCCGGAACCCACATACGAAAAGGGGGCCGGTGATATCGCTCAGTGGCACGGGCGCCTGCTGGCGCACGAGGTCCTGAGGTCGACCCCCCGGTACCCACAAAAAAAAAAAAAAAAAAAAAAAAGAAAATATTGTGCGAGAAATGGCATTGTTTTACTTATCTCTTTATAATGTCTATGCTTAACAGAAAACAGAATTCTCTCCTGATACTATGATAAATATGTTGTTTTGGTTGAGGTATATGACGAAAATCTAACCTCATACCAACTGCTAGTTAGAAAAGGTGAGAGAGGGCCAGTGAGATAGCTCAGCGGCACAAGCAACTGCCTGCCAAGTGCAAGGTCCTGAGTTCAATTCCCGGTACCAAAAAAAAAAAGAAAGAAAAGAAAGGTGAAAGACTTTCAATAGTTTTTTCAGTAACAGTGCATAGCTGTTGATACAATAGCAAAACTCAACAAGTTGTAATTTCTTAAAGGTTATCCCCATGTACGACCTGGACTTTGTATATTTTGTTATTATTAAAATCTATTGGGCTGGTGAGATGGCTCAGCGGCGTAAGTGCCTGCCTGACAAGCGCGAGGGCCCGAGTTCGACTCCCGGAACCCACATACGAAAAAGGGGCCGGTGATATCGCTCAGTGGCACGGGCGCCTGCTGGCTGAGGTCGACCCCCCAGTACCCACAAAAAAAAAAAAAAAAAACTATTGGTCTCGTGCCAGTCATGGTGGCACTCACAAAGCCCACCTGGGCTACACAGACACTTCAAGGCCAGACTATACTATGCTGCAAGATTCTGTGTCAAACAAAATGAAACATAACCAACTATTGGTCTGTCTTGCACTGCGAATGTCTCTTGCACCCATGCATAATTTTGTAAGACAATTTTGTAACAAAAAGTCTGTCAATATTGGGAAGATATTTTCCATAGTTCTCGTTTTCATGTGAAAATTCAAATCTTATCACTGGCAGCAAATACTGTCAGTCATTTTCCTTGAAGTGGGTTAGGTGCAAGGGTTACACAGTTTGAAATAAAAAATATATCTACATACTACAATATGCATCCCTGTCAATTTAGTTAAATTCTCTAATGAATACACCTATTTTCCAGTTCAGCAAAATCATTTCCAATATATTCATGATAAATCTGTTCAAATAAAGATGGTTAACTTCCTGAAACCATTAATCTGTTACAAGTTAGATTTTAAAAAAAAAGTAAGTATTTTTCCTATTTCTCTGATGTTGCAACAAAAGCAGTCTGGAAAAAAATCTAAGTAATTGTGTACCATATAAAATGAAATCTACTTCAAGTTTTGAGATGTCCATATTTAAAAAAAAACACTCTTAATATACTTTGTATAAAATAAAACTTGGGCACAGTAGTGCACACCTCTAATCCCAGCTGCTCAGGAGGCTGAAGCAGGAGGATGCCAAATTTGAGGCCAGCCTGGACAACTTAGCAAGACCCTCTCAAAAAATAAATTAAAAAGGGCTAGGGATGTTGCTTAGTGCAGAGGAGTCCTAAGGTTCAATCCCCAGTAGCACAAAAACAAAACAAAATAAAACAAAAACAAAAGAATAACCAAATGGTCTTAACAAAAATTTAAATCAAGCCAGGCGTGGCCCACCCCTATAATTCCAGCACTGGGGAGGTTAAGACAGGATGATCTCCGAGAGTTCGAGGCCAGTCTAGGCTCCATAGTGAGTTCAACCCCACCCTGAACTACACAGCAAGACTCTGTCTCAAAATAACCCCCCAAAAAAATTTTAACAGCCGGGCATGGTGGTGCACACCTGTAATCCCAGCACTCAGGAGGCTGAGGCAGGAGGATCGTTGCAAGTTTAAGACCAGCCTGGGCTACAAAGTAAGCTCAAGGCCAGCCTGAACTGCATAGGGAGACCCTGTCTCAAAAAGACAATAAATAAATAAATTAATTAATTAATTAATTAAAAATTTTTTTTTGTTAAATCAAATCAGGTATGGTGGTACATGACTATAATCCCAACACTCTGGGATGCTGTGGCAGCAGGACTGTAAATATCAGCACTCTGGGCAACTCGGAGACTTAGCAAGACCCTGGCTCAAAATAAAAGGCATGAAAATGTAGCTCAGTGCAAAGGCCCTAGGTTCAATCCCAAGCACTGCAAAAAATAAAAAATAAAAAGGCCTACCTTCCCTCTTTATAGTTCAACATTTTTAAATTCATTTTTTACTTGGTTCTTTTTCTGAACATCAGCAGTAAGAGATCTGAAATAAAAGATTAATCAGCACATAAAATATTCCTAACTAGCTCAATATTTTGGCTGGTCCTTGTCTTACCTGCTGAGCAATATGAGAAATATGAGCTCCCTGAACTGTTGCAGCAGGTTGAGTTGAAGTCTCTGAAGTGTTATTCTTGTGAGAATCTTCCATAATCAACTGGAAGAGAAAAATGAACAGTTAAAAAGTGCTGCAGAATATTTATCACACAACATAAAGCCATGTAAAAATTGATCATTTTTGCTGGACATGGTGTCACATGCCTGTAATCCCAGCACTCAGGAGGCTGAGGCAAGAGGACTGCCGTGAGTTCAAGGCCAGCCTGGACTACAAAGCGAGACCCTATCTCAAAAAATAAAATAAAACAAAACAAACTGGTCACTTGGTTGTCTCCATAGAAGGAAGCTAGTAGGGATAGTATAGAGATAGAAAAGCGACTTTGCCTTGCATATTCTTTTACTTTTTTTTTTTTTTTTAATGTGAGTACCGGGAGTTGACCTCAGGACCTCACACTTGCCAGCAAGCGCTTGTGCCGCTGATCGTTATCACCAGCCCTTTTTACCTTTATGTGGGTACCGGGAGTCGAACTCAGGACCTCATGCTTGCCAGGCAGGCGCTTATGCCGCTGAGCTATCTCACTGGCCCCTCTTTTACATTTTTTGAAAACAATTTTTTTTTTTTCCGTAACCTGGTGAGCTGAATCCAGGCAACACTGAGCTATATTCCCCCTTTTTAATTTTTTTGAAACATTGAGACAGGCTCTTGCTACATTGCCCAGTCTGGCCTTATATTTTACTTGTGATCCTCCTGCCTCAGCCTCCCAAGTAATTGGGATCACAGGCATGTATACCATGCCCAGCAATTTTTTGAATTCTAACACACCCAAGAACATGTTTAAATTTAATCAATGGTACATACGTACATAAATTTTTGTTACTAAATTTTCAAATTGTTATTCCACTCAAAAAATATGAGTATTCCTGTCCAAGTACACGTGTATTCCTTTCTCCATTCTAGAGAAGAGTTCCTAATTACACATACAATTTCACAGACAATTTATTCAGTAAAAGTTGAACAAATAAAACTACCTGTGGAGGTTTTAAAGATCTATCAGGCATGTCCAATCTGCCTCTATCTATCTACCTACTTACCTATCTATCTATAGACGGCGTCTCGCTATTTGGGCCTGAACTCACTATGTAGCTCAGGCTGGCCTTGAACTCCTGGCGATCCTCCTGCCTCAGCCTCCTGAGCGCTGGGATTACAGGCATGTGCTACCACACCCGGCTCAATCTGCCTCTTTTTAAAAATGTTATAATAAATATTTTTAAAGGAAGTTTTATTAATTATATACAAAAATATTTATTCTATATGTGGCCCAAGACAATTCATCTTCACTCAGTGGGGCCAGGCAAGCCAGAAGCTTGACTATGCCTGATCTAGATAACTGTGGGATATGAAGGCTGAGTAAGAATGAAAGTAAGTAAATTATAAGAAACTGAGTATGTCAAATAGGAAGAGAACCACTAACAAAGAGACTGGCAAAAGAGATGGGGAGAATAAAGGTGTTTTATATATGCAAAGATATTTAAAAAAAGAAGTAGCTGGTTAGCATTCATATTTAAAGATGCTCAACATCACTAATCATTAAGGAAATTAAAATCAAAATCACAACAAATCACCTCACACCTATTAAAATGGCTAATATCAAACCCCAAAAATAAGAAGGGTTGGTAAGGATGTGGGAGAAAATGGAACCCTCATGTACTACTGTGCTGGTGGAAATGTAAAGTGGCTGCTTTGGAAAACAGTACAATGGTGCCTCAAAAATATTAAAAACAAGCCACGCATGTTGTTGCATGCCTACAATTCCAGTACTTGGGAGGCTGGGACAGGAGGATCACTGCTAGTTCGAGGCCAACCTGGGCTACAAAGTGAGTTCAAGGCCAGCCTGAACTGCATAGTGAGACGCCATCTCAAAAAGACAAAACAAAAACAAAAACGACAGGGCCAGGGATATAGCTCAGCAGCGCAGTGCCTGCCTGGCAAGTGCGAGGTCCTGAGTTCGATTCCTAGTACCCCTCCCAAAAAAACCAAAAAACAACTCCCCAAAAGTAAAAACATAATTATCAAATGACCCAGCAATTTCCCCTCTGAGATGTATCTCCAAAGGAATAGAAAGCAATGTCTTGAAGAAATATTTGTACAGAGATATGTTCATTGGAACATGACTCACAATAGCTAAAAGGTGGAAGCATCCCCAGTGTTCATAAAGAGATGGGTGGGTAAACAAAATGTGGTGTACATACAATGGAATATTACTCAGCTTTAACATATAAGAAAATTCTGGCACATGCTACAACATAGATGAAACTTGGGTACATTATGACAAGTGAAATAGGCCAGTCACGAAAAGACAAATATTATATAATTGCACTTATGTGAGGTATCTAGAGCAGTCAAACTAATAGAGGCAGAAAGTACATGGTAGCTGCTAAGGGTTAGGGGAGAAAATTGTTGTTTAATGGGCATGCAAAAATTCTAGGACCAGGAACCGTGGCACATGCCTGTAATCCCAGCACTCTGGCAGACTGAGGCAGGAGGATCGACTTTGGGAGAGTCTGTCTCAAAACTAAAAAAAAAAAAAAAAGTTTTAAAAGGGGCAGGGATTGGGGATGTAGCTCAGAGCAAAGGGCCAGGGCTCAATCCCCACTACCATGGGGGGAAAAAGTTCCAGAAATTAGCTGTACACCACCACAAATACATTTAACACTACTGAACTGTACGTTTAAAAATTGTTAAAATGGTAAATTTTATATGTATCTTACACAATGAAAAAATTTTTTAAAGTCAGGCATAAAGGCATACACCTATAATCCCAGCATTCTAGGGACTGAGGCAGAGAGATCCAAAGATTTTTGTTTTTTTTTAAATTTTTTTAATTTTTTTTTTTGTGGGTACCAGGAGTCGACCTCAGGACCTCGTGCTTGCCAGCAAGCGCTTGTGCCACTGAGCGATATCACTGGCCTGTTTTTTTTTTCCCTTTATGTGGGTACCAGGAGTCGAACTCAGGACCTCGTGCTTGCCAGGCAGGCGCTTATGCCGCTGAGCTATCTCACCAGCCGTGGTTTTTTGTTGTTTTTTTTTTTTTTTGAGAAAGGGTCTTGCTTTTAGTCCAGGTTGGCCTTGAACTCACTGTCAGGCTGGCCTCCAACTCTTGGAGATCCTCCTGCCTCAGCCTCTCGAGTGCTGTGGAATCTAAAGTTTGAACCCAGCCTGGGTAATTTAGGGACTGTGTGAGAGCCTGTCTCAGAAATAAAAATTTAAAAAGGAATGGAGATGTAGCTCAGTGTAAAAGCCTTGGGCTCAACTTCCAGTATCACACACACACAAAAAAAGATGACATCTTAATTACAATACCATCTAATTTTTCTGTTTTATAAATGAATTAACTTATTCAAAATAAAAGCTTTACAGTTTCATCTCATAAGTAATGAAGAGTACCTATTCTCTGTAAGTTTTACTGAAATTATTAGAGTATAACCTTTATTTACTCACTTTTTAAAAAACTATTATTCCTAAAACTGAGATTAAAATTAGGGCCGGTGAGATGGCTCAGCGGCTTAAGCGCCTGCCTTGCAAGCGCGAGGGCCCGAGTTCGACTCCCGGAACCCACATACGAAAAAAGGGGCCGGTGATATCGCTCAGCGGCACAGGCGCCTGCTGGCGCGCGAGGTCCTGAGGTCGATCCCCCGGTACCCACAAAAACAAAACAAATAAAATTAACAATGTTTTTTTAAAAAAACTGTTTAGGGCCAGTGAGATGGCTCAGCGGCATAAGCGCCTGCCTGGCAAGCGCGAGGTCTGGAGTTCGACTCCCGGAACCCACATAAAGAAAAAAAAAAGGGCCAGTGATATCGCTCAGCGGCACAAGTGCTTGCTGGCAAGCACGAGGTCCTGAGGTGGACTCCCGGTACCCACATTAAAAAAAAAAAAAAAAAAAAAAAAAACTGTTTAACACAGAAAGAAGCCAGGCATGGTGGTACATGCCTATAATCCCAACATTCTAGAGGCAAGAGGATAACTGAGAGTTTGAGGCCAACGTGGGCTATACAGTGAGTTCAAGGCCAGCCTGCACTACAAAGCAAGACCCTGTCACAAAAAAACAAAAATAAAAAACAAAAACTAAAGCGCCATCAATGGAATCAATTTAGGGAACTCAGAATTTGCTGACCCAGAGAATTTTAAGGATATGCAGGATATTTCTGAGGAAATTTGCAAAGAAAGGAACCCTACAAACTATGCGATATCAAACTAATGTAATATCAAACTAATAATTTTCTTTTTTGTTTTGCGGTGCTGGGGATCACAACCAGAGCCGCAAGCAAGCTAGGCTAGCACTTCACCACTGAGCTATTTCCCCAGCCGCATAAGAACATTATCTTATTTTCTGAAGTACTGAGGTTTGAATCCTGGGCCTTTGCAATGAGCTACATCCCCAGCCCTTCTTTATATTCAGAGAGGATCTCGCTAAATTGCTAAACTCCCCAAGCAGGGCTCAAACTTGTGATCCTCCTGTCTCAGCCTCTCAGAGTGCTAGTATTACAAGCATGTGCCACCATGCCCAGCTCCCACCAACTTTTTTATGTCATCTCCTGGATTTTTCTATTTTAGAGATATGTAAATCAAGGCTCTAGCTGGGCGTGGTAGCACACTCCTGTAATCCCAGCATTGGGGAGGCTGAGGCAGATTACTGAGAGTTCAGAGCCAGCCTGGACTACATAGTGTGACCCTGTTGGAAGGAAGGAGGGAAGGAAAGATAGATCAAAGAAATTGTCATTTACTATGGACCTCACAGTAACAAGCGGATGAAAGACCTGAAGCTAAACCTGTTTTAATGGAAACCTCCTATCTATATTCCATCTCTTCCAAGAACACCCTCAAATTACCTTTCCTAACTGCTCCTTATCTCTCTTAATGCCTGTACTGTGTTTAGTGCACGTTTCCTATGAGGTTACTTAACACTAAGATGTGTTAACTGGCAGGTCTGTTTCCTCCACCTTTAAACTGCCGAAGGACATAAGAGACCTTCCTGTAGTAAACAGTAAGCAGCGTTAAACACAGGACAGTAGCCCCATCTGAGGGAGGCCTGAGTTTCCTCACTGGTAGAGGATGCTGCACTATGACAAGCTCAAGGAAGGTAGTCAGCCCCGTGTTCAGCAAACATTCCCACAACTTCCCTCAAACTTGCTATTACTCCCACTCAATCTTCACTACTGGTTTTTTTTCACAGCAGTCCACTCTCAGGTTGTAGTATACTTTTTTCCCCCCTTACTTTTGCTTGCCCCAAACTTGCTCTGCAGAACCTGTTTCTTTTCCTACCTTTAATAAATGTAAAAATCATTGACTTGTTCCGATCCTCCAACAGGCCTTTCTCTTTCCTTCCTAAGCTCCTTCCTGGGCTAGAAGCACTCCTCCTCCCCTCCTCCACCGGGCTATTACTCTCACAGGGGCTTCGCTGCCTTGGCCACAGTGGTCTAGGAGCCCTGACTGTGCCCTTTCAGCACTCAGCACAGTACCACAACAGCCCTTCCATCTCCCCACCAGAAAGTAAGCCCTACGCTAGGAAGTCAAGGACCACATCCCGTTCCCAGTGCGGCACTAACGCCTTCACATTTATTCATGCCAAATAAATCATTGTTTACTTAGATACACCTACTTACTAAAACAGGGAACACGGGCTAAAGAAGCATTCCTACAGATTTACTTCACGCCAGGTTTATAAACACAGCAATTGAAGCACAAAGATACTACACCAAACAGGAGAGTTCGCAACCAGACGACGTAAAAACGTATTTTTTGAAGAGAGTACCACCTACCGGTGACACAGTAGTACTGAAGGGACGTAACAGACCAAACAGCCCTACAGGCTAAACTACAAATACTGCACTTTTCTGTTTTTTGTTTTTTTCCGGGGGGAAGGGCGTTTCGGAGACAAGGTCTTGCTATGTGGCCCAGGCTGGCCTCGAAAAGGGTCTCACTAATTTGCCCAGCTGAGACTCAAACTTGCAATCCTCCTGCCTCAGCCTCCCGAATGCTGAATTACTGGTGTGCGCCACCACCCGTAAAGATTCAAGTAGAGCTATTACATTCGGCTTTAGGACAACAGAATGGGCTCTGAGGCAGAGGCAACTGTGTTGTAGTCTATGGGAAAAAACCGCTATTTCAGTAAAACGCGTATTTCCTGATAACAAAATTCTAGGGATCAGACGCATTTTGCCGGGCGAAATACAGCTCTTCTCATGGGTGAGGCCAGTTTGGCACGGATCCCACCAGATCTGCGACGAAAGTGCCTCAGAATGTTAAGGGCTCTAAGACGGTTACTGCCCCAGCACTACTTAAAGCTAAAAGAAGTAGACATTAACATCCACAATAATTTTAAAGCGAATAAGCTGCCCGCTCGCTCCACCGCGTAGTTGACTTTGAGAAACACCAGGCTTCGCCCTACGATGTATCAGAAAATCAAGGAGAAAAGTTCTCTGGGTCGGCCCGCGGTCCCGGCGGGAAGCAGGCGACCTTCCCCGCTCCGAGCCAGGGCCCCGCCCGTCCGCAGCCTTCGCACCTCCGCGGCAGCGCCGGGCCGTCTGTGACTCCGGCACTGCCGGCCTCCTCCCCACCGGCCTGTGCGCGGCATGGTGGCCGGGCAGCCCGGGCCCTCGCGGGGCTCACGGCTCCAGCCAAGGCCAAGCCGCCCTGCCCGCGGCCGCCGGCCCAACGCCGCGAGCTCTCGCCTGCGACCGCGGAGGGGCGGCTTCTGGCCCTCGGCCCCTCGGCCACCGGCAGCGGGAGCCTTCCGCCGCTTTCGCGTGGGGGAGGGGAGGGAGGTGACCACGAACGACTGACTGGAAGGGCAAGGCGCGCGGCGGCGGCGCGAGCACCGGAAGCACGGTCGGCCCGGGCGGCGACGGCCCCTCCCCCTTCCGCCGCGCGCCCCTCCCCCACCGCGGCCGCCCGCGCGCGACCCCCACCCGGCGCGCGACCGGCGCGGCGTCCCTGGCGGCGCCGCGCTCTAGAGCCCTCCGCGCCCGAGGTGGGGGGCACACGTTCCACCTCGCCCTCAGCTTACCTGTGGCTGCCGCCTCGCCGCTCTCCGGGGCGGGAACTTCTACTCCCCCCTCCCAAGTGGATCCGAATTCACTACCCACTTCCCCACCCCTCTCGCGGTGGGGGACGTGCCTGTTTCTCGGGGGCTCTGGCGGGGCTGGGAGAATCAGTGTCACTTGACAGCCAACTATCCTAGGCTACCGTTTCTCGGCAGTCCAGGCCGCCACTGGCGGCATGATCTACTACAGGCCGGGGGTGGGGGGGGGCAACACTAAGTGCAAGGGTGCGTGGGGGGCGAGGCTGGGCGGGGCCATCGTGCGGGCCGCCGAGCTGCGTCACCGCGCTGCCCACGTGATGCGCCGCCATCTTGGCCTGGCCTGCCCCGGAAGGCGCCGTGTGCCCGCCCGCGGAGTTACACATTTGAACGCGAGTGGGGACGGAAGTCGACTTCCCTTTCTGTTCGGTGCAGGTTTTTTACACCTGCTCGTCCTACAGGTCTGCTTCCGCAGGTCCTCACCTGCTGGATGCTCTGTGGAGGCGGTCGGTGTGGTGCAGGTTTCTTCGCGTACTGGCGTTCTCTACACAGTCCTTGCTTTTTCGTGGTGAGACAGACCTGGAGCTGTCGCCTTTGGCCTAGACCGACGTCTACGTGTCTGCTTGGAGGGAGAAGGGAGTTGCTGGAGGCTTGCTTCCTCAGCTTCTTGTACTCAGATGATCCTTAATTCTGTAAAATTAAGGCGTGGCGCGCACGCCTTAATCCCAACACTGAGAGGTTGAGGCAGGAGGATCGCAAATTCGAGCCCAGCCTGGGCAATTAGTGACTTATGGAGAACCTGTCTCAGAAGTAAAAAAGGGTTGAGCCGGGCGTGGTGGCGCACACTTGTAAGCGCAGCACTTGGGAAGCTGAGGCAGGAGGATCGCTTTGAGTTAAAGGCCAGTTTGAACTACATAGCGAGACCAAAAGGGGGCGGGGTGTGTGTGTGTGTGGAGATGTAGCTCGCTGTGAAGCCCCTGGTTCAATCCCCAAAACCGAAAAAAAAGTTCTGCTGTATCCTGTAACCCCATATAAAAGTTTTTAGGGCAGCACTGGGAATTGAACCCAGGGCTTCACCCATGCTATGCATGTACTCTACCGCTGAGCTGCACTCCCAATCGAAAAGGACTTTTTAATAGAGATTGATTTAAAATACAAGGTAGCGGGCACGGTGGTGCAAGCGTGTATTCCCAGCAAGAGAGTCACTTCCAGTTCAAGTCCAGACTGGGCTAATTTTTGTTTTGTTTTGTTTGAGACCAGTCTTGCTTTATAGTCCACACTGGTCTTGAACTCACTATAGACCAGGCTGGCCTCGAATTTGCAGCGTTCCTCCTGCCTCAGCCTCCCAAATGCTGGGATTACAGGCATACATAACCACCCCCTGCTGGGCTACATAGTGAGTTCAAGGCCATAATCCCAGCACTCAAGAGGCTGAGACAGGAGGATTGCCCTGGGTTTGAGGCCAGCCTGTACTATGCAGTCAGATCAAGGCTGGCCTGAACTACATGAGTCCCTGTCTCAAAAAACAAAAACAATTAGATACCCTAATTGTGTAGGGTGTGACCCTTTGGAGCACAGATTTCTCCCAACTCAGAAGTTTTTTTTTTTTTTTTTTTTTTTTTTAAGTCAGGCCTAGTGACACAAACCTGTAATCCTAGCATTCTGGAAGGCTGAGGAAGTCAAATTCAAGTCCTGCCTGAGCAATTTAGTAAAACCCTGACTAAAAAAGGGCTAGGATGTAGCTGTCTGAAGGGCCTGGATCTAATCCCAAGCACTGCCTCCCCCACCAAGGCAATAATTATTGAAAGCTCTAATAGAGTCCTGTGGCCTACAAAATAGGATTGCTTTTGCTTTTTTGTCCTTTGATACTTGAGTCTAAATCCAGAAAGACCCAATCCTGGACAAGTCCTAAATTCCTACAGGGATTGTATTGCTGGGGCTTGAAAACTGACACCCCAAAGTGAAGGCCTCAAAAGCAGTCTTTTGAGACAGGGTCTCGCTATGTAGTTCAGGCTGGCCTTGAATTCACTATATTCCCCAGACTGGCCTGGAATATGCCTGCCTCAGTCTCCTGAGTGCTGGGATTACAGGCATGCATCACCACACCCAGCTAAAAGCAGTGTCTCCCTACCTTTTCTTATCCCCTAGTCTGTCATCCCTCATTCTGGAAACAAGCAATAGAAACTGATTCCTCTTTCTCACAGTGGGTTATAGAAACCAGAACCCTTTTTCCCCAAAGGCAGCCATAAAGCCTAAAAAGACTACTCCAACTTCCCCCTGTGTTTGTGTAGAAGAGTTGGTCATAAAGAAATTAAGACTTTGATTGCAGAGGGGTTCTGCCCCATGCCTGGAAGAAATGCTACAATTTAGGAACCAGGAATCTGAGCAGACCTTGCTAGGCTCCCCACCCAGCCTATCTTCATTAGCTCCTTTTTATCCAATCACCTTCCTACTTGGCTGTCCTTGTTTAATTGAACCTAAGCATAAAAATGGATCACCTGGGTCACCGTGGCTCTTCCAGTCTTCATTTGGAGGCCCTTTTGTCACATAAAACTATGATCAAATCCATTTGTTACTTTGCCCTTTGTTATACGGTGTTGATTATGACCTTTAATAATGAGCAGGAAAGGGATCACCTTTCCACTTGTGCTGTATGGAACACAAATCATCTGAATGAGTGGATCTAAAGCTTAGGAATTTTCAAGTGTCTTCCACCTGGGAACAATGCAAATGAGCTGAGAGCAGCCCAGGGAGACTTTCTAGGCCGCAGCTCCAGAACTTGCCTTAAACACAGTTGCTCACCACGGCCCTTAGTTTCCATGCCCTTTGTCCTTTTAATGAGCGGCCCCCTCTTTTATTTCTCTGAGATGGGGTCTCACTGTGTTGCCCAGGCTGGCCTTACTCTGTTAGGCTCAAGTAATCCTCCTGCCTCAGTCTCCTGAGTAGCTGGGACTAAGACGTGTGCACCAGCATGACAGGCCTAGGCGTAAGTAACCCCTTTTTAATTTAAACTGGTTTACTTAAGTTGCTGGGATACAGGAGAAATAATTTCTGCTTGTGACCCCCACCTCTTCCCTATTCCACCACTACCATCTTAGTCCAAGCTGTCATTCTTTCTTGCTTTCTATATTCCAGTAGCCTGCTGGTTCAACTAATAAAACTTTACAGTGGACAAACACTGGTTATTGTGTGTGTTACACTGTATAAGCAAACAAATCACTTTCAAGATTATAAAGTTGTAGTAAGACAGCTTGGAACTGACACTCAGTTTACCAGCGGAGACTTCTCAGTGTTGGTCAGAGCAACGATAAGTCCCACAGGCTACCAAAAGCACCTGTGCTGACTGAGACTTGGAGGGCAGCAGTCAGACCCTTACCATAACAGCTAAAGCTAACCTGGTGTGGGGGCACGCGCCTGTGATCCCAGGAGCCGCCACCGTAAGTTTGAGGCCAACCTGGACTATGTACTAAGATTGTGTCTCAAAAAAAAAACAGTAAACCTGTTCACCTGAGAACAAATCACTGGCCCTCTAGTGTAAGCGAAGCCCAGTGTTGTCAAGTTGCTATCAAGTGGCCAAATTGTCTTCTAGAGAAAGTAGTGCAATATTGGGAGCTCAGTGTTGGTCTCCGGCAATGTAGAGTTGGAAATTCAGAGACAGCAGTAGTTAAATCAGTCTTTATAGTGGGAGTCCACACTGTTGGGCCTTTGCATGGCCTCCAGCTTGCTACTGTGTGTTCAGTGTGACAGTTCTGACGTGGCCCAGCCAAGTCATTTTATCTACTTGGATTCTTGCTGTCCTGGAAGTGCAGTTTACCATGGTCACAGACAGATCTGCACACACTGCTTTGTCCATACACCAGCCATCCACAGACTCCTCCAGACCTTGTATCCAGCCTTCCAAAGCACTGACTGGCTGGCCAGGCGATTTGCCACTGCCATGAGTCTCATGTTCTCACTTTGAAGAATTTCTTCCATACAAAATGATCACTTTAATACCTGCCCATTGGGACAACTTCTCTTGCTTTTCTCCTTCAAAGGCAACCCTAAAGCCGGGCATGGTGACACACATCTGTGATCCCAGGACTCAGGAGGCTGAGGCAGGAGGATCACTGTGAGTTCAAGGCCAGCCTGGGCTACATAGCAAGACCTTGTCTCAAAAAAAAAAAAAAAAAAAAAAGGCACCCCTAAGACTGTATGTAATTCAGTTGCCATGACCAAGCATCAACCAAATTTGGGCTTTTCCCACAAATTTCAGCTGGACCCTATCGCAAGTCCAAACGGCCATTGGTATGAGCTGAGTGAAGGACACCGTTGGGTAGTAGGTGACATAGGGCTCTGGATTGTCTGCTCATGCAGTTTACTTGAATCTTCTGATCCTGCTTGGGCCTGATCCCAGGTATAACATTACCATCTTATGATGGAATTGGCACTGGGCCTATAAGACTTGATAGTGTCTGACATAATCCAGGCATTGGTGGAAAATTCCAGACACATAGTCACACCAGGCAAGGTGGCATATGCCTATAATCCAGCACTCAAGAGGCTGAGGCAGGAGGATCACTGCAAAGCCAGCCGGGGATATATAGCAAGACCCTGTATTAACAACAAAAACAAACAAAAACAAACAGACGCATAATCACTTTGTGTCTTCCAGCCAGGTTTCCCATTTCCCCTGCAGCCAAATGGCATAAGAGATGCCATTGTTCAAAAGGCATACAATTCTCTGCTCCGGATGGCAGTTTCTTCCTCCTGATCCCTGGCTTGCATTGTAATTCTCCTGCCAGGTCTTGATATCAACTTCACACTGCTGTGTATTCCACCGTCACCTCGGCCACTTTGGGATCAGCCAGATCATGTAGCTCCAAACTGTCTTGCTTATGGCTGTCACCTGGTATAGTGGCCAGAGAAGCATTGCTAGGCATGAACTCTGCTGTCTCCAGAACCTCAAAGGGCTACCAGCAACTGTGAGTTCTTTGAGGATGGGAGGACAAGATGCAGTGTACTGGTTAAGGTTCTCTAGAGGAGCAGAATCAATGTGGGGGAATTCACACATTCGACTGGCTTACAGGCTCAGAGGCTGGACAATCCACAAGGCTGTCTACATGCTGGAGAGCTAGAGGATACAGTAGCTACTCACTGCAAGAAGCTGAGAGCCTCAGAATAAGAGGGACCAAGGATGCAGTGCCAGGTCAAGGCTAGAGGCCTGGAAGCTTCCTCAAGGGTTGCTAGTGACATGGTGGTGGTGCAGGCCTGTAATCCCAGCACTTGGGAGGCTGAGGCAGGAGGATCAGAGTTGGAGGCCAATCTGGGCTCAAAGCCAGGCTAAACTACATAGCAAGACCTTGTCTCAACAAAACAAAACAATTGAGTTCATGTTGAAAGGCTAAAGAAACTGGAGTCTGGCATCTACAGGGAATGGCAGCAGCAAAAGACACACCCACTCAAGCAGAGTTGAGCTTCTAAATCCAGGCCGACCTTCCTCCCCCTTCCCCTTTCATTCAGCCTAGACTGCAACCCTAGTGGATGGTGCCACCTACAATCAGGCAAGTCTCCCTGCTCAGCTCGCTGTCTTACATGCCCGTCTCTGGAAAACAAAACACCCCACAAAAACACCCAGAAGTGCGTTTTACTGATATGCCGAATATTTCTTGATCCAATCAAGTTGACAATCATGATTAACCACCACATGCAGCATTTGTTTTGTTTTGTTGTGGTACTGGGGATTGATCCTAGGGCCTTGGCACTGAGCACATACCCAGCCCTTTTTTAATTTGTATTTTGAGACAAGTTCTTGTTAAACTGCTTAGGCTGGGCTTGAATTTGTGATCTTCCTGCCTCAGCCTCCCAGAGTGCTGGGGTTACAGGTATGCGCACCACGCCCAGCTGGTTTTTCATGTTTTAGGGAATGTGCCAGCCTCCCCCAGTCCCTGGATCTCTGCCTATTCGGTTTACTTTCCACCTTCTGGATTCCATGCTTTTAAGTATACTAATCTCTCCTGCACACTGTCTTACCAGATTGATATCATATAACACAGGGGCAAAACTGTACATGTATATTCTTGCCTCTTCCATGATGTGAACTATTATTTCTGATTTTCTTGATCAGGGTAGAAAAGAACACATTTTTTCAAAGAAAGGGCTACGTATATGCACCTGGAACCATATTAGTCTGACCTGGCATGGAGCGCACACTGGGCATAGCAGCTACTGCGGTGGGGCCGAAGCAGTGCACTGCAGTGTCCTTCTGCTCCCATTGCTGGGGCGAGGCCCACGCTGAGGGACCTCCGCCCAGGAATCCTGACATCTTAGTCTCCACTTCCTCCCTGAGGTGGGATGTTAGTATTTCTAATGATTTATTATTTCGGCTGGGGTAGGGGACATTTTTAGAAGTTTCCCCGCTATAATACTTTTGAAACAGAGACCAAGAACTTACTTTGGGGGTAGCTATGAATTGAGGGAAATGACAGTTAAGGTAGCTCTGCATCAGGGAGCCAGATTTGGCTGGGACTCTGTTATTAGCTAGCTCTCGCAGCACATTTATTCTAACTGGAGAGCCAGGGTGACTCGGGGTCTCTGGAACGCCAGTCAGACCTGCGCCCAGCACTCCTGGAATTGTCTGAGGTTCAGCCTGGAGAAACGGCCACCCGTTCAGTCAGCTTGCCCCAAGTCTGAAAACTTGCTCAGGTTTGGGAACTGGGCAAGAAAAATGACAGTTTGGGGACAGCTGCACTCAGCCTGCTGGTTACTAATTCCTTTTTTTTTTTTTTTTTTTTTTTTTTTTTTTTTGGTGGGTACCGGGGGGTCGACCTCAGGACCTCGCGCGCCAGCAGGCGCCCGTGCCGCTGAGCGATATCACCGGCCCCTTTTTCGTATGTGGGTTCCGGGAGTCGAACTTGGGCCCTCGCGCTTGCCGGGCAGGCGCTTAAGCCGCTGAGCCATCTCACCGGCCCACTAATTCTTTTTTGTGTGTGTGTGGGTACCAGGGGTCGACCTCAGGACCTCGCGCGCCAGCAGGCGCCCCTGTCGCTGAGCGATATCACCGGCCCTTTTCTCGTTCGTGGGTTCCGGTAGTCGAACTCGGGCCCTCGCGCTTGCCAGGCAGGCGCTTACGCTGCTGAGCCATCTCACCGGACCTGGTTACTAATTCTTGCTTTATTTAAAATTTTTACTTCTTTAAATGGTGTTTCTGGGGATAGAGCCCAGAGCCTTGGACTTGCTGGGCAAGTACGCAGCCTCTGAGCTATATGCTCAGGCCCCTTGTTTTATCTTAATGATTCGATTGTTCTTAGGAACATATTATTTATTTTTTTTTTATTATTATTTTTTTTTTTGTGGGTACCGGGGGGTCGACCTCAGGACCTCGTGCGCCAGCAGGCGCCCGTGCCGCTGAGCGATATCACCGGCCCCTTTTTCGTATGTGGGATCCGGGAGTCGAACTCGGGCCCTCGCGCTTGCCGGGCAGGCACTTAAGCCGCTGAGCCATCTCACCGGCCCCTAGGAACATATTATTAAGCACTATCCTTACTGCCTGCCTGTTTTTCCCTTAGGGATACTGTATTCTAATAACCATCTTCACCACCTGCACGTCAGGACCCTTTGGATGCCACCTCAGTCCTGTCAGTCATCGCAATACCGCGCACCTTCCTCCTCCCTCGGGTTCCGAAGCTGGCACTGCGCTGTCTGACCTCACTGCGTCAGCGTCATCCAAATCGCTATCAAGGACAAAAGGAACACACACATTTCCCTCCCTCCTTGTCTTCCCTTCCTTATCTCTAATTCTCATTCTCTCATATATTCTCTCGCTCCCCTTTCCCCACCTTCAAATAAATCATCTGCTTTTATTTTAAACTCTGCTTTTTTAGTTCCTTTCCCGATGCTGGGTTTAGGGTTGCCAGGAGCTGCGTCTTCCTGCAGAGCAGTGGCACAGCGTGATATTCGCCCCTCCTCAGACGTTGCACAGCTACACATGGAGCTGATCATTGTTACGGTTTTCATTGTTGTTTTTTGGTTTTTTCTTTTTTTTTTTTTTTTTTTTGTGGGTACCGGGGGGTCGACCTCAGGACCTCGCGCGCCAACAGGCACCCATGCCGCTGAGTGATATCACCGGCCCCTTTTTCGTATGTGGGATCCGGGAGTCGAACTCGGGCCCTCGCGCTTGCAAGGCAGGCGCTTACGCCACTGAGCCATCTCACCGGCCCTGTTTTTTGGTTTTTTCTTGAGATAGGGTCTTGCTATGCAGTTCAGGCTAGCCTTAAACTCACTTCATAGTCCATGCTGGCCTCGAACTCATGGCAATCCTCCTGCCTCAGCCTCCAGAGTGTTGGGATTACAGGCATGCACCACCATGCCTGGCTGTTATGGTTTAATGAAGCTAAAAAGCTACAGTGAATGCTATAAAAGCTAAGCAAAAGTCTTTAAATTTCTTAGCTAAAATTGTCCTTCAAAACCACCACACTCTCCATCTTCCTACAGCTAAAACTAGAGGGACTTGTGACAAAGAAATACCATACTCCCAGATAACTTCAGTCAAGAGAGAGGTCTATAAGTCCACAGTGTCCAGACATGGCTCTTTTCCCAATCTGCCTTTCCATACTAGTGCTCATGCTTTGGTTATACATGCTTTAATCTCTTAAAAAATTTGTTTATTCTTGCTTAGAGGCCACCAAACTCTAAGTGATCACACAGGTAAAACCAACAAATGTGCCAGACTCCTTTTACCGAGATCCACGAGGTCAACCTTGTGAAGGGAGTTCCTAAATGCTGAACTACAACATGACTTCTATCCAAGGCCCAGTAGACTCGCTCCCTGGAGAAAGCCCCTGACTGCAGTCTCTCCTACACCAACCTTTCTTAGCTCCAAGTAGCTAGATTAAAACTACCCCCATTCTCCCCTAACCGCAGTTAGGGGTACAGCTTCAGAGAGGGGAATATTACAGGCAACTAAGTTAGGTAAAAATTAATATACAAAGAAAGAGTGGGCTCGCAAAAAAGTCAGTAAAAGATAGAGACATTAGAATTGTGGCTAGAGGTGCATCTAAAGAAGGTAAGGCCTCGAGACGAACGTCACAATGGCCAGCCTTACATACCTCCCTAAGCGATAAGTACAAATTTAAGGTTATACTATAATTGATACCATCCAGTCCATTAATTGCAGACATACATCAGACACCTGGGTGGGTGACCAGAACACCTGGACCCATCCTTTCCCCAAAATGTTCCGTTTCAGAAATCATAGATAAACCAAAGTTAATGATCTCATCCTTATGCCCTTGCTACATGGCCTGCTCCCCTACTGAATCAGTATTAGCTAAGTGGCTACACTTATAATCTTATTGGTGGATTATAATTTGACCCACGTTTGTACCCACCTTGTAACTTTTTTTTTTTTTTTTTTTTGTGGGTACCGGGGGTCGACCTCAGGACCTCGCGTGCCAGCAGGAGCCCGTGCCACTGAGCGGTATCACTGGCCCTTTTTTCGTATGTGGGTTCCGGGAGTCGAACTCGGGCCCTCACGCTTGCCAGGCAGGCGCTTACGCCGCTGAGCCATCTCACCGGCCCCCACCTTGTAACTTTGTCCTATAAACATTCTTGGAGAAATGACCTCAGTGGCAACCCACTTATGGGATCCCTCCTGTTTCCCAGGAGCTAATCCTATTTCCCAATAAACCTGTCCTACTCTTAACCTCTTTTGTCCTTTAAAATTCATTCTTTGATCTCAGGAGACACAAATTTGACATATCTGACATCTACCAGGTGGAGAGTTACATTTTCTCCTATATCAGTAGGACAGTGTTCTTGATTATCACTTGATGTACAAAATTTTAAATTTTGATTTTTTTTTTTTTTTTTACCCCTTGTGCTTCATGTGTTGTTATAAGAAACTGTTGACCAGGCATGGTGGTGCATGCCTGTAGTCCCTGCACTCAGGAGGCTGAGGCAGGAGGATTGCCATGAGTTTGAGGCCAGCCTAGGCTACATGGTGACTTACTTCAAGGCCAACCTCAGCTACACAGTGAGACCCTGTCTCAAAAAAACAAAGGAAGGAAGGAAGGAAGGAAGGAAGGAAGGAAGGAAGGAAGGAAGGAAGGAAAGAAAGAAAAGAAAGGAAAGAAAGAAAGAAAGAGAAAGAAAGAAAGAAAGAAAGAAAGAAAGAAAAGAGAAAGAAAGAAAGAGAAAGAAAGAAAGAAAGAAAGAAAGAAAGAAAGAAAGAAAGAAAGAAAGAAAGAAAGAAAGAAAGAAAGAAAGAAAGAAAGAAAGGAAGGAAAGAAACTGTTGCCTAGCTGGGTGTGGTGATGCACTCCTATAATCTCAGCACTCTGGGAGGATCACAAACTCAAATCTAGTTTGGGGAAATTTAGCAATTTAGCAAGACACTACCTCAAAATAAAAAACAAAAAACAGGCCAGGGAACAAAGCTCAATGCAAAGGCCCTGGGATCAAGCCCCAGTACTGCACCACCCCCCCAAAAACCTTTAAAAACCATTGCCTAATCCAGGGCCAAGAAGATTTATCATATGTTAGCTTCCATTTCATATCTTTAGTTGTTATATTTAGCTATTTAATCCCCCCCCCCTTTTTTTTTTTTGAGACAGGGTCTTGCTATGTAGCCCCAGCTGGCCTCGAGCTCATGTCAATCCTCCTGCCTCAGCCTCCTGAGCCACCACACCTGGTTTGAGTTCTTTTTCGTACTGGGGACTGGACCCAGGGCCTTCCTCAGCCCCTTCTCCTTGTCCCCCGCTTCCCATTTTAAGATAGGATTTCACTAAATCACCAAGTAGCCTCCCAGAGTGCTGGGATTATAGGCATGTCCCACCAGAGCAGTGTTTTTTGTTGTGGTTGTTTTGTGGTTTTTTTCAGCAATACAGTACTGGGAATAGAACCTTTGTACTGAGCTATATACCCAGCCCTTTTTAAAATTTTTATTTTGAGACAGGGTCTTAGTAAGTTGCTGAGTTGCCCAGGCTGGGATCAAATTTGAGATCCTCCTGCCTCAACCTCCTAGAGTGCTGGGATTATAGGTGTGCACCACTGTGCCTGGCTAAACTAATTTTTGTATATGGTGTGGAAGTCAGGGTATAAAGTCATTCTTTTGCTTTTGAATATCAGTTGTTCCAGCACAATTATTGGCAGAATTATTCTTTCCCCTTTGAATAGTCTTGGCTCACTTATCAAAATCAATTGACCAAAGATGTATCATTTTATTTCTGAATTATCATTTCTATTCCATTGATCAACGGTCTATCCACATGCCAATACTATAAAGTGACTTCTATCCAAGGTCCTGTCTCAAAAAACAGCTTTCTAGTAGGTTTTGAAATTGGAAGTGTGAGTATCCCGACTCTGTGTTTTCGATTTTTTTTTTTTTTTAATGTGGGTACCGGAGTCGACCTCAGGACCTCCTGCTTGCCAGCAAGCACTTCGGCTGCTGAGCAATATCACCGGCCCTTTTTTGCCTTTATGTGGGTTCTGGAAGTCGAACTCAGGACCTCACGCTTGCCAGGCAGGCGCTTATGCCACTGAGCTATCTCACCAACCCTTGTTTTTTTTTTTTTTTTTTGAGACTGTCTCACTGACTTGCCCAAACTGGCCTAAATTTGCAATCTTCCTGCCTCAGCCTCCCAAGTAGTTGGGATTATAGGAATGCTCCACTGTGCCTGCCTCAATATTGTTTGCATTATTCTGAGTCCCTTTATTCCTGTATGAGTTCTTTTCTTTTCTTTGTCTTTTTGAGACATGGTCTTGCTAATGCAGTTCAGGCTGGACTTAAACTCACTTTGTAGCCCAGGCTGGCCTCAAACTCTTGGTGATCCTCCTGCCTCAGCCTCCCAAGTGCTGGGATTACAGGCGTGCACCACCATGCCCAGCTCCTTTTTTTTTTTTTTTTGTGGTATTGGGGATCCAACTCAGGGCCTTGTGTATGCTAGGCAAGTACTCTATCACTGAGCTACATCCCAGTCCTTTTTGTTTTTGTTTTTGAGGCAGGGTCTCGCTATGTAGTTCAGGCTGGCTTGGAACACACGGCGATCTTCCTGCCTCTGCCTCCTGAGATTACAGGTGTGTGGCAACATGCCTGCCATCTTTTATGTTTTAGATGGATTTAAAAAATTTTTTTTCATTTTGGAATGTCCACTGTTACATAGAGATAAAACTGATTTTTTTTAAACATTGTTCCTGTATTTTACAACCTTGTTTAACATGCAGAAGATTGAATCTGACCCATCTCTGTCACCATGTACTAAAGTCAAAATGGATCAAAGGCCTTGATATTAAAACAAAAAGCAAAACTGCTGGAAGATAAAATAAGTAAAACTCTTGAAGATACAGACAAGGACTTTCTGAACAAAACCTAACTGCATAAGAAATAACATCAAGAACCAGCGAGTGGGATCACATCGAATTAAAAAGATTTATACAGCAAAGGAAACAACCAACAGGGTGAAGAGACAATTTACAGAATGGGTAAAAGTTTTGCCAGCCACTGCTCAGAGGACTAATATCTATAATACATAAAGAACTAAAAAAAATTAGACCCCCCAAAAACAACAGACCCAAGCAAAAATGAGCAACTGAAATGAATTAAGATGTGTTATGTACATGTACCAACTCCCCACAATGAATGTAATCATTATATTCTGCAAATATGTGCTAATAAAAATTTTAAAAATTAAAAAAAAAATATGCCAGGCTTTGTGGCACATGCCTGTAATCCCAGAACTTGGGAGGCTGAGGCAGGAGGATCACTGAGAGTTTGAGGCCAGCCTGGGCTACACACTGAGTTCAAGGCCAGCCTGAACTGCAAAGCGAGGCCATCTTAAAAAGCCAAATAAATAAATAGACCAACCAACTTTGCTGAAGTCATTTATCTAATAATTAGTGTGTGTGTATCCCTTAAGATTATCTGCATACAAGTAAATTTTATCTGGGAATAGAGATAGCTTTTTTTTTTTTTTTGCCTCACAACCCTGGACAAAACCGATAGTACAATGTTGATCAGGGAAGGTGAGAATAGCCCTTCTTCCCAAGTTTCCAACATTAGAGAGAAAATGGTTTTTCATTATTAAGGGGTGGGGGTGTTAGCAGTTTTCTTTATCAGACTGAGGGTTCACCTTCATTTCTGAAGCCTGGTTTCCTGGATATAGAACAGGACTAGGGTGGAACATGGCATCTTCTTTCCAAATACTGTACTTCCTCCTCCTTTGTTCCCACTCCTGGTTAATGGCTCCACATCTGACCCCAAACCAGAAACCTCTGAGTTACTTTGGATTCCTCCTTCTTAGCCTCAATATTCAGTGGTTGAAATCTGTCTCTAAAGTTTTTCCATGTCCTGTCTTCTCCATTTTTACCTCTCTAAAGTGTCCTTGCTCCGCGTCTTAGTACATTTTCTGATGTTATAACGAAACATCTGCAGCTGTCAGTTCATAAAGAAAAGCTGTACTGCTTACAGTGTGTAAGGAGAGCTGCACTGCTTGCAGTTCTGCAGAATGAGAAGCTGGGATCAAAGCGCTCACAGGCTTGGGCGCCTTGCTGCCTCACCCTCTGCAGGACAGGAATGCTGTCCCCACAGACCTAAGGGCTGCCAGCCAAATGCTGCTTTCTTTTAGCAGGGCTTTAATCCCATGCTTGAGGGAAAGGCTCCACCTTTTAAAACCATCACACTGGGCCAGTGAGATGGCTCAGCAGTGTAAGCACCTGCCTGGCAAGCGCGAGGTCCTGAGTTTGACTCTCGGTACCCACATAAAGGAAAAAAAGGGGCCGGTGAAATCGCTCAGTGGCACAAGCGCCTGCTGGCAAGCGCGAGGTCCTGAGTTCAACTCCCAGTACCCACATTAAAAAAACAAAAACAAGAAAACCCATCACACTGACCATCAAGTTTCAACACCTGAATGCTGCAGGGCACATTCAAATAGCAGCGCTGTTATCACTGGTTACTGCAAAGGCCTCCCAGCTGGTCTCCCTGGCTCTGAGTTCATGTCCTCCCTACCCCCTCCAACCCTTTTTCTATATGATTACCCATCTATGCTGAAATCTAAGCATGTTACTCTCTTCCTTTGCCTATGAAATACAAGTCCAAAATTCTTAGCATGATTCACAAGATCCTTAGTGATCTGTCCCTGGCTAAAGTCTCCATAACCATCTTTTATTCCTCTCTTTTCAAACCTTGTTCCTTGGCCTTAGTCCTTTTGTGCTTAATGGGTAGGCACTTGATACATGTCTAACTGATAAAATGTTCTCAGTTGCCAAAAGAGATGGGGCCGTGATTTAAGGACCAGTCTCAGCATCCGAGAACAAACACAACTAGATGGGCTCCCATCAAGTTTCCAGAAAGGATTATAGGCAGCTGAGTTAGACAGAGATTAATATAGTCAGAGAGGGCCTGGGCTCTCAAGGAAGTCAACAGAAAATTAAAGACATCAGAATGGCAGCTGGAGGCGCATCTGAAGAAGGCAGGGCCTCAAGAGAAAGTCACAATGGCCAGACTGGCATACTTCCCTAAAGGGTTAAGTGGAAATTTGAGACTATACTGTTATTAGTACCACACAGTCCATAAATGCATCAGACGACTGGGTGGGTGACCAGGACATCTGGACCCACCCCTTCCAAATTTGTTCGTTTCAGGGGTCAGATAGGCCAAGGTAATGGTGTCAGCCATGAGGCCTTGCTATGTGCCCGCTTCCCTACCGATCAACATCAGCTAAGCAGCTGTGCTTGTAATCCTACTGGTTGGTTATAGTTTGACACACACTGTACCCATAGTGTGACTTTGCTGTATAAACTGCGCTTGACAAAGGGCCTCGTTGCCACCCCACTTTTGGGACCCTTCCTGTCTCTGGGTGCTATTCCTATTCCCCAATAAACCTTTCCCACTCTTAACCTCCTTAGCCCTTTGGAATTCATTCTTCGATTTCAAGGTACACGAACTTCACACATCTGACATACAGCAGGTTAGGAGTTGTATTTCTCCTGTATCAAAAGCAGAAACAGAACAATAAATGAAGTATCTTTTCTGGAAACACTGAAATCCAGCCTAATTACAGATTAGGAAAAAACTAGTTCATGATCAACAGTTCCCCTCCACCGGGTTTGGGGACCGAACCCAGGCCTTTCACACTGAGTCACACACGTAGCCCTTTTTTATTTTTTGAGATAGCACCTTGCTAAATTGCCCAGGCTGGGCTCAAACATGCAATCCCCCTGCCTCAGCCTCCCAGAGTGCTGAGATTACAGGTGTGCACCACCATGCCCAGGTGATTTTTGTTTTTTTAGAGTAAGTACGAACAAGTTTAAAACTACCAAATGCCACAAGGGCAAGAGGAAAACTAAACTATAATTGTTACTTCAAAAAGTCCTGACAACAGCCTCGTTAGTTTTCACACACTGCAACTAATCTTGATCCGGCCTTCTTTAACTGCACTGACTCTGAATCTGTGTTCACTCTCGTTGGTCCACTCCAGCTACCAAGGGTCTTACTGCCTGAAGTTAAATCTATCATCTATCAGTTCTCAGGCTGGGGCTGCAGCTCAGCAGCAGATGCTCGCTTATTGCACTCAAGGTTCTGGGTGCCAGTCCTGCCCCCCCCCCCACCAACTCACACAGAATCTATCAACTCCCCAGCCCGCACTCAACGTGTGAAGGATTAAACACAATCAGGCATCAATATTTATTAACACAAGACAAAAGAAACACATTCAATGAGTTAATAGAACACTGTCCAGCCAGATGTTAAATTTAAAAATGTATATCTAGTCTAATTTCAAATAAATAAAAAACTTTATACATAATTACACAGTACTATCGTTTGAATTTGACACGGGCAAATATCTTGACAGAAAGTAAACAAAACAGCATTTAGAACTAAAAAATTATTCTTATATCTTTACAATCTTTTCCTCTGGACAAATAACACAGCCCATCTACATATACCTAAACCAGAACTGTGGTATGAATGGTAAAGAAAAGGCCTATTATGCATTTGGAGTACTGCAACTTCTCGCTCCAAATATTCTTGCTTTTACATCAAAGCAGACAACAAAAAATGACACTAAGGCATAGATCATGTTGGAGTTTGACGATGAGGTGATAACTCCTCATTGCTTTAGTCTAAAAGATTCCAGGATATTTGAGGAAAGTAATTTATTTGGCCAAGAAATTGAGCACCATGCCTGGGGCAGAGACCTTAACACAAACTTAAGGCCTCAGGCCCTTTGTTGATTCAACAAAAGCATTAAGCAAGCATTGCCCAGGGACTAAAGTAAGGAAAGACACTCAAGACCAAGACAGGTGATGGTCCCAAACAGCCTAAGGCCACACAACAGCAGAAGGAAGGAACTAGTACTTTACAGGGGAGAACTGGGCCCTTTATGCAGCCAGAGTTAAAGACCGCATGGAAGCCAGCCATGGTGTTACTGCCTGTAATCCCAGACACTCAGGAGGCTGAGACAGGAAGATCACAAATTTGAAGCCAGCCTGGGCACATTAGTGAGACTCTGTCTCAAAAAATAAAAAAGGACTGGGGACATAGCTCAGTGCAAAGGCTCTGGGTTCAATCCCCAGGACACACCCCATCCCCATAACAAAAACAATCATGTGGATTCCCTAATGGCAATTAGCAAGAGGGACAACCCAGGGTCTCACTGATGCAGAGGATGGCATTTGTGCAGCTCTAAGAATCCCTAGGGCCTAGGAATTTTCCTCCAACAGCCCCTTCCTGATCTACCTCAGTTGATTCTGCTGAGGACCATAAAGAGGCTAAGAAACTTTCTGACCAAAAGTTCTCTCTTAACAAGATAGGGGCTTGCTGTTGACCACTCTTGTTTCTTTATAGCCTAAAAACCCATGCAGCATTCCAGAGGCCGGGAAAAGCTGCAGGGCTGTTTACCAATAATGGCCTTTGAGGCCTGCTTAAATAGTTCTACCACACAGCTTCCACTTAGAGAAAGGGCAGAGCATTGTGTTAGCAAAAGAAAAAGAAATTTTTATTCAAGTCTGTAACAGTCCTTAAGAGAGGCCTGAAGACTTTAAATATGCAGATGACCCACAAACACCATCAGGGCTAAGAGAGGAGTCTCCTCTCCCTCCAAGATACTTCACCAGTTTTGGATGAGATTCCCCAAGGACCACTCTCAGCTTACTTTTCTTCACTAGCACAGTGTGGCTTTGGGGCATATGCAAAAGAAATCAAAGCAGCTGAGTCAGAAGGAGAAAATAAAGACAGAGGCCTGAGGAACGAGGAAACTGGGTAATCAGCCCTAAGCAAAGGGAGCTGGCCACTCTCTGAGATGAGTATTGTACTTGAAGGAATGAGTATAGGTCTGTGCTGCTCAAGGCGATAGCCATTAGTCATGTGACTACTAAAGACTTTGAAATACAGCTAATCCAAATTCAGATTTTTTTTTTAACTTTTTTGGTCTTTTTGAGACAGGGTTTTGCTATGTAGTTCAGGCTGGCCTCAAACTCACTTTGTAGCCCAGGCTGGCCTTGAACTCGCAGTGACCCTCCTGCCTCAGTCTCCCTAGTGCTGGGATTACAGGCATGCGCCACCATGCCTGGCCATGATGTGTTTAATACACAATCGATTTCTAAGATTTAATACAAAAAATGTAAAACATCATTAATAATTTTTATACTGATTTTACATTGAAACAGTATTTCTGATACGGTGCGTTAAAATATTAAAATCGATATAACCTTTTTCTTTAGTTTCTAAATGTGGTTACTAGAATTTTTAAAATTATAGGTGTGGCTCTCATTATTACATTTGTAGTGGACAATGAGTCCCTAGGTACTGATGCTCTAACTTGTGTTTGTAAGAATTATTAATCAACCCATAGGATAGAAGCTGCCTATAATTTTTTCTTAGAACTTGGGGATTATGGAGATAAAACTATTTAATACTCAGGTTCCACTGCTTTGGTTAGTGAATTACTAAAAATTGTTTTCATAACATTACTTCCCAAATTCGTGGGTTGTTTTCTCTGCAAACCAACCCACTGCTGGAGACTGGGATTTGCCCCAGTGGAAGTGCTTTTTTCTGTACATCCTAGACCCTTCCCCATCATGTGTAAATTAATTCCACCCAAAATGGTGAAAAAGAGACCTGAACTGGAAGCATCTGGAGGTCTTCCCAACGTGGAGAATGAGCTGGAAGGAAAAAGGACGATGTAAAAAGAAGTCAGAAAGTGGTTCTGAGCCACAAGACTGTGCAAAGGCAGCCCCAGAGCACAGCCTCGTGACAGGCCTGGTCTTTGCATTATAAACCTTATTTTCAGGGTAATTACAAGTCTTACAAATTGTTTAAAAACACATTTAGTTTACACGATGTTACAGCGGGGTAAATAATATGTATTATTAAAATAGTCTAAATAAATATTTACACAATAGATCAGAATGGGCCAAAGAGAACCATTCTGATTTAACAAGTTAATTCTTTTCACTTTTGAGGTTTTAATTTTTAAAAATACTTCTGTAAGAAAAAAATAATAAAATTTAATTGTATTCAAATACATGAAGTATCAGATCAAAGAAAGGAAACCGAGCCGGAGGCCAAACTCAGTCCCACACTTAGTGTGCTTGGCCTAGGCACCAATTATTTCAAAAGAGTTTCTTCATATGTCAGACTTCCCTATTTCAGTACAAGCCTGGCTATTCTGGCAACCTGAACCGGTCAGTTCTGAGATGTGCAGTTATCTGGCCTTACAGTTCATGGGACGGCCGAGCCCACTTTACAGCCTATCACTCTTGCCATTGCGCTTCCTGTCTTTACAACCTGAGGGATAGGGCACACGTCTCAGTTTTCAGTAAAACACGAGCTCAGCTCTGTGTGCAAACTGTAGACACAGTTTACAAAGGACCAGGAAAAAGAGGAAATTCTAAATTCTTCTGTAGTCACTCTAAAGGTGAAAGAGTTTCAAAGATGGGGCTAGAGGGGCCGGTGAGATGGCTCAGCGGCTTAAGCGCCTGCCTGGCGAGCGCGAGGGCCCGAGTTCGACTCCCGGAACCCACATACGAAAAAGGGGCCGGTGATATCGCTCAGCGGCACGGGTGCCTGCTGGCACACGAGGTCCTGAGGTCGACCCCCCGGTACCCACCAAAAAAAAAAAAAAAAAAAGATGGGGCTAGAATGAGCTTTTGTGGTTCCTTAGGGTAGGGTGGGATCTAATGCATCTTAGGTTTTTCTTTTTTTTTCTTTCCTCCCCCCTCCCTCATCTTAGCTTCTTCTTAACATTTTGATTTTTAAACTGAGATTTTCATCTCACAGAAACAGGATGAATTTTAGAAGCTTAAGCTGATTCCAGGAATGTGAGCTTTAAAAACATACATAGGCAGCTTTAGTTTATGAAATACACCAGCCAACAAAGACATAAAACAATGTGCAGCAAAACCTGCTAACAATTTACACTTTTTAGTTACTTAATCAATTACACTATATTAAGAGAATAATGAAATTCTCTCACAGTAGAAAAGTTTCTACTTTGTTTTAATTATATATGCCAATTCCTCAATTCTTTAGCTGAATTATGTGCTATTTACATGTCTGAAACACTGGTCAAAACGTTTTACAGTCAAGAATTACACATATCAAGTAATTCCCATATTCAGTGGGTTATCAGTTTTGCTGATGGGTTGACTGAAAAGTAAGCTGAGTAGTTTCATGTTAAGAAAACCTGCAGAATATCTAGCTGTGGGAAAACAGCAAAATACAGTACAGAGTGGGGATCATGTGAATTCATTAAACTGCCTTACAAAATTCTACAATGGCATTAGATAAAAATACAAATATGTACAACAGATGGAAAAAAATGCAACATGCAAGTAACTGCTTTAATAACGTGCTGCTCACGCTATGCTGAAGCTCAGGTCTAACAGACTGGTAACATTTTTTTCGTCTGCCACCACAGATTTCCCCTTTCCTGTGTGCTGTACGATTGCAGAACCCCACAGAATGAGATGAAGGATGTCATGCAACCACCTCGCCTTATTTCCCATCATCTGAAAGCTTGCTCCTAGCCGTGGTCTTCGGTCTCTCAGAGTCTCGGGATGGCGCCCGCGAGGCTGGCTACATGTTGTACGCCACATAGATGGGGTCTAAATGGTCGGCTAGGAAGCTGTCTCGGAGGTGCATCCTCTGCTTCTCGCCCCGGGAGTTGATCGGGATGACACCTGGGTCCACCACGACCACCACGCCAACAATGAGGTAATGCTCTTCCAGAACCACGTTGGTCACTAATGGAACCAGATCCAGGGCTTCTTGTTCAGAACCGCACAGCTCCACAACCACCACAAGCAAGTTGGTCCACGTGAACACAGCACTGAAATTTCAATGGCATCGGTTAACGTGTTGTTCCATTACTGGTCATCTCCTACAGCCTCTACCGAGGTTCCACCCCTTCCCCTGAGAACTGTCTTCTCTCCTGGATCCTAACCAGCTGCGCTGTATGACCTGCCCAGATGACCACAGCTGATAAGCAAAGCCATCTACACTCTCCTGGGAGTCAATGTGGGACAGAAAGTTGTCAGCTGGTTACCTGAGCTGAGGACATGTGAAAGTGCTGGGGTGGCCAGGGGTGCAAAGCAGCACAGAGAGCAGCCCTTCAGGGAGCAGAGAATGCAGGAAGAGAAGAGCTGCCCGCTCCGGAAAGCAGGGGAGAACTTCCTGAGGTCCTTCTTGGACTTTGCCCCTGCCTGTCCTCAGACCCAGAGTCAAAAGTTTTCCTGGACTTCTGAGATAGCCAGGTGTTCTTTCCATTAATGTTTTCTTCTGTTTTAAGCCTTTTTTTGTACTGGGAATCGAACTCAGGACCTCGTGCTTGCCAGGCAGGTGCTGTGCCACTGAGCTGTATGCCCAGCCCTGTTTAAGTTTTTTTGAAGGTTTCTTGTTACTTGCAACAGAAGAGCTTTAACTGTGACAATGTTCTTAAACTCACCAGAAAGAGAGGCTGTCTTGGGCCGGTGAGATGGCTCAGCGGCGTAAGCGCCTGCCTTGCAAGCGCGAAGGCCCGAGTTCGACTCCCGGAACCCACATACGAAAAAGGGGCCGGTGATATCGCTCAGCGGCACGGGTGCCTGTTGGCGCGCGAGGTCCTGAGGTCGATCCCCCGGTACCCACAAAAAAAAAAAAAAAAAAAAAAAAAAAAAGAGGCTGTCTGACTTCACACTGTGTGAGCTCTTAGTGCTCCACCTAAGCACACCCTACTATGTACAAGCACCATGAAGTAGAAAGTCATCTTCCAACGCATGGGGTACTGCATTAGAACATACGCCTGATGTGTGACATACAGTGTTAAATCTCTTTTTTTCCTTGAAGATTCCAATGATGAAAAAACTGCAATACTGCACTGTAGACAGCTGAATGTCTACAATTAGAAGGTGGCTATGGCGCCCAGCTTCCTTGAATGCTTTCTGGATTCTCTTCTGCCTCTCGATGTTCTTGTCTTGGTCAGAGTCTTGCTCACGTCTGCGGAGACTCTGACCAAGGCAGGAACATCTGTAGACGAAGGAGTCTCTGAACAGCACGAGTGACCACCAAAAGAACTGTGGCCATTCACAGGGGGAAACCTGGGGAAAGACACGCAGACTCGACAGGCAGAGAGAACCTGGATTAAGCTGGATAATCCATTATCAGGGAAAATGCAGGGGGAGTCCCTCCATGACAGGGGTAGTGGGGGAGATGGAAACACTAGTCCTCTGCGCCTGCTTCCCATGGACATTTTCAGAACCCATGCTCACTGGCTCCTTCCCGTAATCAGGACGCAGAAGAGAGCATTTCACTGAGAGGAAGGCAGCGTGGAGCACTGAGCCTTTAAAGTGGGTCTTCTGTCTCTAAAGTCATGGTTCTTCCCTCCATACCACACTGACTTCCTAGAGGCGGATGAGCTCCTTAGCCCCTTCCAATTATGAGAGTCTGTCCTTAAAAAAAAGATCCATTCCACAGGGCTCAGAAAAACGACAGTACTGCGAACCACACACCCAAGATGGGAGCTGCTCTACTTATTTCCTTACATCCAATGAAATTCCACGTCCACGGGTATTTGGTATAAATGACTATCCAGAATTATTTTTTTTTTTTTTGCCTTACAGGGGATTAAACCCAGGGACACCCTAATACTGAGCTACATCCCAGCCCTCTGTTTATGTTTATTTTGAGACAGAGTCTTGCTAAACTGTCCAGCCAGGACTTGAATTTGTGATCCTCCTGCTTTAGCCTCCATCAGTGCTGGCACTATGGCGTGCGTCACTGTGCCTGGCGAGCCCAATCATACAAAGCAGCGCTAAAGCAGTCTGGGGGGGAATTACCATTCAGCAATGCTCCTGTGGATCCGAGACACTGAGGTCTCAATGTCGATAGGGTGGTATCGTAATCCTCTCAGCTCCAGCGTTTCATCCAGAGCTCCCACCACATACAATGCGTCATGACGCTCTGACGGAAGGGAAAAATATGGTTCAGACACATAGTGATGCAGCGTAAAAGTGGCGTTAAGGGAACAGGGTTCATATGTGCTCTTAGGGAGAGACGATGGAGGCTGGTCAGTGTGAAACAGAAGCAAGGGGCTAAGCAGGAAGGGACAATCCACGTTAGCTTAGCCTTTAAAATCCAGAGAGCTATCTATATCAGTTCTTTAGTGTACAATAAATACAGTCAGTGCTGGGTATTTTAAAGTGGCTACTGATGCCAGTCAGGAAAGGTTGAAGGTATAGCATACAGCAGAGAAGCCATGACCAACCAACTGGGCAGAGTGACTGCAGGGAACCCTACACCAGAGCCTTGCTGAAAAACAGGCTTATATTCAACATGCAGCAGCAAAATGGCTCCTTAGAACTAACCCTTCTTTAGGGATTAGGGTGGTTTTTTTTGAGACAGGGTCTCTCTTTGTAGCCCAGGTTGGCCTTCAATTAATTCATGGCAGCCCTCCTGCCTCAGCCTCCCAAGCACTGGGATTATAGGTATGCACCACCATGCCCAGAGATTAGGGCTGTTCCTTCTGCTCCCAAAATGGCATGCAGGGGTAGAGGAGCTAAAAGATGTTACATCTGTCCTAGGAGCTCGTTCAGGTTTAGTATCAGCCCCCCAGAGCTCAGCATCTTGCTCTGCCTGAGGCGCCATCCACCCTTAGCACATCTCTATGACTGCCTGGCCATCTAACGCCCACTCCTGGGATCCTTCCATGGTGGCCCCAGCACTTCCCTCCAGACGCAGCAGAGGGCCAAGTGTTACTTCAAAGGAATGTGAATTCATTTATGGGTTCAAGAGCACAGGAGACAACTGCACCCACACCCCACACTCCTCAGGGGGCGGAAGAAGGCCGGCCAGCGCCACGGAGCAGAGCCTGCATGGCGCAGAGGTGGGAGGTACCTCCAGTGGCTGCTGTGAGCTCAGTCCTGCGGACGAACCCGAGGTATCCTGTCCGAGCCCAGAGCGTCTGAGCAGCATCCCCAAAGCTGAGGCGAGTGTTGAAGTGATCAGCTTGAAGAGTCTCACTGTCATAGATGGTGTAGTAGCCGCTGGCTGTATGGGGACTGTTCACCCAGATCTACAAGGAAAAGACAGTGGTCACACTGCACCAGGAACAGACGGATTCTCCCTGGACAGTATTTTCACTTGTTGGAATCTCATTTCTGTATTAACGGCATAGCTGCAACAATAAGGGCAGCTGGCATTTACTGTCTTTCCTATGTGCAGAACAATGAGGTAATAAGGACTTCACATGCCTAACCTCCACCACTCTTGATATACATGATGTGACAATATGGCTCTCTTGCTTTTCTTTTTCTATATTTCTTTTACTTTTCTTTCTTTTTTAAGTTTTTGAGACAGGGTCTTGCTATGTAGTTCAGGCCTACCTTGAACTATATAGTCTAGGCTGGGATCAAACTCACAGCAATCCTCCTGCCTCAGCCTCCCGAGTGCTCGGATAACAGGCATGTGCCATCATGCCCGGCTTTAGAGGATAGGCTCTTGACCATGAGGCTATAGCCTCTCTGCCTCATTTTTCACCTGCTTCCAGATTCCCACAAAAGTACCAAAGTGTCCTCTCTGTGCTCTGTGATATAACTACTCGTATGATACGAAGCCCTGGGAGGAACACTTGGATGGCTTGGCCATCCAAGTTTACAACGTAAACACGGCTAAGTTGACAACAATGTTAATAATGCGGCTAGTATTTGTTGAGAACTCACTGTGAGACAGTGTTCCTGTGTTTTACAAATACAGGTAGTAAGATATTTAATGGTCAAAATTTTACTCTGTAAATAAGGTAGGGACTATTATTATTATTTTTTTCTTTGAGACAGGGTCTCAGAATGTAGTCCAGACTGGCCTTGAACTCACTATGCAGGCCAGGCTGGCCTCAAACTGGTTGCTTTCCTCCTGCCTCAACCACTAGAGTGCTAAATTACAGGCCGCCATGCCCAGCTGGGTCTATTATTATTAATGGATGAGGAATAAGCCCTGGGAGGTTAAGAAACTTGCCCGGTGTTGAGAAGCTGGTAATTGCGGGAGCCCAGCTCATCAGACTCCTCCCATTGAACTATGGGATCAAATACCAGGATCCCTCAAAGATTAGGGGGAAGAAAAACCTTTTAGAAGGTTTTTTTTTTTTTTTTTTGAGACAGGATCTTGCTATTGTAGCTCAGGCTGGCCTTGAGCTCACTATGTAAGCCAGGCTGGCCTGGAACTTGCAGCAATCCTCCTGCCTCAGCCTCCTGAGTGCTGAGATTATAGGCAAATGCCACCACGCCTGGCTCAAGAGTATTTTTAATACTAATACAAAAACAGGTATGTTTTGAAATATAATTGCATCAATTTAAAAAATTTTACGTATGCGGCTTCTTCTAGTTCCAGCCATCGAAGGGTGGATTTGTCCAATTTCTTTTCCAGGTAAGTGAACAGCAGTGGACAAATCTGGGACTAATTCTAGTTTGGGAACCTAAACTTTCCCTTGACTCCAGTCTCACTCTCTCCTTTCTTTTCATTTCAGTCTCCTGCCTTTTAGAAAAAGAATATTCACAGTGGAAGAAAACCTAAATCCATTTGGCTGCCTTTCAGGATTTAAGCCCTGAAGTCTCTGACTTTTCAGAGTAAAACTGAAAATTATACCTACTTCACCCAGGTGAGAGTCTCCAACAGGCCCTTTGGTCTCAGGATTAACAATAACCACTTTCACTCCAGGTAAAATCTGAGAATCAAAGGGAAAACATAAAGATTGGGTAGTAATGACCTCTAGGAAATTAAATCTATTTAATTAAACCTCATGACCTCTACAAAAAAAAAAACGAGCAGCTGCTGGTGGAGATGGGGGAGTGGCACAAAGGGGATGGAAAAATGGCTGTCACTAAAGTGGATGCCCTTAGGGGACAACTGCAGACACCCATTTTGCTCCTACTGAATCTTCCTCAGTTCAGTGGAGACCACAGGTCTAATAAGATTCATCCTAAAAAATAAAATAGGGGACCCATCTAGCATATCTTTAGAGTGATGAGGACCATAACAGCCAGGTAACTTTCTTTTCTCACAATCTATCCTGTTCAGGGAATAACAACATAAAATCCCTTCAAACAGAAAGGTAGGCCAAGCCTGAGAGACTCCACTCCAGCCATTAGCCCGAGGAACTGCAAGAGTGAGACAGGTCAGCACAGAGGTGGCTCCGCTGGGGGAATGGAGGAAGATGGTGTCCTGGGATCACTAAAGACCTCACACGCCCAGGATCTTCCTCAGGAGGGAAAAGGAAGAACCACACCCAGCCTGAGATGGGTTCTGGGCTTACCAAGAGAAAAGCACCTCTTCTTCTCTTGGGTTTCTAAAGCCTCAGGTCATTTGAGAAGTCCCACTGTGGTCATCTGGGCTTACATATGTGAAACCTCCAGGAAGGAAGGAAGGGAAGGACGGCTCCCTCTAGGCTGCCCTGGGCCAGGCCCTACAGGGCATAAACTGTGGCTCCCATTCACACCAGACCTGACTGGCAGAGCTGATGAGGTAATACCCACCCACCTGGCTTCCCTGCAGCAGAGACACTTGAGCCAGCGCCCCGGAAATAGCAGGATCTCCTTATTTCCCCTTTACCTCTGCCTCCAGAACTACCAGGAGGGATCCCAAGGCATCAACACTCTCCCATCAAGGGATAGGAAGTCCCCTCTGTCGCCGCAGCGCAATACCCGTGGCCACTATGCTTAGTGAGCTGCTCTTAGCTGAATCTCTTCTTCCTCTTTTAATAAACTGGTGCTGAAGATTGAGCCCATGACCTTCACAGTGAGCTACAATCCAGCCCTTTCTCAGTTTTTTACTGTGAGACGAAGTCTTGCTAAGGTGCCCACGCTAGGCTCAAACTTCTCATCCTCCTACCTCAGCCTCCCAGTGCGCTGGGACCGCAGGTGTATGTCACCACGTCCAGCTTCACCTATCTTTAATCTCTTCCCCATACTGACTTCTTTCAGTTTTCAATCTGCTTATGTTTTCCCCTGACCATACACTATACCACCCCACATCTGCACCTCTAGCTTTCTCCACATGACATTTATAAAGATAAAACTGGCTCTTTTTAAGTGCTCTTCAGCTATCCACCTTGCATTGCATCTTGCTGATTTGTCAGGAAGAGTAACAGACCTGCTGAGCTGAAAAACTACAGAAGGCTCAACTCTAGTCTCCTTCTCCATGTACCCATATGAATATTAAAGTATTAGCTAAGCTGAAGCTGCGGAATTATCTCCAGATTTCCATTAAGTTTTGCCCTGGCTATGAGTGTTTGGCCTGGCTTCCGCAGGGCCCACCCCACGGTGCGCGGAAGAGCGTACCTTTCCAGACTCCGACAGCAGCAGACTCTGCGGGGCTCCCCGCTCCACGAGACGAACCCTGCAGAGGAACAGAAGTTGCTGGACGTAAGCCTTTCTAAAAGCGACTTCACCATGCCTTCTGCCTTCCTGAGACCCCTAACTGGTCTCTCCTCCTCCCGCAAGAGCAGGGTTTCTCAGACTCAGCACCGACATTCTGCCTCAGACAATTTTTTGCTGCAGGGTGTTCAGCAACATCCCACCTCTACCCTCTAGGTGTCAGTAGTGGCTCTCCCGCCGTGGTAACAAAAATGTCTCCAGACACTGTCAGCGTCCTTGGGGTGGGGGGCAAATCTCCTCAGAGTGAGAAAGCGGCCCATAAGTGATGTGCCACCTGTGACACGTCAGAGGACATCTCAGCAGAGTCTTGGCCAGTGCTTATCGGGGACAGAACAAAAATTTCCTTCTAAGCTGAGAAGGCAAGCTTCTACCCAGGAATTCCAATAAAACTCTGCTCTGCTTCACAGATCTTGTCTGTCCCATCTTATTTTTTAAACTCTGAAGAAAGAGGCTATCATTTTAGTTTAATTTGTATCAAATGTCCCAAAATAGTATATTTTTAGTATTAAAAAATAGTGCAGGAACTGTGAGAAGAATTAAAGCTTTTATAAAGGAAAAAATTCATTAATGCATTCATGCATTAATGATAAAAATGAGCTCCTGCCCCCTTTCCAGACCCGTCTTTGCTGATGCAAACATGAAAGGAACAAGGGGAAATGGTGGCTTTCGAACTCCATGCTTAAAAATGGTAATAGGCAGAGGCGTACCTGTCATGTCTTAATGATTTCAGATCTACATACACAGTAGTGGGATCAGGCCCTGAGGTTCCCTAAAGAAAAACAAAGCAGTGAAATATTTATTTAAAATTTAAACTGCTATCTTTTCATACTTCACATGTTCAAATTAATAAACAGGTATCTTAGCTATCTGCATGCTCTATCCACTCAATTTTTTTTTTTTTTTTTTTGTGGGTACCGGGGGGTCGACCTCAGGACCTCGCGCGCCAGCAGGCACCCGTGCCGCTGAGCGATATCACCGGCCCCTTTTTCGTATGTGGGTTCCAGGAGTCAAACTCCGGCCCTCGCGCTTGCCAGGCAGGCGCTTACGCCGCTGAGCCATCTCACCAGCCCTCAATTTTTATCTATTTATCTATCTATCTATCTATCTATCTATCTATCTATCTATCTATCTATTTATTTTTTGTGGATACCGGGGTCGACCTCAGGACCTCGCGCGCCAGCAGGCGCCCATGCCGCTGAGCGATATCACCGGCCCTTTTATCGTATGTGGGTTGCGGGAGTCGAACTCGGGCCCTCGCGCTTGCCAGGCAGGCACTTACACCGCCGAGCCATCTCACTGGCCCTCCAATTTTTTTTTTTTTTTAATCCACTCAATTTTGAAAGTTCACTTTCTCTTCAACCAAATGAGGTAGGGTGGAATTAACAACTGCAAGTGACTCCCAGCCTGGTGATCTAATGTTTCCCCCTTTCCTCCCCTCATCACAGGCTGAAGCAGCACTGAAACATTACCAAGCCAAGGGGGGTTTCTATCCCTGGCCCAGGGATTTTTTTTTTTCCTTTTTTTTTCTTTTTTTTTTTGAGGCAGGATCTCACTCTGTAGTTCAGGCTGGCCTCAAACACACAGAGATCCTCCTGCCTCAGCCTCCCAAGTGCTGGAATTATAGGTGTGTGCCACCACGCCCGGGGTGGGCCAGTGGATTTTCAAAATCAACACTAGCTCCAGCTGACAGCAAGAGGCCCCAGTAGGACTCATGCTGAAAGTCCCATGACACTCCTGAGATCACCTGACTACGGGCACCGAAGACCTGCAAGTATCTTCCCACATATGCACCCTCTTTCACTCTCTCACCCATGCCTTATCTGCTTTATTAGCTTCTAGCCTGCATAAAGTCAGACTCAGTTCTAGTCCCTTTTCTGTTATTTACCCACGAAGAATAACATGGCAAAGTTGTCATCTGACTAGAAAAAAGAATGCAAGTTTACTTGTGCTTAGTTTGGAAAAAAAAAGTGTAAAATACAGAGAAGATGGAAAAACAGGTCAGATATAAGTAAAACCCAAATAGGGTGTTCCAAACAGGAGTCAGAAAGCTTTCTGGTTCATTGTCATGCACCACGCCACCATACTAAGAGCAAGCACTTACACTGCTGCCATCTGTCAGCCTCTCCCCGCACTCTGACCTAGTAACTCGGGATTTCACAACCCACCTTGGGAGTATGACACTGTCATCTCCATTTTACAGATGAGCAAAATGAGGCACAGAGCAGGCAAAGTAAAAAGCCTGAAGTCCCACCACCAGTGAGCCTAGGGTTGGAGCTCTGTTAGCAAACAAGACTTAGTGACATCACCTGTAAACATATTGCTACATTGACTCTGGATCCAAAAGTGGTGCTGACAGCCCGAGGGGACAGGCCGATGTCTTTAAAGAGCTTGGAGAAGGACTGCTGCAGGGTGATTCGGGGCCGCTCCTCGGCCACCACCACACAGGTCCGGATGCAGGAGAGGTTGATCCCTCTTGTCTGTAAGACACACAGCGCACAGGCTAAGGCAGTAGGGTCAGCAGAGAACCAAACAGGAAGAGCCACTGCTCTCAGTCAAGAAAAACCAAGGATTTTTTTTTTTTTTTTTTTTTTTAACCCCAGACATGCAGAGAAAAGTAGCTTTCAGAAAAGACGAAAATACAAGACACATTCCTTTAAAATCATTATCATGGGTAAATGTGCTTGTTCTTTATGCCTTCCCTTTTTCATCTAAAAATCTTGGGTTTTCCAGCAATATATTTTTATTATTCCCTGATTTCGAATCTCAGGTTTCTCTCTATTTGCTGGGACAATGAGAAAAATAAATGTAGAACCTGGGTATCTAATCTCTTCTCTTTTTCCTTCTTGAAGTCATAGTTCCCTATTAAAGAAAATTTGGCATTTTCTGACTTTCTTATATGATGGTCAGAAATGATCCTTGTAGTATGTACACGAACTCATGACAAATATAATCATTATGTACTATAAACATGTACAAATTAAAAAAATATATATATATTTTGGTCTTTTTGAGACAGGGTCTTGGTATGCAGTTCAGGCTGGCCTTGAACTCACTTTGTAGCCCAAGATGGCCTCCTGCCTCAGCCTCCAGATTGCTGGGATTACAGGTATGTGCCACCATGCCTAGCTAAAAAATTTTAAAAAAGAACTAGGATTCTTGGAGACACACATTAGTGAACTGTCCTTATCTTTGGGGCCACCTCCAATCTCAAATATTCTGAGGTTTCAAACTCTCCTGGGGGGTGCCAGTGATATAGCTCAGCGGCATAAGCGCCTGTCTGGCAAGTGCGATGTCCTGAGTTTGACTCCCAGTACCCGCATTAAAAAAAAAAAAATTCTATTGCGAAAATTCTACCGGGGGTGTCACAGTTTCCTTTTATCTTTACATGAAGTCATTTCTGTTCAGGCTCCCAACCAGTCTCATCTTCTTCACTACAGAGTCAGAATCTGGCTAGACCCTGAAAGAGTATATTAAATTAGTAAAGTGAAAGAGTTAAAACTTCCTGAGTTTATAAAATACCCATTTAAATGTCTGGCTGGACAAAGGCAGGCAAGTGTGTCTGCTAACCCCTACCCTGTTATTATAATACGCTGGCTCACATCTCTAAAAGCTCTTAGGACTCACTTAGCCTAGGTTTCTTAGGTTATCTGTTGTGGCTGCAACTTACCTTTAGCACCTCCACTTGATTTCCCAGCCCTTTAGTACAAAGCTCCATAACCGAATAGGAGCAGAAGGTATCCCTTATTTTGTACTGGTTGACTGTGGCAAGCCAAAGGAAAAGGTTGTTTTCTAACTCCATAGGAGGAATTAAGATGGATTGGTGACCTGAATAGACACTGCAATGAAGAAAGACAAGAACATTATTATTATTATTTTTTTTTTTTGTGGGTACCGGGGGGTCGACCTCAGGACCTCGCGCACCAGCAGGCGCCCGTGCCTCTGAGCGATATCACCGGTCCCTTTTTCGTATGTGGGATCCGGGAGTCGAACTCGGGCCCTCGCGCTTGCCGGGCAGGCGCTTAAGCCGCTGAGCCATCTCACCGGCCCGACAAGAACATTATTAATTCATTCTAGACACCTCATTTTAGAACACCATGAACTCAACACATATTTACTGTGTGGGAAGGACAGTGGACAGCCACACTAGATCTAAAGGTCTAAAAATCAGCCTTGTTCCTATGCAACTCACAAGATGCAGTAACCATGAAATAAAGCAGACTACGGTAGGTGTGGTAACTGAGCTGTGAATAAAGGACTTTGAGTTCGTAGAATAAAGAGCAATTCATTCAAAATGAGAAAGTTGGGGTGGGGTGGTTGTGTTTCACTGAGTAGGAGGCATTTGAGCTGGGGTTTAAGAATGAGGAAGAATTTGAGTGGCTGGAAGAAGTGGGGAGGACAGGGAGGGTATTCCAGGCAGAGGAGCAGCATATCCAAAGGCAGGGAAGGATGGAGTGCGCACGGTTAGAAATAGCATTCCAGTGAAATCCTGAAGCACTGGGAACACGGGGGAGGATGGCTAGAAAGGCTGGGGCTAAACTCTGAAAGGGCTTACCTAGCCTCGGAAGGTTAGATTATACCCTTAAAGGGTGGTTTTAGTTGAAGCAAAACCAGCAACGAGAGCAGAGGTTACAGACACGAGCCACTAGAGGCTGAAGGCTGAGAGGAAAGGCTGCAACAATCTGTCTGCAACAATACAGATGAGGGAGGGATAGTGCGGGCTTGAACCCCAAAGGCACAACTAGGATCAAGAGAAAGGAATGGCATAGTCATGTATCATATGTACGATCTGCAGCCATGAACCCTTGTATACATCAGAAACACTAGGAGCCCAGGAAGCCTGCATTTAGGTGCACTGGAGCTGCAGCTGCCACTTCTGCAGAGCTAAGTCAGTCTGGGGAAGCCTCGTTAATTATTCTTTTCCACATCAGATGAAAAAGGCATCAACTGTAACAAGGTCTGAGGGAAGACGCTTCTCACACAACAGTGTGAAAACCAAATCATCACACTTATGAACCACAAAACCATCTGTTTTTGTTTTGTTAACACGTTCACAATAGGGCCATAATTTGTATGTCTTGCAGCTGGGCAGCTTGAACCACCGGTGGTACATGTGTGATGGTCTCACTGGTGGCTTTTCATTAATTTTATGAGTAAAAACACCAATAAAAGGCATTAGATTTGTCCGTACCACTAGTGGTACAAGCTGCATGCTGGGATCACCATGCATGTACCGCCAGTGGTTCAAGCTGGCAGAACAAGTTAGACAGCTGATTCTTATAGACAGACAGGTACAGAACAACTGAGCCAAAGAACATAATGTTAATTATGTAGGTCGTGCAGATACAGACGGCAAAGACAATGCTCACATTTCTATTTTGGGCCCCGTGGTAGATAACCCTACCCTGACGAAGTTGGGGACAGAGGAGGAGGATGCTGAGTTATAGGCATTTGTGAAGCATTCAGAATGTCCACAAGGAAGTGAAAATACAAGTCTGAGATAAAGCCCCTGGAGCAGATGATGGAAGGAGCTGGAACCTGCTATTCCTCAAGCAGCAATCTGGCCAGGACAAACATGCTACTTCCCAGCCACATGCTATCATCGTCCCATCATGTCCCTTCCTGCCAAGCCGAGGGGCATATTCTGGCTGGCAAAGCATGTCATATTTCACCCAAGTATCATCCTACATCTGGCTTTGCTTCTAAAATAAGGATTATAGGAAGAATCACAGAACAGGTAACCAAAGAACTGCCATTTTGTATGAGGCCTAAAACAGAGAAGAAAATGGAATCCAGACAAAACCAGACAACTCAGAGAAACAGTCTTTTACTAAAAACCTTAGCAAATGAAGGGGGCAAAGGGAAGGATGAGCAGTCCCAAAGCATGCCCCATACATGCTGTTTCTTTGGCGTTTCCATCCTTACCTGCAGAGACACCAGAGTGCGAAGCCAAGTCCACAGTAAGGGTCAAGGCAGATGGCGATCTGCCGAGAAGAATACAACTCACACTGGAGCTTGATGGCTCTACAAAGAGCATTAACTGCAGAGTGCGACATCTAGAAAGGAAGGAACACGGAACAGGATGGAATTGGCATCCCACACAAAGAGACACAGCTTTGAAAAGTTTCAACTCCCCAAATGATGTTTATTTTTATTGCCTCAAAACCTACTCTAAATCTAAATTAAGGCAACATATTTCTGTTCATTAGTTAATACTGAATTTTATGCTATGCCTTATGCACACCTGTAATCCCAGCACTTGGGAGGCTGAGGCAGGATGACTGCTACAAGTTCAAGGCCAGCCTGGGCTACATAGTGAGTTCAAGGCCAGCCTTAACTATACAGTGAGACCTTGTCTCATAAAACCACCCCCCCGAATATTATATCAATCTATGATCACACAGTGACCTTAACTAGAACTCTTATTATCAGTTAGCTTATATGCTAGGTTCAGACACTTCATAATGCAGATTCCTTGGGATAACTTATTCCGGAAGAGCCAAGGCTTTATTTAAATATAGTGAGGACCCTTGATCCCCCACCTACTGGCCTCTAGTTCAACCAGTTGGCCTCTGCATCAGATGTCTCAGGGGCAGTGGTCATCTCTATTTATGGCAGCCTGGCATCTGACCAGCTTTTGGTGAGTGAGTGCATACATCCAGACTATTTTACCTTCACTCCTGTAAGCATGCCAGTTGTGGAGACGCTGAAATCAAGATATGCCAACATCTCAGGAGTGGGTGGTTTATACAGCTGAGGTAACCTTTTCCTGGGTAAATCATCTGCAAAGAAAAGAAAAACCCCAATGTCATCAGACACACTGGAACATGAAAACCACTGCTCTTCAACTGGTTTTCTGTGGCTCTGCTCTGGCCAAATTTAGCTTCTGGGATTTGTGTAAGCTTGGGCTTCTCATATTTAACCATGCAGCTCATGAATTTCACTCTGAGGCAGGATGGGATTGAGGACACCATGAGAAAATATAAACAAGCAAATGCACATCTCGTGAATTCACTTAACAGAAGGTTAGTAAGGGGTAACAGAGCATAGTAATAAACAGACTGCTGGTCTTCAAATCCCAGCCCTATTTTATGAGCTATGTGACCTCGGAGTTCTTTCACCTCTATGTGTGTGTTACTGGGAATGGAACCCAGGGCTTTTTTGAGACAGGGTCTTGACAAGTCACTAAATTGACCAAGATGGGCTCGAACTTAGGATCCTCTTGCCTCAGCCTCCCAGGTGTTGGGATTATAGGTGTGCACCACAACACCTGGCTCCTGCTTTTTAATGAGTATCACCTAAAATTCATATGTTACGGTTTTGAAATTATTTTCCTATCATATGATAGAACTTCTCAATAAACATGGAAGTCAGTTAGGGAGGCAACATTTAGGAAAGGTCATCCTAGTCAAGGGTATACAGGCAGTGAGCCTAGTGATGCTCACACTCGGGTCTTCTGACTTCTGGTCCAATGTTGTTTCAACTACGCTGGCTCTAGAAGTCAAGGGTCAGACTGTCTCAGTATTTTTTTTTAATGTGGGTACCAGGAGTCGACCTCAGGACCTCGCACTTGCCAGCAAGCGCTTGTGCCGCTGAGAGATATCACCGGCCCTTTTTTTCCTTTACGTGGGTTCTGGGAGTTGAACTTAGGACCTCGCGGTTGCCAGGCAGGCACTTATGCCGCTAAGCCATCTCACCAGCCCTGTCTCAGTATTTCATATGGTCCTATATGTATATGTGGTCACAGCTGGCATAATATCCTAAACACCTTGGGATGACACCAAAAGTAATAGCAAGATATTTTATTTTTTAAAAAGTTTAGGGCCGGTGAGATGGCTCAGCGGTGTAAGCGCCAGCCTGGCAAGCGTGAGGGCCCGAGTTTGACTCCCGCAACCCACATATGAAAAAAGTGCCGGTGATATCACTCAGCGGCACGGGCACCTGCTGGCGCGTGAGGTCCTGAGGTCTGGTACCCACAAAAAAAAAAAAAAAGTTTATAGGTTTGGTTTATTTATTTTTTTGAGACAAGGTATCACTAGGTAGTTCAGGCAGGCCATGAACTCCCTTTGTAGCCCAGGCTGGCCTTGAACTTGCAGCAATCCTCCTGCTTCAGCATCTAGAGTGCTGGGATTTTAGGTATGTACAAGCAACATCCTGCTTATTTATTTATTTTGGGGGCAAGGTCTCACTAAATGGCTAAGTTGCACAGGCAGGCTTGAACTTATGATTTTTCCTGACTCAGCCTCCCAGAGTGCTGGGATTACTCATGTGCACCATCATGCCCGGCCAAATACTTTAAAATTTCTTAGAGTACCATGAGCTGGTTCTTTGGATCTAGTTACTGCCCAGTCCTTTGGTCGCACAGCTAAATGAAGCTTTTGTCTTCCTTCAAAAATGAAGAAATAAGCTGGGCGTGGTGACACACTCCTGAATCCCAGCACTTGGGAGGCTGAGGCAAGAGGATCGCTGTGAGTTTGAGGCCAGCCTGCACTACAAAGCAAGACCCTGTCTCAAAAAAAAAAAAAAAAGAAGAAGAAATAAAGACCTTCCAAGCATCAACTAAACATGTTCATGACCACTAAGCCAGCACTGCAGAAAATACTTAAAGGAATCCTATGCATAGACGGGGAAGAGTAGATAAGCTACTGAGAATTAGAAATCAAACATTAGAAAGACAAGATGACAGGAATTAATACATACCTTTCTATAGTAACTCTGAATGTAAATGATCTTAATTCTCTAATTAAAACACAGACTGACAGATTGGATTAAAAAACAAGGCCCAACTCTGCTGCTTGCAAGGTTTTCTCTCTGCCTTAGCAGATGGAATATGTTTTAACATAAAAGCTGTACAAATGTGTCTGGAATGAGAATGCAGAAAATCCCAGGTGGTGAATGTTCTCACTTCTGTAACAGCTCTGGGGAAAGAATGCTTCCTCTCACCTGTATCAATGATGGTTGGCCAGGTTTTCACATCCACAGCTGCGGCTGCCTCCCGGGACCTTAGTAACCTCATTAGGGTCTGAGTGGTAAGAATACAGGCTGCTTTGCTGACCTAGAAATCAGACAGACAGCAATGAGCAGCTCTGGCTATTGCTAAAATCAACTGACACAGCATACTGGACAAGGTACTATTAACTTTTTAAAGACCAGGGATAGTGTTTGCCTTGGGATTTTCACTACTGTGTGTAATACTTAATTCTCTTGGAATGATGGATTTTTTCCCAAGCAACAAGTTATAGCTTACAATAGTGATTCTCAAATATTTTAGTTATACTCTCATGTATAACTAAATAATAATATAATAAAAATATAATCCTGCAATCCCAGATTTCCTCAAGCCCAGAATGTAGTAAGGACTTCTGTATGCTCAGGGAATGAGAGGAGCGAGACGAGCACATGCTGCAGGGAGGCGGCGCGGCCTGCGCACCGCACCGCTCACAGGACACGCATGCAGACAGAAGCCCCGGCGGACACGGAGCCCGGCCCGGGACTCGCAGAAATGCAAATCAACAGGAAGAAACTCCTCTCCCTGCCCTTCTGGCCAAGTCTGTAGGCTCTAACAAGGGCATTCTGCTAAATCAAACTGTGTAATAAAATCATTTATGATGAACATGGCTTTCCTGCTGTTGACAGAGCGGTGAGCAGTAATTCTCAGAGAAGCAAACATTAAGTAAATTAGAATTTTGTAACCTGTCAGCCCATTGGCCAACACTGCCTTGTGCTTTAATGTACATGAGGATATGATATAATACAGATGTGTTTAATTTCAATTCTTAAGTCTGGTAAAAACTTTATATCACATACTCCAGAGTAAAATTTGGATGTCTTTTTTTTTTTTCTTGCAGTGCTGAGGATCAAATGGAGGACGCTGCACACGCTAGATGAGCACTGTACTACTGGGCTACATCCCCCAAGCCCTGGACATCTTTTTTTTTCTTTTTTGATAGTAGAGATTAAACCCAGGGCCTTTACACTGAGCTATATACCCAGTTTGTTTTTTATTTTTCCCAGACAGACTAAATGACTAAGTGGCCCAGGCTGGGCTCAAACATACGTTCCTCCTGCCTCAGCCTCCCAGAGTGCTGGGATTACATGCTTGTGCTACCACACCCAGACCTGGACATCTTTTAATGCTACACCAACTTAATTTGGTGTAGCATTACACCAAAACTGACCTGACATTGGGGAGAATTCAGAGTTTGGTGTGTGAAATTACCCTGCTTACTGTACTGGAAAAATATCAGACAGATAACATGTTTTATGAAGGGGAGGACAAGTTTTAGGCAGAATTATTATTATTTTTTTTTGGTGGGTACCGGGGGGTTGACCTCAGGACCTCACACGCCAGCAGGCGCCCGTGCTGCTGAGCGATATCACCGGCCCCTTTTTTGTATGTGGGTTCCGGGAGTCGAACTCGGGCCTTCACGCTTGCCGGGCAGGCGCTTAAGCCGCTGAGCCATCTCACTGGCCCTAGGCAGAATTATTAATGATGGCTTTACCTCCTTAATGTTCATGATTAATATCCATAATTCCTTATCTCACCAATAACTACTTTTTTACAGTTCTTTTACTGAGTAACAATGGTCACGCCAGATTAAAGAACAGGAGATAGGTTTTATGAGAAAAATTTGAGATCTTTTTTTGCAGTCCTGAGAACTGAACTCAGGCCTTGGCACTCAGCTCATTCCCAGCCCTTTTTCTATTCTTCTTCTTTTTGTTTTTGTTTTTTTGACACAAGGCCTCACTCTAGTTCAGGCTGATCTTGAGCTCACTGTATAGCCCAGACTGGCCTCAAACTTGTAGTGATCCTTCTGCTTCAACCTCCTGAGTGCTGGGATTACAGGTGTATGCCACCACACCTGGTCCTTTTTCTATTTTGAGACAAGGTTTTGCTAAATTGCCCACACTGAGCTCAAACCTGCCATCCTCCTGCCTCAACCTCCTTTAAGTGCTAGGACTATAGACATTTGCCACCATGCCCAGCTAAAATTTTACTTGGTGGGGAGTGTTCTGAGACAGGGTCTCACTATGTAGTCCAGGCTGGCCTTGAACTCCTGGTGATCCTCCTGCCTCAGCCTCCTGAGTGCTGGGATTATAAATACATGCCACCACACCTAGCAAAACTTCGTGACTCAACAAAACTGGAAAATTATTAAGGATCCTTAGTTGTTTGAATCTGGGCTTCAGGCCAGTGAGATAGCTCAGCGGCATAAGCGCCTGCCTGGCAAGCACGAGGTCCTGAGTTCGAATCCTGGTACCCACATAAAGGAAAAAAGGGGCCAGTGATATCACTCAGTGGCACAAGCGCTTGCTGGTAAGCGTGAGATCCTGAGGTCAACTCCCAGTACCCACAGAAAAAAAAAAGAATCTGGACTTCATGAGTCACGAAATTTTCTTTCGTGAAAATTTCCCTAGTATCAAAAGCCAGATGGGGGCCGGTGAGATAGCTCAGCAGTGTAAGCAAGGTACAGTTGGTACTTACATCGACAATCATGCGGACAGTAGGCAATGTGGCAGTAAGGTTCTGAGCATGAGGAGGTCTGACGGTCACAGGTATACACCCTGCGTACAGGCAGCCATAGAATGCAACAATCAACTCGATGCCTAGAAGACAGAGGGGCACGGTCAGGAGATCACTTAACTGCTGGTATCACTAAGAGGCTGGGTGTAGTGCCACGCACCTGTGATCCCAGCACTGAGGCAGGAGGTCTCTGCGAGTTTGAGACCACCCTGGGCTATGCAGTGAGTTCAAGGCCAGCCCAAACTACATAGCAAGATCCTGTCTCAAAAAAAATACCCCAAAACGAAAAACCAAAAAACAAACGCACCCCCCCAATAATATCACTAAGAAACTAAATGCAGATCTTCTAAAACCAGTTTATGAAATCAAGCCACATGAGTTATGTAGACCACAATTTAACAAGACACCAGAAGAAATTTTAAAAATTAAAGGAAATTGAAGATGAAGAAGCATATAAAACAACTTAAAACTACAGAGAGAAACCAAGAATAAATAGCAAAGAAGGAATCAGAAGTAAACTCTTGACAGACAGTTGAAGGTAAGTTAATGTTATTAACTGATGTTACTTAGAAAAAAATAACTGCAAAACTCAGGAAAGCCTACATGGGGAGTAAAAGGATGGAGAACGCAGAGACAGGAAGCCTGAGCTTTTGTTCAGTATCTAGAAGGCTATACAGAAAAAGCGACTGGCATTCTCAGTGTCACTGTATCAAAGGGTGCATGCTTAAAAGGTGTGCACCCCTGTGCCCAGCTCAGAGCACCTGTTCTGAGGGTTCCCAACAGTCAGAGAGTTCAGGTGTTCATTTAATCACTCACTCATGTATTCAGTATTTCTTGGGTGCCTTCGGTGTCAAGAACTGATAATGGAAGTCTAAGGACAGCAGATCTGGTTCTAGCAGAGCCATCACATGCACGGCTCTGAGGGGCTGCATCTTAGCCCTTAAGCTTGCGCTCTTAGTGTCGGGAATGCACGGTTTCCATGGCTGCTGACATTGGCCCTGAATTCTTTCCTCTCCCATGTATGTGGGGGAGTAATGGAGCTTGGAGTTTAGTCTACCAATAATCCGATACTTACCAGGTGGGTAGAGCAATACCACATTGTCTCCTGCATTCAGATGTCCTTTGTCACCCAGAACTGACGCAATCCTCTCTGCTCGCTTATGAAGCTGAAGGCAGCTGGCTGTGCACACAGTAGTTCCCTTTAAACAGAGAAAAGGATAAGCGCATCATAGCTCAGTAAGGTGGCCAGAGGTGGCGGCACACACCGCTAATACCAGCACTCTGGGAGGCAAAGGCAAGAGGATCACAAGTTGCAGCCCAGCACAGGCAACTTAGTGAAAAGGGATAGGGTGGCGAGGGATATAGCTCAGTGGGAATTTCCAATGCCACAAAACAAACAACCCCCAACCAATCAAACAAAAAGCTCAGTGAGGAAATAAACAGGGCAAGTACAGCCACCATGACATGCTGCCTAAAAGGCTTGTGCTTAGGTAGATTATCCTTTGTGAGTCTTTCGTGAAAATTTCCCTAGTATCAAAAGCCAGATGGGGGCCGGTGAGATAGCTCAGCAGTGTAAGCACCTGCCTGGCAAGCGCGAGGACCTGAGTTTGACTCCCGGTACCCGCATAAAGGAAAAAAAGGGCCGGTGATATCGCTCAGCGGCACAAGCGCTTGCTGGCAAGCGCGAGGTCCTGGGTTCGACTCCCGGTACCCACATAAAGGAAAAAAAGAGCCGGTGATATCGCTCAGTGGCACAAGCGCTTGCTGGCAAGCGCGAGCTCCTGAGGTCAACTCCTGGTACCCACGTTTAAAAAAAAAAAAAAAAAAAAGCCAGGTTGGGCAGCTGGGCATGGTGGCACATGTCTGTCATCTCAGCACTCAGGAGGCTGAGACAGGAAGTTCGTTGTGAGTTCCAGGCCAGCCTGGGCTACATAATAAGTTCAAAGCCAGCCTGAACTACACAGTAGACCCTGTTTCAAAAAACAAAACGAAACAAACCAACAAAAAGCCTCGTGGGAGATTTCCTTCCTTTTTCAATGTCTGTAGGTACTCAGGGTATATAAACATAAACTTATATCAAATATTATTTATAGATTTTCCTGCTTAAAGTGATTTTAAAAATACACAATTTTAAAAAATTTATGTGAGGAAATAAGAATAGAGGGAAATTAAAGGAATTCAAAGTACAGTAGAATGAGGAGGGCAGGAAAAGTGATGGCCCAAGGGTCACACCCATTTGTTGTGCATAAAACACAACTCTGAGTTTACTAATAGTGATGATGTAAACAGAAACAGTAATCAAGAGTCTACCAGCTATTAATAAAGATTAGGAGACAAGAAAGGGGCCAATTTTCTTGATCTTGAGAATAATTTCTGCTGTGGACCTTCATAAAGTTTTACTGAGCTAAGCTTCTGAAGTCCTTTCACTTTGCAAAACATGGCCCATGTAGGGAAAGTACGAAACATATGTGGTTTAATGAAAAACCCGCAAGCCAGCATCAGTGGAAGCACTGGCATGACAAGGGGAAAGACTACCCTGGCAGCTCAAATTACTCATGGGTCCCCCACTCATAGCCCTCTCTTTCGCTCCACAGGAACTATCACCTTGATTTTGTTAATCACTGATATCTTTTTCTGTATATTTTTAGCACACATGAAATTTCTGGGAGGCATATCAATGGAACTGTATTGTATATACCCCTTTGTGCTATTTCTATCATTCAACATTAAGCATCATCTTGCTGCTGTACGTAGGTATAGTTCTTCCATGTTTACTGCTGTGTAATATTTCATTATGTGAAGATGTGACAATTTATCCATTTTATTGCTGATGAACATTGTCATTTTTGGACATGTATCTGGATGGTTAAATACATGAATTTTGATATGGTATAGACCTCAAAATGTAACTTGGGGGTCAGTAGGTTGCCAAGCTTCAACTTTACTAGACAATGCCAAATTGTATTCCAGGTGGTTGTTCTTTACCTATAATGCTAGCACAGATTATCTCATACTATAATTTTACAATGGATAAAAATCTCACAAAATGTAAGTGGTTTTTTTCTTGGTCTTTTTGAGACAGGGTTTCACTATGCAGTTCAGGCTGGCCTTGAACTCACAGTCATTCTCCTGCCTCAGCTTCCCAAATGCTGGGATTACAGACATACGTCACCATGCCTGGCTATAAAATACAAGTTTTACGGAATTGTTTCTTTAAAACTTTTAAATTTGATTAGTGTAAAATAGTACTAAAAATAAGTATACATTATATGTAATTTTACATACAACAGTTTAAAAGCAGCGGCATCATACCGTATCACTTGTCAAAGGCTGTACCGTGCGTCGGTTAAGAATGTGGGTTCCACAGCCATAGTTCAAATGAATGGAAAGAGCTAATTTCCACTTGATTGGTGCATGCTGCATGCATGTACAGAAATATCACACTGAACCCCAGTAATATAAAGAATTTATACTTGTTAATAAAAAATAAAAATTTTAAATTAGTAGTATTACTTTCATTATTATTTTGCAGTACTGAGAACTGAACCCACGGTTTAGACCAAGGTATGTCCCCATGCTTTATTTCTTATTTTTGATTTTGACACGGTCTCACTAAGTTGCTAAGCTGCTCAGGCTCGGTGGGAACCTGTCCCAGAGCCCTGGGACGATGGGCATGCACCATTATAACTGGCTAAAAACGTGTTTTAAAGAGCTAATTTCTTAGCCCTACTCCCTACTAGCTCTGTGTGATCTATGCACCTTGGTTTCTTCAACATTAATATACACTATGAAATGTAAGCACCTAAAACAGGGTCCTCGGGAGATACTCAATTATTAATGCTTTATATCCTATTTTCCTCTAATATATTAGGAATTTTTGGGGGTCATATATTCTTCTATGATACTACACTGGATATATATATAGTACTTTATCATGTTGGAATGCCGTAATTTATTTAGCTGTCTATTATTGGGTATTAAGGTTGTAACACTAAAATAAATATCCTTTTGGCTAAAGTCAGGGCTAAATTCATAAAGCACAGCAGCAAACTAAAGTTCAGTAAAACAATGTTCCAGCCACAAGGAACGACATGTGGTCAGGACTCCGTCTGCCATCTGGGTCAATCTAGCATAGAGTATTAGGACGTACAGAAGAGTAACACAGTCTGTTGGGCAGTCATTCATTTATATTATTTCTCTAACCAAGAAACAAAGTTAAATTTATGCCTAGAGGGTATGGATCTCATAGCATCCACAACTTGAACCACAGCCAGTCTGGGAGTGAACTGGAGAAGTGAGCAGCTTAACAGCTTCTTAATGAAGTGTAAGACTATTACTGAATCCCCCGCTAAGGAGAAGCACCTCATGCAGATACGGAGCAAGAAGACCTAAAATTTTGTACCATGAAAGTATTGGTTCTCAATGTTTTATAATGACTCATCACAAGATGCTGTTATGGCTTGTATCTAGATGTCCCCCCACAAAGCCTCATGGCGTCATAGGTGGGGCTTTCTGGCAGTGGCTAGATCTAGGGTGTGTGAATGTGGATTAAAGGTGTGGTACTGGGATTGAGGGTGTGGATGATGGAAGCCCCACCCTGGGGCTTATGGCCTGGCTGCAATATAAAGGGACAGAGGGAAGGCAGGCCTGTTGCTGCTTGCTGCCTCCTGCCTGCCACACCATGCACTATTTGTATTGTGTGATGCCTCTCTGCCATGCCACCCTGCCTTGAAGCCTATCCTGCACAACCTATCCTCATGTATCAAAACAAGGAGAAAGCAGTAACTCCTTTAGAGGTGGTAACAAATAATTTCTAATTAAAAGGAAACCAAGAAGCCCTAAGATACTCGCACAGGATGCAGCTGATTAGATGTGCAACTGAACTCTCCTACCTTAGCATTTAACAGCATGAAGAGGACATGGTCAGGTGTTGCCTGGGCTCGCCACTGCAAAATCTCAGCCAGAAATTGGTGCTTAAGTCAGAAAGCAGAAAAAAAAGGTGAGCAATTTTCAAAAAGTTGTATAGTCCATTCTTCTTCTGCTATCTTAAGTATAAGTTACATCCTTGACTCAGTTCAAAAGTCAACACTTACCTTCCTCACTAAATCATTCTCTTCAATTTGCCCCAGATCTCTTCCAGCAGCTTGTGCTATGCGTTTTCCAGCAACCAGATTCCCAACCATCACAGAAGCAGGACCAACACCTGCAAGTAGATGCAAAAATCAACTCATTGGAGACAGTAATTCAAGCTTCACATCCCCAAAGCACTTCCAGACTGACTAAAACTGGTTAAAACATCCATCCATCCATCCATTCATTCATTTATTGGAGACAGGGTGTCACTATGTAGTTCAGGCTGGCCTTCAACTCACTATATAGCCCAGGCTGCCCTCAAACTCACTGTGATCCTCCTGCCTCAGCCTCCCAGGTGCTGGGATTATAGGTGTGTGCCACTTCACTTGGTGATGACTTTTTTTTTTTTTTCTTAAATCTAGTGGCTCTCCACCACTGAACTATATCCCCACCCCTTTTTACTTTTTAGAGACAGGTCTTGCCACATTGCCCAGCTGCCCAGAACTTGAGATTCCTTCCTCAGCCTCCTGAGTACAGGCAGTTGGAATTACAAGCATGTGCCATCATGCCCAGCACTGTAGAGAGGATTTTCAGCGTTTCCACCATAAAGAAAGGATACATGAAGAGATATGCCAGTTATCCTGATCCAATCATAATGTACATGCATTGAAATATAATGCTACACACCATAAATATATACAATTATGTTTTAATAAAAAATAAAAAATATATCTAAATAAAAGTAAATAATGAAATCCATACTGTGAAACATTCTATGAGACAACTGGTCTGGCCTCTTCAAAAACACCCATGTCTTGCTGGATGTAGTGGTACACACCTGCAATACCAGCTACTCAGGGGCTGAGACTGGAGGAGTGCAAGGTCAAGCCATCCTGAGCAACCTAGCAAGACCCAGTCTCAAAGAATGAACGAACAAAGACACATGACTGTAATTCCAGTACCTGGAAGTCCCAGCATTTCCTAACGCAGGAAGGACCCAAGTTTGAGTACTGCCTGAGCAGCCTATCAGGACCCTGTCTCAAAATTTAAAAAGTAGAATACCAAAAGCTCAGTGTGAAGGCTCTGGGTTTAATCCCCAGTACTGGAAAATAAATAAAAATCAATCAATTAATTTTTAAAAAGGTTGGGGATGTAGTTCATTATCCCCCCAAAAATCAGTCATAAACAAGTGGAGAAATTTTATTTATTATTGGATGATAGCATTAGATTATGGTTCAAGCCCCTCCCCCTTCTCGAGATGGGCTCTAGTATATCCTCCACGCTGCCCCTGAACTCAAGATCCTCCTGTCTCAGCTTTCCAAGTGCTGGTATTACAGACATTATAGGATCACACCCAGCTAAATTTTTCAACAGGATAATGGAATTCTGCTTGATTAGAAATATTTTAGAACATGACTTTTGTTCTTTGAAAGTACACATGCTGAAATACTTATGGGTGAAATGTCATGAGGTCTGCAAGCTACTTTCAGAGTTCAGTGAAAAAAAAAATGTCAGCAACTAGTAAATCTAGGAGAAGGAATATAGTTGTTCACTATACTATTCTGTTCATGTTTCCATGGGTTTAACACTTCAAAATAAGTAAGGGGATTTCCTCCAACTCTCAAAGAGAAAGTGCTGGGATGTATGCCTTTCTTGATAGACTTGAAGACTAAGACCCCACCTCAATGAACTGGAAGATGGCAAAAGGATAACAAAACAAACTTACTGCCAGCTAGGGTTTGAACAACACTGATGTTACACTGGAATAATATTAAATATTGCCAAAAATACTGCCAAAATCTACTGATTCTGAATATAATAAAACAGATGAATGCCTGGCATGGTAGTGCATGCCTTCATTCCTAGCACTCTGGAGGCTGAGACAGGAGGATCACTGTGAGTTCAAGGCCAGCCTGGCCTTCATAGTAAGTTTAAGGCTAGCATAAACTACATAGTGATACCCTGTCTCAAAAAAACCGAAATACTTGAGTCCAGCCTGGGCTACAAAGTCAGTTCAAGGCCAGCTGAACTGCACAGTGAAACCCTGTCTCAAAGACAAAAAAAAAAAAAAAAAAACAACTCCACAAACCAAAATAAACAAATTAATTAAATATTAAAAATACAGATAAAACAAAAGCACTTGGCTCATACAGTTATTTTTAAAGGGTAAATATTTGGGGGAAGCTGAATAAAGGTTATAAGAGAATTCTCTGTACCATTTGCTGTTTCTGTAAGTGTGAAAGTATTTTTTTAATTTTTAAAATTTAAAGGTCAAAAAAAAAAAAAAAACCTAAAAAAATGCATTCCCTACACTCTTTTTTTGTGTTTTTTTGCTTTTTATTTTTTGGTGCTAAGGACCGAACCCAGGGCTTCCAGCTTGCTAGACAAGTCTTCTACCACTGAGCTAAATCCCCAGCCTCTCCCTACACTCTTGACTGTGGATGCATCTGCTACAAAGTGTCTAGTGCAATTTTGAGTACAATGTGCAACATTCCTTCTTAAGAAACTGAATAACAGGGCCGGTGAGATGGCTCAGCGGCATAAGCGCCTGCCTTGCAAGCGCGAGGGCCCAAGTTCGACTCCCGGATCCCACATATGAAAAAAGGGCCGGTGATATTGCTCAGTGGCACGGGTGCCTGTTGGCACGCGAGGTCCTGAGGTCGACCCCCCGGTACCCACCAAAAAAAAAAAAAAAGAAACTGAATAACAGATTACAGATACATCACTTTTGAAAGAGCCCTAAAGCAGGTAAGTGGAATGTACTTGATTGTGTAAACTGTCCAATCCTGAATTCACACTATTAAAATAAAGGCATGGCAATTTTTTTTTTCTTTTTTTTTTGAGACAGGGTCTTCCTCTGTAATTCAGGCTGGCCTTTAACTCACAGTGATCCTCCTGCCTCAGCCTCCTGAGTGCTGGGATTACAGGCATGCGCCAACATGCCTGGCTCTGGCATGACATTTTTATTTTTTATTTATTTATTTTTTTGTGGGTACCGGGGGTCGACCTCAGGACCTCGCGTGCCTGCAGGCGCCCGTGCCGCTGAGCGATATCACCCACCCCTTTTTCGTATGTGGGTTCCAGGAGTCGAACTCGGGCCCTCGCACTTGCCAGGCAGGCGCTTACGCCACTGAGCCATCTCACCGGCCCTGACATTTTTAAAAAGTGAATTTTGCACAGTAGTTTAAAACCACAAAAACTTCAGTAGCAGTATCTTGAGGTTCTTCTGTATGCATTTTTTTTTTTTTCTCCCCTGTCTGCAATTCTCGAGTCTGCAGCTAAGAGAGAAAAATACTGAAGCTAGTAACTCAAGGAAGCTGACTGCAGTGTTGTACCTGTAAACATGCCTTCTTGTTTTACTGAACAAACCTCTGTAAGTTTCTTGTGGCAAAAACTATTTATCAACCCAATACCTATTCTTCTCTTCTTCCTTAATAACAAAGGCCCCAGTTTCCAGCTGGACATGTGCCTGGAAAAAAACTATATTCTTCGGCATGGGAGCATAATATGCAAGAGGAAGCCGCAGATGTAATTTCTAGAAAATACATTAAAGGGAAAGGTTTCCCACCTCAATCTCTTCTCTCACCTGCTAGGCAGCCTAATGGACTCTGAGGCAGTCAGGTAAGGAGGGCTGTGGCAGATCATCTTATTTTCCCAGAATCCTTTCTTTCCTTCCTGTCCTAGCTGTGGTCACACGGGAAGAGTATGCCTCTCTGATCTCTCACTTTGGGCACAGTCTGACTTGTTCTGGACAATGAAATGTTAGGAGACCATGACACAAGCCGAAGCTTTAAATAAGCTTGTGTGGTCTGGCTGGCCTTCTTGCTTCTGCCACCTGCCCTGAGAGAAATGTGGCTTTGGGAACTGCCAGTCCCATGATGAGGAGCCGCATGAACAGTTCTGAACTCAGCCTGCAGCCTGGGGCAGAGTCCAGCCCAACTAATCCAATATTCCACAGTGAAAAACAACTGCTGTTATTTCAGGGCACTGAATTCTTGGGATATGTGGTATGTGGCATAACTATAATAATAGCTGACTGATCAAACACAAAGCAAAAAAGTCGGGTAGCTAGAAGAACAGAAGGAGTGACCACGGTAGACCTGGGCTGCCCAACTCTGAACTTCTTTTACCTCAGAAAGAAACAAACTTGATCCTTAAGCTGCTGTTACATTTTTATGCCATTTACAGCCAAGACCAGCCCTCAACGCACACTCTCATCCTGTCCAGGAAAGTGCTCACAGGCCTCTCCGTGAGACTGCCTCCTTGGGCTGCCTGAATACCTTTTTCATTTCCTTTTTCCCCTCACTCCTTACTTGTCTCTGATATTCTATGTTTTCCTCAAGCCCCAAATTCTATGCTATTCCCTTATTATCTCTGCCTGTTGATGCCACAATTCTCAAACTACTTTGGCCCTACACATATACTTCTAGCAGAAAGTAAAAATACTGAATCTAAACATAATGCTTTCATCAGAAGGGACTAAATGGATGATACATATTTGGGAGCTCAACAATAAGTCTTTTTTTTTTTTTTGTGGGTACCGGGGGGTCGACCTCAGGACCTTGCACGCCAACAGGCACCCGTGCCGCTGAGCAATATCACCGGCCCCTTTTTTCGTATGTGGGTTCCGGGAGTCGAACTCAGGCCCTCACGCTTGCAAGGCAGGCGCTTACGCCGCTGAGCCATCTCACTGGCCCAACAATAAGTCTTTTATATAGTTTTTTTTTTTTGAAGACAGGGTCTCACTATATAATTCAGGCTGGCCTTGAACTCACCATGTAGCCCAGGCTGGACTCCAACTCCTAGCAATCCTCCTGCCTCAGCCTCCCAAGTGCTGGGATCACAGGCACGTGCCACCATGCCAAGCAATACAGGCTTTATTATTTGATAAAACTGTCAAAATCTGGTTAGAAAAAGCACTGTTTAAGCATTTACAGTGGTACCTCGGTTCATGAACTTAATTTGTTCTACAATTTTGGAAAAGATAGCCATGGCTGTGTTTGTGCAGGAAAGACGGCCACAGTCGTGTTTGTCACCCAATGCAGAATTTGCAAACAAAAACAAAATTTTGCCAAACTCTTCTGTTTGTGAACCAAACTGTTTGCAAACAAAAGCATTCATGAACCAAGGTACTACATAGTCTGCCATAAAGAAAGATAAAACTCGAGTCATTTGAAGGAAAATTGATGCACCTCGAGACCATAATGTTAACTGAAATAAGTCAGACACACAAACTTAAATATTGCATAACTTCTATGAGAAACCCAAATTATACACAAAGAGCAAAATAAAAGACAATAGGAAGTAGGGAGACAGATCTTTCTCAAATGGGAAAGAGATCAAGAGATGGAGGGAGGACAGAGGGAGGAGAGGGGAAGGGGATGAAAAAAAGAATTAAAATGTGTTATGTACACGGGGCCAGGCGTGGTGGTGCACGCCTGTAATCCTAGCATTGGGGAGGCTGAGGCAGGAGGAGCGCCACGAGTTCAAGGCCAGTATGGACTACATAATGAGACTGTCTTAAAAAACAAAAACAAAACAAAAAAGATGTGTTATGTATATATAGCAATTCCACATAAGAAATAAATATAATGTACTGCAAACATATACTAACAGAGAAAAATTCTGTTTGTTTTTAGATTTTTTTGTCTTTTTGAGCTCAGGCTAGCCTTGAACTTACTTTGTAGTTCAGGCTGTCCTCAAACTCCAAGCAATCCTGCTTTACCCTCCCGAGTGCTGGGATTACAGGCGCACACCACCACGCCTGACTTTTAAAAATTTTTTGTTTTAGACAGGATCTCTCTATGCAGTTCAGGCTGGTCTTGAACTCACTATGTAGCCCAAGCTGGCCTCGAACTCATAAACTCACAGTGATCCTCCTGCCTTAACTTCTTGAGTGCTGGGATTACAGGTGTGCACCACCACACCCAGCTGCAACATCTTTTAAGCATCTACTCCAACATGAATGTTTTGTGGAAAGAATTCTACACTAAATATTACTCAAAATAGGATTTTCCACATGACAATAAATGTAGAACTTTAGTGTAGAAGAACGTGAAATGGAGAGGGATATGGGTGACGGGATACTCTTGGTGCCAGGATTAAACCCAGGGCCGCAGGCATATTAAGCATGTATCCTACCGCAGAGCAAAACTCTTAGTCCCAAGTGCGAGTTGTGTATGTGTATCGTCTTCTGCGATAATGGTGATTGAGCCCAGTGCCTTTGTGCTGAGCTACATCCCAGCCCTTTTATTTTTTGAGACAGGGTCTTAGTAAGTTGCCCAGGCTGAGATCAAACTTTGGATCTTCCTACCTCAGCCTCTCAGAGTGCTGGGATTATAGGTGTATATCACTACACCTGGTTTCTGTGCGCGTGTGCATGTATTAGAAACTGGACCAAGAGAATATGCACTGAGCTACATCCCCAGCCCTTTTTTATTTTTAGACAGGGTCTTGCTAAGTCACTGAACTGCTTGGGACAGGTTCATACTCACAATCCTCCTGCTTCATGACCCAGCTCACAGGCTGTTGGGATTACTTACAGGTGTGCACTACCACTCAGCACCACACGTTTTATGTATGTGCCATATGCCCGGTGGGTAACATTCCTGAAGATTCTGTTCGTTATTTAGGGTTTTTGAGATATGGTCTTGCCATGTACAGTAGTGCAGGCTGGCCTCGAACTCCTGGTGATCCTCCTGCCTCAGCCTCCTGAGTGCTGGGATTATAGGTATGTGCCACTACACTGGTTTTCTTTATATATTTCTTAATCAATAATGCAAATTTCTTGATTTTGACCAGCCCTTTAGAATATTAGCCTCACTAAAATCCTTTTTCCACTAGCAGAAACTAATAAATATCACACATACTTAATTCCATATACAGTGTCTTTAAGACAAGGGTAGTTGAAGCAAGATGTGGTGGTGATATGCCTGTAATCCCAGCACTCTGGAAGGCTGAGGCAAATTCAAGCCCAGCCTAGGTAACTTAGTGAGAACCTGTCTCAACAAGGGTTGGAGATGTAGTTCAGTGTGAAAGCCCTGGGTTCAGTCCCCACCCCAGCCAAATAAGGTAACAATAGTTTTTGTTTTGTTTTTGTCTTTTGAGACAGGGTTTTACTATGCAGTTCAGGCTGGCCTTGAACTCTCAGTGAGCCTCCTGCCTCAGCCTCCCAAGTTCTGGGATTACAGGTGTGTGACACCGTGCCTATGCCTGGCGTAACAATAGTTGATGAGTTGATAATAACATTTAGATAAAGCAGCATGCTATGACCTTCAGCCAATAGGCCACTGAGGTAATCACTGAAGCATAGCAACATCTTGATAGTCTGATAATGTCCTAGAGGGTCGGCGGCTTACCTTATACTTATTATATATGTTTACCTTTCAGCAAAAACCTGTCTAACAGAAATGTAATGCCACACTTTCCCTTCCTTTTCTAATCTTTCAACTTTCACCTTCTCTTCCCAACAGATCTGGAGGCTGACGTACACTGTGTGTACATGGTATGTGGTGGGGTCTGAGCAGGCCAGACTCTGGCTTTCAGTTGTTGTCAGGCATACAAGAAACAAGGAGCCTCTTATCACCAGCTCTTTTTTTTGTGTGTGTGTGTGGGTACCAGGGGGTCGACCTCAGGACCTCGCGCGCCAACAGGCACCCGTGCCGCTGAGCGATATCACCGGCCCCTTTTTTGTATGTGGGATCCGGGAGTCGAACTCGGGCCCTCACGCTTGCAAGGCAGGCGCTTACACCGCTGAGCCATCTCACTGGCCCTTATCACCAGCTCTTAAAATGAAAAGAATCAATAAAACCTAATGGTCACATTTTAGATTTAATGGCTACTTTAATACGTCTGATCTTCAATCAATTACTCCTGTTCTTAGACTCCTACTTAGTCCTGTAATATTCATCTGCTCAGAAATTAAGCAAAAAGGTGAAACTACTTGTTTTGTCTCTTTTCCATAAGGAAAGTCACATATCGTTAGTTGCACCCTGCCCTCATAGGGATACAACAACCACAAAGCAGGCTGATTATTTTGTGCTTATGATCCAAAAAATTTCTAAGCTAATTATCTTGCTTCCAGAGGTACTACAGGCACAACTCAGACCCTTACAGCTGAAAAGGAATGAGAGGGGGTGGCTCTAGATAAGAGATTCCCAACTGAAAGGCAGTATCGCATAGTATGCAGAGTGGATTTTAGGCACACTACATAAATCTCTATGTGACTTTGGGCAGGATACTTAACTTTTCTGATCTTTAGTTTCCATAGCTGAGAGCAAAACTTTAGGATCACATATATAAGGTAATTATACCAGCTATTCTTGGTTATCAGAACCTTCCCTTAGAGCACTTCTTTTTACCTAGTTCTACCAGTGGAATTCTGATCACTCTGACCCACATTTTATACCCAGCAGAATTAGAAGCATACTCCTTGGAAGAGACAGTAACAAATCCAATAAAGCCTGTTCTGCAGGGTTTCAATCCTCCTTACTTTTTGTCAGCTGATGCTATTCCTGTGTTACTAGCCTTTGTAAAGTCAAATTCTAAACAGAATCATGCCATCAGACGTCAGCTTCTTAAAGTTCCAATTGTAATGTTATGCCCTGAAAGCCAGTGCATTACCTGGTTGCTTTTGCCGGGGCTTTGGCAAATTCGTCACACACGTATGTGGGCACATAAGTATGTTGCAAGGATGTAGAGATCCCTCCAGAAAGAGCTGTTTGGTCTGAGATATATGGATCCCTCCTAGTGGTGTTTTTGGCAATGTATTGGCAGGCACCAGAGCAAGACAATAGACCCCCACTTGATGAATGCTATCGATTGCCTAGAAAAATACAAAGAAAAATATTAAGTGAGATTACTTTTACTACATTTGACATACTCCTGGCATAATCTATAATTTTACTGTAGAACTTTATTTATCCATATTAGGTCTAGAGTCTAGTAGCTCATTGTGATCTCCTGTATCTTAAGATCTAAAGAAAATCATTAAGATCCCACACATCTTTCAACTATGACAGAGATACAGGAGGAAGGTTAGAGACTTTAAGTGGCCAAAGCTAGATACTGATTTGCCAGGCTCAACATATTCTCTTTTAAACAATAACCGTCAAAATCTTTGAAATTTGGTTTTTCGAGGTTTTACCAGGCCAACATAGCTCATTTAAAAAGAGGCAAAGTACTTGTCTTATGAAAATAAAGCAGTTTTCTAAATGGTCTCCCACTTAAGTGATTTACGATGTTACCATGTGTTTGCTGCCTCTGCTACCCTGGGTCACTCTGCTACCAGCAACATCACCATATGCTCGCTTGGAGTCAACTGTGCTTGTTTCTACAATGTCTAAGACAGCTGTTCTTGTTACTATTTTCACACAGTTTGAATATTACATAAATGATAAAATACGAGTGCAAAAAGACTGAAAGAGCTAGGCTTTGGAAAGGCAAAGTTCATGAAGGTGACCTCCTGAAAAACTACTGCTGATAGAATGGGCACATTAACCCTAAAAGAAAGGACTGCCTACTCAACTCACTTTTCCAATATCCATGTTCTAGTTCAAATTTACTTTTTTTTTTTGGGTACCAGAAATCAAACTCAGGGTCTCACACTTGCCAGGCAGGTATCTTTTTTTTTTTTTTTTTTTTTTTTTGTATATTTGGTATGTATGTATGTAATGTAATATAATGTATTTATTTCCAGAAAGGGTCTCATTATGTAGTTCAGACTGACCGTGAATCACTATGTAGCCTAGAACTCACAGCAATCCTCCTGCTTCAGCCTCCTGAATGCTGGGGTTACAGGCATTCGCTACCACACCCAGTTTTCCAGTTCAAATTTAAATGAAACCAGAAACCAAAGATGATGCATTTGGCTATGGTTTATGGAAGTAAGATTACCTAGAACTCAAACTGGATAATTCACACACACTACTCTACATCAGATGAATACACATTTATGTTTTGTGTTAAAATTTAATATATGAAGATTTTTTTCATTTTTACAAATTTCTGTTATATACATCCATCCATCCATCTGGTCTATGTTGGCCAGGGTGGTCCTGAACTCCTGGGGCTCAAGCCATCCTCCTACCTGAGCCTCTCAAGTAGCTGGTACTATAGGTATGTGCCACCAAGCCCAAATTCAACTGCTTCTTTTTATTTTTTTGGTACTGGGAATCAAACTCAGGACCTTGCGCCTGCCAGGCAGGCACTGTGCCACTGAGCTATAATCCCAGCCCTCAACTGCCTCTTAAAACTAACCAAATTAATACCAGTTCAAAACACATCTGTTAAGAAGATCCTATTGTACTACCCATAGGCCTTATTGAACTACAACTACTGTAGAACCTTAGGAGAATGGACTTACAGTCATAATAAATTGAGTCATAAGAGATGGACAAGGCCTTTTAGTAAAACAATTTAAAAGACCAAGGAAACAGACCTGACACTCATATTCCTCAGACTACCCTACAAGCCAACACACATGACTGAGAAGTACAAAGTCTGGAAGAGATCCTGAGTTGTTGTCTTTTAGAATACACAAAAAGTAAAAATACAAAACAAAACAAAAAACCCAAACAACAACAAAATACACAAAAAGTTATCAAGTGTATTACAGGTAGCTTGGACTATCCCCTGAAAATATAACATCTGGTAAATCATTTTGCTAGCCACTTTTCCTTAGAAAGTGCTGAGTTAGGTACCTATTTGAGACCTGCAATTAACTATCCTCAGTCTTTAAACTGCTACAACATCACCCGTATTCACTATGGACCCAGCTGTAGGGCCACAGAGCAAGGAAGACAATGGCATTCACCTCATGCCTAAATCAGATACCAAATCACTTTTACAAGGCTTTGGATTGATAATTTCTAAATTATCAATTTAGATAAAACTTTGATAATTTCTAAATTTATTTTCCTGGGAAAATTAACAAAATCTTCAGAACTTCTCTGTAGTAAGAAAAAAATATATAAATGTATAATTTTCTATAAAACAAGCAGGTCTGCATTTGTTTGCAAATATGAATGTTATGAAAAATACTCTCTTTGCATGTCTGCCTTTTAGCCATCTTTCAGAGTTCAGGCTAGTCCTACACTCTTCAGTTTACATTTAATCATTTAATCATTTTCTCGTTTTTCTTTTTTTTTTTTGACTTTTTTCCAGGTTAGTCATTTTCCTTTCTCTGATTTTTTAGTACAATTAGCTTATGCTAGATCAGCTGGTAATTCAGGATGACAGACTCTGAGGATAGAAACAAATCTGAAAATTCAAACTGGGCATGGTGGTGCACACCTGTGATCCTGCACTTGAGAGGCTGAGGCAGGAGGATCACTGTGAGTTTAAGGCCAGCCTAGGCTACACAGTGAGATCTTGTCTCAAAAAAACAAAAACATGCCAGGTGTGGTGGTGCACGCCTGTAATCCCAGCACTCTGGAGGCTGAGGCAGGAGGATTGTTGTGAGTTTGAGGCCAGCCTGGGCTACAAAGTGAGTTCAAGGCCAGCCTGAACTGCATAGTGAAACCCTGCCTCAAAAAGATCCACCCCCCCCAAAAAAAAACCAAAAAGAGCAAAACAAAACCCACAGCTAGGTGTGGTGGCGCACCCCTGTAAACCCAGCACTCAGGAGGCTGAAGCAGGAGGATCACTGAGAGTTCACGGCCAGCCTGCGTTACACAGTGAGTTCAAGGTCAGCCTGGACTACAGAGCGAGACCCTACCTCAAAAAACAACAAAAAAGGGCCGGTGAGATGGCTCAGCGGCTTAAGCGCCTGCCCGGCAAGCGCGAGGGCCCGAGTTCAACTCCCGGAACCCACTTACGAAAAAGGGGCCGGTGATATCGCTCAGCGGCACGGGCGCCTGCTGGCGCGCGAGGTCCTGAGGTCGACCCCCTGGTACCCACAAAAAAAAAAAAAAAAAACAACAACAACAAAAAAGAACCCCAAGAAAACCCCTGGGTGTGGGGGTGGAAGAAATCTGAAGTCATCTAACCTTGTCACTTATCTCATGCTTGCTTGTATCATTTCTAATAAATCCACATGTCCCAGGCAGAAAAGTTAAAGACACTGGAAACGGGAACATGTCCAGTAACATGGAAGCTGTTATGGCAAAGGCAGCCCATGCTTTCTTCAGACCATCCAGCTGGCCAACAAGTATTTACTGTGTAAGTGTAAGCACAGCTAGCAGGTTCTGAAGCCTGAGCAGACAGGAGAGACAGGGACATCTAGGCCTTTGTAGGTCTTACAGTGGGTCAGAAAACAGATAGTAAATATGTATATATTTATATGGTGGTAAATGCTAAGTAGAAAAATAAAGAGTGGGGACAGAGAGTACAGGGGATATTTAAAATAGTGTGAACTTCTCTCAATCTCCTTATTAGTGATAATGCTTATGATCATTATTTTTTAATGTTAGTAAGAATCATGCTCAAGCCTGTAATACAAGCTACTTGAGAGGCTGAGGCAGGAAGATCACAAGTCCAGACTGGGTCACTTCGTAAGATCCCTTCCAAAAAAAAAATGGGCCTGGAGCTATACCTGGAGAAGACTGGTAGAATGCCCCTGGGTTCAATCCCCAGCAGTTAAAAAAAAAAAAAAAAAAAAATCACCATCCTTATTTATTGTGTAGGAACCATGTACTTCATTATCTCATTTACCTCCTCTAATACCTCTGTAAAATAGACCATTTATCCCTACTTACAGGTTCAGAAATACTCAGTGAAGTTCTGTCCCTTGCCCAGGGGTAAGGAGATTCAAGTTCAAGATTCTTAATAAACTCTAGGCTCTCTCCACCCTGCGGTCTGCTCCCCACTAGAAACATATCCTGGTACTAAGCCCAAGTCCCTCGCCTTCCCTCATGCTCTGTCTGGCCCGCACCGCCTCTGCCCCCACAGCAAAGCTCCTTCAGAACATGAACACCTCTATTCCCTGGGCGCTTCACCCGCAAGGCGCCACTCACGCATGTGTCAGACTCCGACAGACTGCTGCCAAGTGAACTGATTACAAAGACACGTTCCACATGCGGACAGCAGACACTTCCATGAGTAGTAAACATTCAGGCATGAAAGAATCTGCTGAGGCAAATCAGTCCAAATGTTCTTGGCAATGTAGGTAGAAAAATATCATGTAGAAATGGCATTAGTTATCTGATTTTGACAGTAGTGCCCAGAATATATGAGCAATGACTGGTAAGAAGAAATTAAGGTGGCATGAGCGGCCCATCAAAGCAAGCGCCTCAGCAGCGGACGCAGACGCAAAGCGCGCTCACCTGCAGCACGCGGCTCATCCACTGGAAGCTGTCCTCCTCGGAGGCGTCAGGTCTTTGCTCTGCAACCACCACGATGCGCTCATCATAAAACACAGACACAGAAAACACAGCAATTCTAAGAGAGACAGATCAAACACATCAGACTCCCTTCACAACCAGGCCTCCTTGCTTTGTTTAACTGGAATTACAGAGAGGAGACGACCCCACCATACCACCCAGAAATGAGTAGTTCAGAAAAGAGAATGTGCTATCATTATCACCAAAATGAAGATGGATTCATTCAAAACATGTAATAAGCACCACTGTCATAACTGTTAGGGACAAAGTGGTAAATAAAACACAGTTCCTGTCTACATGGAGCTTATGTGTTAGAGACAGAACAAAACCGACAGGGGATAAAAAGGCCACACTGCCATGTGTGCAGGAAGCACGCGGGGCAGGGCCTGATTGCAGTGGGGTGCGGGTGGCTGGGGAGCGCCTCCCTGGGGAGCGGACACTGGAGCAGAGACCTGAATGAGGTGAGGACGCGAGCCACGTGAAGATCTGGAGGAAGAGGATTCCGGGCAGAAGGAACGGAAAGCGAAAAGGTTCTGAGGTAGGGACGAGCTTGGCAGGTTTGAGGAACAGCAAGAAGGCCAGTGTGCCTGGAGCAAAGTAGTGAAGCAGAGAGCAGGAGGGAAGAGTCAGACACAGGCGAGGGCAGATCGCAGAGGCCTGGGAGGCCAGGGAGGGAGGATGGAGTTGGTTCTGAGTGAGGTCTCCGCTCAAATGTCCCCTTACTAGTGAGGCATTCCCAGACCACCTCGTGCAAGCGAGCGAGCCCCTCCCCCCACATAAACACGGCAGGCATCAGCCTCTCACACGATCTATTTCCCTGTCCACTCCACTACTGTCTAATTCCCACCCGAGGATATGCAAGACTTGGCTTGTTTTGTTTATAGCCACAGTCGAAGAACCTAGAACAGTGGGATGTGGTCGGCATCCGATGAGGAGTTGCTGAATGAATACATGAAAACATGGGAAGCCACTTGGAGGAGGACATGCGAGCTCGCCACCTGCCTCCCTTGCACCCACACACATTTACGGATTAGCTTCGGTGGGTGAGGCATTGTGCTGAGTGTTAGGGACATAACTGTGACCAAAGACAGGAGGTCCAGGGTCCTATGTAGTTTACATCTCAGAGGAAGCCACAATATTACAAACCCCCACACATTTCAGGAACCAGTCCTTTTTGGTTTCATTAATTTTTCTTCTTAGAGAACTAAAAGGACACCAAGGTTGCTCTGAAAATAGATGTCCATGAATGTAGACTGCTGAGACATTACCCAAATATGTAGCAAATACCTTGTCTTGCATTAACAAGAAAAAAGATGGCTGTTTCCATACGTTTTGAAATTATTAGCACTTATGGGCTATGTCAATCTACACATTAAAATAGTATAATAATTCAGTTAGAAACAAATATGAGAAATAATTCTTAGATACAAACTATAGCTTCGCGGCCTTTTGGCTAGGATCAGGTGTAGATATAAACTACAGAAGTGGCATCTGTGTCCATTACCCTGAACACCACTACCTCTGTACTAAAGAAATGCAGGAACTCTTCTCAGTCTTGCATGATTTAGCAAATAGCAGTAACCAAAACATGAAACACAGGATATAGTTATGTCTTCTACCTCTCAATTATGGCCAAAGAACCAGACCCCGTGAGATTCACAGTCAGAGCCGGGCAACCTGCTCACACTGAAGAGACTCACAGCTCGATTGTCCTCGGGGCTGTGCGGGCCCCTAGAGGGGCTGACGCTTGAACCCACACCACTCACCTTCCTCTATATACAGTCTTTATTGACTCCACAGCCAGGCCAGTAGCAACAATGTCATCAGCATTATGTCTTCGTCCACTAACCATTAGTAATCCATCCATTTTTCCAACTACGAACACCAAGCTGCCCTGAAAGATAACAGTGATTTACCCTGGTTTCCCTGGTTTAAACAGGAAAATACATTATATATTTCCCCCTTGTGTGTGTGTGTGTGTGTGTGTGTGTGTGAGAGAGAGAGAGAGAGAGAGAGAGAGACTGAGAGACTGAGAGACTGAGAGACAGACAGATCGACAGGATCTTGCTATCTAGCCCAGGCTGGCTCAAACTCCCAGCAACCCTTTGCCTCTGTCTCCCAAGTGCTGGGATTACAAGTGTGTGCCACCACTTGCTTTAAAATAAATCTCACAAAAAACATGACAGATGCTTGCCTACCATGTTCGTGGCTCTGGGTTTGATGTGATAAAAAGAAAAAAAAATTTTTTGGGGGGTACCGGGTGTCGACCTCAGGACCTCGTGCTTGCCAGGCAGGCGCTTATGCTGCTGAGCTATCTCACTGGCCCAACAAAAAATTTAAAAATGTGTACACATATATGTATGAGTGATACATATACATATATGTGTGTATATGTATATATATATACACACATCATATATGTATATATATACACACATATATGTATGCATACACACATATATCATGTATGTGAATATACACACATATATATATATATGAATAAACAATGTCATAGTTTATGGATTTTAAAGAAGTTTTTCACATCCTGGCATCTCTGAAATAACTGGGGAAATCAGTGACATCCTATCGCCAATCACATTTACAATATATAAAGAAATAATTAATTCATATTTATTCTTACAGAAGAATTTTGTAAGAAAGCAACTAGGATTCCACACAAGTATGGCTTATTTTCCTGGCCATGAGTATGTATTACTTCATCTTCTGTAACTATTCATAGGTTGAATACAGAGAAAAATGTTAATTAATTTACTACTGGAATTAGGAGGAGATTAAAATAGTTTGAGCACAAGATTCATTGTCTCAGGTTTATAAGGATAAAGCTGTTTCCATTTGGCAAGATTAGAAACAGCCTAATAAAAAAAGGTCTGGCTGGGTATGTGGTGGTGCACACCTGTGATCTCAGCACTCAGGAGGCTGAGGCAGGAGGATCACAATGAATTCAATGCCAGCCTGAACTACAGGGTGAGACCCTGTCTCAAAACACCAAAAAGGGGCCGGTGAGACGGCTCAGCGGCTTAAGCGCCTGCCTTGCAAGCGCGAAGGCCCGAGTTCGACTCCCGGAACCCACATACGAAAAAGGGGCCGGTGATATCGCTCAGTGGCACGGGCGCCTGCTGGCGCGCGAGGTCCTGAGGTCGTCCCCCCGGTACCCAAAAAAAAAAAAAAAAAAAAAAAAAACACCAAAAAGGTCTGCAGAACATTACAGAAGGCTTTCTTTTGCAGAAAGAACACAGAGCTGCAGGAAACTACTATCACAGCCCTCAAAGTAAAATACTCTTCACAGACCCATATGCGGTGAATTAACTTTTCTCGTTTATTACAGATATCTAAATATTGCCAGGCACAGTGCTTGTAACTCCAGCTACTCAGGAGGCTGAGGCAGGAGGATCACAAGTTTGATGCCAGCCTGGGCAACTTAGCAAGACCTGTCTCAAAGAGGGCTGGAGATATAACTTAGCACTCTCTAGGTCAGTGATAGCAAACCTTTCAGAGACCTAGTGCCCAAACTGTAACCCAAAACCCACTTACTTATCGCAAAGTGCTAACACTACAATGAAATCTGAATACTGAGGTTTTAGTTTAGAAAAAACAACTGTTGTCCGATACTCGGCTACCGGGGTGACCTGGCTTGCATGCTGACAGAGAGGGTTGCGCATGCCTGCTGCAGCACGTGTGCCATAGGTTTAACACCACTGCCCTCAGTTCAATCCTCAGTACTGGAAAAAAAAACCCTAAATGTCTCGGGCCACTTACATACATTCGGTGACCTAGAAGTCACTTCCATATGAGTTAACCCCCAACAAACGCACCCACTGACCTGGTTTTCAGTACATGTGCTGCCAAGGGGAGCACACTCACTTCCACTAAGCACAGCGCAGAGGCATGCAGTGACGGGGCGAAGTGAGTGAGACAGAAGTTCTAGACTCAAGAAGCTAATGGACCATGCCAGGTGCCAGAGGAGAATCAGCACAGTTTGAAACTCTGCTGGTGTTGGTAAGTAAAGAGACTGACACAGTCACTGCCTGTCTGCCAATGTGTGTTTCTCCATTTTTTTTTGAGACAGGATTTCACTGGCTTTGAACTCACTATGTAGCCCAGGCTGGCCTCAAAATCATGGCAATCCTCCTGCCTCAGCCTCCCAAGTGCTAGGATTATAGGTGTGTGCCATCATACCCAGGTTCCATTCTTTTTAGTGGGGTATAGTTAACCAAAATAAGATTGCATTTCAGCATCCCTTGAAGATAGTTGTGGCCATGGGACTAGTTCAGACCAACAAGATATAGGCATGACAGCTGCACAGCAGTTCAGGGAATCTTAAGAGAGGGTAAGCTCAGGTGTGGTGGCTTGAGGCTAAAATGCCAGCACTTGGGAGGCTGAGGCAAAAGGACTACCATGCATTTGAGGCCAGCCTGGGCTATATAGTGAGACCCTGTCTAAAAGAGAAAGAGAGAGAAAGGGAGGGATGGAGGGAGAGTGGGTAGGGTAGGACTGCACCTTGTCCTCTATTGGAAGGCAGATGTGAGGCCCAGAGCTCCACCCTGGACCTCAACCGTGAAATAAGCTACAAGGATGCAGGTCTTTGGGAATTTCTTGGTGCTGAGTGAAGAAGTCAAGACAGTAGGCAGAGACTATTATTTCTAGGAAAGTGATTCTCCTCGACCTATGCCCTTGCCTTCTCATAAACGGTAGGGAAGAAACAAAAAAAAATTAGACCTACTCTTACATAAGGTGTTAAAAGGAGAAGAGAGGGTAGGAGATAATTAGAGAAGAATGGAGGGACATGGACTGAACTAGGATAATGATGCTGTTACTTGCAAACGAAAGCCCAACTTCCCATCACATCATGCAAAGCCCTTCGTGACCTGGCTCTCTGCCCCCCTCGTGTGTGCATCAAGCTCGCTGTGAGCCTTTGGGAACAAGCTGTTCATGTGCTCACTGGCTCTGTAAGCCTAGTGCCTATAAATACACACTATCTGCTGAGTGACAAATCGTGTTCATTCAGAAACTTTACTATACACACGGTGTACTACTGATAATTTGTATGAAAATGCTTTGTAACTTATGTATTATGGATTCTTTTTTTTTTTTTTTTTTTTTTGAGACAGGGTTCACTATGTAGTCCAGGCTGGCCTCAAGCTCAAGAATACCCTGCTCTGGTTTTCCTTTGCTACTGAAAATTTCCAGCTCTCTTCTAACTTATTACCATATGTTAATTAAATCATAGAAAGGTAGTAAGAATAAGTGAAACGAGTTTGAAAATAAAACATGTCTTAAAAACAAGACAATAAAGTCTTGGTCTAAAGGAATCAAATAAACTTGGGTAAGAGAAATAATAAAAAGTAACTCATTTCATATTTTTTCTTTTTGAGATACAGTTTCCCTACGTAGTTGACACTGGCCTTGAACTCACTCACTATGTAGCCCAGGCTGGCCTCGAACTCCTGGCAATCCTCCTGCCTCAGCCTCCTGAATGCTAGGATTACAGGCATATATCACCATGCCCAGCACCATTTTATGATATTCTTATTAAAGAAGTGCAACTAAATAGAAGCTAAGTGGCACTATAACACCCTTGGACTAGTCAGAATTTATTCTGTTCTGTACATTTAAATCTAAGTATTTAGATCAGATGTAAAAATTAAATATTAATATTAAATCAATATGAAAGCATCACTTACTGGACCTACAAATCCCAACAATCCTGACCGAATGAATGGCACATCTCCAATAGGAGAGCCTGCAGCATTCACTGGAATCACCTGAAAGACAAAAGGAAGAAAGTAAAAAGCTTTGTTTTTTCTTAGAAAATATATTTGAACTTTAAAAGGTCTTACTACAAAATTACAATAATAATACATGCTTTTTTGTTTTTTTGAGACAGGGTCTCGCTATGTATCCAGGCTGGCCTTGAACTCACTGTGTAGCCCAGGCTGGCCTTAAACTTGAGGCGATCCTCCTGCCTCAGCCTCCCAAGTGCTGGGATTACAGGCATGTGTCACCACGCCCGACCGATACATGCTTGTTAAAAAACTAAAATTATGTAATAATGCAGTAATCCCATCCACTTAAGTGATAAACATTAATAATTTACTAACCTCTCTGAATTTTTAAAAAAGATCCACGTATTAATATAGTAGTTTTTAACAAAGAGACCATATATCCTGTTTTTTGTTGCATTTTTTTCCCACATAATATATGCATACCCTCCAGGTGGGTAACAGCTGACCTAGTCTACTTTGGAAAGTAGCTCTGTAATATATCATTCCACAGGGAACAGGACAGCATAGTCCTTGGAGTCAATTCTGGCTCTGCCTCTTACTAGTAAAATGGGGGTGGGGGGTGGGGTGGGGTGTGTGTGTGTGTGTGTGCCGGGAGTCGAACTCAGGACTTTGCACTTGTCAGCAGGTGCTTATGCCACTGAGCGATATCGCCGACCCTTTTTTTCCTTTATGTGGGTACCAGGAGTCGAACTCAGGACCTCACGCTTGCCAGGCAGGCGCTTATGCCACTGAGCTATCTCACTGGCCCTGTAAGACAGGTTTTGAGTAAGTTCCTGGCCTCAGTTTTTTCAGTCACAAAATGGAGTACTCATAAATTTTCAGTAAAGATTAAAGAATATAAACTGAGTGTGGTGGGCACACCTGTAATCCCAGCACTCAGGAGGCTGAGGTAGGAGGATCGCCAGGAGTTCGAGGCCAGCCTGGGCTACTTAGTGAGTTCAAGGCCAGCCCGAACTATATAGCAAGAACCTGACTCAAAAAAACAAAACAAAACAACCCCAAAACAACAATGACAAAAACGATTAAAGAATATAATCATAGCCAGGCATGGCGGCATATGCCTTTAATTCCAGCACTGGGGAGGCTGAGGCAGGAGGATCACTGCGAGTCCAAGGCCAGCCTCACCTATACAGTGAGACTCTGTCTAAAAAAAAATATAATCGTATTTGCAGAGATAAGCATAGTCCTTAGCCCAGAGACAATCTTTGGGAAATGGCAGTTATTAGAACAAACTGGTCTTTTTGTTTTTTGTTTTTTTTGTCTTTTTGAGACAGGGTTTCACTATACAGTTCAGGCTGGCCTTGAACTCACTAAGTAGCCCAGGCTGGCCTTGAACTCCTGGCGATCCTCCTACCTCAGCCTCCTGAGTGCTAGGATTACAGGTGAGTGCCATCATGCCTGGCCACTTAGGATTTCTTTCTTATGTAGGGAAATAATTATAATCGGGATCAACATTTCTAAAATACTGCCGGGTGTGGTGGAGCATGTCTGTAATCCCAGCATTTGAGAAGCCGAGGCAGGAGGATCACCATGAGTTCAAAGCCAGCCTAGGCTACATAGTGAGTTCAAGGCCAGCCTGGACTACATAGTGAGACCCTGTCTCAAAAAACAAAACAAAACAAAAAATCTAAAATATGCATGTGGCAGGCAAAGGTCTACTTGCTTTATATTAATTCTTACGTCAACCCCACAAAATAGGACTATTATTTCCATTTTAAAGATGAGAAAGAGCAGGGCTTGGTGGTGCATACCTGTAATCCCAGCACTCAGGAGCTAGGGCAGGAGGATCCCTGCAAGTTCAAGGCCAGCCTAGGCTACATAGTGACTTCAAGGCCAGCCTGAACTACACAGTGAGACTCTGTCTCAAAAACAAAAAACAAACAAACAAAAAGATGATAAAGTGAGGCACAGAGTTTCATTTGCCTCAAATCAGGTCACAGGTAATGATGGAAAATTAGTCCTCTGTTCTTACCTATATTATGAAAACTTTTCTCCCTATTTAGTTGTGTATATGTGTATATGCACGAATTATAGAGACTGAACCCAGGGCCTTCTCGTGGAGCTGCATCCTTTCCACCCCTTGTTTTGATACAGGGTCTCACTAAGTTGTTAAATTGCCCAGGCTGGGCTTGAACTTGCAAACCTCCTGCCTCCGTCTGTCAGAGTGCGAGGATTTCAGGTGTGCACCGCCATACCCGGCTAACTTAGTGATCCTTACTATGTCTGGCTTCTGGTAGCATTTGCGGGCTACTGGCGATTAAACGCAGGGCCTTCACATGACCTATACCCCAGGACTGTGTACATATCTATGTACTTTGAGACCGGATCTTATTAATCACTAAATTGCTCCTGTCTCAGCCTTCTGGAGTGCTGGGATTACAGGTATGCACTACCATGTTTGGCTAGTAGCTTAGTAGCTTATTTAATTTTTTTTTTTTTTTTTTTGAGACAGGGTCTCACTATGCAGTTCAAGCTAGCCTTGAGCTCACTTTGTACCCCAGGCTGGTCTCGAACTTGCAACGTTCCTCCTGCCTCAGCCTCCTGAGTGCTGGGATTACAGGCATGAGCCACCACACCCGCTTTTAAAGCGTATTTTTATTTTCTGACTAATCAGAAAGATCTAATTACTAGATCTTTTGTCCTAGTGAAATGTTCATCACTTTGGAAAACACCCTTAGGATTTAAACATAAATCTTCAGTAAGAAAAATAATAAAAACTTTAATTTACAATACCAAGGAAACAATTTTCCCTTTTTTGTTAGGAAATTTTATTTTACTTTGCTATGATTACATTTATAATTGAGAATTCAAAATTTCTTGATTACTTTGGACCTAGCATTTTGATATTAATTCTGAGAATTCTGGGTAGGCAGGCACACATATATATTGTATGTATGTATATGTATGTAATATGTAATATATATGTATGTGTGTGTGTGTGTATATATATATATACAAGTTCATACATATATATATATATTCCCCCCGCTTTTTTTTTTTCCTGGAGACAGGGTCTCGCTAAGCAGTTCAAGTTGGCCTTGAACTTACTATGTAGCCCTGGGCTGGCCTTAACCTCACCGTGATCCTCCTGCCTCAGCTTCTCAGATGCTGGGATTACAGGCCTGCACTAGTATACTTGGCTAAGAAAGGTAATATAATCAAGTAGTATTAATATTTTCAAATACTGCTTGAGGATCTTGTGGGGTTTTTTTTGCGGGGGGGAGCTGGGTACTAGAGATTGAACCCAAGACCTCTGAACTGAGCTACATCTCCAAACCAGCTTTTTTTTTTTTTTTTTGTGGGTACCGGGGGGTCGACCTCAGGACCTCGCGTGCCAACAGGCACCCGTGCCGCTGAGCGATATCACCGGCCCCTTTTTCGTATGTGGGATCTGGGAGTCGAACTCGGGCCCTCGTGCTTGCAAGGCAGGCGCTTATGCCGCTGAGCCATCTCACCGGCCCTCCAAACCAGCTTTTAATTTTTTTTTTTAGGTACCAGAAATCGAACTCACAACTTCGTGCCAGGCAGGTGCTGTGCCACTGAGCTATATCCCAAGCACTATTTTTTTTTTTTGAGACAGGATCTTGCTATGTAGTTCAGGCTGGCTTTGAACTCACTGTGTAGCCAAGACTGGCCTTGAACTCTCAGCGATTCTCCTGCCTCAGTCTCCTGAATGCTGGGATTATAGGCATGCACCACCACGCCTGGCTCCTTATTTTAATTTTTAAGATCTTATTTTTAATGAGAAAAACTCAAGGAAGAAAATTATAGGTATTGAAAAAACACGTAGCCCAATTGCTTAAAATATGAGATATAGGGGTTGGAGATGCAGGTCAGTGGCAAAGTGTGTTTAGTGTGCCCAAGGCCATGGGTTTAATCCCTACCCCTGCCCTAAAAACAGGGGAGAAATAATGTGAGATTTAAAGTAGCTAAATGTGTATATGCTAAAGAAATTTATACATATTTAAAAGAGGTAATCACCTATGAAAATAATCCAAGAGAATGGTAGTAAACACAAGCCTGAGGAGTTTGTGAATGCCCACTCCTGTCGAGACATTTAATGATTCCCAGTAAAGCATTTCAGGTCACATGAACAGCAAGATACTAGTCAGTCCAGGAATCTTAGCTCTTTTCAAGGCATCACTCCACAGGAAACACAGGTATGTTATCACACAGATGACACTCCCTCACTAGTGACATCTGTCAGTATACAGTCACATTCATTTTCAAGTGGGAAGGTAGACACAGGTGTCCTGCTATTTTAAGAATCACTAGTCTACATTATAGAGAAAAAAACTCAAAGAACTGAAAATTGGCAATGTTCATATAAGCCCTGCCTAGTGTGAAGGAGACATATGTATGGAATGAATTTCTTTGGTCCCTAAAAGGTACACTGATCCTAACCATAAAAATTTATGTTTCTATTTCCAGGCCCACTAGGCGAACTTCTCATTACAGTTTGGCTTCACGGATAGAGCTTCCTGCAGGAAAGCAACGTGTAGTCTCATTAGAAAGTGCAAGCTCTACCAGGAGCATTGTTCCTGATGTAGCCCAAGCATCTAGAGTGCGGCTGAACACTCAGAAAAGATGTTCAATAAATCTGACTGCAAGGTTGAAAATATAAGCAATCTGAACACTGTGACAAGACAGTTCTTCAAACCCGGGCCTACTGGCACACGCCTGTAATCCCAGCACTTGGGAGGCTGAGGCAGGAGGATCACCATGAGTTTGAGGCCAGCCTGGGCTACACAGTGAGGTCAAATTCAGCCTGTACTATATAGTAAGACCCTATCTCAAAAAAAAAAAAAAAAAGGGCCGGTGAGATGGCTCAGCGGCTTAAGCGCCTGCCCGGCAAGCACGAGGGCCCGAGTTCAACTCCCGGAACCCACATACGAAAAAGGGGCCGGTGATATCGCTCAGCGGCACGGGTGCCTGCTGGCGCGCGAGGTCCTGAGGTCGACCCCCCGGTACCCACAAAAAAAAAAAAAAAAAAAAAAAAAAAAAATTATAAACAAACAAACAAAACAAAAATCCCACAAAAACCAGTTCTTCAATTTTACTTACTGATCTAGCATAACCTATGCCACTGTTACTGTACTCTCAAAATTAAATTTTTGAGGGCCAGGGATGTAGCTCAGTAACAGAGTGCTTGCCTAGCATAAAGCGGCCCTGGGTTCTATCCAGAGTCTGTGAAAAAAGAAAAAAAAATTTTTTTTTGAGCTTATGAAGCTATAGCAAATTCACCAGAGATTTTTGTGAGGTCCTCACACCATTTATCTAACATATACACAATGGTGTCTCCTATGTGTTAGGAGCTGTTCTAAGCACTTCATAAAACTAACTCATTTAACCTTAAAACAGACCTGTGCGGTAGTTACTGTTGTTACTCACATTTTAAGATAAAGAAAATGGGGAGTAGAAAGGCTCAGCAACCCACACAAGATCGGCCAGTGAGCAGCAGAGTCAGGATTTCATCTTTTTTCTTTTTGGGTACCAGGAATCGAACTCAGGACCTCACACTCGCCAGGCAGGCGCTGCGTCACTGAGCTAAATCCCTGGCCCTAGGATTTGATCTAGAGCACAAGCTCTCAACCACCATGTACGGTGTGCCCATCAGCCAACAGATCTGCCCACCTATGGCTGACCTTAACCAAATACTCCCTCTATGAAATATTAATGCTATATACCTCAAATGTGTTTTTTGTCACACCAGCAAGCCCAAAGTACATCATGCCTCCAGTTCTGGAGCTAACACAGATTTCTCCAATTTCATCTGTTTTGCAGAGCTGGGGAGGTCCATCTGGCTTCACAATGCACATCATCCCTGATGAATAGAAAATATAAGTAAGAGACAGAAATTCTAGAAAACCTTAGCAAATAACAGCTTTATCCTGCAAACCCTGGAAAAATTCACATTTACTGAGTGGCATTAAGAATACTAAACAGATATAGCAACACCCCACAATCAATATAATCATTATGTACTGCAAACATGTACTAATGAACATTTTTAAAAAAGAACACTAAAGAGAGGGTAGGGGTACAGCTCAGTGGTAGAGTGCTTGGCTAGTATGTACAAAGCCCTGCACTTGATCCCTAGCAACACAGACAGACAGACAGACACACACACACACAGATAAATACCAAACAGAAATACTAAAAATCAAACTGAAACTACATAAATACAGTATATCTGAAATCTAAAGCTTTTTGAAGGGCTAGGGATGTAACTCAGTGGTAGAATGGTTGCCTAGCATGTACAAGACCCTGAGTTCAATCCCTAGTACTGCAAAAAAGATTAATTTAAAGCTTTCTGAGACAGTGACGTACTAAAAAAATTACCAGAAAGTACAAAGAAATAGGTTAATGGATTGGAATACACCCCTAGGCGGGTAAAATTCAAACACTCATGGAAGCAATATATTTTTTCTGTTAGTCTCAAGGCTTGGCAATACACTAAAAGCCAGGTAACTCTGGTATCACTCAGTACTTAGCTTTCCATATGAAGAAGTACAACTGAAGCCTTCCCAGTTGATCAATCACACAATGCTGCTGGAAGGTCAGCATAATTCTACTTAATTATCAGACAGGCTTGGAGAAATTTTGTGACTACTGAATTTAGGATTCCTGGCTTCGGACCTCCTATTTTCTTAGGCCCTACTGTCTCTGATGACACATCTTTATGAAAATCCCAACGGGGCCCCTCATGACTCACCCCCAGGCATCACATGTCCTACATCTTGGACAGTCAGTGCTGAATTCTTATCCTCAGTATTGACCCGGATTACCCCATAGCTCAACCCATTCATTGAGAGAATGGCTCTTCCTGGAAGAGGAGCCCCTGGAACTCCAGGCCTGAAAAAAATAAAATAAAACCCATTAACTTTGGCAAATTAAACTATATCAAGAGAAAAATATGGACATAATGTATGAACTCAATTTTCGTCTGGTTACCAAACAAATCTCTATTTCCTCTACCAAAAATATTCCAAATTAATCAAATTTCCATGTACAAAGCACAAAAAACTTTCAATTAAGTGAAAAAAGTAAGTTAGTTCAATCACTTATTAAAAATATATTGGTGCGGGCATGGTGGTGCATGCCTGTAATCCCAGCTCTTGGGAGGCTGAGGCAAGATGATTGCAGCAAGTTTGAGGCCAGCTTGGGCTACCCTGGGCTACATAGCAAGACCCTGTCTCCAAAAAAAAAAAAAAAAAAAGATATATATAAAATGTACTACAGTATATTTTTTCATATTCAAGCAATAATCACAAACATCCTATTTCTAGTCTAAAATGCTGAGAACTCTAAAGAGCAAAATAACAGAAAAATATTTCGCAAATGAAGGGGTTGGCAAGAAATATTTCACAAATATAAAATCAGAACAATTAAAGTTTCAATGTATTAGACTTTGGGCAAGAGTGGAAAAATAAATGAGATGTTTCAAACTAGTTTACAAGGTAATTTTCACTTTTAGGCTTATGAAGCAGAAAATTTGGTAGCACCCCTTTCTCACTACCTGGTAAAAATTGCATATTTCACCCAAATTGTAGCACACATCAAGAGAATGTGGCATCCTGCACAGTACCTTCGGATTGCTACGGTCATGGCTTCAGCAGATGTCGCACATGGACAGATGGCCTCAGGTTTCAGCCCGTGGCTTTGGAACAGACTCAGGAAGGCATCACAGGATGACACAGACCCTAAAGAGTTGAAGCAGATCAACTTGAAAGCTGAAATTGTTAATTTTCATTACTGCATGAAACTGGTAAAGAGTGGAAAGCTGACACAGCTGTTTCTCAAGAGAACTCACATGTCCACCATCCATTCCATCATTCCATGCAAGTATTTTACTGAGCCTGTGAGGCGGTCTGATACAATTTCAAAGACAAATTAATGTTCATCCAATCTGCAAGGTCACTGACACTATTTAAAATTACAACTTCGGGCCGGTGAGATGGCTCAGCGGCGTAAGCGCCTGCCTTGCAAGCGTGAGGGCCCGAGTTCGACTCCCGGATCCCACATACGAAAAAGGGGCCGGTGATATCACTCAGCGGCACGGGTGCCTGTTGGCGCGCGAGGTCCTGAGGTCGACCCCCCGGTACCCACAAAAAAAAAAAAAAATAAAAAAAAAAAATAAAATAAAATAAAATTACAACTTGGAATAAGACTGTGCCAGACAAACTGACAAAATCAGTGTTAGAGACAACAATGTAGGCAGTATGCAGCTGGTTCATAATTTAGCAGCCCTTCCTGAAATAACTAGCATAGCCAATGAAATATAGTCTTGGCTTAGGTCTATCTTTTTATTAAGGTCCATCCCATGCATTTACATAAAGTTCATGCACTTGGTTATAGTAAGTCATCTTCTACCTTTCTAAGGAATACCCATAGCCATATGATAGAAAGAGGATATAAATGAGCAAGGAGGAGTGGTTTTAAAAGCTTATAAACTGGGCACGGTAGTGCACATCTATAATCTCAGGACTCCAGGAGACTGAGGTAGGAGAATCACAAGTTCAAGGCTGGCCTGGGCTACATACAGAATTCGAGACCAGCTTGGACTACGTATTAACACCTCTCTCAACCAAACCAAACCAAACCTTATAGAAAAGGGTGTGTGGGAGGGTTTAATCCATAAAGGAAAAGCTACCCCCTAGGCCCACACTCCAGAAATACTCACAGGGATTAGCTCCATCAGTCACAATTAACATGCGAAGAGAAATGAGGCTTACATCCCTCTGGTCCCGATGTGCCATCATAGCCCAGTGCAAGTCTCGACATTTTACCAAAGCTACTCTGGCTATAAATCAAAGGGGATAAAGTTAACATACAGACACACTAAATCTGGTAAGTATTTAATATACTATATACGTGTTTGTTTATTTTGGGGATTGTATTCTCACTCGAAGAAAATTACAAAGGTTTCAAAGAGATTGTGCCAGCTGTCAGAGGAAGAAAACGCCACATTTACGTGACTGACTAGACACACAAATGTCTGCTTACTGCACCCTCCCGATAGGCCACAGTATCCCAGCCGAGAAAACTTTGGATAACACAACACTCAATAAATCTCATTCTGGGCTCACATTTAGGAGAATTCATCTCAGTTCTTAGGAAAGGACATCACTGAGATGAAACAGACAACACACAACACCAAAGTCCACAGTAGCCGAACTCTAAAATTTGTTAAGGCACCAAGACACAGAAATGTGTCTCTAGAGGGGCAGTTTGAAAACCCCTAAAATCTTAATTCAAACATTCACATAATCAAAGCTTAGATGTTGTGTGTGACTACCTTTGTGGGCATGTACTCTTTGGACCCAAGAGAGAGGACAGGTCTTCATAACAGAGTAGGGTACGCTAATTGTATGCATCTTATTCATTACATTCTGAAAAGCAAAGAAACAAAAAGCAATCAATACCAATACATACTGTAGCATTTCTAAACTGAGTTGACATTTTGTTATGAATTTTAATTATAGAAATATTACTCAAATACATGGTCTTTGAAAAAAGTCTCGAGTTATTAATGCTAGGACTGAAGTTCCTTAATACCCACTCTCTATTCTAGTTCCCTCCTCTCTCCCCCAGAGATGATCACAATTACAAATCTGCTACATCCCCATAGAAACACACAGTAAAGCAGTACAGCTGGGTCACAGGGCAGATGGCTTAAAAATGCTAACAGGTGCAGCTGCACTGCCCTCCACCGCCAAGTGTGTCCATTGTAGCCATGCTGGGGTGTATTGCAAGGTAAGAAATCAAAGCCGCTCTATCTCTTGCAGGCTCCTGCCTAGACCTGTAACGTGTGTGGTCAGGAGGTGGAGGGAATGAGCATCGTGCAGTCTGGTTCCTGCCTGCCTCTCAGATCTAACACACCCAGGATGTCCTGCTCCCAGAGTCCGAGGCAGGCAGAGGAAGCGTGGGTTGGGGTCAGACCGGTCATTTCACTCACCACCCGAGTGGCCCACAGAAACCAAGACACCATCCCTCCCTCAAGTTTCTATCTCTGGTGGGACACTTTTGGTTTCAGAATTAAGAGTGCTTTTATAGCCAATTCTTCACACAGGTACTTAAACTTGCATTTTGTATAACGGGGGAGAATCCTCTCAGCTCCACAAAAGGCTTTTTTAAACTTCTGATTAAAAAAAAAAAAGGAAATCAAAAGAGCAAGCTAGACAGTAGTTACATGCAAGGAATAAAGCTCCTCCTAATTTGGGGTGGGGAGTATTCCCTGTACAAAAGGGGATCCTTCTCTCCTTCCCTCATGCTTCATTTTCTCCCCTGGCAGGCTTCTACAGTATTAAAGGAACATGGACTAGATGCTCTCTAAGGTCCTTTCAACTCCAGGATCCTGTATTTCTTCTCTCTCCTAAATGGCATGTTACATACAAATATGAAATGTCCTCCCTCCTACCTCTACCCCACCCCTCTAATCTCTTTATGGCTAAAGCTGAACTGTTTTCCAAAGACCACAGAAAAACTGCCTTGATTCCCAGAGCCAGGAGGAAGTCACCTTTCTCTAACACCCACAACATGTCACGGTTCCTCTATTATGGAAAGTACAGTCAACTACCTGTGACTCCCTTCTTTAGATGCAGCACGTAGCTTAAACAGGGCAGTCCTTCAATACAGTATGTCCAATGGAATGGGTAAATTCCATCTAGAAATATTATCACTCTTTTGGGAGCTTAAATGTCAAACAAGCACTGAGAGATGCTCCATCTGACATAGCATGCTGGCCTTAATCTTAAACACAATTTATACCAGAGGCCTTAATTCTGAGTAGCTTACCGAAAACATGCCATGCCACAGCCCAGCATCCTTCTTAAAGTCTAAAACATTTACTACTGTTTCTCCTAAAATGGAAAAAACAAGGAAATCATCTTCAGTATTAAGCAGCAAAATTGTGCTCTTCACCTGTATTAAACAAATGATTTAATGCTTTCTGAGAAATGACTAAGAGTTCTCAGATCTTTTGGTTGCTTGAGGTCACTGCCTACTGGCTTTAGGATCAAAAATAGGGTGACACTGTCAGAACAGAGACACTGTATAGAAACTCCCTATCGCCTAGGCACTTTTTCAAGAGTTTTTTTTTCCTTTGGGGTTTTTGGAGATAAGAGTCTCGTTGTGTAGTTCTGGCTGACCTTAAACTCACTATATAGCCCAGGCTGGCCTCAAACTCATGGCACTCCTCCTGCCTTGCCTCCTAAGTACTGGGATTACTGGCGTGTGCCACCATGCCCAGCTGTTGTTTCTGAGACAGGGTCTCGCTATCTGTTCCAGGCTAGCCTCAAACACGAGGTAATCCTCCTGCTTTGGTCTCTGAACACTTGGATTATAGGTGTGCGCCACCATGCCTGGCTTCCAGGGGTATTTTTCCTCCTATTATAAGGGACACATACATTCATTCATTCATATATATTTTTTGAGACAAGGTCTCACTGTGCAATTCGGGCTGGCCTTGAATTCACTATGTACCAGGCTGACTTCGAACTTGCGGTAATCCTCCTGCCTCAGACTCCCGAGTGCTAGGATTATAGGCATGTGCCATCATGCCTGGCTAGGAACACATTTATTTTAGAAACTTTGGAATTTTTACAAACAATATATAAAAAATTGTTTATTACAGAAATTAAAAATGTTGTCTACATATATCTGTATACACATACTTCTAGAGAGATGTTATATCAAACATAACAAAATTGGTAAACACAGATCTGTATCTAATTTTTTTTTGCATTTAAAGATACATCTATTGACCTAGGTATGGTGGTGCACACCTATAATCCTAGCACTCTGGAGGCTGAGACAGGAGGATTGCTGTGAGTTGAAGGCCAACCTGGGCCACATAGTAAGTTCGAGGTCAACCTAGGCCACATAATGAGTTCAAGGCCAGTTTGAACTACATAGTAAGACCCTGTCTCAAAAAAGGGGGCGAGAGGAGACACTGGAATCATTTCTCCCTACTTTAATACTCAAGAACTTCATTTTTAGTGCCTCAAGGTATAATCCATTATATGAATACATTATAATTAAATCAATCTCCATTTTGGGACATTTTAATTGCTCTATTATATATATATATATATATTTTTTTTTTTTTTTGGGTGGGTACCAGGGGTCGAACTCAGGACCTCGTGCGCCAGCAGGCACGCCCGTGCCGCTGAGCAATATCACCTGCCCTTTTTTCTTATGTGGGTACCGGGAGTTGAACTCAGGACCTTGCGCTTGCCAGCAGGTGCTTGTGCCGCTGAGCAATATCACTGGCCCCTTTTTTTCCTTTATGTGGGTGCCGGGAGTTGAACTCAGGACCTCGCACTTTCCAGGCAGGTGCTTACACCGCTGAGCCATCTCACCGGCCCCCTATATATTTTATGATATATATATTTTATCAAAGAATTCTGCTCTAAAATGAAAATATTTTAGTTTCATTTTGCAAAAGAAAAATGAAACACCAAAACATTAACATTTCAAAGAACATTCTAAAGCAAACAGTCTGACACTACAGAGCACTTTTTTGTGTTTTACTTTGTACTTTCTGGTAACTAAATTTCTTTATATCTGGCAGCTCTGTACAAATGGGAAATTGCAGATACCTGAGATCCCACAGCTAGTAAATACACAGTTTTAATTACGATTTTATATTTCTGCTCTCTAGAAATCATGCTTTACATATTTGGTTCACCCAGTACTTTAGTTTCTTTAAATTACATTAAATTATTTCTGAAAAAGAAGAAAATAAAAGCAAGCCAAGAATGTGTCAGAGTGTTTCCCTCTGAATTTGGTCATTAGATGGAATCCAATCACTGAGCACCCTGCTCAGAATCACACAGAACTGAGCTGACAATGGGGCAGTCATGGGATGAGGCCTGACCTTCAGAATAATTGCAGGCCTGGGACAGAGCTTGGCAGTGAGACAACATTGCAAGCCGGGACACGGTAACTCCCATTACACTCCCTTCTTTGCTGGTTTTATACTAGAAAAATAAAACAAAATATAAGAAACATGACGAAATGGGTTAATTTAAATGACAAAATTAGAATCCAAAAATAAGACTGAGACAAACCATCATGAGCTGAATTGAACATTTTTAATATAAATACTTATTAAGGCTATGCACTTGGATTCCAAACTCTCATAACAAAGATAGAAATAGAGGATGACAAAGCTGAAAAAGAGTATGTGAGAAAAAGACTTAAAAGTTTAACTAGTCATCAGTGTGAAATGGCTGCTAAAAAAGCTAAAACAAGGCTTAGGCTCCATTAATAGCACAACACCAAATACATTCATCCCTCAGAATCTATGTGGGGTCGGTTCTAGGACCCCCCTCAGACATGGATGCTCAGCTTCTTATGTAAAATGGGGTAGTATTTGAATATAACCTATGAACAACTTCCTACAGACTTCAAATCTCTATGTTCCTTGTAACACATAATACAAAGTAAATGTTAAGTAAACAGTTGTTTTGTTGTGGGAATAATGACAGGAAAGACATCTGTATATGGTCAGTACGGGTGCAGTTTTTTTCTGAATATTTCTGAGGTTGAACCCTCACGTAGAACCCACAGATACAGAGTGAGATATGTCCTATGACATCAAGCACAGCACTGCAGAGTCGAAGGTGTGTAAGAGGTGGTCCCTGTCCTTAGAAGCACCCAGTTTCATAGGTGGAGACCTAGAAATGAATGGCCCATTCACTCCTTTGCTTTTATCCTTACTGCTCCATTCCTGTTGCTTTTTACGAAGGTCATCAGCTTCTTTTCTCTTTAGTCCACCCCAAGGGGATCCACCGTTCCTAGAGGCAATGCTAATCCAGGTCCATGCACAGATGCAGCAAGCTCCTATTCCATCTCCCAGCTCCAAAACTCCATTTACTATGCTGTCCTTGAAAGAAGGCATATCTGACATTAAACTGGTAAGAACAGATACTGCCCTTGATCTTAGCCAAAAGGCCGAGAAGAGATGGTCAAAACTTTGATTGTTAGGGCTGGTGAGATGGCTCAGCGGCGTAAGCGCCTGCCTTGCAAGCGCGAGGGCCCGAGTTCGACTCCCGGAACCCACATACGAAAAAGGGGCCGGTGATATCGCTCAGTGGCACGGGTGCCTGTTGGCGCGCGAGGTCCTGAGGTCGTCCCCCTGGTACCCACAAAAAAAAAAAAAAAAAAAAAAAAAAAACTTTGATTGTTAACGCTAAAAGACATTTTGCATACTTGATCTAATCACACTCTTCTAAAATATTTCACTATTCTTTTTTATTATTAAGTTTATTGGTACAATTTAGATACACATAATGATCATATTCATCACAGAGAATTTGTACTTCTATGTATCTTGATTTTTCTTTTTTTTTGAGACAGGGTCTTGCTGTGCAGTTCAGGCTGGCCTTGAATTCACTGTGTACCCCTGGCTGGCCTCGCTCGCAGTGATCCTCCTGCCTCAGCCTCCCAAGTGCTGGAATTATGGCATGTGCCACCACACCCAGCTCTCACTACTCTTTCTTGACACTTTCTCCTTCCTTGGCTTTTCTGGTATTTCTTCTCTTTCTCCATGTTCTCTATCAGCAATCAATTCTATAGTGGAGCTCCCTGAGAATTCTGTTCTCCCTCCTGTTCCTTTCATCCATCAGTATTGCATTAGCTACAATTTCCAGGTCTCTCTCTCCCACCCAGGCCTCTCCTTCAGAGATCCAGATTCACAGAGTCAAGTGCTCCCGAGTACCTCTAGTGCTGTGAAACTCAACATACCCCTCCTCCCCCTCCACCACTCCTCCTCTACCTACGCAAATTCTATGTTTTCTTAGTGAAGGATGCCACCATCGACCCAGGTGTCCAAGTAAAAACCTGAGTCTTTCTTACCTTCTTCCTCCCCACTGTCATTCAACTAAGTCCTGCCTGTTCTTCCTTCCTAATTATCAATTTGTGCTTCCCTCTATTCCCACTACTTGGAGCTTGAGCTCATTTGGATAACTGTAAAAAGAAGACAGATCTTTTTTATAACAGATTCATTTTCATTACTCTCCTGCTGACAACTCAATAGCTCCCTTCACCCACGGTCTATTTTAAACTCACTAGGAGAGTTCTGTGGATAACAGGAGGTCCTAAAATAAGAATTCCCATTAATTCAGAATAGCAGGAGCCTAAAGATATAGAGCACAGCAGGTTCTACATGAGGCCAGAGAGCTGTGCAAGGCTCCCCACCTTTTAGGAAGAAAGGAACGATCAAGGGGGCCGAGGAACTGAGAGACAGCAGCCCGGGAGCCGGCGGCCAGAATTTTAGAGAAGGGAATGAAGAACTGCGTCAGCACCGACAGATGACAGAGATGGAGAGGTGATCACTAAATTTGGTATTTTAATTGCTTGTCTATTTGACTTTAAAAAAAAAAAAACTCCAATCTCCTCTATCCCTAAGAACAATCTTTGCACACAATATTTCTCCATTGCCTTTCAAAGTTACCGCCCACTTTCTTTCATAGCCAAAGCTGTCTATACTTGTCATCACCACAGCACTCAAGGGGGTGATTTTTCCCCTGATCTTTTAAAAAATTATTGATTTTATTAATTTAGCAATCAGCTGGTGAGCATATATTTCACACAGGATGCAGAAGAATGGAGGGTACAGCTTCAGAGTCAGAGAACCTGAGTTTGTGCGACCTTCGGTTATTTCAATTTTGTAAATCTGAGTCTCCTCCTCATCTATAAAACAGGTTTCATAAAAATCCAAGCCTCACGGGGTATACTTGGCAGGACTAAATGAGATAATGCATCTAAAGTACTTAGCCTGATGCCTGGTGTGCAGTAAGACTTGATCCTGCAATTACGTCATTCAGCCAATTGAGTTCCTACACTAACGTTCAATACCAAAAACTCTAGCTGTTTCTTCTTGTTCTTATTTTCCATCTGCTGAACTTGTCTTCAAAGCTATTTTCCCTCATTTCTCCATTCCCTTGTTCCCAACTCCCCTATAAAAGAAGCAGAGAAATTTCTTAGCCAGTAAATCATTTAAGTCTTTATACTTCTTGAAAGTCTTCTGTAACTTTCTTTTTTTTTTTGTGGGTACCGGGGGTTGAACTCAGGACCTCGCGCGCCAGCAGGCGCCCGTGCCGCTGAGCAATATCATCGGCCCTTTTTTCATATGTGGGTTCTGGGAGTCGAACTCAGGACCTCATGCTTGCCAGGCAGGCGCTTATGCCGCTGAGCCATCTCACCGGTCCTTCTGTAACTTTCTTATATGGAAAATCAACTTTTGGTACCTTTCTTGAGTATTTATGATCAAAATAATTAGAACAGAAAATCTACAGGCATTTTCTAAGTCGTAACATGGAAATCTCACAAAGCAAGAAGATCATCTAATGTTAAAACTGTGACCAAGGCCAAAGGAAAGCCAGAAAGCATGTTCCCAGCCTCAGGACTTACCTCAATGTATGCTGGCTCTGTACCAGCAGGTGATACGTGGGGCTGCCAGTCCTTAGGTGGCTTGGAAAGGTACTTGGAATCTGTTACAACCCACTTGAGCCGGGGCCAACCTAAATCAAACCAAAAGTAAAACTGAATTGCCACAGTCATCAAGGAAGGAGTTCACAAGGATTGGTCATGTTATATATTAAGAAACCAAATTAACAAAACTTTATAATAAAATATTTTTGTGTGTCTTTAATGATAAATCATCAACTATACCTTCTTTCAAAAGTATAATAGTTCCACATGCTAATGCCAGGCCTTGACATTACCTCAACAACTAGGAGGTCCATCTGGCAGTGGAAGTCCACTGAGCTTAGGTCTATCCTCTCTGTCTGTACATATAGCATGTAGCTTTAATGTACAAAGTGGTAGCTTTTTCCATCCATCAGCATAAAGGTTAAGGGTGAGCTGTGGAATCAGACAGATTTGGGTTCAAATTGCTGCTCTGCCATTTATAAGCTGTGACTCTGGGCAAGTTACTTAACCTCTCTGTTTCTCAGTTTCCTCACCTGTGAAATGGGGATAATGGCACCTACTTCACCAGATTGTGACAATATATAAAGTACTTAGCTGTAACTAAATTAAAATGCTAATTAAGGGACTAAATTTTAACTTTTAATTGATAATCTCTGTATAAATATTAATCACCTTTAAACTGTACAATTTCTCCATTCTGGGTTTTTGGCAGTCCCTTCAGACAAACTTCACTGGTAAGAGCTAAGGCAATACCACAGCTTCCTAGTAAGAAGCCAATCTGTTGACCCCCAGCATCCTGTGGAGAAAAGATGATGAGCACGGCAGGGGAGAGAATGTGAGCACACCCAGACCACAAATTCAGCACTTCCTAATGATCTGGCATTTGTGCGACAACGTTCATGGAGCCCCACCAATAGCTGGCAAAAGTCAAAATCCAGTGACAATACGTTCTTCCAAATAATTTCTATAATACAATGACTTCCTAAGTATAAACCACATTATTTTATTAACCTATCAGTGCTAATTTTGAATCCTACTAGCAGATGTGACCATTTTATCCAAGGGTTAGCAATGATTCTCTTTAAGACTAGTTTTAGGCAAATGCAATAAATGCTGACATTTCCCTTAACCCTACCCCCACATCCAAGAGAAACCAATTCAGATCGGAACAAAATAATAATGAAAACAGATGCCACACGTTCAAATTTACAATGAAAGTCATGGACAGAAATACCAAATCCATTTATTCCTTTTATTATTCAATTTTAAAGAAGGTATCGGAGGTAGATTTAAGCCTTAAAGTAACGGCAGCAAAAGACAACAAAAGATACATCTAAAGTATTTCCATTAAAATGGCATCCTACAAGTAACCTTCTGAAACCACACAAATACTTCCTTAAATATTTAAGAACCCTATGATTTCCTGACAAACTGAAGAATACCATATCCTATCAGGAATGTTACCAATGTGTTTTTTCTTCTCGAAAAGTAATTTTTTTCTTATAAACCCACTGTCTCCACCATATTCATGACTAACATCAACTCTCAGTAATAAACTGCCTGAGAAAATTAGTATAAATAGTTCATGGAGAAATAATTCAGTCAAATATGGATTTGTTACATACCCTTCATTCAATAGGGCTCACATGTTGTTAAAATAGAATCCTGTAATTGCAGGGTAGGAACACACCATCCCTGAATCACCCTCCCACTTAATGGAAAACCTAGGTCATATAACACGGTTAAAGGAAATTCCTTGATAAAGGCCTCTGAAACAAGAGTGGCACTCTTTACGAATAGAAATTATTGACAAGTATGATTTTTTAAAATGATATACAGTATATTAGATACAAAAAATATATTAAGATACAGAACATTCTATCTTAGCTAGAAATGTTATTTGTACAACACTTATAAATATTAAATAATTTTTTTATAAATTTTGTGATTTTAAAAAGTGAAGCTGAGTATTTCAAAAAACAGTGAGATTGGTTTTAAAGTCATGGTGGGGTCAAATCAATCCAACAAGAATCAAAAGCCTGTCATGTCACACTGGGCTTCAATTTAGCAATGTTGACAGACATGGTAGTGCATGCCTATAATCCCAGCATTCAGGAGGCTGAGGCAGGAGGACTGCTGCAAGTTCAAGGCCAGCATGGGCTACATAGTGAGCTCAAGGCCAGCCTGAACTACACAGGGAGACTCTGTCTCAAAAAACAAAACAAAACAAAACAACCCCCCCAACCCCATTCAGCAATGTTACCTTTCTGGTAAGTGGTACCTCTATAGGCACTGGAATCACTTCTGCGAGGAGACATCCATAAAAAGCTACCATAAACATGACTGGGTCATTGTTAGGGTAAACCAGGGCTACCTAAAATTCATAAAGACATTCAATAATAGAGGACTATGAACTCTTTCAATGCCACTCTTACCAAAAGCACAATAAATCAAACTATTTAATAGGAATTTGTTCTAATGAAAATTAAGTTACTGATTTGATAATTCAGTAATTCAGTTACTGAAAATTGAAAATATCTCCATCATTTCCATGATCATAGATTTTGAGAAATAAAAATGTAATTAATTACCATTATCCTAAGAATTCTTCATTTAATTCTACTGGAGATTAAGCAGTAAATAACCTGCCTTAAATGGTACTTAAGAAACCTAGAGCAATTTACTTTAGTGCACTGCTAAAGCAACAAAATAAATATAATGGATTTCTCTAGATAGAACAGCATATTGAAGAATAAGCTTTACATTTCAGAGGCAGCCTATAAGTGTTGACTGGTTCAATTACCACCTCAGGGCCAACATAAGGCCTCTTGCTCTTTAATTCACTGCATTAATCCCTAACTACTCAACAAAGCAATTGTTTTAGCATGAAAGCATTTTGTAAGAAATGCAAATAATACGGAGAGAAACCATTATGGATATAAAGTTAATTCATTAACAAAAGATAAACAATGAAGCCAGGTGTGGTGGCATGCACCTGTAATTCCAGCACTCTGGGAGGTTGAGGCAAAAGGATCACAAGTTCAGGCCCAGCCTGGACAACTTGTGAAATCCTATCTCAAAGTATGAAATGCAGCCAGGCATGGTGGTTGGTGCACACCTATAATCCTAGCATTCCAGAGGCTGAGGCAAGAGGATTGCAGTGAGTTCCAGCCAGCCTGGGCCGCACAGTCACTTCAAGGCCAGCCTAAACTACATAGTGAGAACCTGTCTCATAAAACCAAATGAATGAATGAATGAATGAATGAATATGTTTGTTTGTTTATTTACCTATTTATAAAGGACCAGGGATATACTGTGGTGTAAAAGCCCTGGATTCAATGTTTGATCCCTGGTACCATTAAAAAAAAAATTGCCAGCCATGGTGGCATATGCCAGTAATACCAGCACTCAGGAGGCTGAGGCAGAAGGATCACTGAGTTGGAGGCCAACCTGAGCTACACAGTGAATTCAAGGCCAGCCTGCACTGCATAGCGAGACCCTGTTTGCAAACAAACAAACAAGACAGTGGAGTGTAGAACCTCTACACTATGTTCAAACTTGTGATCTCACCTGGTCCACATCACTAGGATAACTGACTTTTCAAAATTTACTCAAGGAATGCAAAAACACAGAAGCCATTATCACCATGGAATTTGTTACCTGGCTTGAATATTCACAGATTAGTATTTAGCACTTACGCCTATTACTGGGTTCTTGTTTTCCCTTCTTCTTTTTTCAATTTCTCTCTCTCTCTCTTTTTTTTTTTTTTTTAACTCTCTTTTCGGTTTTTTGAGACAGGGTCTTGCTATGCCGTTTGGACTGGCCTTGAATTCACAGCGATCCTCCTGCCTTAGCCTCCCAAGTGCTGGATTACAGGCATGTGCCACCACACTGGACTTCAGATTCTCTTAACTTACTCCTAAGGTAAGTTCAGTCTGAAACTTTCCTAGAGCTACAACATCCTCATTCCATAAGTTTTCAGACAATTTCCTTTCTACGCACAATGTCCATATTGACACTAGGGTAGATACATCACCTTCTTAGAAGGGTTGAATGAGGCACAGGATAAGTGTCACATCTATAACTAAAAGCCATACTGCCAAAATCTAAAAGGTATTTTACCAGGGGAGTTTACTTGATTCCGTAATCATGAAGCTACTAAAAAGTCTGTTACATAGTTGGTATTTCATTCCACAAATTCCAAATGAAAAGTAATGCTTGACAATAGGAAGCAATCATATTTAGAAAGTCATAAATAGGAAAAGACCTTCAAAAAAATTTTTTTAATTTAACTTAATGTCACTTTTTTTTTTTTTTAACAGTAGTAAAGTTTTATTAAAAGCAGGAGAAGAAACAGGCTCCGGCAGAGTGAGTTTGGGCCAAGTAAAAGTAGGAAAATGAGCACACCCTGCAGCGAGGGAAGGCCACCAGCCAAGGGCGAACACAGTGGCCTGTCACTTTTAATTAAAAAAAAAATCAATTAATTTTTCTGAGAAGTAACATAAATCTCTTTTCCTTTCTATATAAAACAAGAGAAAGTTGTTTAAAAAGTTTTATGAGGCATTTTTGTAAAGAAATCAGTGTTAATTTTTACTGCTATTTTTATTGTCTAAATATTGAAGTATTTATTACCAGAAAGATATAGATTTTTCTCTTACTATTCCTCAAGAGTTTACAAATGAATAGCTTCAGAAAAGGGAATGTGAACTGCCTTCAGACTGACTAGAAAAACTATCACCTAATATTGGGCTAACATGAGTTGGAACTAAGCAATTTTAATTTTCTTACTTTTCTGTGGTACTGGAAATTGAACTGAAGGGCAGTCTGCCACTGAGCTACATCCCTAGCCATTTTAGTTTTTCTTTAATTTTGAGACAAGGTCTCACTTAAGTTGCCCAGGCTGGACTTGAACTCACCATCCTCCTGCCTCAGCCTCCCAAGCACCTGGGATTATACGTGTGCGCCACTGCACCCAGACACCATTTTTTTTTCCTGACACCATTTTATTTTATAAGAGTTATACAAAATTTCCTGTTGTACATTAAAGCCCCAGAATGTACACATTAGAAAACAATAAATGCCACCTTTCTAAAACTAAAACACAGCTGGGTAGGGTGGTGTATATCTATAATCCCAGGCCTTGGGAGGCTGAGATAGGATTGAAGCAAGTTTGAGACCAGCCTAGGCTACATAATAAGTCCAAGGACAGCCTGAACTATATAGCAAGACCCTGTCTCAAAAAACCAAAAACATTAAAAAATTTAAATAAAATAAAACCAAAAATACCAATTACCCTGTCTCCAGGTTTTAACACAGGTTCATTTTTGGTCCCCAGTTTATTAAGCAGTGTGTAGGCCAACTTTAAACTTCTGCTCCACAACTTTCCTGGAAAAAGAAAACAAAAAAAGTCATAGAAAAAATACAGGCTGATTTCAGAAACACAGCATCAGTCTACCAACAAGTTGAACAAGACAATGGCTACTTCCAGATGACACCTTGATGTGTACCACCCCTCCCCTGACAGACTCAGCCCTTTTCCCAAAAAAGCTGTATACTCATCCCAGTTTGTAAAGGCCAGTCCTGCCTTGAAACAAAAATAAATTACCCTGGTTTATATAATATTTCAATTTTTTCTGATTTCCTATGAATATCCTTAGAAATAATTTGATGTTAGTTGATCATATTTAAAGAAAGGAAAATAATTTTTCCCTCCACAGGACTGAAAAACAGAGGTCTAGCTCTGTCCTAAGCATTTCCTAAAGAACTCAATAGATTCTATCAGACACTTCGGGTAACTGAAAAGCAAAAAACATGTCTCAAAATGATTCAACATTCCATACCACTATAATTCACTAAAAATGGACAATGAAATTGAAATGGACTGTTTGAGACATGTGGATATATTCACAGATGTTAAACATGCAAGATCTGGCTAGCTGAATGATTTAAGGATTATACAGATGAAATTAATACTCAACATCTGAGATGAATGCTAAACTCTTTTGGCCAAAAGAAAAAAGAAAAATCAATCCTTTTCTTTCCTTCTTATCTCCACCCCAGCTACTCTTAGAATAGGAAAAAGAAATCATGCTATTTTATTTTTTTTATTTATTTATTTTTTTGTGTGGGTACCAGGGGGTTGACCTCAGGACCTCGCGCGCCAGCAGGCGCCCGTGCCGCTGAGCGATATCACCGACCCCTTTTTCGTATGTGGGATCCGGGAGTCGAACTCGGGCCCTCGCGCTTGCCGGGCAGGTGCTTAAGCCGCTGAGCCATCTCACCGGTCCCTCATGCTATTTTAAATAGCTGCTACTTTTACATACAAATTACTTAACAGGGGCATTTAAGGCTTAACCTAGGTCAATCTGCATAATTTTTAAAATAAAAATTTATTTTCCTCAAAAACTATTTACAGACTAGTGCTACAGAAAACAAACAGGAAAGAGTAAAAGGAATCTACTTGAATAAACTAGTAGTATAAGATCTCACGCTGGGCATGGTGGCACACATCTATAATCCCAGCACTTGGAAGGCTGAGGCAGGAGGATTGCCATGAGTTCAAGGCCAGTCTGGGCTACATAGTGAGTTCAAAGCCAGACTGAATTACACAGTGAGAACCTGTCTCAAAAAACAAACAACAAACAAGCATCTCATAAACCAGGAGTGACTCCATTTTTCTTGAAGAGATTTCAAAAAGAAAACAACCTTCAGGGCTGGGAATGTAGCTTAGTTATAGTGTTTGTCTAGCATGCACCAGGCCCTGGGTTTGATCCAGTTCCTCCAAAACTGAACTGAACTGAACTAAACTAAAATAAAATAAAATATCAGATGCAAACTTAAATGGAAAAGTACTGATTCTTTGTTCATTAGTGAATTTGTGCCTACCATGAGCAAAGTGCAGGACAAAGTTAAAAAAAAAAGTACTCAAGTTTCAATTTTTAGATAAAACAACTTGATTTTCTACATACATCATTAATACTAACTAAACTTTTTTTAAAAATTCTCTTCCAACAGCATAGCATCAATAGCTCTACAGTCTCTTTCTTTTTGCAGTCTTTAAATACTAGTGGCTTGCCAATGTCACATTAGCAAGTAAAAATATTTGACAAAAGCTTTACTTAGAACTTAGGATCCTATTAAATAATTGGAAAGATCCTTTGAAACATAACGACCACCAACTGCTAAATATCAAGACAAAAATACTACCCACAACACTCTGAGGAACTGTTAGCCAACAGAAGAATTTGGACTGTGGCACACTCACCATATGTGAGTGTGTAAACAGGCTTCCCTGTCACATCCAGTGCAGTCAGACAGGGGCACTTGGCTTGAGTGGAGCCCCAGCGCTGCAGGGCAGATTCTAGAGCAGGTGGCCAGTTACAGATGACGCCCAGGGGCTCTCCCTTCACTGGTGTCATCTGTCGCCCTTCAGGCTTGGGCTGGTTGGGGTCTGGCTGAGGTACTATACCAAAAAGAAAAGAGATGAAATAAGACCAAGTACCAACGAACAATCCTAAATGCAAAAACATCTTCCTTTTCTCTTTGTATTGATCTGATGCAAACTTACTTTAAGAAAAGAAAGTGCATGGTTACAAACAGTAATCTATAAACTGGGCCTTAATTCAATTTTCCGCTTAACGGTGAAATCATATTCAACATGTTTTATGCAATAAACAAATCCTGACCCTGCACACAGAAAAACACAAAGTATAAATTTCTTGTCAGCCATTTCACAATCATTAGTAACCCTTTTTCTGATGCTTTACACTTTATGTCTAGTGTTACAGAGCCAGGCTCCACAGCACCAGATTATGTTTAATGAAAAGCATTAAACTGTAGTCAGAAAAACCATTTTACATTCAGTTATTACTAGTACAACCCTAAGCAAATTCATTTGCCTGAACTTTGCTTTCATCCGTAAAATGGGGACAATAACAGTTATACTACAGGGTCATTATTAGACTCAAGCAGGTAATGAGCAACACCAAACACCGAACATTCCGTGTTTCCACATTTGCATGTATTTCACACAATGCTGTCTTCGCCTCCTGGCAAACTCTTACTCGTCCCCTGCATTGGCTCCAAAAGCACACTCCCTGGGAACCATCCCCAACCGCTCCTCAAGGAGACTGTCCCTTCCTGAGGGCTCCCACACTGTGCAGCAGCCCACCCTTGTTAAAGCACTAAGGATCAGCGGCTTCCATTGTGCGCCAGCCCCCAGAGACTGAGGGCTTTACGAGAGAAGGAATGGCTCCTCTTCCCCTTACCACCTCCAGTGCCTAAAGCAGAGGTTGCTCAACAGTGCTAAGTTGATTTGGACTGAATTTAAAAAAAAAAACCACAAATAAAAGCTAGATTGTTAACATGGTCATTCCAAGACGGAGGTCTGGAGGTAAATAATGTTTCATATTCTTTGATACAGATAAAACTAAAGTTCTCTTAATTTTTCTACAATGACCATTATTCAAATAATTTTTTAAATCCTACATTTTCATAATTGGAGCTGGGTGTGGTGGCACATGGGTGTAATTCTAACACTGTAGGAGGCTGAGGCAGGAGGATCATATGTTTTGAGCCAGTCTGGCCAACCTAGGGACTCAGTGAGATCCTGTCTAAAAATAAAAAACAAATTTCAAAAGAGCTGAGGATGTTCACTCCCTGAGTTCAACCTCTAGTATGGGGATGGGGTTGGGAGGTGCTACTATTTGACTCAGGACATGAAAATGAACTACAGAGAGAGCAAGGGTTGGTTCTGTCAACAAAAATTCCCCTTTTTCTTGACAAAAGCTTTTATTAAGTAGAATTATTACCTAGCTTCAGTAATTATCAAATGGCTGCCTCATTTTATCTATACTGATACCCCATGTCCCTCCCATTTTTCCCTATTAATCTTAGAAATCATGACTTCACTTGTAAATAAATTTTAAATTATTAAATAAAGCTCTAATGATTACTTCTTCTCAAAAGACTTCTCAAAAGATGGAACTGATTTCTTCCCCTTTCCCAATTGCCTGTATCTGCTGAAAAACTTATTGGCCACCCTGTTTCTATATGTATATATTTTAGTATCTATTTAGTATATATTTGGTATAAATCACAAACATGAAAGAAATGAAGTCCTAATAAATCTCTATACCTTTTTCACCATCTACCACACTGTCTTGTAGAAGGCAAACATATGTGTGACTGGCTGATTTAACGAAAGGACTGTGTTATATGAAAAAAAGACTGGGCAAACGTTTCGGGTTGAACTTGATATCCACGTCCTAAAGAAATGCTAAGTATAAACAACTTAAAATTAGACACTTGTGATAGGCCTAAATTCAAGAGCATATTAACAAAGACAGTTTTGTGCTTGATAGCTGCCTCACCTCCTTACCCCTCTTTTCCTTCCCTCCCTCCTTACATCTGAGATCTAAAATATCAATGACTCTAGGGGGAAAAGAGCAGAGAACTGCGAACTCTCTGAACCAAGAATCTTGTTCATCCTTTAACCTATGTACCTAACGTGTGGTAACTGCTTAAGAAATATTTGCTTAATGAATACATGTTTTTGGTGTTTTTACTACTACCTTCCACAATTTCTTCAGAGTCATCAACAAAAAATTCTTTTAATGGAGGCCTTTTGGGTCGTTTCAGAGTGTTGAGAAGCTGCTGGATTTTTGTGGATACTCTGCTACTGACAGGAACACCTATAAGGGAAAACAATGGTAACAATTAAAATTAATGACTTGAAGGAATTTTAGTGTCTCAACTTCCTCCTGAGCTTTTATTTCAAATGCCCTTTGTGTGGGCTTTGACCAGTCTCCCGCTCTATTTCAGTCAGGTCAAATGGGTATAAATATGTAAATGACAAGTTTTATGACAACAGAGGACAAATAAAGTCTTATTATTAATACTTGGCTTAAGGATCTCACCTAAGATCCCTTATCTGCTATAGCACTCTTTTCTTTTGCCACACTTGGATTTCAGTTCAAAGCATCTCTTGGAAGCACTAAGTGTGACAAGCATGGAGAGGGGCGTTCCGGACAACCTACCACATGCGGGCTAACGTGATGTGGTTCTGCAGGGTTGAGTTAGTCAGCCAGGAGCTACTACTGTTTACAATTTGTTTTTTCCAGTTTAATTTATACTCCCTACTTAGCTACCAGAGAGAATTCCCTACCGTCAGCTGTATCCATAAGGCTGGACCTGTTGGCTCCTTTGTGCATGCCTTTAACTATTCCAGAGGGGGGCAGGTCGATATTTGCTGGGCGTACTGAGGACGATGAGGAGGAAGAGGTAGTTGTAGTGACATCAGGGGGAGCAGAGAAATTCTCTAAGAGGGGAGAGAACAAAACTTAGAATTATATAACATTATCAGCAAAAACAAGAAACCTCTAACCCTTTGTGTTTGTTTCTTTAAAAACTACATAAGTAGGTCATTCCTTAGCTGCTGTCAAATAAGCTTTAAATCAAATTTTACCAACAAGTTATAATGAGAAAACAAGAGGTTAAGCTAGGATATATGGAGCTCCTAAAATTATTATTTTCAAGATTTGGGGAGCTTTAGATCAAATCACAGAGTCAATGTTTCTCAAAAACACTATTTTCTAGGAAGCATGGTGGCACATGCCTATAATCCCAGTACTCAGGAGGCTGAGGCAGGCGAATTACTGTGAGTTTGAGGCCAGCCTTGGCTACATAGTGATTTCTTTTCTTTTTTTTTTTTTTTTTTTTTTTTTTTTTTTGTGGGTCCCGGGGGTCAACCTCAGGGCCTCGCACGCCAGCAGGCGCCCGTGCCGCTGAGCGATATCACCGGCCCTTTTTTCGTATGTGGGATCCAGGAGTCGAACTCGGGCCCTCGCGCTTGCCAGGCAGGCGCTTGCGCCGCTGAGCCATCTCACCGGCCCTTTTTTTTTTTTTTTTTTTTTTTTTTGTGGGTACCGGGGGTCGACCTCAGGACCTCGTGTGCCAGCAGGCGCCCGTGCTGCTGAACAATATCACCGGCCCTTTTTATTTTTCGTATGTGGGTACCGGGAGTCGAACTCAGGACCTCGCGCTTGCCAGGCAGGCGCTTATACCGCTGAGCTATCTCACCGGCCCCTACATAGTAATTTCAAGGGCAGCCTGAACTGCATAGTGAGATCCTGTCACTATGCTATATCACCAAAAATGAAGGGCCGGTGATATAGCTCAGCGGCATAAGTGCCTGCCTGGCAAGCGCAAGGTCCTGAGTTCGACTCCCAGTACCTGCATATAAAAACAAAACAAAACAAAATGAAGACAAAACATTTTCTATACAGGAAGGCAAGTAGAAATCAATGTCACAAAGATAATCAAAATAAAAAAAGTTGCATCTGAAATCAATGAAAGTTGACTTCAAAATGAAACTAAAGTAAGATCTTTTTTTTTTTTTTTTTTTTTTGTGGGTACCGGGGGGACGACCTCAGGACCTCGCGCGCCAACAGGCACCCGTGCCGCTGAGCGATATCACCGGCCCCTTTTTCGTATGTGGGTTCCGGGAGTCGAACTCGGGCCTTCGCGCTTGCAAGGCAGGCGCTTACGCCGCTGAGCCATCTCACCGGCCCTAAAGTAAGATCTTAATTGGCTATTAATATAGTAGTCTCCTGAACATTTCTTCATGATTACAGTTTATTTGAATGCCCCCACCCCGGTCAAAGACTACAACAGTATCTTGAGGATGGGTCAGATCGCTCAGATTTCCAGGTAAAGGACTGACAATTGCTTTTCTTGATTTAAGTAAAAAAGACTCAATACAGAGAAAATTAGTGATGTAAGTTACAATAGATAAACTCAAGGATGTGTAACAAAAAACTCAGATAAAGAGGCAGGACTGTGAATTTGAGGCAAGCCTGGGCTATATAGGAGTCCTTATCTCAAAAAAACACAAAACAAAACATCAGGAGAAATAAGAAAAAGAGAATTAGAGGAAATAAAACATATGACATAAAAATAATGAAAAGTCATTAAAACTATCTAAAAAGCATAATATAAATCAATATCTAAAATCAATTTGGACCAGGCATGGTGGTACATGCCTGTAATCCCAGCACTCAGGAGGCTGAGGCAGAAGGATCACTGCAAGTTCAAGGCCAGCCTGGGCTAAAAAGTGAGTTCAAGGCCAGCCTGAACTGCATAGAGAGACCCTGTCTCAAAAAGACAAAAAAATCAAATCAAATCAAATCAATTTGGGGGCCAGGTGTGGTGGCACACACCTGAAATAACAGTATTCAGGAGGCTGAGGTAGTAGGATCGCTGCAAATTCAAGGCCAGCCTAGGCTATAAAGCTACACAGTGAATTCAAGGCCAGCCTAAAGTACACAGTGAGACCCTATCCCAAAAAACTTAAAAAAAAAATTTTTTTTTAATTTTAATTTTTAAATTTTGCGTGTCTAGTGCAGGAGACACAAGCCCAGACTAGAACACGCAAAGAAAATTTTAGAAAATTTTTTAAATTTTAAATTTTTTTAAATTTTTTAAAATGATGTTTTTAAATCAATTTGGGGTATGGTTTCTATGCCTGCCAGGTCTGTAATTACTGGTTTAATTTTTTTTTTTTAAAGTTTGATATGTACTACCGCAGGTAAATAGGTAGATAGATAGATTGATTTTTTTTTTATTTGATTTTTTGAGACAGGGCCTCACTATGTAATTTAAACTCACTATGTAGCCCAGGCTGGCCTCAAACTCATGGCAATCCTTCTGCCTTGGCCTCCTGAGTGCTGGGATTATAGGCGTGTGGTCATTATGCCTGGTGAGCACAAGCATATAGTAGTATAACTTTCTGTAGGATAATCTGATAACAAAAGCTTTAAAAATGCACATCTTTAGGGCCAGGGATATAGCTCAGCGGCACAGCGCCTGCCTGGCAAGTGCGAGGTTGTAAATTCAATTCCCGGTACCAAAAAAAAAAAAAAAAGCACATTTTTGACCAGGTGTGGTAGCATATCCCTGCAATCCCAGCTACTTGGAAAGCTGAGGTAAAAGTTTAAGGCCAGTCTGGGCAACAATAAAACAAAACAACACAAAAACAAAAACAAAACAGGCAGGGGATGTAGCTTAGCACTCCCTGAGTTCAATTCCCAGTACAAAAAAAAAAAAAAAAAAAAAAGATAAAAAGATAAAAAAGAAAAAAAAGAAAAAAATTTTAATCTAGCAAGTCAATTTACAGCTCACAGTAATACATCCCAACAAAATAAGCAGATAAATGCAAAAAGCTGTATGTTCAAGCATGTTTAGTCCAGCATCTGCGTAATAGCAAAAAGCTGGATACTTCTGTTGTTGCTCCTGTTTTTTGTTTTTTTGAGACAGGGTCTCGCTATGTAGTTCAGGCTGACCTTAAACTCACTCTGTAGCTGAGGCTGGCCTCAAACTCATTGTGATACTCCTGCCTCAGCCTCCCAAGTACTGGTATTACAGGTGTGTACCACTACGTTTGACTTGGATACACCTTCGATATCTAAAATAGGGAATGGCTAAATAAATCAGAGTACAGTCATACAATGGTATATTTAAAAAAAGGTATATGATAAAATTATATATAGAATACTTGTAAAAAGTCTTATCCTCATACCCAATTAATGTTATTTGCATTTTTGTTAACAAGATGATTTTATCTGATCTCTTTACTTTTCTGTTGCTTTCATAACTTTGTGAAAGTTACTGGTTTAAATTACTCAAATGAACCATCTTATCCAACATTATTACCTTCTGGATGTTTGCTCTAGAGAAGTAATCCATGTTCCCGATAAGGAAAATTCAAAAACACAATAAAAGAAAAATAATCTACAATCCTACTTCCTATGAATAACATGTTACTTTTACCACTTTGGTGTGTATTCTAGATTTTATTTACATATGAATATGTATGGCTTTGGTATTGAGTTTAAAAAATGAAATTGTCTTGAACATAATTTTCATTAACATCTTTTCTTAGCATTACATCACAAATATCTTTTTTCATCATCATAAGTAAAACTGCTGTCTTTTAAGACAGATGCAAACAACATCCGTCAACCGTGGCCATTGCTTAAAGAAGAGTAGTAGTGAGCATGTGGATTTGTACGTAGCTGCTCTCGCGGCTCAACGAACTACAGAGCAGTGTTACGAGCAAAGGGCAAATAAATCATTCACAGCTGGAACGTGGTTTCTACTGTGGGTAATCATAGTAGCTATTTTACTTAAAAATGATAACCCTAAATTGAAACATTTCTACTTCTTCTCTTCAGAAATCAGTTAATAAATTAAAAAAGGGGGCCGGTGAGATGGCTCAGCGGCGTAAGCGCCTGCCTGGCAAGCGCGAGGGCCCGAGTTCGACTCCCGGAACCCACATATGAAAAAGGGCCGGTGATATCGCTCAGCGGCACGGGCGCCTGCTGGCGCACCAGGTCCTGAGGTTGACCCCCCGGTACCCACAAAAAAAAATAAAAATAAAAAGAGGTCACTGAGAGGAAAATTAAGATAGCAAAATGTGACAAGAAAAAAGGAAAGACACCACAGATATATAACGTTAATGTACATTACTTAGTGCAATTTGTACTAAGGAATTAAGCAAAAACAAAGATCTATATCATATCTGCAGATGTCACAGCTCTTTAAAGAACAAACAAAAACATAAAGCAGAGCCAAGCAAAAGCTACACTCCACACAGTAGCACTGGCAGCAGGCAGCAGCTCACGGGTACCAACATCCTCAGCCTGCACATTCCAGGTGTAGCAATATCACAGCGGCAAGGACAATAAATCCAGTCTCTATGCTAAAGACAAAAGGGCTCACTGATATTGGCTGGTGTGGGATTGTTCAGGTTCAATGTTTTTTTGCTGGACAGACCATACATAATAATCCTGGGAAAATCTAAGGTCTTACGTATTTCAACACCTTTTAATACAAGGAATATTCTTCAACTGGGATAAGCCCATATTCAGACTGGTGTTATATCCTGCAGCTTGAGTATTGCTTATGGAAACAGACATGGCTTCAGGTGGGCAACACTAGGCACCAATAATGCAGATGAAACCTATCATTTCTGCAACAAATGTATTGCTGGTGTTTCCTTCTTTGCCTCAGTAACTGTCATGTCTTTCTGATTATATTTTCTTAGACCACATAAAAAACCTAACACAAATCACACACTGTTTCCTGGATACCACGTGCCAAATGGAACGTAATTTGGATTTCTTGAGTAGATCCAGCTCCTACCTATTCGAGTATTGGCAAATACATCAGCTAGAGACCCACTGGTTCCTTTGACCTCTCCGTGGGACAGCGTAGAAGATGCGGAGGAAGAGGTGGACGATCCCTGAATTGAACGGTTGATCCAGGACTCAGCGTTCTGTAAGCTCTGTTGCAAGGCAGCAGAGAGCGTGGCTTGGCGTCTCAGAGAGCCCTCATCCTCAGAGGCCGAAGACGTGTCTGTGTGGAATTAGAAAAAAAAGAAGTTCTCGATCCTGCCTACAACAATGACTTTTCAGTTCTTGTTCATTGATTACACATTCGATGTTGACACCAGCAAAACATTCGCATTCTCAAGAATTTCAAGGAAACGTCTCCTGTACTGGGCAAAGCTTGCAAAAATAAAATGGCCCAACTCTGGAGTTAATTTTAAGTTTTTTCGTTTTTTGTTTTTAACAAAACCCTTTAGGAACCTTCTAACGTCATTTTTGTTCTGAACTTAATACCCAAATTCTAGTTTATCTACTTATGTTCAAGTAATACTGAAGTGCTTGTGCATCTTCCTTCATCTCTTAGTTAGAGCACCTCATGAAAGGTGGCCACACTGATTTTTTTTTTTTTTTTGGGTAGCGGGGGGTCGACCTCAGGACCTCACGCGCCAGCAGGCGCCCGTGCCGCTGAGCGATATCACCGGCCCCTTTTTCTTATGTGGGTTCCAGGAGTCGAACTCGGGCCCTCGCGCTTGCCAGGCAGGCGCTTATGCCGCTGAGCCATCTCACCGGCCCGGCCACACTGATTTTTACAAGTACTTTTTAGGCTCTACCTAAAAGGAAATGTCTTGATCTTGTTAAAAACTTGTGTACCAAGCAGTAAGCAAGGTGATGGGGACTGAAGTGGGATAAGCACCAGTCCTTAGCCTGGAGACATTCATAGTTTTAGTGGAAAAGCCAGCTGGTTATGCACCACAGAGACGCTCTGTAAACAGGGCGGGGGGGGGGGTACAGCATCTGGATTTCTTCTCTTAATTCTCAGTCAGAGAAGAGTTGTAAAAAATTCACTAATGTCTGTATTTAGCCTGGCTCTGACTTCAGAAAAATAAGGCTTAAATTAAAAAAGCAAGGCGGTGGCGGGGGGCAGGGGGTGGGGGGGTGTTCAACCAAATATAAGGAAACAAAAGCTGAGGGAAACAGAAGTCAAGAATTATTCTAGGCTCTAAGGTTATAAGGTATAAAAGTTTTTATTTTTATTTTATTTTTTTAAAAAGGCATTTGGTCTGAGATGGGACAAATCTTTCTATATGATTTGGGGAGCTTTGTTTTGTGATCTGTGAATGTAATGAATTTATTCAAGTTTTTGGTTTTTTTTTTTGGGACACAGGGTCTCGCTATGTTCAGGCTGGCTCACTATGTAGCCCAGGCTGGCCTCAAACTCGTGGCGATCCTCCTGCTTCAGCCTCCTGAGTGCTGGGATAACAAGCATGCACCAGCTAGCTATTCAAGTTTTTAAAGTTAAAAACTTTGTGGGGGGGGCCAGTGAGATAGCTCAGTGGCATAAGCACCTGCCTGGCAAGCGTGAGGTCCTGAGTTCAACCCCCAGTACCCACAAAAAAAACCAAAACAGAACAAAAAAAAAAAACCTTTTAGGGCCGGTGAGATGGCTCAGCGGCTTAAGCGCCTGCCCGGCAAGCGCGAGGGCCCGAGTTCGACTCCCGGAACCCACATATGAAAAAGGGGCCGGTGATATCGCTCAGCGGCACGGGCGCCTGCTGGCGCGCGAGGTCCTGAGGTCGACCCCCCGGTACCCACAAAAAACAAAAAAAAAAACAAAAAAAAAAAACTTTGTGGGGCTAGGTATACAGGCTCAGTGGTACAGTGCCTGCCTATCACGCATAAGGCCCTGGGTTCAATTCTCACTCTCCCGGAATTGAGATAGAGAGAGACTGAGAGAGGGAGAGAGGAAGAGAGAGGAAGAGAGAGGGAGGGAGGGAGGGAAATAGAGAGGAAAGGTGGGAGAAAGAATGTAATTGGGGGCCGGTGAGATGGCTCAGCGGCATAAGCGCCTGCCTTGCAAGCGCGAGGGCCCGAGTTCGACTCCCGGATCCCACATACGAAAAAGGGGCCGGTGATATCGCTCAGAGGCACGGGCGCCTGCTGGTGTGCGAGGTCCTGAGGTCGACCCCCCGGTACCCACAAAAAAAAAAAAAAAAGAATGTAATTGGGATTGATTAATGCTGCAGAACATTTTCCTTTAATTCAGGTAAACCATAAATCTACAACCTGCCTTGGTTCGAAAAATTAAAGAGATAACTAACCGGCCCGGAAAACTGCAAGCACCACGAAAGAGTAACCTAAACCAGAAGTCAAATTCTGCAGGCTCAAAGCAAGAAAGTTAAAATAATTACTGTACACTTGCTTCTTGCTCTGTATTATCATCAATTTATTATCTCATATTGAATGAGATCTGAGGCCCAAGTCTGTTTCAGCCTTTTAAAAAATGTCCTACATAACCACAGTATGTGCTGGGAACTATGTCAGGGCCCAGTGATTCTGATGCACGAGTGAGGACCTATGAGGCATTAAGTGTCCTAAAAAGGCTTACAGTCTAGTGCAGGAGACACAAGCCCAGACTAGAACACGCAAAGAAATGCTCAGAAATGGGGTAAATGAAGTGTTTCACAAGAGGAGGACCAATCAGTCCGAAATTGTACATATTTCTGTGTAAATGAATGAAGACTTTGAGGAGATACAGGGCAAAAAATGATGCTAAAGAGATAAATAATGGGCCAGGGATATAGCTCAGCGGCACAGCGCCTGCCTGGCAAGCATGAGGTCCTGAGTTCGATTCCCAGTTCCAAAAAATAAATAAATTTTTAAAAAAGAGATAAATAATGACCGGGTCTCAAAGGGATGGAGTTCCATGAAGGCTAAATAGAGGATATAAAACTCCACTGGATTTGCCAGCTGCCATTTTCTACAGCACCATTTATTTTAATTTGTGTAAGTCTAAAACCAAAATAATACAATTTTCAAAAGATAGTAAAAGCAGTATTTTTATGATTAGGTTTATGGAAAATTGGTTTTGTTATGTGCATATATTGAATTAATTAACTTGGTGCGCTATTCCAATTCAATTACCTAATCTGCCTGCCAGCCCTCCTTAGAGAGTTTAATGACTACAGCCGCAGAGAGGCTCAGTGTAGGGGAAAACTTGGCTTGCATGTCAGTCTTTCATTTGAACTGTGGAGTCCACCACTTAACTAGCTATGTGGTCGGGGATAAAATTATCCATTTGCAAAGGCTGCTTGTTCATCCATTCGACAAGTTTGACTAAGCTCTACATTAGTTGTAGGGTACAATGTTGAGCAGAAAGACACAGTTCTGATTCTCATGGACTGGGGTCTTACAAGAGTTCAGGGCAGGTGCCCAAGGAACTGAGAACCTAAACCAAAGCCTTCAGGGTAAGAAAGATTTTGTTATGAGGGACACGGGGATGAGGAGAAAGCAGTGTCAGGTAGAGGGGAACAATATCTGAGAAAGCTAGGAGGGAACAAGAATGAGGCATACCTGGACATCTTAAAGAACCTGAGACAAGTCAAAGCACAGGATGCAAAACTGCAGTGATGAAAGATGGGGCTAGATGACCAGGTGGCCTGGGCTGCTAAGGCCTCATAAGACATGCTGAGGATGGGCCAGTGAGCGGCATAAGTGCCTGCCTGGCAAGCGCGAGGTCCTGAGTTCGACTACTGGAACCCACATAAAGGAAGAAAAGGGCCGGTGATATCGCTCAGTGGCACAAGCACTTGCTGGCAAGCGCGAAGTCCTGAGGTTGACTCCCAGTACGCACATTAAAAAAAAAAAATTTCCCCCCACCTCCCTAAAATTTTTTGTTAGTATATGTTTACAGTACATAATGATTGCATTCATCATGGGGAGTTGGTACATGTATTTTAATTCTTTTTACATCCTCTTCTCTTCCCTCCACTGACATGAGCCAAATTAAATCTCTCCTTAAACAAACCAGAATTAAAAGTTTGAGGGCTGGTGAGATGGCTCAGCGTTATAAGCACCTGCCTGGCAAGCACGAGGTCCTGAGTTCGACTACCGGAACCCACATAAAGGAAAAAAAGGGCTGGTGATGTCGCTCAGTGGCACCCGCACTTGCTGGCAAGCGCGAGGTCCTGAGGTCAACTCCCGGTACGCACATTAAAAAAAAAAAAAAAAATATGGGCCGGTGAGATGGCTCAGCGGCGTAAGTGCCTGCCTTGCAAGCGCGAGGGCCCGAGTTCGACTCCTGGATCCCACATACGAAAAAGGGGCCGGTGATATCGCTCAGAGGCATGGGTGCCTATTGGCGCGCGAGGTCCTGAGGTCGACCCCCCGGTACCCACAAAAAAAAAATAAAAATAAAAAAATAAAATAAAAAAATAAAAAGACATGCTGAGGAAATGTTTGTGTAATAACTCCAGTGGGAGACCATGAAAAAGGCAATGTTCAGAAAGCACCATAGCAGTACCAGCACAGAGCAGCAGCTGGTCAATATATGTCAGTTCCCCTTCTCATTCCCAGGAGGATAATTAAAAGGGGTGAACCGGGCGTGGTGGCACACAACTCTAATCCCAGCACTTGGGAAGCTGAGGCAGGAGGATCGCTGTGAGTTTGAGGCCAGTCTGGGCTACAAAGTGAGTTCAAGGCCAGCCTGAACCGCATAGCGCAACCCTGTCTCATAAAGACAAAAAACAAACAAACAAACAACAAACAAAAAAGGGGTGTCTATTTCCATTTAATTTGCAACAACATCTGAAATTTTCCCTAAGAATAATTTAAATAGCTAGTTCCTTCCTACAGATAGGAAGGTAAAGACAATAGGCGCTGAAAGCTGACAGAAGAAAAACATACCATGCTAATCATGCAAACTAAGAAATGGGGATGGGGCTAAGAACAATGCCCCGAGTGAGCTCACAAATACAAACCTGGCCAGCAAGGCTTAGAGCTGCTATGCATTCAGGGCACGTGAAATGTAAGCACTGCCTTAGGGCAGCATCTTTTTAAAAATAAAAATGAGCTCCCTTAAGAATATTATTATTTGGTAGCTTTTTTATTTTCCCTAAGTAATCACCTAGGAAACCGCTACGAATTGGTAGAAATTTTGGCCAGATTAACACTAACAGAAATAAAGTTATCAATTTTCTACAGAATCTGCGCTATTGAACATGAACTCACAACTGTTACCCATTAAAACTAAAGTTTTTGCCTAAGCTCCCTTGAACATATCCTGTTTTCTATTTTGGGACTGGGCCCTGCTAAGTTTCCTGAGCCAGTCTCCAACTTGTGATCCTCCTATCTCAGCCTCCCAAGCAGCTTGGATTGCAGGTATGTACAACTTTGCCTGGCTCTTGTTTAGGCTGTCATATATGATGAATATGTCTACACAATAGAAAGCAATTATGAAAACCAAATTCATCCTCTGGTGTATAAATCTGATATGACTTTAATACATCATCATATAATACTGGTCACCAGGAGCCTATGATCTATAACCAATTAGGAAACATAAACAATAAGCTTATTATACCATCTCAAAAAGAATGGCCATCATCAAAAAAAAAAACTAATAATAACAAATGCTGGCTAGGCTGTGGGGAAAAAGGAACCATTTTACATTGTTGGTGGGGATGTAAACTAGTACAACCATTACGGAAATCAGGGTGCAGATTCCTCAAGAAAAAGTTAAAAAAGAAAGAGAAAGTAGAAATTTCATTTGACCCAGCTATCTCCCCCTAGGTATTCTCCCAAAAGGGCTTCAATCATCATATTACAGGGACACATGCACATCTGTGTTTATAGCAGCACAATTTATAACAACTAGACCTTGGAAACAGCGTATTACATCCACCAATAGGTGAATGGATGTGGTATTTATTCATAATGGACTACTATGCTGCCACAAAATAAACTTGAAACATCTGTAGGTAAATGGATGCAACTTGAGACATACTGTTAAGTGAAATAGGTCAGACACACAAGCTCAAATATCACATGACTTCTATTGTATGAGAAACACTACACACAGTGGTAGCTCAGTTCATGAACTTAACTTGTTCCACTATTTTGGAAAAGACATTTGTGTTTCTGCAGGAAAGACAGCCATGGTCATGTTTGTCATCCAATGCAGTCTGCAAACAAAAACAAAATTTTGCCGAATGTTTTTGTCTACAAACTGAACTGTTTGCAAACAAAAGCATTCATGAACCAAGGTACCACTGTACATACATACATAAACACACACGCACGCATGCATGAAGAGCAAACTAGAGGGGCCGGTGAGATGGCTCAGGGGCATAAGCGCCTGCCCGGCAAGCGCGAGGGCCTGAGTTCGACTCCCGGAACCCACATACGAAAAAAGGGCCGGTGATATCGCTCAGCGGCACGGGTGCCTGCTGGCGCGCGAGGTCCTGAGGTCAACCCCCGGTACCCACAAAAAAAAAAAAAAAAAAAAAAAAAAAAAGAGCAAACTAGAACAGAAAAAAATAGAAATAGGGAGTTTACTCCCCAAAATTATATACTCTGTTGTTTTAGAAGTAGCATTTCAATATATATGCTAATTTGTTTCATTTACACTAATACAGTAGTTTACCTTAAGTTCACTAAAAAGGAAGTCTGTGCTATTATCTGTTGCTTTTGCTAAGAATCTTTTTGGTGTATGTCATACTGAGTAACTACTTCAAAGACAACCATACACACTGTAGTAACTATTGTTATTCCCTTATTTGGTTATGAAAATTTATTTTTTTTCCATAAAAAAATAAGTTTGTTGATTTTAAGGGAATAAAGTCCTGAATTTACTGTTTTTAACCGTGTAACATTTTGTCTTTAGCTGTGTTTGAAAAGCAATCCCTTCTTCTTAGTGGAAAATACATGTATTATATCTAAAAACATTTATTTACTTGTTCGTTTCTTTTCTTTGGTTGCTTGCAGTCCTAGGAATTGATCCCAGGGCCTTCACACTGAGCTTCATCTCCAGCCCTTTATTTTTATTTTTTGCAGTACTGGGGATGGAACCCAGAGGTGCTCTATCACTGAGCTACATTCCCACCCCCTTTTTATTTTTTAAGGCAGGTTACTGCCAAGTCATGTAAGTTGCCCAGGCTGGGCTCAAATTTGTGATCCTCCTGCCTCAGTCCCCCACAGTGCTGGGATTACAGGAGTGCACCAACACACTCAGCTTGTTAGAAATTTTAAATACCTGCTATATTGTCTAGTCATTGCACTCCTGGGTATTTGTCAAAAGAAAGAAAAGTATGTATCTATCCAAAGACTTGTATGTGAATGTTCATAGGAGCTTTATTTGTAATAGCTAAAAATGGGAAACAACCCAAATGTCCACCAACAAATGAATGGACGAACTGTCGTATACCCATGTGGTAGAATACTGCTTGGCAATAAAATGGAATGATCTACTGTTGCGATGGACATAACAAAATGGACAAAACTCAAAACATTTACACTGAATGAAAGAAGCCAGATCTTCCCCTCTTCACCTGTAACTAAAAAACGTAAAACTGTACGATTCTATTATATAAGATTCTAGAAAAATGCAAATTAATGCATTGCAACAGCAAACAGATCAATGGTTACCTGGGGATAAGCATAAAGAAAGTAAGGGAGGGGAATCAGGAGGAATTTAAAAGGGGGAGGTATTCACTATCTTAACTGTAGCGATTGTTTCATGGTTCATGATGTCAAAACACAGCAAAGTACACACTTTATATGTTGGTGGCGCTTGTGATCCTCCTGCCTTAGCCTGAGTAGCTCAGATTATAGGTATGTGGCACCACACATTGCAGAAGTGGCTTTTTATTGTACTTCCACTTAAAGAATACTGAATATTCATTAGTTGCACCAAGTAATTATAGATCATTGTTCATAATCCATACCAATAATGAAAGTATGCTATTAAGTAATGTCAATTAATTAGAGCACATTTATAAAGATATGTGTTTTGGGTTGTAAGTTCTCAAAAGGAAATAGCTATTTAACTAGTTGGGAACAATACCCATCCGAGTACCCTACATACACGAGCACCTAGCAGGTAAAAAGTATTTCCTACACAAGATTATTTTTTCCCCAGTACTAGGGACTGAATCCTTTTTATTTTTCATTTTGAGACAAGCTCTCACTAAATTGCTATGTTACCTAGACTAGGATTTAACTTGCGATCCTCCTGCCTCTGCATCCCAGAGTGCTGGGATTAGGGGTGTGCACTACCACACCCGGCTACACGATACTTGAGTAGAGTAATATACACAATCAAGAAGACTTTGAGTCTGATACTTAGAGTTTTCCTGGGGCAAATCATGTAGTGACTATGAATGAACCTGCTGGATGCCTCATCTCTAAAGAACTTTCTACTTAACAGTATTTAAGACGAATAAGGGATGGGGGACAGCCATCGATCTGTGAAAGTACTTGGCATACTGAAAGGCATAAAATTCCACAAAGCACTGGTAAAGTATGTTAAAAGTGTAACAATATCCCGTCTGTTCATGGACAGCATTTTCACATAGAGAAATGCAGAGGGGTAAATTTACGGTCTTCTAGCCTTATGAATTACAATAGCCACTGTCAAGCAGGGCCCTATGTGATATAGGTATTTACTTTTAAGCTTCTTTCTACACAAGCTAGTTGAATGGCTTAGTGTGTTTTCGGGTCATTATATAGTCTATATGGTCGCCTGTCTACCCTCAGGATGCAGGGATGGGTAAGTCCACAAGAGTGCAGAAAAAGCTCAGAGGAGAAAAAATAAATGCTTATTTTTGCATTGTGTTCTCCTGTATGAATGAGTAATAGTGCTACACAAAGAACTCCTACAAAGAAAGAGCTGAGGTAATTGCCTCGTGACATCAGTCAATGATTTCAGCACATAAAGGGAACTGGGTGGCAGTGATTCAAGTAGTTTAAAGGCTCTGAAAAAGGCCACAGGCATTAAAAGAATCATAGACTGCTACCATCTAAGAGAATTTAAATTTTCCAATTCACAGCAGAAATTAGCATACATACCAATAAGCAAGTTTTAGGTTGACTGACATCTTATTATTTGAGTGATTTATGAACAAAAGAAATTATTTCCTATGCCAACTATTTACCATATATTCCAGACTATAGGAAACTATAAGTGAAGCTTTATGACATTTTACTCTTAAATCCTTTTTACTAAGTCCCTCCAAAAGAAGCTCTACTTTTCATCAATTCAGTAATTCAAGCAGTTATGTGATAAGTCCCTCCCAAAGAAGGCAAAGAAAGCCAACAAATTCTAGGAGTCATTCCAGAGACTAGGTTCACCAGGATAGCAATGTGCAGAGTATGGGCTGTGATCTGGAGTATGCTCTGGGATACGTGCTGTGACATCTCAAACAGTGTGCAAAGGAAGATCACTAAAATACTGTGAAATATCAGGTTAACTTTTCCCTGCAAAAGTGGTGTATCTTTTTTTTTTGTGGGTACCGGGGGGACGACCTCAGGACCTCGCGCGCCAACAGGCACCCGTGCCGCTGAGCGATATCACCGGCCCCTTTTTCGTATGTGGGTTCCGGGAGTCGAACTCGGGCCTTCGCGCTTGCAAGGCAGGCGCTTACGCCGCTGAGCCATCTCACCGGCCCCCAAAAGTGGTGTATCTTTTTAGGTTATTTTTTAAGCTGGCCTGAAGCTGACTGGGAAAAAAAAAAAAAAAAAAAAAAGCCACTACAAGAAATAATGTCAATTCTCTTCCCCTAGATTCCCCATTCCTTGAAAGCAGTGTCAGTACTTTTCGAAACTTGGATGTTTCCAGGGCTATCAGAACAGATATGCAAGAGAAAACCTATTTGACAGCCCTGGGTCAGGCGTAACAGATCATGGGACATGCTAATATAGGCTTAAACTGCAAGAGAACAGGAGAAAGTTTTTTTTTTTTTTTTTTTTGACACGACGATTTATTTGGCAGTCAGAAAAATATGGAACACTTCACAAATTTGTGTGTCATCCTCGTGCAGAGGCCATGGTAATCTCTGTATCATTCCCATTTTAGTGTATGTGCTACTGAAGTGAGCACAGCACCCAATGCTCGTAACTGGTGGCTCTGAGAAGCTTGGAAAGAGAATGGAATTTGAATTCTAATGTGAAAAAGCAAGTTCCGCTTGCTAAAATGGAAGGTGCTAACAGAAGCCTTTTGATATACAGTACTTCTTTCCCCATTCCCTTGCCAGAGCAAAGTATTTGTCCTAGGCATGAGCATGATTGTTGAATGAGAGCTTCAAGATCTATTCCATGTGGGGGCTGTGTGAGAAATCATGATGCAGAATACCCTCAATATTTCCTCTTGTTAGGAGAGAATTCTAATAGACAACATGTATATCCCTAAGAGCACACAGAGGTTTCTCAGACACTATTCACAAATCCCCAAAACATAAGATAAATAGATAGGGAACCTTTTTACTACTCTGCTCTGCAGAATACAGATCTTAGGAGAGGACTATATCTCTGCACTCATGAAATTATTAAGATATGTAAAGTGATCAAGGACATTATGACCCTGGGCATGGTGGCACACACCTGTAATCCCAGCACTTGGAAGGCTGAGGCAGGAGGATCACTGCAAGTTTGAGGCCACCCTGAACTACCTAGTGAGTTCAAGGTCAGCCTGAACTACACAGTGAGACCCTGTCTCAAAAAAAAAAAAAAAAACACCACAGCAACCAAAAAGAACATTATGCTATGTTTTCAAGGGTTCAGATAGAGCAGAACGTTAGTGTTTAGCAACACAGAAGCCTATAGTAAATTCCAAAAGACTGTGGTCTCATTCAGCAACAAACAGCTGAGATTTGTTTCTAGAGCTAGTAAATTCCCCGCAGGCCATAGGAGATCAGAAAAGTTTCCATTCTATCTCCGCTTTCTCAAGATCCTTTGCTGCACTCTCACACTTAACCCAAAGCCATGAGGAGAAGTCTATTTACTGTGAAACTGCACTGCTTTAACACAGCCTTGGAGAGGACTGTTTCTAAGGCCTTCCCATCACGCTGCTCCCTACCCTTTAGCATTTACTGCAACTGAACCCTCAGCTGCTCTGCAATGGAATCTGCCAACAAGGAATGGTTACTAAACTAAGAGCCTCCTTTGTCTACGAGGACCCACTGTACTGTACTAATGTGGAAGGGAACCCATCCAAGATTCTGAATGAGAGTGGGTTTGAAGTATGCACCATTATACACACAAAACGCCTTGTTGTGATGGTAGGTTCGAGGTATCCTGTGTTAACATTCAGAGAAACACTTGAAGCCACAGAGCTATTTCTCTCTCAAATATATTGATACCACAGATGTGAAGAAAAAAGCACACACGGTTAATGAGCCCACAGCACACCCGAATGCTTGGAGAAGTTAGCCAAAATTGAGGCAAAAGCTATTGAGTCTGAATCTGTGAATAGGATCAGTACGAATAGCTCAACAATGTGACAGCTGTGAATAAAGACCAGTAACAATAATATGACTTCGCAGCAATCTCCCCAGAGTAGGCCACAACAGTAAGGGCAAAAATTTCCCCCAAAGATTTCATTAGCAGTAACGCAACACTACTATACCGAGGATCGGAAGATTTTATTACGTATATTCTGAGAGGCCTAGATCAAGATCTTGTCTGGGATTTGATGTAAAAAAATTTTTTGAGGTTTTTGAAAAACTTTGAGGAAAATTCTGAATAAATAAAATAGTTTAAGGCTGTTTCAGTTGTTCCCCAAATGTGAAGTTGTAACTTTTTTTCTTTTTCGACATTGTAACTCTAAATTTCCCAGGGGAATAAAGATTCCAAGTCTGGTGGGTGGGTATGGGATAAAGATGCCTAGTTCCCACTAATCTCGGGACCCCATTATAAAAAAGTAGATTCTCAAGAATATATAAACATAAAGTATATTCACACCACAAACATATTTTCAGATCTATTACAAATATGTATGAGGGTTCTCCCATCATCTTTTTTTTTTATTTTTATTTTAAAGAGAAGAAAAAACAAAACAAATCAAAAGAAGAACAAATTTTCAAAACAACATAATAGGAGGGTAACAATGGTTAATACATTACGTATTACTATCTTTAAGTTAGTTATTCAGGACACCAGACATTAGCATTCAATTGTCCAAACATTATTGGCACAAACCTTACTCTTCAATGAACTAAGTAAAAATGGTAGTGTATCTATCTTAACCATCTTATATATATATATACAATTTTTTTTTCCCTTTCCCTTCTTTCTTTTCCCTATTCCAGTCTCTCTTTCCTTTTGACCAGTTTCTTTTTGATTCACCATATCTATTGTACATTTTGGATCTTATTTACTCTTTCAGTTTCTCATACTAGAGAGATAATACGATGCTTACACATGTGCTTCTGGTTTATTTCACTTATGAGTATTTTCTCGAGTTGCATCCATTTACCTATAAAAGTCTCCAGTTTATCCTTCTTTATGCCTGAGTAGTACTCCATTGTATAAAAATACCACATCTTTCTTATCCATTCCTCAGTTGATGGGCATTTGGGTTGTTTCCAAGATCTGGCTATTACAAATTGTGCTGCTATAAACATGGGTGCACATATATCGCTGTGGTATGATGTTTTTAATTCTTCTGGGAAGATGCCCAGAAGGGGAATAGCTGGGTCAAATGGGACCTCCAACCCTAGTTTTTTGAGGAATCTCCACACTGACTTCCACAGTGGCTGTACCAGTCGACACTCCCACCAACAGTGAAGAAGGGTTCCTTTTTCCCCACAGCCCCTCCAGCATTTGTTATTAGTTGATTTCTTAATAGTAGCCATTCTTTCTGGGGTGAGATGGTATCTCAGTGTTGTTTTAATTTGCATCTCTCGAATGACTAGTGATGTTGCACATTTTTTTGTATATTTGTTTGCCATTAGTATTTCTTCATCTGAGAAATGTGTATTCATCTCAGATGCCCATTTTTGGAGTGGGTCTTTAAATTTGGGAGGTCTGATTTTTTTGAGTTCTTTATATGTTCTCGATAGTAATCCTTTGTCTGAGGAACAGCTGGCAAACATTTTTTCCCACATTGTGGGTTGTCTCTTCACTCTGTTGGTGGTTTCTCTTGCTGTGCAAAAGCTTTTTAAAAAGATGAGATCCCAGTTATTGATTCTTTGGGATAGTTCCCGTGCGGTTGAGTTTTTATTCATAAAGTCTTTGCCTACACCAATGTCTCCAAGGGTTTTACCTATCCTACCTTCCAGCAGATATGCTGTTGGAATTTTGATTGGAATTGCATTAAATCTGTATAACAATTTTGGAAGTATGGCCATTTTCACTATATTGGTTCTTCCTATCCAGGAGCAAGGGATATCTTTCCATTTTCTGATATCCTCTTCAATCTCCTTTTTCAGAGTACTGTAGTTTTCAGTATAGAGGTCTTTTACATTCTTCGTGAGGTTGATTCCTAGGTATTTCATTTTTTTGGATGTTATTGTGAAAGGTATTGTTTCCCTAATTTCTCTTTCAGTAAGTTTGTTATTTGTGTACAGGAAGGCTATTGACTTTTGAGTATTGACTTTGTATCCAGCTACACTACTGAATTTGCTTATTAAATCTAGCAGTTTTTTAGTGGAGTTTTTGGGGTCTTCTGTGTAGAGTATCATGTCATCTGCAAATAATGATAATTTAACTTCTTCCTTTCCAATCATTATTCCTTTTATTTCTTTCTCTTGTCTAATCGCTCTGGCTAAAGTTTCCAGAACTATGTTGAATAAGAGTGGGGACAGTGGACATCCTTGTCTTGTTCCTGATTTTAGAGGGAAGGCTTTCAGTTTTTGGCCATTTAGTATAATATTGGCTGTTGGTTTGTCATAGATAGCTTTTACCAGATTGAGATAAAGACCCTCTATTCCAATTTTCTGTAGGGTTTTTATCATGAAAAGGTGCTGGACTTTGTCAAAAGCTTTTTCTGCATCTATTGAGATGATCATGTGATTTTTGTCTTTGGTTCTGTTAATATGGTGTATTACATTGATTGATTTACGTATGTTGAACCATCCCTGCATCCCTGGGATGAATCCAACTTGGTCATGGTGTATAATCTTCTTGATGATTTGTTGGATTCTGTTTGCCAGTATCTTATTAAGGATTTTTGCATCTATGTTCATTAGGGAGATTGGCCTGTAGTTCTCTTTCTTAGTTGGGTCCTTCTCTGGTTTTGGTATCAGGGTAATGCTTGCTTCCAGGAATGAATTTGGGAGTATTGCTTCTCTTTCAATTTCATTGAAAAGTTTGAGAAGTAGGGGCGTTAGGTCTTCTCTAAATTTCTTGTAGAATTCGGCAGTGAATCCATCAGGGCCTGGACTTTTCTTTGTTGGGAGGTTTTTAATTACATCTTCAATTTCATTGGTTGATATTGGTTTATTTAGGATTTTTAAATCTTCTTGATTTAGCTTTGGTAATTCATACGAATCTAGGAATCTGTCCATTTCTTCTGCATTTTCCATCTTAGTAGAATATAAATTTTCAAAATAGGTATAGATGATCTTCTGGATTTCTGCAGGGTCCGTCGTGATATCACCCTTTTCATTTTCAATTGCATGGATTTGAGTCTTTTCTTTTTTTAATAAGGTTGGATAAGGGTTTGTCAATCTTATTTATTCTTTCAAAGAACCAACTTTTTGCTTCATTGATTCTTTGTATTGTTTTTTTATTCTCCAATACGTTAATTTCTGCTCTGATCTTTATAATTTCCTCCCTTGTATGGGCTTTTGGCTTAACCTGCTCTTCTTTTTCTAGAAGCTCGAGGTTCACCCTTAAGTTGTTTATTTGCGCTTGCTCTATTTTCCTGATATAAGTATTTAATGCTATAAATTTCCCTCTTAGGACTGCTTTCATTGTATCCCATAAGTTCCGGTATGTTGTACTGTCATTATCATTCAGTTGTAGAAAGTGACTAATTTCTTCTTTAATTTCATCTGTGACCCATTGGTTGTTCAGGAGGATGCTGTTTAATTTCCATGTGTTTAGGGAGTTTTTGTGGGATCTTTTGCCATTGATTTCCAATTTCATTGCACTATGGTCTGATAATATGCATGGGATAATTTCAATTCCTTTGCATTTACTTAAGCAGGTTTTATGAGCTAGTATGTGGTCTATTTTGGAGAACGTCCCATGTGCAGCTGAGAAGAATGTGTATTCTGATGTTGTGGGATGGAACACTCTGTAGACATCTACTAAGTCCATTTGTTCAAAAGTTTGGTTCAGTTCTACTATTTCATTATTGATTTTCTGTCCAGTTGATCTATCTTTTTGTGACAGTGGAGTATTGAGATCTCCCAATATAATTGTATTAGTGCTTATTTGATTTTTCATGTCCTTTAGTACTTGTTTTATATAGCTGGGTGCATTGGTATTTGACGCATATATATTTATGATCGTTATCTCTTCCTCTTGGATTGTTCCCTTTACAAGGATGTAATGACCGTCTTTATCTCTCTGAATCCTTCTTGGCTTGAAGTTCACTTTGTCTGCAAAAAGAATAGCTACCCCTGCTTTTTTCTGGGTTCCTGTGGCATGGAGTATTGTTTTCCATCCTTTGACTTTCAGTCTATGAATTTCTTTCTGAATTAAATGTGTTTCTTGTATACAGCATATTGTTGGATCTTGCTTCTTGATCCATTTCGCCAGTCTGTGCCTTTTGATTGGTGAATTGAGACCGTTAACATTGATGGTTAAAACTGATATGTATTGACTTGTCATGATAATTTCCTGTTGTTGGTTCCCACTCTTTGTTTTTCCGCTTTCCGGCTATTTAATTATTTGCCCTGCCTGGTGGATTCCTTCTGTTGGGGTTCCTATCTCTTTCTAGAATGTCCTTCAGAACGTTTTGGAGTGCTGGTTTGGTGGTCATAAATTTTCTCAGATGTTCTTTGTCATGAAAGTATTTTATTTCTCCATCAATTTTGAAAGATAGTTTTGCAGGGTACATCAATCTGGGCTGAAAATTATTTTCCTTTAGAGCTTGCAATACATCATTCCAAGCTCTTCTTGAATTGAGGGTTTGTGCTGAAAAGTCAGCTGTGATTCTGATGGGTTTTCCTTCATAGGTGATTTGTCTCTTCTCCCTAACAGCTTTTAAGATTCTGCCCTTCTGTTGAATTTCTGGGATCTTGACTATAATATGTCTGGCTGAAGTTTTTTTTTGATCATGTCTAGTTGGTGTTCTAAAAGCTTCACTTATAGGGGTGTCAAATTCCTTTTCTCTTCCAGGAAAGTTCTCCCTGATTATGTCTTTGAACAAGGTTTTAATGTCGTTGATGCTATCTCCTGCTTTTTCATTTATTCCAATTATTCTTAAGTTGTTTATCTTTGAGTCATCTAGCAGCTGCTGAATTGATTTTTCATGGTCCCTTGCTATTTTTAAGAATTTTTCCATTTCATGATCACTAATTGCAAGCCTGTCTTCTATATCTGAGATCCTGTCCTCGCATTGGCTTATTCTGCTACAAATACTTTCAATGGAATTTTTTATCTCTTGGATATCTGCTTGAATCTGCCTTATGGATTCCATTTCTTTCCTATGCTGAGCATTCATGGTTTCTATAGTTTTCTTAAGTTCATCTATTTTTTTGTCTGTATCAGCTATAGTGTCCTTAAGCATGGTCTTCATTGTAGACATTATCTCTGCAGTTATCTGTGAGATTATTTCTGTTTTAATTTTTTCCAGAACCTCATTCAGTTGCTTTGTTGTTACCACTTCAGATAGGCCAGGTGGGTGGCTTTCAGATTGTCCCACCTCGTTGCCCCCTAGGTTTGCCTTTGGTGAATTGGATGTGTGGGGTTGCATCTTGTTTAAGTGTCGTCTCATTTTTTCTTTCTTTAATTCCTGGGGTGATGTTTGCAAATTACCTATGGTAGGTTACTTTATTGCTAGTGTTTAAGATCTTTAGAAGATGACTACTTCTCTGCAGTATCTTCCAAGTGGAGCTTGCTTTTAGGTTTTGAGCTTTCTGCCAGATCCTACCTCTTCAATTCGTTGGGTATGCGAAGTTGCTACCTGTTTGGCCCAGTCCTTGATTCTTTGGTACTGTGCCACTGTATTTTCTGTGTCCCTTAGTCAATCTCAATCATGAAATATCAGGAAGGAAAGATGTTTAGAACAATTATTTCACATTTGGCTATAATGTTAACTAAAGCATCAAACACAGCCTAGAAAATGACAGACTGAGCTAACCAGTTATTTACCACTTTTAGCTGTATAGAGTTGCGGTTATATAACAAAATCTAAAACACACCAGAAAAATTATATGCAGTATACAAGTCCTATGTATGTCAATTTTTCCCTGATCTCCCATCATCTTTAATGACACACAGAATTGTGTCCCAAGTCCATCCACTTCTATGTCTGCAACGGATGAAGCATCAGATTTAGGAGTATAAATGAATTAAATATATGACCGTGGGCCTTTTTTTTTTTTTTTGAGACGGGGGTCTCACTATACAGTTCAGGCTGTCCCTGAACTCACTATGTAGCCCAGGCTGGTCTCAAACTTGTGGCAATCCTCCTGCCTCAGCCTCCTGAGTGTTGTTATTACAGGAATGCGCCACCACACCTGGCTTGGGTCATATTTTAGGTGCCCATGAAAACACTATTTAGTTAGAGCAGCCTTGGCCTGTATTTACTTATGAACACATGAGTTTGGAGACTGCAAAGGAAATGGTGAGATGTCAGAAGGAAAGGTTTTGTTTTGAAGTACCTTTATCCCTAAGGCTTTTTTTTGTGTGTTGTTTACATGTGGCAACAATCAAAATCCGCCACCTTCTTATATACCTCTAATGATGTGTACAGCATTCCAATTCCACCTCAGAGAGGAAAGGCAGAATTTATTTCAGGAACATCATGACAGTAACTGTCAGAATGAAAAGGTTCTCACAAACCTACCAGGAGGTGTGCAGGCATCCGCAGGAGACTGGACAAATGTGGACCGTCTTTTGGTGGGCATGGGCAAAGCCATCTTCTGTTCTTTATGCTTTGCCAGGGCAGCCTGAACTGCTTCTGTGTGGATATCTGAAAAGTCAAACAGTTGCATTTATTTGCATTTATCTTGGCTCATCCAATGTTTGTTACTGGGTAATGATGAACTATCCCTCTTAAATGTTGAGAAATGTAAAGTGGGTACACAGGTGATTATCTTTTGATTTAGACTAAAAATAAATAAATAAAATAAAAAAAATAGAATCAGGGCCGGTGACATGGCTCAGCGGTGTAAGCGCCTGCCTGGCAAGGGCGAGGGCCCGAGTTCAACTCCCGCAACCCACATACGAAAAAAGGGCCAGTGATATCGCTCAGCGGCACAGGCGCCTGCTGGCGCGCGAGGTCCTGAGGTTGACCCCCCGGTACCCACAAAAAAAAAAAAAAAAAAAAGAATCAAGATTAAGTCGAGAGGCCGGTGAGATGGCTCAGCGGCATAAGCGCCTGCCTGGCAAGCGCGAGGTCCTGAGTTTGACTCCTGGAACCCACATAAAGGAAAAAAAGGACCAATGATATTGCTCAGAGGCACAAGCACCTGCTGGCAAGCGCGAGGTCCTGAGGTCGACTCCTGGTACCCACATTAAAAAAAAAAAAAAAAAAAAAGATTAAGTCGAGGATAATTTCACACAGGAGGGAAGTGAAGTCCAGTAGTGAGACCAACACACCACACACGGAGCTGAGTGAGGTGGGCGGGCAGTGCAGTCTGATGCGTATCTGTGCTGGGAGAGACCCCCCCCCCCAAGTGAAGTCAGTGCTGTGAAGGTGCCTAGAGGAGACATGTTATTTTTCAAAAAAGCAGCTTAGGGTTTGCTTAACTGTCTGAAAGAAAACTTAGTTGAGACCCCTCAGTTCTCTGCCACAGGAACAGAAGGGATGACTTTGATCTAGAAAAATACAAGGGCAGTTGTTACTTGTTTGCCACTTTGGCCACAAAAGAATTCAGCTCTCTACTTGTACGTCTAATAGGAATTTCAAAAATTTCTACCATGCATAGCAAAGTTCAGTATTTTCACCTTAGCACACACTTTTCCTTAGGATTAACTCCAACAATTGTTGAGATCAAAGTATATGTACATGTTATTCTGCAAATACTTCAATATGTATTTCCTTAGAACAAGGATACAAGGGTTCTCCTCTAACATAACCACAGTACATTTTGTCAAAATACTGAAATTCAACACTGATTGATATGGCTTGTGTCTAGATGTCCCCCCAAAGTCTCATGCAGTCATAGGTGGGGCTTTTTCAGACGTGGCTGGATCTAGAAAGTGTGATGCTGGAATTAAAAGTGTGTGATCAGTCCACTGATTGGTCTAAGCCTGGTAGCCTAGATAGAACATAAAAGGGGCAGAAAGACAATGTTATTGTTGCTGCTGGTCGCTGGCTATTTTGGCTGTCTTCTGCCTGCCATGAATTGTTTCTCCTCTGCAATGCCCCTCTGCAATGCCACCCTACCTTGGAGCCTGCCGTTTATGGACTGAAATCTCTACAAACTGTGAGCTGAATAAACCCTTCCTCCTTTAACTCTGGGTGTCAGGTATTTTGTCTCAGCAATAAGAAAAGTAACTAAGACACTGATTAATCTACAATCCATATTACAATTTAGCCAACTGTCCCAAAAATATCCTATTTTTCCTTCCTTTCTCCTGATTCAGAAACTAATACAGGATTACACATTATATTTAGCTTCCTGTCTCTTTATCCTCTTGTAATCCTGAATAATGCCTCAGCTTTTCTGTCTTTTATTACACTGACATTTTTGTACACACTAATTATCTTGTAAAATATTTCTTTTTTTTTTAATATTTCCTCATGACTGATTTTGGTTATAGATTTTGGCAGAGCTATGAAAAGAAATGTCTTTCTCAAACCATGTCAGGAAGCATCTGCTCTATTACTGGTAAAAACAACTTTGATTACTTAGTTAAAATTGTGTCTGATAAATGAATCCACTATAAAGTTACCACTACTCCTTTCGTATGAATAAGTAATTTGTAAGTTATTTATAGGGAGATACTTTTGGAACTATGTAAATCTTACACAATAGTTATATGGTGATTTTATGACTATTTATTAGTTGGTATTTTAAGAAAAAGCTTCCCTTTTTCCTCATTTCTTTATATCAAGTTGGTCTCACTGATTATCATTTTGTTCCACGACTGTTCTGTTACTATAATTTATTTTGATGCTCTTATCAGCCCAGATTTGGCTAACAAGGAATTCCTTCAATTGGTTCTTATGTCCTCTAGACACAACCCCATCACTCTAGGTAACTTTCATTTTCTGGCACAAGAGGCTCATCTGGTTCTTTTCCCTCTCTAGCCTCAGAATTATACTTTTCTTCCAGGAGTTCTAGCTCCTTTTATTGGAGAATAAATGGTATGTAGTAAACATCTTGAAATTAGAGGTACTCAGTACTATTGGGGCATTTTTTAAATACCTTTCAGAGGATAGAGGAGTAATGATATAAATATGAACATTTACATACATATCTATACTGATTTTTATCTATATTGAAAACAATGTTTATACTATTGCCCTAATTTCAATTCAACACCACAGAATTCATCCCAATTTTCCCCTTTTCCATTTGTAAAGTCTTTCCCTAACACCAAGAAATCTGGTTCACAATATTTTACTCACTGCCTTAATACTACACAACACACAGAAATTTGTTTCAAAATGCCAGACGCGGTGGTGCATGCCCGTAATCCCAGCACCAGGAGGATCAGCCTAGGCCAGTGGTGGCGAACCTATGGCACATGCGCTGCATCAGGCTTTTTGTATCACTGAAACCTCCAAAAGGTTCACTAGCACTGGCCTAGGCTATCCAGTGAGTCTAAGGCTGGCCTGAGCTACGTAGCAAGACCCTGTCTCAAAAAGCAAAAACAATAAAATTGCCTAGCACCTGGAAAGCTCTGAGTTCAGTCCTCAATATTGCTTCAACAAACAAACAAACAAACAAACAAACAAACAAACCTGCTATCGCACACCACTATAAAAGCTATATGGATAAGTTCTCAGCCCTTCCCTGCTTTGGTGGGGTTATATTATTCATTTGAATAATACAATTTAGGTCCCTCCTACCCTGGCTGATTAAACATTAACACGGTCTGAAAGTCAAAACAATGTCAAAAGGTAAACAAAGATATGTCACTTCTCTCAACAAACATTTCTAGAGGTAACCACATTCCTTAAGTACTGGCATATCTTTCCTGTACTTTTTTGCAAAAATAACCAGATACATGTATATTTTCTCATTTCCCCATCTTTCATACACAGAACATAAAAAATACATATATATGCATTATGGGGGAGGGGCACGTTTCTTTCTTCACCCCATAGTATACCCTGGAAATATTCTATATTAGCTGTTAGAGTTTCTTCATTCCCTTTTATAGCTACATAGGATTCCATAATATATCAAGTTTATTAAAATACTAACCTATGTCTAGGCATTTAGGCATCCCCATATTTTATACTAACGAGTAGTGTTGCAACTTGAAAATACACACGTATCAGCCTTCTGGTACTGGACGTGGTGGCACACACCTGTAATCCCAGCACTTGGGAGGCTGAGCCAGTTGAGGATCATAGTGAGTCTGAGCTCACATAGCATGGGCTACGTGAGGTCGAGGCCAGCCAACACTACATAGTGAGACCCTGTCTCAAAAACAAAACAAAACAAAAGCTTTCTGCAAACATATTTTGATTCTGATGAGGGTATAGCTTCAGAGCAAATTCTTGTAAGTCCTACATCGAATTTTTTAAATCTTGAAAAATTCTCCATTTTTAGTATACTACATTACTGCCAAGGTGTAGGTATGCCTGTAACACCACAGCCTCATGTTCAGTGTATGCCCTTCAGCTTTCTGATTTTTGCCAACTCAATAGCTGAGAAATGGTATATCTCAATGTAGCTTTAATTTACATTTCTTTTATCACAGGTAAGATTAAATGTCTGTATAGAGGATTTAAGGACCACTGTATGAATGTCTGTTTTACTTTTTTAAATGGTACTGAATACTGAACCCAGGGGCTACTCATAAAACAATGCATAAAACAGAAAAAAACGTCAAAATTTAGCATGAACCAGTAATTTAAGCATTCACTTTGGGTGGGGGGTGGGTACAGGGCTTGAACCCAAGGCCTTGCACATGTTAGTCACCTGCTCTATCACTGAGCTACACCTCAGTGTTTTGTTTTGTTTTGTTTCTCTTTAATTTTAATTTGAGACAGGATCTCATTCAGTTTCCCAGGCTGATCTCAAACTTGCGATCTTCCTGCCTCAGCTACCCAAGTAGTTAGAATTACAGGCATGTGTCACCATATCCAGCTGCTTATTTATTTTTAAGTGAAATAAACATTCATGTCATGTGATCACTTTCCACGGAGCTTCTGAGTTTATGTTCTATTAATTTTCCTTCACATTTAAGGGGTAAATTAAAACATTTTCTTTCTGGTTGTTATTTGTCTTCTGACATTGTCAGTGGCTTTGTTTTGTTGTTTTTTACAATGCAAAGTTTTTATTTAAAAAATTTTTATGGGCCGGGCGTGGTGGCACATGCCTGTGATCCCAGCACTCAGGAGGCTGAGGCAGGAGGATCGCCATGAGTTCAAGGGCAGCCTGGGCTACAAAGTGAGTTCAAGGCTAGTCTGAACTGCATAGTGAAACCCTGTCTCAAAAAGACAAATAAATAAATAAATAAATAAATAAATAAATAAATAAATAAATAAATTTATATATTTAAAAAATAAAAAATATTTAAAAAAATAAAAATTTTTTATGGGTCTGGGGATGTGGCTCAATGGGAGAGCACTTGTCTATCATGTAATAAGAGCCAAGGGTTCAATCCCCAGAGAGAGAGAAGAGAGAAGGGGAAGAATTGGTAGAGATGGGGAAAGAGTTTACCTGAGAAAGATCTCAAATCAACAACCTGACTTTATACCTCAAAGAACTATGGGGAAAAATAAAAGAGCCAGGCTTAGTGGTACATGTCCCTAATTCTAAGGCTTAGGCAGGAAGATCACAAATTCAAGTACAGCCCAGGCAATGCAGGAGGACCTTGTCCCCAAAAAAGTGGGGCAAGAGCTGGGTATTTAGCTTACTGCAAAGGCTCTAGGTTTAATTTCTAGTACTGCAAATAATGAATGAATGAATGAATGAATGGGTGGATGGAAAAACAGAAATCAACAACAGTTGCCTTTTTAAAAAAGATCAATAAAACTGACAAACCCTTAAGTTAGATTAATTACGAGGAAAACTCAAGTAACTAAAATATGGAGATATTACAACTGATGTCACAGAAATAAAGAGTACTATGAGACTACCATGAATAATCATAGACCAACAAATGGGATAAATCAGAAAAAAGTAGGTAAATCTTTAGAAACAATCTATAAGGACTGAACCATGAAGAAATAAAAAAAGTGAACAGGCTTGTAAATAATGAGACTAAATCAATAAACAAAAGCTCCCAACAAATAAGGCCATGCAAGATGGCTACACTGGAGAACTCTTTCCAAACATTTAACAAAGAATTAACCTCAATCTCTCTCAAACTCTTCTAAAACACTAACGAAGACAGGCCTCTTCCAAATTTATTTTATGAGGTCAATACTACCCTAATACCAAAGCCAGACAAAAATACTACAAGAAAACTACAGACCTATATCCCCACTGAACATCAGTACAAAAATCCTCATAAACAAACAACAAAAACAAAAAACCCTAGTAAACCAAATTAAGCAGCACATTAAAAAGTATTATATACCCTGATCAAGTGGGGTTTATCCCTGGTATGCAAGAGTGCTCCAACATGCAAAAGCCAAATATATACTACATTAATAGACTCAATGACAAAAATCGCATCTCAATTGATGTGGAAAAACCATTTGACAAAATTCAATACTTTTGTGATTAAAAAAAAAAAAACAACACACATAAAACTAGGAATAGAAGGAAGTTGTCTCAACATAAAGCCACATATGAAAAACTCACAGCTAACACACTCAATGGTGAAAAACTGAAAGCTTTACTTCTAATATCAGGAACAAGATAAGAATATCCACTCTCACCACTTATACGCAAGTTTGTGCTCAAACTACTATCCAGAGCATCTGACCAAATAAAAGAAAGACAAGGCGTTCAAATTAAAAAGGAAGACGTAAAGTTATCTTGGTTCACAGATAACATAGTCTCATATAGAGAAAACCCTAGAAGTATATACACATACACATACATTCTCGTTCTCTCTCCCTCTCTCTCTCATAAATGAACTCAGCAAAGTTGTAGGATACAAAATCAACACTCAAGTCAGCTATGTTTCCAGCTACTAAAAATTAAGAATCCAAAAAAGAAATCAAGAAAACAACCACATTTACGACAGCATCAAAAAGAGTAATACAGGATGCTACTGTGGCTTTCCTCATGACAGCCCATCCCACGTCCTCCTGGGTGTACTTTTATCTTGCTTTTTCCTCTTTCACTCAGCCTAAGTAAGCTCCCTCTGCAGAGCCAGTTTTCACTTTTACTTTTTCAAATAAACTCTGTCACTGCAAAAAAGAAAATTAAAAGAAAGAAAAGAGAATAACACGGGAATAAACATAACCGAGGAGGTGAATGATTTACACACTGAAAGCTGTAAAACATCACTAAAATAAAGACGTAGGAAATATCTGTGCTCACGAGCTAGAAGACTTGATTGTTTTTGTTTGGTTTTTATACAGAACATCCACTGGTAGTTATTTGATTTGACAAAACCTGCATTACTAAAAGACAAATAACAAAATTTGAGCTTATAATGAATCTGACAAGTTCTTACAGTATCTAGAATATTTAAGAAACTTCCACTGAGAAGGAAACAAATAGTATCCCATGCAGATGCTCCTGGCAAAGGGGGAACTGTATCTGCGGGGAAGTCCATAGAGTGCAGTGGGTAAAGAAAAACCTAGAGGAAATGCAATTAGCTACTTGGGTAATATATTCTTCCTTTTCGGGGGAAGAAGAGGTGATAAAGAGGGGCAAGAATTCAAAGGTATACACAGAATGGCTTCTCCATTTCAAATTGGTAAAAAAAAAATTTAAATCATGGTAGTAGGGCACCTTTGTGGAAAAAGAACACCTTAACCAGAGTAGGCCTATTGCACAATTCTTTAGTAATATGTACAATTTTCAAGTAATGAAGCAGAATTAAAGAATAATGTCCTTTTTTTTTTTTTTTTTTAAAGCTTTTTGAGACAGGGTCTCACTATGTAGTCCAGGCAGGCCTTGAACTCACTATGTAGCTCAGGCTGGCCTCAAATACCCAGTGATCCTCCAGCCTCAGCCTCCCAAGTGCTGGGATTACAGGCATGCACCACCATGCCTGGCAAGAATAATTTCATTTTAATAGTAGCTGTTTTTCTTCTTGCCTTCTGGGGTTGGATTTGTTTCAGTATCACAGGGACATTTTTCCACATAGTTTCTAGGGAACCATCCTCTTATTCTTGACATGCTTTCTATAAAGGAACCAAGGATTTTGTCTCTATATAACCATATGGTAACCCTCTTGCAGCTAAAATGAACTCCCCTTTTTGTAGTAGTATTCAAGGTTCTTCAGTGCAGGGGCCTGTGAAGGTTTTGATTCCTCTATTCAAAGGACAGCAGGCACCACTATAATCTATTACTTTACAGAGAACACTTCTGACTCTTATCTGCTTTCTGTTTCAACTCTTCTACTGTTAAGCTGTACTGGTGACAGCGTTCTCTTATTGGCCACTCCAATCCATCTCCTTCAGGAACCCCTGACCATGTAAATAGCAAGTTCTTCCATCTACTTCCCATATCATAAGGGAAAATAAAGACTATCTAGTCAGTAATATTGAATTCAATCTTTAGCCTCTGCTTCAATTCAGGATTCAACAGAAGTTTTATTTCTGAGAATTATTTTCTTTCTTTTTTTTGTGGGTACGGGGGGTTGACCTCAGGACCTCGTGCGCCAGCAGGTGCCCGTGCCACTGAGCGATATCACTGGCCCTTTTTTCATATGTGGGTTCCGGGAGTCGAACTCGGGCCCTCACGCTTGCCAGGCAGGAGCGTACACCGCTGAGCCATCTCACCGACCCTCTGAGAATTATTTTCATTTAGATACAAAACAATATCCCTAAAGCTATAGTTGTTCCTAAAGCTAATCAGAAGGCAAACAACGTGGCAGCAAATGCAGCTAATCCAAAGGCAACAGCTGGAAGAGGATCTCTTTGGGCTGCATTCATATCAATCTTCACTGTGTTCCACCCAAAGGAGACCCGATTGCAAAGCTGTGTGTACACAGTCACAACAAAAATGAAAGCAACATGGATACAACCCAGTGGTACTAAAAGGAGAAACAGTGTGAATTTGGTAAGCATGATTTTGGTAACCACGATGGTTGCTGATCCAAGGACAATGATGGTCCATCTTCATCACACATCTGTTACATTTTCTGCAATGATGGGAACATGGTGCCTTGTGTGCTTGGCAGACTTTACAATACTGGAGATACATGCTATCCTGAGAATTTTCTGGTTTCTATCCCACAGGAACAAAGGCAAGACTGACTGACAAACCTGGCACTGAAGTAATTACAAAGAATCTTAACAGTCCAGTTTATCAACCCGATGCAGTTCACACTTCCCCCAGTTGTACACAGGGGCCAATACCACAACACAGTCAATCATGGCTATTGTAGAACACACCAACACACCACTGTCAGGCCAAGGGCTACGATGGGACCCCAGTGACACAGTCTCTTTAATTTTGGGGGATTTTCAAACTGATAACTGAGCACAATGTATTCATTTTGGGGAAGAAGAATGCCTTCCTACTTCTAAAGAATTATAGATTTCCTTTTTCTGTGTACACATTTCCATGTGCCACAAGTCCATGTGTGTTCCTTAACTGTCGTGCCTTCAAGTCAGGAGTTGTTAATGTAGATTGTGCCATTTTCACTATTAAGCACTGTCATTGTTTTAACCAGGAGAATCTAGTATCGTGGTTCAAAACCCAACCTCAGTCTGGTCCTTAGTGTGGCTCCTCAGCCATCGCATTTTGGGGACAACCTGGGCTCACCCAGAGCAGATTTTCACCTTGGACAACCCCATCATGGGCACCTCAGTCCAGAGCAAGCAGAAAGCAAGTCGTGGTCTCAACAGGCTGAGGTGCAGGACCTGTCCATACCTGCCTGTCTCTGCCAGTGCCCTACTGCTACTCCCTGATACTGTTAAAATGTCCACGCCCTGAGAAAACTACAGATTCTATGCAATCTTTTTCAGAATCCTAATGGCATTTTTTTGCATAAGTAGAAAAAAATCCTAAAACTCATATGACATCTCAAAGGATTCCAAAAAGTAAAATCTTGAGGAAAAAAAAAAAAACAAGGCTATAGGCTTTATACTTCCTGATTTCAAAACACAACACAAATCCACAGTAATCAAAATACTTATGATAATGGCTTAAAGGCTGACAAATACACCAATGGAATAGAACACGGAGCCCAGAAATAAACCCTGCATATGGTCAAATAACCTTCAACAAGGGTGCCGAGACTACACGATTGGGTTGGAACAGTCTCTTCAATAAATGGTGTTATGGAAACTACATATCCATGTGCAAGAGAATGAAGATGAACTTCATCTTACACCACACACAAAAATTAACTCAAAATGGATTACTAAAGACCTGCAAGTAAAAATTGAAGCTAAAACTGCTAGAAGAAAACAAAGGAGGAAAGATTCACGATGTTGGAACGGGTAATAGTTTCTTGGATATGACCTTAAAAGCACAGGAAACAAAAGTAAAGCAGATAAATGGGACTTCACCAAATTTAAAAACTTCTGCAGAGCAAAGTAAAAAATCAATGTGAAAAGGCAAACTATAGCCTGGAATACACAGTGACATCCTGTCTCAAAAAACAACAAAAAAAACACAGAATGGTAGTTGCTGGAGGCTGAGAAGAAGGGGAATGGGGAATTGCCTTTCAGTGGTTGTAAAGTTTCAGTCATGGAAAATGAAACAGTTCTCAAGGTTGTACAACATCAGGCCTACAGTTAGAAATTCAGGGCCGGTGAGACGGCTCAGCGGCTTAAGCGCCTGCCTTGCAAGCGCGAAGGCCCGAGTTCGACTCCCGGAACCCACATACGAAAAAGGGGCCGGTGATATCGCTCAGCGGCACGGGTGCCTGTTGGTGCGCGAGGTCCTGAGGTCGTCCCCCCGGTACCCACAAAAAAAAAAAAAAAAAAGAAATTCAGCGGTTAAAATTGTCAAGAGGCTGGTAGAGCACTTGCCTAGCATGACCAAGACTTTGTTTTTAATCCCCAGAACACAAGGAGAAAAAACTTGTCAAGAGAAGCTGGGCAGAACAGCACGGACTTGTAGTCCCAGCTTTTAGAGCAGAAGCAGCAGGACTGTTAAGAGGAGCCTGGCGACACAGCAAGACCTAAGCCTAAGCCCGAGCCCGCTTCCTCCGCCTCAACACTTAAGGGCGACAGATTTATGTTATGCACTATTATTTTTTTTTTAACCACGAAATGTTTTTATGTGGACTGGATTCTGAGTTTCAGCTGGAAATCTTTTCTATGATTTTATACAAACCCAGACCCTAGCAAATGCGCTGATGTTTTCTTTAGGCACTTACAGAGTTTTTTCACACATAGATCTCTGATCCATCTGAGGTTTATGCATGTACATGGTACAAGGTGTAAAGCTAATTAACCTTTTTCCAGCTGTTCTAGTTACTTTTTAAATTTTTATTTATGGGACTGAGGGCTAAACCTAGGGAACCCAGAGCTATGTTTTGAGCCCTTTTTAAAAAATTTTTTAACAGGGTCTCAGTAAGTTGCCTGGGCTGGCCTCAGCCTAAGTAGCTGTGATTATAGGCATGTGACACCACAAACTAGCTTATAGCACCATTTATTAAAAAAATACTTTTGTCCTGATGTGCAATGCCATCTATATCATATACTAAATTCCAGATGTATTGTGGTCCATTTCTTAACTTGTTCATCTATTCCAATGGTCTGTATGCCAATTTGTGTGCCATGCTCATTTTAACTGTAGTTTTATGGTATACTTTAATAACTACTAGGTAAAGTCACTCCTATGAGGAGCTTTTCTCAGTGTTTTCCTTTTTTTCTTCTTTCTTCCTCCTTCCTTTCCTTTTTATTTTTTCCCCTCCAATCCTGGGGGTTGAGCCCAGGGCCGTTGCACTGAGCTATACTCCCAGTCTTTTTTTTATATATTTATTTTCAGACAGAGTCTCTCTAAGATGCTAAGTTGCCCAGGGAGGGCTTGAGGTTGCAATCCTTCTGCCTCAGCCTCCCAGAGTGTTGGGTTTACAGGTACGTGCTACAACACCTATAAATTTTTCCAGATTAATTTCAAAAATAGGCTTTCTAGCTCCCTAAATAAATTTATAATACAGCTCTGTGAACTGGGGAAGGAGAGCTAAATTTTAATCTCAAATTTCACATTTCCTGTCTTGACAAAGTATTTCTTTTGCTTAGTATATCTACATAGCAAATAGCTAGCTATTCATTCCACAGGATGGCTCGGGCATCACCATCTGACACTGTATGTGTTCACTGGTATCTCTCTTTGAAGGTGCCTCTGAACCCTGTGTAGAATATGCCGTGAAAAAAAAAAATTCCTGTGCTTTTTTTGGTCTGTGTTTCTCCCACATCTAACACTGTGGTCTAATCATAGGAGGTCTGCAAAAATTGCTAGCCAAACCAAACTCAATTTACCTTTCATGGTAGAAGTGTGTTAATACAGAAAGAAAAGGAGCCCAGGACATCAGTGGTCAGCCGCCTTAGCAAATGAGTAGAGATCAGATTTGGACGGGAAAGTCTGCAACTAAGGTGGCAGCGAGATATTGTTGCATTTAGCTCCCTGCATTTCATCAGAAGAATCCAAACTTAAAATAAAAATTATTGAGTACAAAAACTTAGGCCAGTTATTCAGGACTGTCACTTTAACTTTGTTATTTTTATGTTTACAATTAACATATGAGAATTCTGTGTATCTTATCACAATAAAGATTATATAATTGCAAAAAAATCCTAACATATATAATGCTGCAATAAAATTTCTTCCTAGAACCACCACCTCCCAAAAGTAATACCGACTCATACCATGGTATTTATTTTTTCAGGATTATGTGCCTATGAACATGTTAATGTATGCAACAGTGTTACTAACATTTACAAAAATAATGTAAATACCAGATCATATGCTATAAATTACCTTGGTTTTATTAATTAAGTAATTAATATCTTGTATATCTTTCCATATTTGTAGAAATAAATTTACTTCATTATTTCTTTTAAATCACCTTTCCTGCCAGGCATGGTAGGGCACACCTGTAATCCCAGTGCTCAGGAGGCTGAGGCAGGAGGACTGCCGTAAGTTTGAGGCCCGCCTCATAGTGAGTTTAAAGACAGCCTGTACTACATAGTGAGACCCTGTCTTAAAAAAAAAGAGAGAGAAAGAAAAAGAAAAGTCAGCTTTCCTAGAATTCTACTGTGTGGACACATTCTGTATTTATTTAACCACTGTATTATTAGAACAATAAATACTACAACAAACACCCTGTATACATTTGTAGGTATTTGTATAAAATAAATTCTTGAAGTAGAATTTTCAGAGTATAAAATACTGTACTTATTTTAAAGTTTTAAAGATACTGCGATACAGGGGGGCTATTACTTTTAAGACTAGACAGCCAGGTGTGATGGCCCACATCTGTAATTCCAGCACTTGGGAGGTTGAGGCTGGAGGATCGCTGCAAGTTCAAGACTAGCATGGGCTACAAAGTGAGTTCAAGGCCAGCTTAAACTGCGTAGCAAAACCCTGTCTCAAAAAGACAAAAAAAAAAAAAAAAAGACCAGACTGGCAACTTACTTCAGGCTCTGAAATGAAATGTTACACTGAATTGGTATTTATTATGCTATTTTACTGTCCTCAAGGTCTGCTTGAATCAAGACTTAATCAAGTTGACTCAAGACTGTCATATTTTATTGAATCTATAATGCTATTTATATACAACACATCCCGATTTCAGGTATGTTAAAATGTCAAAACAAGAAAGCAGGTTTTCAAATGTCTTAGAAAATAAATGATTAACCAATTATAATTATAGAAAGCACTTTCTTAATAACAACAAACGCGAATCAAATGTTCACTTGATTTATCAAAAACAGTACATTTCCAAAAGTATTTTTACATGTGATATCAAACATACAATAACAAATTAGACAAAGCTAGGAAATTATTCACATAGATAAAAGTTTACAAGGCCTGTAACATTTAGATAGTTACTGCAAAGCATATACTTCCATATGACAAAAATTCATAGCATCAGGTCACAGGACAAATCAAACCACTTAACTTTTCTAATATGATAAAATTTTGCCCCTACACTGGTGTCAAAAGGAGATAATACAGGCCTGGCATAAGCGTGGTTCACCTGCAATCCCAGCTATTCAGGAAGCTGAGGAAGGAGGATCACAAGTTTGAGGCCAGCCTGGGCAACTTAGGCAAGACCCTGTCTCAGAATAAAAAATAAAAATTGAAGGAAACGGCTCCATTGCAGAGCATGCATGGGTCAAAACAAAAACAAACAAAAAAGGAGATATTCGTAGCATGTGAGCAAAAACCCCTATTGATAAGAACAGGCACCCTTCTTCACTGAATTGGACTCATTCACCAGCATACAATTAATCTTGATCTTGGATAAAGAAATCGCTTTGCAAATTCAGTCACCAGCCAACTGACTTTGCAATTCTTTGTCAGAAGCACGTGAAAGCTGGGTATCATTTTCCAACACTAATGTCTTGGCTGAACAAGGTGATACAAATACTTCCTAAAAGTCCTTTTTCTCATGGTGGTGCACGCCTGTAATCCCAGCACTTGGGAGCCTGAGGCCCAAGGACTGCCATGAGTTCAAGGCCAGCCTGAGCTACATAGCAAGACCCTGTCTCAAAAAAATAAATAAATAAAAAATAAAAACAAAAAAGTCCTTTTTTTACTTTTGCTGTTTTGTTTGGAGTGGCTAATTTCGAGAGATTAACATCAAAAGAGTTGTCAGAATGATTTACAGTGAGGTAACTTTCCATCTCCAGCATTAATTGTGTATTGTATACACTTGGGACTACAGCAGATGTGTCCAGAAGGTGCATCATGCCTTGATGTGCAGGAAAAAGAGGTACTATGTAAACAGCATACTTGAAATGTAAGGTCTCTCTTAGTTAAGCACAAAGAATGAATCAAGTCAGAGTTTGTGAACTCTGAATAAAAAGAAGCTCTCGCAACTATGTCTGAAATGTGAAACACAGTCTACTTAGATTTGATTTTGACTGTCTGGAATCCAGGTGTTAATAAGCACCCACCACATAAGACAGGATTTTTCAAGCACACTCACCGACGTTATTATTAAACTTTCCTACGTACCCATCACTTTATTCTGAATGTCTGCAAGTCTTACTAAACATGCCCAGGTCAGTGGTGGCAAACCTATGGTATATGTGCTGCAGCGGGCACGCAGAGCCCTCTCTGTCGGCACACGAGGTAAGTCACCCCAGCAGCAGAGCATCATTTATTTTTTTCTAAACTAAAACCTCAGCATTCAGGTTTAATTGCAGGGTTGGCACTTTGTGATACATAAGTGGGTTTAGGGTTGCACTTTGGGCACTCATCTCTAAAAGGTGCGCCATCACTGCCCTAGGTTCTTAGGCTATTTTGGCACAGGACAGGTAAATGCAACCCTTCCTATGACTACAGTAACACAGAGATGGAAGTCTGGCTCCCATCAAGCTCCACAATTTATCTGCTCTTCCTCTGCAGCAGCTGTTAGTTCCAGAGAGACCAGAATTCTCTGAGAGTCTCAATTTCTCCAATGTGCTGAGCTTTCATCTGCAATTTAGTTGAGCAATTCCTATACTGAAAAGTGTGGTTTTCACCCAAATCTATGGTTGCATCCTTCTTTTATATCCTCCCTCAGGAGAGTATTGCAATATTCTCATAGCTTTCAGCACCTTTGAGGTATTATCTTAAATTATTTGTTTCTTTTCTACTTCATCTCTGCTCCCTTTCTGTCCTATTTCTCACTAGTACTTGAGATAAATGTCCAAACCTGACTATTAAATCCTTATCAGTACCCTTGCACCTAACCAAGAGTCTCCACAGCCTGCTGACCAGTATCTGACTCACAGACTATATGTTCTAATAACTGTTGTAATCTGAAAGAACTGGTACAAAAAAGCAGGGGCTGGAGACCACAGCTGAGTTTTTATAGGTGAAAGTTTAAGTTTTATGCTACTAAATGAGCTAGATAGATAGATAAGACGATAGATCATCTTGAGCACAAGACACAGAGAATCATCTTTCTGGTTCCTACTAATCCTTTTATAATATGCTATAACAAACAAACAAAAAGAAAACCAGGGGGAAAAAATACACAAACACTCCCAGAAGGCCAGAAATGAAAGTAATAAGGGCTAGGGCCGGTGAGATGGCTCAGCGGCTTAAGCCCCTGCCCGGCAAGCGCGAGGGCCCGAGTTCGACTCCCGGAACCCACATACGAAAAAGGGGCCGGTGATATCGCTCAGCGGCATGGGCACCTCCTGGTGCGCGAGGTCCTGAGGTCAACCCCCCCGGTACCCACAAAAAAAAAAAAAAAAAAAAAGAAAGTAATAAGGGCTAAAACCCTTCTGGACTGACTAGAACCCTTCTGGACTAAAACATGCTGCCGCTAAACCCAAGCCTGGCCTATGAATTCACAGTTGGGGGCTTGGCAACAAGAGGAGCTCCTGATATACTTCATTGCTTCCACTCTTACCTTCCTTAAACTCATTCTCTAATAACTGCTTGCATTCCTTTTCTCCAAATATCTACTTAGCACTGGGACACAGCAGTAGTAAAGCATGTAGTCTGCCACTAGAGCTGAACTACAAAACAAAAGTCTGATTAGGTTACTGCTCTGCTGAAAATCTTCAGAGACACTGAAGACCCCTCAAGATTTGGTTTCCAGGGCCAGTGAGATAGCTCCTGGTACCCACATTAAAAAAGAAGATTTGGTTTCCAAGGTCAGGCACCTGTAATCCTGGCACTCAGGACACTGAGGCAGGAGGATTGCTTTTGTGTTGGAGGCCAGCCTGGGTTGCACAGTGAGTTCAAGGCCAGCCTGAACTACATGGCAAGACCTTGCCTCAAAAACAAAACAAGGGCCGGTGAGATGGCTCAGTGGCTTAAGCGCCTGCCCGGCAAGCGCGAGGGCCCGAGTTGGACTCCTGGAACCCACATATGAAAAAGGGGCCGGTGATATCGCTCAGGGGCACGGGCGCCTGCTGGTGCGTGAGGTCCTGAGGTCGACCCCCCGGTACCCACAAAAACAACAAAAAAAATACAGAACAAAACAATTTGGTTTCCAATAATCTTTTTGTTTGTTTGTTTTCTGGTGGGTACCGGGAGTCGACCTCAGGACCTTGCGCTTGCCAGCAGGCGCTTGTGCCACTGAGCGATATCACCAGCCCTTTTTTTCCTTCATGTGGGTACCGGGAGTTGAACTCAGGATCTCGCGCCTGCCAGGCAGGCGCTTATGCCGCTGAGCTATCACACCGTCCCCTCCAATAATCTTTTTTAGCCTCTTCTCCTACTTCTTTCTGGCCCTGAACTTTTTTTTTTCTTTTGGCAGTACTGCAGATTGAACCCAGGGCCTTCATGCTGAGCTACAACTACAGTTCTTTATTTTATTTTGAGGCTGACTCTCACCAAGTCACTAAATTGTCAAGGGTGGGCTTGAATTTACAATCCTCCTGCCTCAGCCTCCCACAGTGCTGGGATTATAGGTGTGTGTCACACACTTAGCTAGGCCCTTGCCTTCTAAATTCTGGCCATGGTGAACTATTTTTGGGTCTACTATCTGGTGCTATTTGTCCATCTAACTCTGCTCTGTCATGACTCTATTAAGACGTCTTATTCTCTGAACAACTCTCCCCTGGTAACTCAAGATGGGGTTAAGTATAAGGGAAAATTCTGGTGTGGTGTGCAACCTTAATTTTTTTTTCCAACTGAACACTTCTCATCCCTTCTAGTGTGCAAAAATAAACATCTAGTAAAATCAGCTCACAAAATGTTGATGAAACTCTACAACTCTGTCTTTTCCTCACTTTCTCAAAAGCAATTTCTGAGAACATGTGATCTACACTCTGTTTTTCGATTCAAGAAAGAAAAGGTTAAAGTGAACTGGGGATGTAGCTCACTGGGTATGGAACTTTCCTAGTATGCGAGAGGCCCCATGTTCAAGTCCTGGCACCATAATTTTTTTAAAAAGACAAAAAAAAAAAAAAAAAAGAAAAGAAAGAAAGGATGGTACTAAAGGGAGGCAAAATCTGGAGAAAGCAGAATAATATTCATCTGAATTCTGCCACTTAGGGCACAAAATGTGCTGCAAAGACTACTCAGCACAGTAGATGGTAAATGTGCAGCAGAAGGGCATGCTATGCCCCACATCCTACTGGGGCTCTGTGATTTGTTTCTCTACTAACCAGAGTGGTACATCTGGTACTGACAGCTGAGTAGTTTTGTTTTTTGTTTTAGTAAAACAGGGTCTCACTATGTAGTCCAGGCTGGCGCTGAACTTGCAGTGATCCTCCTGCCTCAGCCTCCTGAGTGCTGGGATTACAGGCATGATACCATGCCTGGCGGCTGACTGGGTCTGGACACAGTATAAGTAGGAACATGCTCCCACTGTCAGGCATAGCACCTTGCCTTTCTCCTCCAAACAGTACCAAACAGGTACTTTCTAGGTTACAAGAAATAAACTGAGCATTCATTAATTTAAAATTTCATTGTGAGTTTTTGTTCCAGCTCCACTGGGTAAGGGAATGTTAATCAACAGCTGGAAGCATGCATGCCTATATTCCTATCTACTTGGGAGGCTGAGGCAAGGTATCACCTGAGCCCAAGAATTTGAGACCAGCCTGGGAACAGCAAGACATTGGCTTCAAACAAACAAACAAAGAAAAAAACAGGTCTGCGAACACAGAAGAACCTGCCTCTTCCAAGAGCACTGGGCCCTCCCAGTAAACCCATGTGACCTCAGCTTCCATTTTTTTTTTTTTTTTTTTTTTTTGGGTACCGGGAGTCGAACTAAGCCATGCCGCTGAGCTATCTCACCGGGCCCCGCTTATTTATTCACATTGCCTTTGCTCTGGTCTGGCTCTTTTTCTTTAACTTATTGATGGCAGAAATGGTCTTATTTGCTGCTGTTTTGCCAAAAAATACTGAGCATCTATTACCCTTGAAACATAGTAGGAACTAAATATATGATCAATGGATAAATTAATATGGACCTTTGGTGCCTCTAGGGAAAAAATTAAAGACAACCATTAGAAGCTCTCAGGAGACATACAGTCCCCATTGCAGTCAGTAAGAACTCTTCGGCTGATAATTCTGTAGGCCCTTCTCACCTGATCGGTATCGTTCATCCCTGGCTCCTCCAGAGCGAGTTCGGTGGTATTTAGAGGGAGCTGAAGTTTGAGCAGCAGCTGGAGCAGGTGTCTGGTTTCTATGTTCTTTCTGCACTGCTGAATCAGTTTCTAGAAAAGGAAATTTGGAAGATGGTTATCCACTAATAACTAATGTCCCCTGAGCACTTTATCCTCGTAACAGTGAGGTAGGTACTATACCCCGTCAATAGTACAGGGTTGGCGAGCTTTACTATATACATGTAAGTATGATGGAAAGACATCCAGGCCAAAAAATACCATCTTAGTGTTAGAGCTAACAACAGGCTGGCAGGAGAGAAACAGCAGGATGATAAGGGTAAAGTGAAAAACCAGGCCACTCAAAAGACTCCAAGGCCTAGAGGTGACAGGGGCGTGGTGTACAAGCACATCACCCCCTAACTGACACAGTGAAGAAGAACTGCCTGAGGAGTTTCAGCAGCCACAGCATGAGTCACTCCAAATACACACACAAAACCGGGCTTGTCACGCAAACTTAGCTACAAGTCAAGCCTACTCCCCTCTTCCCACTACAGTCACCAATCTAACTGTGGTCTATCCCCACACTCTCTGCCTTCCCAACCTCCACTGTCCAATCAAGAATGTGGGGGGCATAAGCAGAAGAAAAACACTTCCTGCACAACCAAAACTACCTGTTGAATAACAATTTCCCATTTCTCCCCATATGTTCTGGCAATCATCATTCTATTCTCTAGCAGTCTATTTATTTCAGATGTCCCATATTTGTCTTTGTGTGATCGATTTATTTCACCTAGTGTAATGTCCTCCAGGTTCATCCCTGCTATTATATATGGCAGGATTTTCTTCTTTTTTAAGGCGTATTTTAAGTTTCTTAAACAGCTCCTAGTGGTGGCCAGCAAGGCAGCTTATGTATAGTAAATTAGATGCCCAATACAGTAAGATGTCACCTACGTGGGATGTGCTATACCTATGCAGCGAGTGCTCCGGACTCCTGTTGAAAACCAACAACCAACCAACCAACCCCACCAGGCTTAAAGCACAGCAGTCTGGGGAGTACAAGCAGCAGTCCTACATACTCCAGAAAGGGCTGACAGCATCAAGATATTACAGGAACTGACATTCATAATGACAACATCCTATCATTTTTTTTTAAATGGGCTGGGCATGGTGGTGCACACCTGTAATCCCAGCACTCAGGAGGCTGAGGCAGGAGGACTGCCACTAATTAGAGGCCAGCCTGGGCTACAAAGTGAGTTCAGAGCCAGCCTGAACTACATAGTGAGATCCTGTCTGAAAAAGTCAAAAATAAATAAATAGTTTAAAAAGTATTAAAGGCCAAGTGTAAGACAGGTTCAGCTGAACTCAGCCTTCCTGTAAGACCCGTGAAAGAGCCCTCTTATATAGTCCAGGGCAGCCCACTCACTAGGTGAAAATCCCTGCAGGACCCCAGGTGGCAACATGTAGAGCAATCACCAACTTAAACTGGGGGTTTTTTTGGTTGGTTGTTTTTTTCATTTTGACTGTTTTCTTTTTTGGTACCAGGAATTGAACTCAGGACCTCAAGCTTGCCAGGCAGGTGCTGCTGAGCTACATCCCTGGTCCTGGGTCTAATTCTTGACCCACAAAATAGTAAGATATAATTGAAAGACTTTTTGAACAGTTATTGTTTTGTTTTGTTTTGTTTTGTTTTGAGACAGGGTCTCACTATCCAGTTCAGGCTGGTCTTGAACTCACAATGTAGCGCAGGCTGGCCTCAAACTCACTGAGATCCTCCTGACTTGGCCTCCCAAGTGCGGGGATTATAGGCGTGCACTACCATGCCCAGCTAAGGTTAAGATATTTTTGTTGCTATATTTGCAGAACTGGGGATTGAACCCAAAGCCTCAAATAAACTAGGCAAATACTCTACCACTGAGCGATACTCTTAGCTAGACTATTTTTTACATAGTGTGTTTAAGGTGGGAAGGAAGAGTGTATTTTAGGATGCTCTCCACCAACATGTATTTATGGATCTAAAAATGCTTGTTTCTGATGGTTCCTGGTAGCCAAGATTTTTGTTATAAAATTAACTGAGTAGAATATGTTTCGGGCACTGAAATTTTTAAATGTCTGAGGTTGTAAATTAAAGTTTTAAATCAACCTAAATTTTTCTTGATAATCCACTTAACAGGCCTATACTGAATTCACAATATTTTCCATTCCTTTTTTCATATGTTAGTTTTATTAGTCGTGAATAGGCATCAACAAAGCAGAGCCCATGGACTTAATACGGCCTACTGTCTGTTTTTCTCAACAGATTTATTGGAACAGCCATGCTCAGCCTCAAATACCATCTGGTCCTTTACAAAAAAAAATTTACTAACCCCTGGTCTATAACAATAAAATCTAATATTTAAGTGTTTGCTTTGTATGGGGCACTGTGCAAACAGTTTTCAGATTTTCTCTTATTTATTCCTCACAACAAACCTATGAAGACAGAACTGTCCTTACCCCCTTTTTACAGAAAAGAGAATAGAGACATGGATTAATTGACTCCAAATCACATTACCAGGGAAGAGCAGACAAGACGCAAACTCAGCTATGTCTAAAAACGCAAACTCAGCTATGTCTAATTCTACGGTTATGAAAAGGGCTACATGGGCTGGTGAGATAGCTCAGCGGCATAAGCGCCTGCCTGGCAAGCACGAGGTCCTGAGTTCGACCCCCAGTACCCACACAAAAAAAGAAAAAAGAAAAGGGCTACATAAAAATCTCAGGTGGGGGGTTGTGGCGCACATCTGTAATCCCAGCACTCGGGAGGCTGAGGCAGGAGGATCACCTTGAGTTCGAGGCCAGCCTTAGTTATACAGTGAGTTCAAGGCCAGTCTGAATTACATAGTGAGACCCTGTTTCAAAAAATAAAAATCAACCAAACAAGCAAAATCTCCCCAAACTAAACCAGGAATGGTAGCACATGCCTATAATCTCAGCACTTGGGAGGCTGAAGCAGGAGAACTGCCATAAATTTGAGGACAGCCTACGCTATACAGTGAGCTCAAAACCAGCCTGAACTTCATTAGCGAGATCCTATCTCAAAAGACAAAAAAGAAAATCTCCCCAGACTTTTAATCTTTAAAAAGGAATCAGACGGGGTACAGGGGTTCACACCTGTAATCCTAGCGTTCTGAGAGATGCTGGAACAGAATGAGCACAAGTCCAAACCCAGCATATGCCATTTACCCACTTAGTGACAGTCACTCAAGGAAAAAAAAAGAAAGAAAAAAAGAAAGAAAGAAAGAAGAAGAAGAAAAAAAAAAAAAAAAAAAAAAAAAAGCTTTAGCTCAAAGGCCCTGGGTTCAATTCCCAATACTGCAAGAAAAACAAAAACCTAATAACTTACTGTGGGAGCATTTAATAATTCCACATTTAGAGTCACCAGAAAGAAAAGTCCATAAATACCCAACCACCTGCCAACATGCAAAAAATTCTGCAAAAAGCCCTTCCAAGTAATGTCTTCAGCCACTCATTAGAGAAATTACTTAAAATATATCCTAATTAACTTTATTACTGTTTGTTTATTTTTGTTTGTTTTGAGACAGGGTCTCACTATGCAGTTCAGGTTGGTCTTGAACTCACTATGTTGCCCAGGCTGGCCTTGAACTCGCAGCAATCCTCCTGCCTCAGCCTCCCGAGTGCTGAGATTACAGGCGTGTGCCACCATGCCTGGCTACTCCAATTAACGTTAAATAGAGAACAAAAAATAGAAGGAGGCTATTTTTATTTCTATGGTGATATGGTCAGATGATATATATTGGAAGGAAATTAGATTAGTATATATGAGCTACTTTGCTTATAAATAGGCACAAAGAAAGTAGTGTCACATAGAGCACAATGTTTTAAAACACCAACTTTTTTGTTATTTTTGGTCTTAATGTACAACTGAATTATCTATCAGTTGTTATTAGATTAAATAAGCAGATCTGTAAGAACAGACAAATCACTCTGTTAAGAAACATGTAGTAACCTCCACAGTAGTTTAAAAAAAAGGTTAATAATCCAAAAGGAGAAAAGGATGAATATGATTATCATTTTAAAAAGGATACAAAAGTTTGTGTATTTTTTTCAATATTTCCTCTTCACATTTGCTTCATGTTTTTCAATGCAATTAATTAGACTAGAAGAGACAATAATATGGTCTAAGAGTGAAAATTACTGCAAAGAAATGGTAAGCAGGAGAACTAGGAGTTGCTCCATCTGTTCGGGAAAAAACTGGAGAAGATGTACACTTCCTGTCACGGTTATCCAGAAGTCATCACAGATCAAACTTCTAGGCAATACCACGCCAGGTCTTCTGATGAGAGCCAGCAGTCATGCAACACTCAGCAGCACGCTCACCGTACTGGGACCATGACGGAGCCTCAGTACAAATGAAAGAAAATTATTCCTTCCTCTTTTCTTTGAAGAGGGAAAGTTTTTATTATAGACCCCAAACCTCCCTTCCCTGCCGATTGAAAAGAAACAGAAGACAAAATCCTGTCGACAGAAGAACACAGCAGGGCAGCGTGACGGAGTGGTGGGGACACTGAGGCCTGCACTGATGAACAACACTAACGTGCCGTCCCGTGTTTAGCTCCATTCTCTAGACAATCCCATCATCCAAGCAGACCAGGTCTCTTCGGGCTCTAGTGTTATAACAACCATTTCTTTATAGTTTGTCAGAAATGAGGCTGAAATATCAACCTGCAGTTCTAATAAGTGGCCGAGAAGTATTTCTCACGTGTCCAGGGCACAAGGCAACAGCAACACAGACTTCTGATTGTACAACCTTGGTGCAAACGCTAACGCATCTGCTCTGGGTTCCTAAGAGGCTATCTTTTTTTTTTTAATATGTGAGTACCGGGAGTCAAACTCAGGACCTCGCGCTTGGCAGGCAGGCACCTATGCTGCTGAGCTGTATCACCAGCCCTTAAGAGGCTATCTTAAAAAGTTATAAAAGGAAAAGAGTAAAATGAATTCCTAGGAACTGAATACTTAATAGTGAAACCTTGTAGTTAATCTCTTTGAACTGTGAATAATCACTTGTTCTATGAATTTTACAGATTTTTATTTCCAGGTACTGGAGTTTTTTTTAAATACTAAGATTTATAAATATATATGCTATGTATTATTTTATATTGACGTAATACTTATTATAAAATATATTTTTGTAATATAAAATTTTTATTATAAAATATATATACTTTGGGGTTTGGTTTGGTTGTACTAAGGAGTGAACTCAGAGGTACTCTACCCCGGAGGTACATCCGCAGTCCTTTTTATTTTTTATTTTGAGAAAAGGGCTAAGTGGCCTCACATTTGTGATCCTCCTGCCTTAGCCTCCTGATACATACGAGTGAGCCACCACACCTGGTTACAAATATATTTGTATGTGCACTGGAAAAACTGGAAGCAACTACAATAAAAAATTTAGTAGCAATTATCTCTAAGTGATGTGATTTAGGATGATCTGTGTACTTTCCCATAGGCTTTCTGAGTTTTGCATGTTTTCTGTAGTTTAGAAACATTCTTTTTCTAAGTATATAGATGTTCACTGTAGAACATGGAGGAAACAGCTAAGTGTAAGGAATAAAGATTATATTGAATTTTCTTAATTTGAAGGTCATGATCTATCAAGATAAGTTAAAACAGCATTCGGTTTTCAGCTTCCTAGATAAATTATGACATTATGAGCAGGATTTTCCAGTCTCCTAAATCAATTATCTTCTTTCATTTACTACCAAAGCAATTGGTGAATTAATATATACAAGTATTGGGGGATAAAAGGGAAGAGGCATCCTGCATGGATTAAATAATTTTGGAAGGCTTATTCCTACCTTAGTTTAATTGCCAGGGACCGATTTATTACAGGTGGGCTGGGAAACAATGTACTTCAGGCCTCAGCAAGGGGTGAAGGGAAGGGGTCCAGGGCAGGCGTTATTTCACCATTTATAGCTGTACATCATTCCCTGCCCATGCTTCCACACTCCAAGCAGACCTCAGAAACAACCAGGGTTGCTAAAATATGAGTTCCTGGGTTTTGAATAAAGTGTGCCAGTTTCAATGCCATGGAAAAGAAAAGCTAAAAGCAAAGATGGAATTAAGGACATGTATCAAAATACATGCCATAAAAAAGAAAAAACATGTAGCTTATATAGACATTTTGGTCTAAGTAAAATAATGTCAAGTGATAAAAGAACATAAAATATGGGCCGGTGAGATAGCTCAGCGGCATAAGTGCCTGTGTGGCAAGCACAAGGTCCTAAGTTCGACTCCTGGTACCCACATAAAGGAAAAAAGGGGCCGGTGATACTGCTCAGCGGCACAAGTGCTTACTGGCAAGTGCGAGGTCCTGAGGTCAACTCCCGGTACCCACATTAAAACACAAAATATGTGCACAATATGATTACAACTATGTATGTAAAAAGTCTTTATATATGATTAAGAGGATTAGATGGGATACAAAAGTATTTAAGGTACTGGTGAGTTACTCCATAGTTTTACAATTTCATTGTTTTGTTTATAGAAATACTTTTATGTATAAAATGAAAGAAATTTTGAAAGATACTAAATATAGGTAAGTACTGGAATGGAAGCTTGGCAGCCTTACGCATGACATCTCCTTTATAACTTCTAAATCCTACCAGAGATCCTAAGAAAAAAACTACTTGCTGCTAATCATACACCAATGGCTTCAGCCTGGGGACTCCAGACTTTTCAAACAGCCGGCTGAAAAGAGTAACCACTAGGGGGCACCGTTATGTTTAGATAGTGATGATACAAGGTTTAGTAACAGTAAGTTTTAAAAAACACATCAGTTCAAAATTCTTCTGTCGCCAGGTGTAGTGGCACACACCTGTAATCCCAGCACTCGGGAGGCTGAGGCAGAAGGACTGCCACTAGTTCAAGGCCAGTGTGGGCTACAAAGTGAGCCAGCCTGAATTACCCAGCAAGACCCTGTCTCTAAAAGCAAACAAAAATTCTTCTGTAACACTAAGTATTCCTTATCAATGATCAACATGTTCACAATTTATTGTTATTTGGCAGAAAGATACAGTACAGTCTTATGTGTTTCTATTGTTCAAGCATAGTAACAATAATAACCTGGAAAAGAAGAAGATATTTACTGGTATAAAACTACAAAATTTCCATTCAGGAGGACAGGAGAAAACCAACTCAGCTTATCTTTCAACTCTGCTTATGATTTAACAGATCACTGTACCTGTAGGGACAATGCAGTGAAGTAGGATGAGCTCTGAGAACTAAGAACATAATACCTATACTTTTTAGGGATAAATAGAGCAGATAATCTCATTAGTACTGCTGCTGGTTCCAGAGAAGGAATGTATTAAACCAATGACAACAGTGTGGTATGTGCTGAGAAAGAAAAAGACAAGGTTCTCTGAACCTACATAACAGTGAATTTAATTTATATTAGGGTCTCAGGGAAGATATAAATCTGTTGTTTTGTTTTGTTTTTGAGATAGGTCCTCACTATGTAATCCAGGCTTCTTTGATCTCACTGCAATCCTCCTGCCTCAGCCTCCCGTGCGCTGGGATTACAGGTGTGTGCCACCACACCCAGTGAGAAGATATCAATCTGTTAAAAGGAGACACTGATGCACAACTTAACTAGGCAGAGGGAAAAGCCACTTTACACAAAATCATGGTGTTTACAGAAGTCCAGTGAGACAGAAAACTAACTTTAGGAAAGACTGGTGGGGCTAACATATAGTGAGAGGGTGGGGAGTTTAGAAATGAGGCTGGAGAAGAAAATCAGGGTCAGGTCACTCGTCCTGAGCCTTTATGATATTTCAACAGGAAATGGCAATAATGGTAACAACATTTCCGTGGCTCCTTAAACTTGTTCAACACCATCCCATCTTATCTCCACAGTAACACTGTGTGATGAGACAGTTTTAACAAGCAGGATACTCATCAGATTTGTACGCCAATAATCACCCTGAATCAGTGTAAACAGAGGCCCTTGCTCCCATTCCCACCCCATCAAACAAGGGTACAGTGGGGAACAGTGAATCCCGTGGGGAGTCTTCCCTGAGAGGCTAAGGCATCTGTGAATCACTGGAGTGAGCCTTCCTTAGATGCACAGGTGATTACCACGTTCCCACCAGCTGGAACTACCTCTGTACACATGTAGCTGTCCCAGCAGGCGGCTTGTACCATCGTGGCTCACAGCCACCAGGCAACGAGACATAGGAATTATAGCCCCACTGGGAATGCGTTAACATCACCTCTGGGAAAAGGATGAAGAATGGAAGGGGTTTTGGAGTCTGGAAAAGAGGCCGTCCACCTGATTCCAGAGAGTGGGTTCTGGAGGGAAGGGGGTTAGGAGTCCTTGGTCTGTGAAGAGGTAGGCACTGAAACAGATCCTGACCCAGAGCTTTCTAGGCCACTTGACATCAGGAAAACAGCTGTGCAAGAGGCCAAAGAAGCTAAATGCTAGGAGCTGTGCTCTGGGAATATAAGGGAGACTCGTGAGCCAAGCAGAATGGACTCCTTCAGAATGCACCAGAGGGCAGGCACGGAAGCGGGCTCTACCCACTGGCCACACAGGGATGCCTTGTTTTCAGGAGTTGCCTGCAGGGCTCTTCCCGGTATGGCTGGACTACCTCTCCTCTTGCACTGCCTATATCCCTGGGGTTTCTCAGACCATTGAGGAGGTAAAAGAAGCCCCAAAAGAAGATCCCAGACTTCCTTCTGATAAAATATGTGGGGGCACGTAGCATCACAATATGTGCTCTAATTCACAGCAATTCTAACACTATCCAAATCTAGCAACGAAGGAGCAGAACTGGGACTGGAAAAAAAAAATTCCATATTCTTTCCATTATGCTATAAGCCTCACTTAGCAAGGAATTTTCAAATCAAAATGATAGATAAAAGAAAATAAATTTCACTCCCCACACCATACACACAGAGGCACGTTGCCTAATTAATATTCATAGCTGGAAATGTTCTCTAGTACCCCAGCATTCCAAAAAGCCCTTCCTGATTTCTCTCTTTCTCTCTGTTATGGTCTGTGTCTAGATGTCCCCCAAAGCCTCATACAGTCATAGGTGGGGCTTTTTCAGAGGTGGCTGAATCCGGAGTGTGTGATGCTGGGATTAAGGGTGTGTGATTACTAAATCAGTCCACTGATTGGTCTGGCACTGCCCTAATCCCAGTACCCTAGATATAATATAAAAGGGGCAGAAAGAAGCTGTTAAGGCCCCTCTCTTGCTTGCTTTGTTACCTTCTGAACACCATGAACTGTTTCTCTTCTGTGATGCCCCTCTGCCGTGCCACCCTGCCTTGGAGCCAGCCGATTATAAAATGAAACCTCTACAAACTGTGAGCTAAATAAAGACTCCCCCTTTTAACTTTGGGTGTTGGGTATTTTGTCTCAGCAATGAGAAAAGTAACTAAGTTAGTCAGTCAGTCAGTCAGTCTGTCTCCCTCTGAGACAGGGTCTCACCAAGCTGCCCTTGCTGTCCTTGATCTTGTGATTCTCCTCCCGAGCTTCCCTAGTAGCTGGATAATAGGTGTGCGCCACCATGCCAGTTATCATTCCTGAGGCTGACTGGCTTAAAGTTCAGTCCCTTTGGATTTCTACAGTATTTCAGAACTCTCTTACATTGCTTACTTTACTCCCTCTTTATGAACCTCATCTGTATAACTGTCTAATCCCTCCTGCTGTAGTATAAATGACTTAAGGTCAAAGGTTAGTCTTATCATCTTACATTTCCTGTGGTAATTGCCCCTCACCGATCTTTCACATTGCAGGCACCTAATATTTTGGTTAAAACAAATCATTAAGATCTTGTATGCTGCCTCACCTCAACCAGTGACAGTGTATCATTCAGAAAAACAAAGGGAAAAATGAAGAGATATCAATTTTTAAAATATGGTTAAATATGGTTTTGTTTTTTTGAGACAGGGTCTTTCCACGTAGTCCAGGCTGTCCTTGAACTCACTATGGAGGCTAGGCTGGCCTTGAACTCATGGCAATCCTCCTGCTTCAGCCACCACACCTAATAGTTAAATATTAACCTAAAAATTCTGCTTACCTGTGTATTTCTAAGTCACATAAGTTTCAGACACAAAATTATTGCTTCCATGGTACACACCTCTAATCACAGCACTCAGGAGGCTGAGGCAGGAGGATCACAAATTTAAGCCCAGCCTGGGCAACTTAGAGACCCTATATCAAAATTATTTTAAAAATTGAAAAAAGACTGGGGCTGTAGCTCAGCACAAAGATCCTGGGTTCTGTCCCCAGTACCATGATATAAATAAAGAAATAAATAAATTTATTTTAAAAAATTATTTTCATATTACTTACATGAGGCCATTAATAAAAAACATGGTTATCCAGACTATTCTCAAGAGGCTTTATTGGGGGATGGGAGAGAAAACAAGGTTTTCCTTTGCTTCAGTTTAACTCAGTCACACACACACTTAGCCTTAAAGGCAGGACTGAATTTAGAACTGTGATGAAAGAGAACAGAGCAGCGGGACAGCTGCAGTGTACCCATCCATACTTGTACACTGATGAGAAAACACCCACTAGCAAAACAAGCAGCAGGCAACTGAGGTGTAAGGAAACCCACAGGTCACTAGCAGTTCTTCCGACACACACATAACCATCGTCACAGAGAGATTATACCTTATCTCTAAAAAGTCAATGGTTGAGGGCCTTAGGAAAAACACTGTGGAAACCTATTGGCCACAAAGGCGAAATTCTACTGTGAAATGGGAGACAAACCCAATTACATGAAATGAAAGGATCAAGGGGGGAAAAAAATCAAAGGATGAAGGAAGAAAAACAAATAAATGAAGATCAGAAATAATCTCAAATACACTAATGCAGACTGGAATGACCTCACCAATGCCAGAAGCTGCAGTGGTACCCTAACGTGAAAGATTCAGGGTCCGAGGGAAGAAACTACTACAGAAATTTTATGGCAACTTTAAATAGAGCCCTCGCAGGGAGCAGAGTCAGAGCATCCCCAGCTCTTCTCAGACCCAGCCAGAGGGAGGAGGTCTCCCAGTTTCAACAACTAAACTGGGCTGTTCAGCTTGCTGGTGAACAGCCAAAGTAAGGTGCCAAGATCTCTGAGATCCTTTAAATTTATATAAATTATCTTTGTGCAAATCTTGGAACAATCCTCACATAGAAATGCTAGGATAGAGAACTCTAACTGAACAAGGCAGAGCACTTCTATCTATGTCCTCTCCTTCCCAAAATGCCACCAGGATGATAACGAAGACCTGTAACGGAACAATCAGCTCAGATGGACACAGGAAGAGATGACACAAGGAGCCGGCTCTACAAAAAGACTAATAGAACTGATAGATGAACTCTGGAAAAAATAGAGTCCTACAACAAAGGCAATATAATAATAAACCACATGGCTTAGTTCTGAATAATGTTTACATAATTATAACAAACACTACATGCTGATGTAACAGCATATATATATAGCATACAGCATATAGCCCAGAGTATCTGTTGGGAAATGTGACAGAAATGTTGAAGGAGAAAAGGAAGTGCCTGGTAGAAATCTCTGTGATCAAGCAAGGGAGATATAAGAGACAAAGACTCTAAGACTCTAATCATTTTTTTAAAGATGGGGTCTTATTAAGTCACTAAATTGCCCAGGCTGGGCTCAAAACTTGTGATCCTCCTGCCTCAGCCTCCTGAGTGCTGAAATTACAGACATGCACCACCATACCCAGGCTTCCTTTCTTCCTCTCCCCTCCCCATCCCCCCTCCCTTCCTTCCTTCCGTTTTTTTGAGACAAAGTCTCCCTATGTAGTTCAGGCTGGCCTAGAACTCACTTGGTAGCCCAGGCTGGCCTCAAACACATGGCGACCCTCCTGCCTCAGCCTCCCAAGTACTGGGAATTACAGGTGTGCGCCACTATGCCCAGTTTCAATTTCCACTAAAGAGGGTGTTTCAAAATACAAATTGAGAGAAGTTACTACTAATATTCTTACCTAAGTAAATAATTATTAAAGAATGTATTCAGGAAGAAAGTGAACTAAGGAGTAAGATAATATAAAAAAGAATAGTAGCTGGGCGTGGTGATACACTCCTGTTATCCCTAGCACCCTGGGAGGCTGAAGCAGAAGGATCATAAATTTAAACACAGCCCTGGATAATTTAGAAACTTATTGAGACTCTGTCTAAAAAAAAAAATTTTTTTTAATGTAAAGGCTTAGTGATGGAGGTCAGGGAAAAGGCTCTCATCTCAATCCCCAATAGTACAAAAAAAAAAAAAAAAAGTTAAAGCAATAGTTATTAACTCGGGGCCGGTGAGATGGCTCAGCGGCATAAGCGCCTGCCTGGCAAGTGCGAGGGCCCGAGTTCGACTCCTGGATCCCACATACGAAAAAAGGGGCCGGTGATATCGTTCAGCGGCACGGGCGCCTACTGGCGCGTGAGGTCCTGAGGTCGACCCCCCGGTATCCACAAAAAAAAAAAAAAAAAAGTTATTAACTATCATTAACTTCGTAGAACTAGAATACTAAAATACTAATAATTGGTAATGGGGTATGTCAACAAAGCGATGCAAAAATTTAAGCTGAGAAGTGATGGTGATCGACATTGAAGCATTCTAAAGTCCTGTGCTGTCTGGGAAGAGAACTCGATCACAAATAATAATATTAAGTTTAGACTTTAAAAAAAAAGCCTTAGGGTGACCCTTGTGCAGGGTAGGCAACTGCTCTACCATATCCTCTGCCCCAAAAGATATAATTTTTGAGTGTATCTAGTAACACAGCTTTAAAACATATAAAAGCAAAACTTAATAGAATTATAGGAGAAACTGATAATTATATGGTCAAAGTACAGGTTTTCAACATATTTCTTTTAGATTTGGGGGGTGTCTAAGACAAGGTCTCGCTATGTAGTTCAAGGTCTGGCCTTGAACTTGTAGCAATCCTCCTGCTTCAGCCTCCTAAGTGTTGGGATTACAGGCGTGTGCACCACTACACCCAGCTTATTCCTTGAAGAACTGACAGATCAAAAGTAAAAACAGAGAAGACCCAAACAACACAATGAACTAGTCTGAGCTAGAACCATCAACTCAACAAGTAGGCCACAAATAGATAAGTTACAGAAATTTAACCAAAGTTTAGGCATGCCTTAACACATAACGAAAGACTTGATTTTTGCCTTTAAGATATAAGAGGAAATGTTAAACATGCAGTTAGTACAGGCATGTTCTGACCATGATGCAGTTAAGAAACACTTATTTTTGCAAAGAAGGCAGACAATCTCAGCATACAACTCAGAAAATGCAGAAAAAGGACAAAAGAGTAAACAAAAAGAGAATACATACATACATAAAGTACCCAAAAACAGTCAGAAAATAAAGATACACTAAAAAAGGTCAATAAAGCCTAAAGCTTTTTCTTTGAAAAGATAAACTTCTGGGAAGACAGATCAAGGAGAGAGAGGGAGAGTTGGAGGGGAGAGAGAGAGAACTGCAACACCAACAAAGGAGGCTTTAGAGACTGGGATGAGGGTGAAAAAAGAATCAAGATGTGTCAGGTGCATGTACCAAACACCCACAATGAAAACAGTCATGCATCGCAAACATGCACTAATAAATTAAAATAAAAATTTTAGAAACAGAGTACTGTGAATTACTTAAATCTGAACATGTATACAATCCTGAAAAAATGAAATTTACCAAAACTGGCTCAGGAAGAAACAGAAAACTGATCATGTGGTGACTTGAAAGAGATGGGGATAGTAAGGACAATTTTAAATTAAATCTCTTAAGAAGTCTGGCCTATGGAAATGAAGAGGAAAATTAGAAAAGCAACATAGAAGCCACCGGGTGGTGGTGTGTGAAGGAAGGGTGGGTGGTGGGAGCAGGGGTGGTTTAATTTTGGTTATGTTGACATGGAGATACCTTAAGATATTTAAGTGGAGATGTTAAATAGGGACAGGTGCTTAGGAGATATGTGGCTTAAACACTGTATTTGGGAGTTATCTGTGTTCAAATGATAATTAAGCCACAGGTGTGGTTAAAAAGAATCTAGCAAGATAAAACATTGGTTCTCAAAGTGTAGTCCCTGGACCAGCAGTATTACCTGGGAACTTGACAGATGCAAATTTTTAGGCCCCTACCCTGGACCTACTGAACTAGAAATCCTGAAAATGGGGGTCCCCAGTGTGTATTAACAAGCCCACCAGTGATTTTAATGCGGGATACAATTTGAGAACCACTGACAGTAAAAAGTCAAGAGGACCTGGGGCCTTTCCTGGAGAATTTCAACATTTAACAGAGAAGGAGGAGCCTGCAAGAATGGCTAAGAGGAACAGCAAGAGATGGGTAACAAAATGAGCAGAGTCCTTCAAAGGAAGTGATGTGAGAGGTTTAGCGTGGAGTACTATGGAGATTCCACAGTGATAGCTCTAGGAAAGACTGCGATGACTGAGAAGTGAGACGCTGAGAAAAGACAGCCAGTGAGGACAGACCATTCTGAGCAGCTTAATTGTAAGACAGCGATAGGGTGAACACAGTAGTAGTTGACAAGTAAGGGGAAGTGTTTTTTTTGTTTGTTTTTTGTTTTTAACAGGACAGTAACTAGGATGACAAACTGCCGAGGGAGGAATCTGGCTGTGAGGGAGAGAGTGGCTACAATGGCACATCAAGGAGGCAGTGCGGCAAAGTGCCTCACCAGCAGGAGCGTTTCATAGAGGCAATGGTTAGAACTGCGCAAAATGCTAATAGACCAACTTCTTGTCAGTATTACTGCTTTGTAAATTCTCTACAGACCTGTACCCTACAATGTCTGCACCCAGGCTGGATGGCTCCCAACACCCTGTCCTTGGTGCCACTGGATCACACAAGGTTGCTGAAAATGGAGGAGAGCTTGGGGTGCACAGCATAGGTGGAAAGACTGTCCTTGATTGCAGGAGCAGATAACCTTTATAGCTAGAAGGAAGGAAGTAAAAATGGACGGGCACAGATGTGGGAAGTTTGAAGTCTGGTGGCAGGAAGCTGGAGAAGCTGTCATCGAATGAGTTCTATTTCCCCTGTGGGGTCATCTGCAAGGCCATACCTACTGAGAGATGGATATGTCGCATTCTCTTGGCCTACTTCATACTCACTGAGCAACTGTGTATTTATGATTTGGCTCCCGTGTAGGGTTTGCCCAGGAGGCAAGAATGTGCTGACAATACAAATTACTTTCTTTTTTTTTTTTTCTTTCCTTCTTTTATTTATTTTTTGGAAGCCCTGAGGATTGAACCCAGGACCTCACACATGCTACCACAAGTGTTCTACTACATTTCTAGTCCTTTTAATTTTTCTTTATTTATTTTGAGACAGAGTCTAAATTGCCTCAGCTGGCTTCAAACTTGTGATTCTGCTCCTGAGTAGCTGGAAATATAGAAATGAGTCACTGTGCCAGGCAAAAAACAAACAAAAACAGATTTCTCATAGTAAATTTATAATCTGTTTTTTTTTTTTTAATTTGTTTATTTGTTTTGTTTGGTGTTGGGGTTTATTTGGGGAGGTAAATTTTTAAAATTTTTTAACCTAGTTTTTTGTTTTTGTGGGTACCGGGGGTCGAACTCAGGACCTCATGCGCCAGCAGGTGCCTGTGCCGCTGAGCAATATCACTGGCCCTTTTCTCGTATGTGGGTTCTGGGAGTCGAACTCAGGACCTCGCGCTTGCCAGGCAGGCGCTTATGCCACTGAGCCATCTCACCAGCCCTAACCTAGTTTTTTAAAACATGATTTGGTTTAACCATAGCCTGAGTACGGACAACAGACAGATCATGGTCCTTTTTGTCATTACATTTCCTATGGAGTTGTTTACCAGGATCTGATTCATTTTGTACAAAGTGATGAAAGAAAATCTCTGGATTTTAGAAGCATGGGACAGATTCAAAATTAAGCAGCAAATCAAAATAACATCCTTTACCCTCCCCACCTCCTTGCTTAGTAAATGGTGACTTTTTAGTAGGTGTCATTGGCCTAAGTGCTGCCTCTTCCATCTTTTTTTTTTGGTACCAGGAATTGAACTCAGGACCTTGCGCTTGCCAAGCAGGCTCTTATGCCACTGAGCTATATCCCTGGCCCTCAATTCATTTCTACATCTATCCTTTCATCAATGTATTTTAAACTGGCTGTCACTATACTGACCTACTAGTTTTTATAGAGAGGTACAGTCGGCACTCTGGGTTCCACATCCATGGATTCAATCCACCTGAGATAGAAAATATGTGGGGGGAAGAAACCTGTGTCTGTACCCAACATATACAAAATTTTTTCTTTTCACTATTTCCTAAACAATATGGTACAACAACTATAATTACATAGCATTTGCATTGTATTAGATGTTATAAGCAATTTAGAGATGATTGAAAGTATTCAGGAGGATGTGCACAGATCACATGCAAATACTACACCATTTATATAAGCAACTTGAGTGAGCACCCTTAAATTCTGATATCTGCAGGGAATCTGGGGGCCAACCTTCTGCAGATATTGAGGGACAACTATATTTCCAAGAACCATGCAGGAAATAAAATAAGTGGAAGTACTGGTATGTTATCAATTATTTAATTGTTCATTCCATTATTCACTCAACAAATATTTACAGATCACAAATCCTGTGCAACGCCTAACTTGACAACCACAGGAGACATAAAGTCCTCACTGTATTTATAACCCAAGAATAGAGCTATTAGCTCCACAAAGGACAGACAGAATTAACAGAATACACTGACTTCAGGGGGAAATTATAAAGAAAGAAAAAATGTCTTATCGTAAAAGTGGTTATGGCAGAAATTGGCTGTCAAGGGAAATCCTGGAATCAGAGTAACTTTAAAAATATAATGACTTACAGACCAGGCACAGCGGCACATGCTTGTACCCAGCTACTTCAGATGCTCAGGCAGGAGGATCTTGGGTTCAAGTCTAGCCTGAGCAACTCTGTGAGACCCTGTCTCTCTATTTTTTTTTAATGTGGGTACTGGGGCTCGAACTCAGGACCTCGCGCTTGCCAGGCAGGTGCTTATGCCGCTGAGCCATCTCACCAGCCCAACCCTGTCTCAAAATAACAAAAATTAAAAGGACAGGAAGAGTAGCTCAGTGTTACAGCACTTGAGTAGCATGTAAGTGACCCTGGTTCAATCCCCAGCATGGGAAAAAAGAAAAAGAGGACTTAGACATAGCCTTGCTTAGAGGCAAAGGCAGGGCAAATCCTCTGGAATGAAATATAAAAGTAAACTGGTGTGGCGGTCCACACCTATAATCCTAGCACTCAAAAAGGCTGAGGGAGAAGGATTCAGGGGAGTTCAAGGCACAGCTGGGCTACATAGCAAGACCCTGTATTAAAAAAAAAAAAAAAAAAAAAAAAAAAAAAAACTACCTCTACAAAAGTGACTCTGGACTTTCAAATATTTCAAGAACTTGGCAGTCTCTTTACAGAAGCAATAAGTCAGGCTGTGAATTAATCCTCAAGTTTATTTGGGGTCCTGGAGACAAATCCTCTAGTCCTCCAACCCTCAAGGTATCCTGCAATACCAATCAGTGCTTCCTAACTTGCCTTCCTTGCTCCACTCCATCGCAGCTCGTGCTCTGACATAAGTAAGATGCAGCTTTTCCACGGCCTGAAATTGTCTGCCATTGAGTATCTCAGTTAATGGTTCATATGATACTGCCCAAGCTCTGTGTAAATGATCTGATGACCTTGGATATTTGAAAAGTGCCAAGCACACAGAAGATGCTCAATTAAGATTCATTTCCTCCTTTCTTTCCTTCCGTTTTTCTCTCCCGTGGTGAGGACGGGAGGAAAAAATAGGAACAAACAAAAGATAGATCACTTGTAAGACAGCATCTCTCTAGTATAAAAATACTGAAAAAGTGGAAACCATTTCTCAGTGCCTACCTTGTGTCTGTGGGCTGTATGGAGACAGGAGTTTAGACCTTTTCTTTTCATATCCCTTCTGTGTGATGTCCCCTAAAACAGCAAGAAAACAAACAGGTTATGCATTATTCTTATTCTTGGTGGTTCACTGTAAAAATAAAATTAATTACAGAGTGTTACAGAAGTACCACACAGAGTGGGAGAAAGATGTATATGGTTCTTTGCCAAGATTTTGCTAAGTGATTTCCCACAGGCTTGGAGTTGACTTCTTGTGGGAAATTGCAGGGCCTGTCCCTACACCATCTCACTATCAATCTGCTACATACCATGGCAGAGATTCCCAAGGTCCTAAGTACCACTACGTCCCTTGGTATTTAAGATATCCCCAAAACAGAATACCACGAGGCTGACAGACAATGATTTTTCTCTAGAAGTTCGGTTTAACCAAATGAGTACAACTGGTTTGTGAGGGCTTTATTCTCTAACACTGCTATAGAGAATCACATAAAATCCAAAGTCTCATTAAGAGGAATAGTAAAGCAAGTGCAGTGGCACATGCCTGTTAATTCCTAGAATTAGAACTCAGGATGGTTAAGCCAGAGGATCACAGGTTTGAGGCCAGCCTCAGCTACATAGTAAATTTGAGGCCAGCCTAGGCCATGTAATGACATAGAAGAAATAATGTAACTCTCAATCTGCTAGATGTCAGATATGCTGAGTTTGCGTTCTCTAAAATTGAAGAATGAATTTGAAAGAACAAAGGAGGTTAAGAGTAGGAAAAAGCTATTACAAGAGAGAGCTCCTGAAAGACAGGAGGGGACCTGGAAGTGGGCTGCCATGGACCCTACTTTACAGAGAAAGTTTTATAGAGCAAAATCACAAGATGGGTACAACATGGGTCAAAACTAAGATCAGGGCTAGTGAGATGGCTCAGCATTGTAAGCGCCTGCCTGGCAAGCGTGAGGTCCTGAGTTCGACTCCTGGTATCCACATAAAGGAAAAAAAGGGGCCGGCGATATTGCTCAGCGGCACAAGCACCTGCTAGCCAGCGCGAGGTCCTGAGTTCGACTCCCAGTACCCACGTTAACAAAAAAAAAAAAAAAAAAAAAAAAAACTATGATCAACCAATCTGATTACAAGTACAGCCACTTAGGTAATATTGATCCAATGGGGAAGCAGGTCACATAGCAAGTGTACACGGAAAGTCAAGGACCTTTTTAGGAAGGGATGGATCAGAAGGTCCTGGTCACCCACCTGGATAACTGATGTCTATCTAGACTTTATTGGACCAGGTGATACCAATTACCTTATCCCTTGGGGAGGCATGTAGGCCTGGTCATTCCGTCTTTATCTTGAGGCCTGGCCTTCAACAGATGCGCCTCCAGCCACAGTTGAAATGTGTTCTCATCTTCTGCACTGACTCCCTCGAGTGCCTACCCCTGTCTGACTGCCTAGAATATTTCTACCTAACTTAGTTGTCTATAATTGTAAGACCCTGTCTTAAAAAAAAAGAGAGAGGAACAGTCAAGGCTCAGGCACTGGGGTGGGATATTTAAAGGGTCCTTCTGTATTTTAATAGCTGTGCTGCAATTCCTTGTTCTCCTTGAGTCACTGGTTTGTATTTTTTATACATATGGTTGTCTTTTCTATAGGTTAAATTAAAAAGTATGCACGAAGCACGAAGTACATATACAACAAATGCAATAAGCACAAACTGATAAATGGGGGAGAAAATACACAGTTCGAGTGGCAAGAAATGTGGCAAATACTGAAGAAAGGGGAACAGAGGACAGGTAGAGAGCAGAATTGAAAGGAACAGAAAGTGTAGAGAACCAAACGTCATTCAAGGGAGGATGAGTGTGTCAAAGCTGAGGCGAGACATACACATAGTGAAATACACTGCTATGATACAGGACTGTTTTCCAAAAGTGATTTTAAAAATCAGAGAACTGGGCCAGTGATATAGCTCAGCGGCATAAGCGCCTGCCTGGCAAGCGCGAGGTCCTGAGATTGACTCTCGGTACCCACACATTAAAAAAAAAAAAAAAAAAAAATCAGAGAACATCTAAAATGAATCCTTACATAGAACCCAATGCATAAAACAGAAAAATATCAACAGAACTTAGCATAAAAAAAGTAATTTAAGCTTTTTTTTGTTTGTTTTGGTGGTAGAATGGATTAAACCCAAGGCCTTGTGTGGCTCTAACATTGAGCTATATCCCCAGCCATTTTTTTTCCTTTTGATACAAGGTCTTAGCATTTCATTTGTTTGTTTTTGTTACAAGGTCTCACTATGTAGCCCAGGCTGGCCTCAAACTGACAGTGACCCTCCTGCCTCAGCCTCCTGAGTACTGAAAGATGGGGTCTTATCATGTAGTCCAGGTTGACCTCAAACTCGTGATCCTCCTGTCTCAGTCTCCTGAAGGATTCACAGTTTTAATGTTTTCTTTTTACACAGACAATCGATTAGAGGCACATTAATTTGACGGCAGAAATGTGAGGTCCAGGGTGATGCATGTCAGCCTCAGCCCAATGCTGAGGGGGGAGCCAGAGGGAGCCAGAGGAGCTCACTGAAGGGTGCTGTAGGGGCACCACTCACAGACCTGTGCTGCAGCAAGTTCCCTCTTCCTTATGACAGTGAGCTGCTGCAGACCAAGGCTAGAAGCCACAAAGACTACATGTCGTCCCAGCACTGTTACAAAGATCTGGGCAGAAGATACTGTAGCCTCAACTAAACCCAGTGATGGAAGGATGAAAAGCAGCAAATGAAGGGAGAGAGACAATAAAGAAGAGCACTGGGCAGGACTTGTGGACTGGATGACTGCAGTGGCTTCTGGCTTGAGCAATAAGGCAGGTGGTGCTACTCTTTGACAGAGAAATTTGACAAGAAGTACATGTCTGGTGGACAAGAGGAGATGTCTCATCAGCAGGCAGTTATCTGAATCAAGAACTCAGCAATATGTGGACTGCCTGAAGAGAGGAGTAGGACACACATCACAAGATGCTCAAAGCCAGAGGAACTCCACGCCAGATAGAAAGATTCCTCAGCTCAACCAGACAAAAGCAATCATGGGGGCGGGGGCCAGGGGAAGTTGAAGTAATTTGGCAATGTCTATGAAAACTTGGACTGAGCAATCATATTTCTAGAAATTTATTCAACTTTAGTATTTACACAGGTGAACAAAAATCCACATAAGCATATCCCATGCCCCATTCCTTGTAGTGAAAAAACTAAAAATCTAGTTGCCTACATGTGTATCAAAGGCTTTCACCTTGGAGCTATTTTGTGAGCACATACAGTTGCAAACCACGTGCACCCACGCTGCGCTACCTGGGACACTTGGCAATTTCTGAGAACATTTTTGGCATAGGTAGAGGAAGAGGTACTACTAGTCACCTGGAGGATGGCGGCTAGGTAGGAAACGTGAACAGAACAGACTCCTAGCAAAAACTTTTCCAGCCCAAAATGTCAGAAGTGCTGGCAATGAAAAACACTGATCTACATAATAATATGTAGGTATTCTAAATATACTGGCACGGGAAATGCAGTTTCACTGTGACTATTCCATTTCTTTGTCTTTTATTTTTACTTAGGTTTTACATGGCTTAATCTTATACTGAGTAATGCTTTTCTCCAGAAGGTATTTGTACATTCCGTAATTCTTGAGTTTGTTAATACATGAGAATGTTTACTTGTTGTCTTAAAAAAAAAAAAAATACTGGCACAGGAAGATGTTTAAAATATATTATGTGGCTTGGCATTGTGGTACATGCTTGTAATCCCAGCACTTGGGAGGCTGAGGCAGGAGTATCACCACGAGTTTGAGGCCAGCCTGGGCTACATAGTGAGTTCAAGGCCAGCTTGAACTGCATAGCGAGTCCCTGTTTCAAAAGAACTAAAACTAAGGGCCAGGGATATAGCTCAGCAGCACAGCACCTGCCTGGCAAGCGCAAGGTCATGAATTCGATTCCCTGTACCAGGGGAAAAAAAACCAAAAAACAAAAATAAATAAATACAATATATTAAGTATAACAGGCAAGCAGCAGAATGGCGGGTATATGGATATAGCTTTATAAAATATGGTAACAGATATGTTTGCACATATACAGAAAATAATCTGGAATTCTATAAAGCAAATGTTTATTCTTAGCGGATGGGATTACGAGGGAGTTTCATTTTGTTTTATATACTTTTAGTTTGATTTTAACAAAACAAACTTGATTTATTAATCTCAACTCTTTTCATTAAGAATGATGCCCCCAGGCCGGGGATATAGCTCAGTGGCACACGCCTGCCTGGCAAGTGCGAGGTCCTGAGTTGGATTCCCAGTACCAAGGAAGGAAGGATGGAAGGACAGAAAGAAGAAAGAAAGATGCCCCCCACCCAAAAAACAAACAAAAGGATGGTCTGTAGGTATACACTTGCTAACACAGTAAGTGACCAAAATATTCAACAGAAAAAAATATAGTTTACACAGTATTTTCAAATTTTAGAACATCAATGTTCTAAAATTAAGCACATGTAGCATAAAAAGTGAACATGTCTACATAAAATGTTTGTTTTGGTGCTGTTGGGGATCATGCCTAAGGCCTTGTACATGCTAGGCAAGTGCTGTACTATGGAGCAACATCCCCAGTCCTACGCCAAAATATTAACAGTACAGCTTGCAGGTTCGAGATTGGTTTTAGTTCCCCCTTTTCTCCTATATTTTCTAATTTTTCTACAAAGAACATTATGATTTAAGGAAACAAATATTTTAAAATTTCAATCATGGCGACTTATTAAACTATACAAATTTATTTATTTATTTATTTATTTATTTATTTATTTATTTTTAATGTGGGTACCGGGAGTCGAACTCAGGACCTCGCGCTTGCCAGGCAGGCGCTTATGCTGCTGAGCTATCTCACCGGCCCAAACTATACAAATTTAATCACGATGGTCCTTCATCTCTTTTTCTGTATTGAAATTTTTTTTTAATCCAACTCTCTTTAAATTAGCCAACCCAAGAGTTTAGGTAATCTCAATACACAAGAGAGACAGGAATTTAGCACCAAGAAAATTTCCATTAGAAACAAACTGTGTTTTTTATTGTAAAATGGACCACTCTATTTCCATTCCCCACTCACACGCTCCTCTGCCTCTCCCTCCTCTCCCCTTCTTCTCCTTGGGAGGGGCACAAAGACCACTCTCCTGGCTCAGAACACATATGAGAAACAGCTTTAACAGCTTTCTTCAAAGCATACAGTCTCAGGCATCCACTGTCAGCAGGCGATCATGGGACAAGCTGCTAGATTTGGCAGCTGGGGCATCCATCAACTACTAACCACCTCGGGTTTTGAAAGGGGTCAATCAAGAGAGTCTAATTTAGTCTTGCCAATTAGCTTTATTAGATCTGTAACCGAGCAAAGAAATTAAGACCTGAGAGAAGCAGCGCAGTAGTGAGAATGTGAGGATCACCATGTCGGGCCATAATAATACAGTGACTGAAAGTGCCCCTCCCCTTCTTGGACTACCAGATCCTGCTCAAAAGTCCCCTCTAATGTGCGCTTTCCACCTTTTGTCAGTCTCTCCTCCTAGGGCTTCTGCCACTGTGCACATGTCTGTGGCAGCACTTAGCACATCACTGGTATTTTAATTATTTGTTTAAACCTCTGTCTCTCTACTATACTGTGCACTTGAGGGCAGGAACTGTGTCTTGTTCATCTCTGTAGCCCGCCCATAACCTGGCACAACAGACATTTGCCGAATGAGTGACTGGAGGAATTAGTAAAATGGAGGCAGTGAGAGAACAAGAAATCAAAGAGACATGTGTACTTGGGTGGAAAACTGGAATGGGAGAAAAAGGGTTTTATTTTAGCAGAAGCTCAAAGGGCCAGGGAGAGGGTTTAGTAAGCCAGAAGTTTACTGAAATTTGACAACAGACCTTAAAGGTGACCAGAAAAGCAACACTTGAACTGCCTGAAGAGAGGAGCAGCATATAAATCACAAGCTACTCAAAGCCAGAGGAACTCCACACCACACAGATATATCCCCGAGCTCAACCACACAGAAGGAATTCAGTCAGGATTTATTATTCCATATTTCTGTTACTGCCCACCTAAAGTCTGTGTTAAATCATTCTCACTACCTGGAGTTAAGCAGATTTTGTGGCATTAAAGCAATACTTTCCAACTTTTTTTTAAGTGGTGCTAGGACTTGAAGGCAGGACTTCACAAATGCTAGGCAAGTGTTCTATCCCAGCTCTTGGCCATTTTTTAAAGACTCATGGGGGGAGGGGTTGTAAAAACAAACTCCCAACCCCTCCCATCAAGATTCTGATTCACTGAGACTAGATTAGGACCCAGAAATCTGTACTCTTTTTTTTTTTTTTTTTGGGGGGGGGAAGGGGGGTTGTCTCATTATGGAGTTCAGGCTGTCCTCAAAATTGCAGCGATCCTCCTTGCTCAGCCTCCCAAGTGCTGGGATTACAGGTGTGTGCCACCATGCCTGGCAGAAATCTGTACTTCTGACAAGTACTGTATTTTCCAATGGATCTGAAAGTCAGGGAAGTCTGGAGACTGTTGCACTCAATAATCCTGTCTGGAGCTGGGCCTGATGGCGCACTCCTACAGGGTGCTAAAATCCCAGCACTCAGGAGGCTAAGGCAGGAAGATCATGAATTCAAGGCCAGCCTTAGCTACACGTCAAGTTCACAGCACCCATGTATTACACAGCAAGTTTCTGTCTCAATCCATCCATCCATCCATCCTGAGATTGTGCTGCGTGGTTCCGCTGACTTAATGTGAGGAGGGAGCGAGAGGGAAGATCAGGAAGAATACTGTGCCTGCTACCCAGCCCCAAGAGAGAACATGGATGCTCAGGCGCTCACTCACACTAACTCATGCCACAGCCACTGTTACAACAGATTTTTTGTCATCTGGCATAAGGAACATGAGGAAGTGCCATAGCCATACCTGTGTAAAATAAAATTTGCATTAAAATGGCATGTGTCTAAGGCAAACCTGTTGTTCAAGTTTTTTGAGAACTAAACAAATACAGGGAGGATTAGCCTTCCACTCCCACTAGGATAACGTATTTCTTCACCCACATGTACTTAGAAGAGTAGCTGCATTCAGGGGTCTGCAGCACCTGACAGGTGTGCTGGTACAGAGTTTTATAAGAGGATACTGACCCAAACAACCAAGAGACAAGCCATGAGCAGTTTGGCACCCACATGACTTGTTCAGTGGTGTTGGCCCTACCACAATCTTTTGTTTTTTGAGACAGGGTCTCATTATGTAGTTCAGGCTATCCTTGAACTATGTTGCCCAAGCTGGCCTCAAACTTGCAGGGATTCCTCCTGCCTCAGCCTTCCAAGTGCTGACATTACAGGTGTGCTTCACACCTGACTAAGCCTACCCAATCTTGAATCGCCAGTGCCAGGCATATGGAAAGAAGCACACACTGGGTGGCGCAGAGAGGAATTATGTTACCAACCTCTCCTCACCACTTGGGGTCAACAGACACAGCTTGGCACAGCAGCCCACAAGCAAGCTGACCAACGGTGGGAAGCGGCTTGCAGAGGCGGGCTGATCAACTCAAGGCCATCAGGGCCAGAGGTGACAGGGAGGATGGTCTTTCAGTTACCATTAGAATGTACATTTACACCAATAAGGAATCTTATCTTCCAGAGAAGTAGGGCAATGTTAAATAGTTTTCATTTGTAAACCTGTGCAGAACCCTGAGCAATGAGGTATAAAATAAACACATGATTGGAAAATTCTGGAGGGTCACCAATTCACACATAAACTTTTCCTCTAGGGAACCCGCTTGGTAGATAAGACAGCAAGGATTACAGTTCTAACCATAAAATCTTTCTGCTCCAACGCAAACAAAAGGGTATGTGCTGCTGCAATGCTATTTCAAAACACTGTTTAGTCAGAGATGGCCATGTCTGGAGGGACTTTGGGAATGCAAGAAAAACATTTCGGCACTAAACAGATGACACAGTATTAAGCAAAAATGAATAAAAAAGTCTCTTTCAAAAGTTCCCACTCTAGGGCTGGTGAGATGGCTCAGCGGCTTAAGCGCCTGCCCGGCAAGTGCGAGGGCCCGAGTTCGACTCCCAGAACCCACATACGAAAAAGGGGCCGGTGATATCGCTCAGCGGCACGGGCGCCTGCTGGCGTGCGAGGTCCTGAGGTCGACCCCCTGGTACCCACAAAAAAAAGAAAAAAAAAAAGAAAAAAAGTTCCCACTCTAAACAATTAATTACAATGGAAGTGACAAGTGCCACACTAGAGATTATACAAAATGCCAATAAGCATAAATAAGTAAATAACGAGGCTTATCAATTGCTTCCAAAGAATCCGTCTCCATTCCAAGAGCCCCCCAAATCCTACACAGTGATACTATCACCACTCTCATTTTCCAGGGGAGAATTTTCCTACACACAGGAACTGGAAACAGCACACACATCCAGAAAGCACTGTGGCCAGGACCTGAACCCAGGCAGGCTTAGCTACAGAGTCCCTGCTTTTTTTTTTTTTTTTAAAGGTGGCAAAGTTTCACATTTACTAAAGAGGTTGGGGGAAACGGGCTCTGCAGAGTAAGCTTGGGCCAAGTAAAAGGAGGAAAAATATAAATGCATCCTGTAGTATAGGGCGAGCTACCGTGAAGAGACACGACAGCCAGAGTCCCTGCTTTGAATCACTACCTACGTTCATTTTTGGAGAGAGGCTTTCAAGTCTGCCTCAAAAAGATTGGGAAGATGTTGCAAAGCTGCTCTGAGGCTGACAGGACAAACACTGAGAGTGAAGACAGAGTGCCAGTCGTGGCTAACCTACACCACACGTGCCTCCGCAGGCTGTCTGTTATCACTGGAAGCTCTAAAAGGTTCGCCATCATTGATATAATGTATCAAACCCACAGTCTGACCCTAGCTTGGTGGTGCACACCTGTAATCCTAGCACTCAGAAGCTGAGGCAGGATAGCCCAGCATGGGCAATTTAGTGACTTAGTGACCGTATCTCAAAATAAAAAATTTTTAAAGGACTGGGGATGTAGTTCAGTGCAAAGCCTCTAGTACTCAAAAGAAACAAAAACATGAAATCTTCAGATGCTTCAAGTTTAGGGCTGATGTCTAACTCATGAGTCACTGATATACAGTACTTCCTTCTTCATTAAATAGCACTACATAACACAGCCACCATTCTAAATTTTCAAAGCATTCTGACACTAATTCATTTGACTTGGCTAAAAACCTTGTTCAATAAACAGGAAAAAGCTATTGTGGTAGGGCATGCCTGTAATTCCAGCACTCAGGAGGCTGAAGCAGGAAGATTCCCGTAAGTTCAAGGCCAGTCCTGGAATTACAGGCATGTGCCACCAAGCCTGGCCCTTTTCATCTTTTAAATGAGACAACCAACTATGAGAATAGTGTCTAGTTGCTATTAAAAGATACCTAACAATGCTGGGCATGGTGGTAAAGCCTGTTTTGTTTTGTTTTGTTTTGTTTTGTTTTGAGACGGGGTCTCGCTATGTAGTTCACGCTAGCTTTGAACTATGTATCCAAGGCTGCCCTTGAACTAACAGGAGATCCTCCTACCTCAGTCTCCCAAGTGCTGGGATCACAAGCATGTGCCACTATGCCCGGTCATGGTGGTAAAGACTGTAACCCCAGCAATTGGAAGGTTTGAGGCCAGCCTGGACAATTTAGACCCTGTCTCAAAATAAAATTTTTAAAAGGGCTATGAATGTAGCTCACCACTCCTTGGGTTCAATCCCTAGTACTAAAGAAGAGGGGGTGGTCACTGTTCATCATTACTAAACATTCATCTAACACAGAATGTGGCCTTTCCATTTTGTTAAAAAATAATCAACAGGAAAAGAAACGAGAGAGAGAGAATTAAGAGGCTCAGAAGAAAAAATTCTAAAGAGTCACCACTTTCTAATCTATACCTCTATCTAATTAACATATTTTTATATGTAAATTTTAGACAAGGAAGGTGGTACACATTGGCTATGGCTGGAAATGGGGAGTAGAACCAGGGTTATTGTACATAAGGAATGTAAACAGACCAACACAGAGAAAGAGACAAAAATATGGCTGGGAATGTGAATGAGGTCAATCTTAAAGCTGAAAACAGCAGAGGAACTGGATCACATCCCAGAGACGCTGGCCGAAAGACAACATTTTTTATTGTTAAATTTTATCATGGGCCAGGCATGGTGGTACATGCCTATAATCCCAGCACTCAGGAGGCTGAGGCAGGAGAATCTTGGTGAGTTCGAGGCCATCATGGACTATATAGTGAGTTCAAGGCCACCCTGAACTACACAGCAAAAACCTTCTCAAAAAACAAAACATTAATTTTACCATGTTTTTTTTTTTTTGTGGGTACCGGGGGGTCGACCTCAGGACCTCGCGTGCCAGCAGGCGCCCGTGCTGCTGAGCGATATCACCGGCCCCTTTTTCGTATGTGGGTTCCGGGAGTCGAACTCGGGCCCTCGTGCTTGCCAAGCAGGTGCTTAAGCCGCTGAGCCATCTCACTGACCCTACCATGTTTTACTTATTGTATCCAATGAATTACATACAGCAACCACTGATCTTCAAATATTCTCCTTCCAGAGGTGGTATATAAAAGCTCGCTAACACACAAAATGATACAATACAAAGGCCTTCTCCCTTCAACCAGCTGCTGGCCTTTATCTTTCCCTACTTTTCTTGTATATCTGAACCAAAAGGGTCCAATGTAACTTTAAAGAATTAAAAAACACTTACCTCTTAGCAATCTCTGTAGTTTCTTTCTACATAGAAATAAAATTTAAACTTGCCGGGTATGGTGGCATACACCTGTAATCCCAGCACTCAGGAGGCTGAGGCAGGAGGATTGCTGTGAGTTTGAGGCCAGCCTGGGCTACATAAGCAAGTCCAAGGCCAGTCTGTATTGCACAGCAATACCCTGTCTCAAAAACAAAACAAAATAACAATAATAATAATAATAAATTAATCTTATGGTGCAAAGCATCATTTTCTTTTCTTTTTTTTTTTTAATGTGGGTACCAGGAGTTGACCTCAGGACCTCGCGTTTGTCAGCAGGCGCTTGTGCCGCTGAGCGATATCACTGGCCCTTTTTTGCCTTTTTGTGGGTACCGGGAGTCAAACTCAGGACCTCGCGCTTGCCAGGCAGATGCTTATGCTGCTGAGCTATCTCACCGGCCCCATCATTTTCATAATTCAGCCAGAAATAAAGCTTTGTTAAAATATATACTATCTGTTGAAAGGTGAGAAATTTTCTCTTGTAAAAAAATTGGTGGTTCTAAAATTTTCAACTGGCAGCTAGTGTCTTCTTTTACCTCAACCATGCCAATGTTACAAAAACTTTTTTGTAAGGAAATTAAGACATTCGACTTTCCATTCTCAATAGATGTCCTCTCACCTCATTTAGGACAATAACCTAAATTACACATGTTCCACGTCAAGAACTAGGGGATAAGTCCAGATTGCTTTCTCCCAAAACGCAAATCACAGAATTGTTTTGGCCTCACAACTCAAGTTTTCTAGTCAAATATATATGACTTCTTACAAATGGTATTTTGCCTAAGGCACCAAGCAAGTTTAAACAAACAAAAAGCAACAAGTAAAACACTTAAGACACTGAGAAACTGAACTGTAAGTATGACTACATCATTAGGCAGATGTTTAAATTAATCCATCTAATGCAAAAGGTATGTTCATTTGTTCATTTGTCATACGCCTGCAAATAATTTGCTATCCAAACCGCCTGAATGTTTAAAAGGAGCAGAAGTCATCAAGAGATGGTTCAGCCAGTAGAAAAAGTGAGGGTTCCAGTGCAAAACAGACCTAGGTATGGACCCTGAGTCTGCCATTCACTTCCTACTGGACAAGCTATTCAACAAGCCTGTGCCTCAGTTTCACAATAGGTAAAACTGTAATAACTCCTACCTTCGGTACCGCGATGAGTTTTCAGTGAGAATAAATGCAAAAGTCCCTGGCACACAGCACACACTTAACTAGTTTTAGCTGACACCACTCCAGTCCCAACCCCACCCATAAGTCCTAACAATACCTTTACCTTTTAAAAGGCTATTTAGAAAATTCTGGATTGGTTGATTCTTTTTAGACAGGTGCTTTACCACTGAGCAATATCCCCAATCCCTAGGATGGTTTTTGTTTGTTTGTTTGTTTGTTTGTTTGAGACAGGGTCTCACTATGCAGTTCAGGCTGGCCTTGAACTCACTATATAGCCCAGGCTGGCCTCTAACTTGTAGCAATCCTGCCTCAGCCTCCCAAGTGCTGGGATTACAGGCACGTGTCACCACTCCCGGCCTCGGGATGGCTCTCTTTATAAGAGACAGTGCAGTAAGTGTCTCTAAAGGTACACTGTGGTGCTTAATTCTCAGCACTAAGCCAACAAACTTAGTGTCTTCAGATGCTAACAGTCTCAAAGTAGGAAAACTGACATCTCAAAGAGTTACAAATGTCTAAACCAGAATGAGCAGAGATTAGTCAAAATGCATATTTGTAAATAAAACAGTGCCACTGTGTTCAAAACAGGACTACATGCATCTAAGAATGGTGCCAAAACAGGGGAGTGGGGAGGGTTGTCAGGCAAAAAAGGACATTTTCCATTCTATGACTGCTTCTTTCCCCTGACTTGTATCTTTAATTTTCTCAGAAAATTAGAGAACTCTTACTAGCAACAGTAGCTAGGTATAGTCAATTACTCTTTAATTCTGGCACCCATTAGAACAGCTTTTAAAACCATGCAATATAAAACTGAAATAAATAAAATATATACAAAGACACATAACAAAATTTTTTCAGTATGAAAGTAATTGAGGGCCAGTGAGATGGCTCAGCGGCGTAAGCACCTGCCTAGCAAGCGCGAGGGCCTGAGTTCAATTCCCGGAACCCACACAAGAAAAAAGGGCCGGTGATACTGCTCAGCGGCACGGGCGCCTGCTGGCACGCGAGGTCCTGAGGTCGACCCCCAGTACCCACACACACACACACAAAAAGTAATTGATAGGTGGTTGAAATATAAATGGGTATATAAAAAGAAATGTATAAAATGGTTAAATGTGAGAAAATGCCCAAACCATCTTTTCTGTCCTTTCTTTACTTTTTTATAGTCAAATAACTGCTTTAATAAAAAAGAATAATAATAAAAAAAAGCAATAGGGGCCAGTGAGATAGCTCAGCGGCATAACCGCCTGCCTGGCAAGCGCGAGGTCCTGAGTTCGACTCCTGGTACCCACATAAAGGAAAAAAAAAAAAGCAATAAATAATAACATCTATACCTATCACTGAACTTGCATTAAACAGTGCATAAGTGAGCACCCCCCCCAGGGTGGGGGGCGGTTTACTGGAGATTAAACCCAGGGCCTTTCAGCCAGGCACTGTTATCAATGGGGTAGATAAAATTAACAAATGATCAAAACTTAAGCATGTCCTCTTGCAAGTACAAAAAAAAAAAAAAAAAAGGTTGTGTGTGTGTTTGTTTTGGGGTTGTTTTGTTTTTTGAGACAGGGTCTGGCTATGTAGCCCAGGCTAGCCGCAAACTTGCAGCAATTCTCCGGCCTCAGCCTCCTGAGTGCTGTGATTACAGGCATGTACCACCACACCTGGCTCATAAAATGAATTTTTTTTAAAGAGATGAAGAATTTTGTTGGTAGGCAATTCATACTGCCCTGGAAACTAAAGACGTACAGGGAAAAAACAAGCGAGAATACTAACAATGCTAGTACAGTGTGTGGATCACAAACTAAGCAGGTCATTTAGGTAACAATGGAAAAGAGTATTCCAGTGAGGCAGAAAACAGATTTTACATGTTTGGCGGAGATTTATAATCTCAGATTCCATGCATCCAGAGACTTAGGCTGTCCTTTGTGTTCTGCTACAAAGCAGGTCTCTGGTCCTGGGCAACCAGCTATACAGTACTTCTCTCAGCCTCACATTCCTCATGTGCAGGAAAGAGGACATAGGAGCTCTTTGTTGCTTCTGGTAAGTGTTTGATGAATGCCACTTGTCTGCCACTGCTAACGTGGTAAATCAAAAGCAAGGAAGGATATCCAGCAGGCAACAGATAAGCTCCAGCGTGGATATATAGATTTTAGGATCCATCAGCGTAGGAGGTGGTAGCTGAAGACTTGGGTGTGAATGATATCACCCAGAAGGAATGCAGTGTGAGAAGTGAAGAAGGCCAGAAAAGGAATTGTGGGGTAAACTAGCATTTAAAGAACAGGCAGAGGAAAAAGAGATGATACTGAGATACAGTGGGGAGACCAGGACGGAATGGGAAGAGAGGACACAGAGGAAAGAGAGAAGAAGAATCCATAGTCACAAATGTAAAATAAGCATCAAAAAATCCTCCTGGGTTTGACATCTAGATCACCAGTGGCCCAGTTATGAACAGTTTTAAAGGAACAGTGAATGAAGAAGGCAGACTATTTAGAATACTAAGAATGATAAAGAGGTGAAGTGAGTACAACAGATTTGCTTCCTATCCTTCCTTTTTTGGCGGGAGGAAGGCAGTCCTGGGGATTGAACCCAGGACCTTCACACTGAGCTACATCCTCAGCCACTTCTCATTTTGAGACAGGATCTTGCTAAGACACTAAGTTACCCAGGCTGAACTCAAACCTGTGACCCACCTGCCTCAGCCTCCCAAGTGATTTTTTTTTTTTTCAATATGTTGCAAAGGAAATGAAATATAAGGCAGTATCTACAGAATGCTGGAGTCAAGAAATGTGGATCTTTTTCTTAAAAATGCACAAATTATATATTAGAGAAAGACCTATTGGAAGGAAGTTGAAATACTATATCAACCAACAAGTACAAGAACTGCCCACATGAAAAGCACTACCCTAGCGTGGGACATAGTCCTAGCATTTACAGTCATGATCATAAAGTTTACAGTCTCTTCCAACATAGAGACATCCATAAACAATTCTATAATTAATCATTTAATTACAGCTTTGATGGGGGTGGGGTCGAGGGCGCTGGCAGACTTCAACAGTCTACTCCATGGAACCACTTCATTCGGCTGTTAGTTCTAGGGCTTCCCAACCTGGGCTGGCAATGTGGTATATGTCCTTGATCTGTCCTTCTGGGTGTGGAAATGCTTGTCCTTGGCCCATGGCAGCCTGGCAAAGCCTGAGGGAGCAGGAAGCCTGAGCCACTCATCTCAGATAGGTAGTCTTTTTACTCTGCTATATGGAACAATTATTTTCTGTGCTTGTACAGAACATACAAAAGGCTGAAAGTACTGTAAGATGTTAATGATACTTCTTCCTCAAAACAAAAAAAAACTGAAATGGGTCGGTGGACATAGATATTGGGGGAGCACTAAGAATGGGGTTAAACAACAAGCAAATTCTGTCTTGAAGACTTCTAACCCTGCACAGGAGAATAAAGGGTTTTTGTCTATTTTCTTCTCTACATTAATTTACTGTATATTTCATACCAGTGCCATTCATACGCAATAACTCATTTATTCCTCAGAACAACCCCAAGGGTTGGCTTTATTATGAGTCTGTTTTCAGGTGAGAATGTGAGGCACTGGGAGATTAAGTAACCCGCACAAGAACACAACAAGAATCAGCTTCAAGTCCAAGCCCTTAACCACTATTCCCATCGTTCCAAAGGCTTCCGGCTGAGCTGAGAAGGGCAGAAGAAGCGGAGCCGAGAGTTCTGACAGACACTCAGAGTGGCCTCCACAGCAACAGGAGGCGCAGGCTCAGAGGCTGTGACCCAGACCCACCAGTCTTTAGCTAGTTAGGAGTGTATATAAGTTAACCTTTAAAATGATGGCAACAGAACTTACGCATTATTGAAAGAGAGAATACAGGCAAAGTGCTTACTTCCTAGAACATAGTAAACACTCAGTGACATGTGCTGCTCTAATTTAGAGGAAGTTAGCTCAAGACATGTCCACTTACACCAGACAATGCTGAGAGCCCAAGGAGACAGAGAACAGAATTTTTGGTAGCATCAATTCCCAGTTTTGTGGTTTCCTCCAGTAGTTCCTAGAAAAAGGCTAATGACTGCAATAACTTAAAGGTGGTAGAGATAGAAAAAGAGGGCGGAAGGCAGCAAGGATCTTGGCTAGCAAGTATTTACTGACCAATAATCAATCAACAATAAGTATTTGTTGAGTCTCCCAAGATGACGTGTATGTTCCCTCCTAAGCTAATTCTCCTTCCCTACTCACCTACTCCCAAGACTTGCTTTTCTTCTCTCTCTAGAGACAAAGCCATGAACAAGTGATCAAGAATAGAGAAAACTGAAGATTAATTTATGTTTTAGGGGAAACACTAAAATTGGAAATTTTCTTGGGCATGGCTCATAAAGGCCCAGGGGAAAAGGCCAGAGACTAAATGAAGTGATTACTGGTGGGCCGGGGAATGGCTTTAGGGGACACAATGATAAATGTGGAGGGAGGTCAAGTTTGGTAAGAGTGAGGGAAGGGGAGCACCTAAACTCCACAGGCTTCACCCCAATCATACATCCAACTGCTAGCCAGCTGCTGCTTCCGGTTCCTCTTTTACTATGACAAAATTTAAAATAACTTGCTGGTGGTCACTATTTTTAAAGATTAAATAAAAACAACCTACACCCCTCAATGCAGCCTCAGCAAAAGAATAAATGTTAAATGTTAATAACACTCTCAGGAATAAGGGCTCTTGAGGGAGGATGGGGAAGTAACTACACAGAATAAAAACAATTGCTCAGCTATGACTTGCAAGAAAGCTGTCCGCAGCATGTCAGTAATATAAAATCTGATATCCTTAACAGGCAAGAAAACATTTTAAAAAGCAGATCAAAATAAAAAGTATGATAAACTCCTGAAGGATTCTTATAAATAGCATAATTTTATAAACACCTATCCATCAGTATTTAGGAAAAGTAACTTTTGGTTTGGCTGATATAGGATGCTTTCTCTATTTCTGTAATTTGTGCCTATTGTCCCCGTAGATATATTTAAACCTCCAATATTATTATAGAAAAATCTATGTCTGTCCTGCAATTTCACTTGAGGGAAACCCTCCCCCCACACACACAACAAATTCCGTATCCTAAAATAGTAAAGACAACAATGCAAGGAATAATTCAGTGTTCTAAAAGATATTTCCTGTACTTCACTCAATGTCCTAATCACAATCAAATGAAGAATTAAAAGGAAAAAAACACTAGTCCCAATAATAACAAAAAATCCTGCATAGTATTCTTTGTCCCCAAATAACAAAATGCCATCACACATCTGACTATTACAAAAAATTACAAACTTTCAAGGCTGTCAGTATTTGGAAATGTAAATATTAAGCAGTTCAAGCACACCATATAATGACAGTGATGGCTGGTAGTCAGAAAAGCCATTATTATTATTCTAGAATAAAACACAGAAGTAAGCAAATGCTAAATTTTTTCAATTATGCTTAGGTGTTATACCTATATTATATGCTTGGAATTTTTCACAAATATGAAAATTCTTGCATTAAAAATACATTGTCATTGTGAATCTGAAATACCTCTTCCATATTTTCTTACTTGAAACAAATGTTTTTGTTTGTTTGCTTGTGTGTTTGTTTGTATTAGAGACAGGGTTTCACTACACAGTCCAGGCTGGTTTAGAATTTGAGATTCTCCAGCCTCAGCCTCTCCGAGTACTTGGATTACATTCCAGAACGACATTCTTTAAGAATGCAATCACAGGGCCGGTGAGATGGCTCAGCGGTGTAAGTGCCTGCCTTGCAAGCGTGAGGGCCCAAGTTCGACTCCCGGATCCCACATATGGAAAAGGGGCCAGTGATATCGCTCAGAGGCACGGGTGCCTGTTGGCGCACAAGGTCCTGAGGTCGACCCCACGGTACCCACAAAAAAAAAAAAAAAAGAATGCAATCACAGTTGGGCATGGTGGCATTCGCCTGTAATCCCAGCACAGAAGAATCGCTGAGAGTTCGACGCCAGCTGAAATACGTGATGTGATTCTGTCTCCACACCCACCCACAAAGGACGCAGTCATGATACTTTTATAAGAAATGGGAGGAAACACCATTGTAAATGCCAAACACAAAAGGGAAGAGAAAGAAAAAGAAGAAGAAGGAAAACAAAACAAAACAAAACAAAAGCCAAGCATAAGCAGTTTGCATGCCAAAGGGTTTAATGAAAGCCAAATGTCTTTTGTCTTCCATACTGACATTTTCAGCAGAACAAATCACCACTCAAAATAAAGACCATCTTTCCCAGTATCCTCAGAATAAAGTGTGATCAAATAACTAAATCCTGTGCAATGTGATATCAGCAGAAAGAATGTGTGAAACTTTCAAGTATTACTCTTTAAATGAAAAGGGTATATCCTCTCTTCCCTTCTTCTCTCCCTTCCTAATGGCTGAAATGAGATTGTGGTAATCAGCCACCTTGGACAAGCAGACAGAACCAATGATAGTGAAGGAACAGAACAGAAGGAAACCAAAGCCTGATGAACTCACGAAGCAGAGAGAGTTGCAATACTCGGTCACACTATTACATGACACAGCAATCAATTTCTGTCTTGTTTAAATATCTGTTATTTAGGGTATCTGTTACATGTATCATACCCATAATTCAACAATGGTAGAGTGAAACAATTTTCTTTGAGTTGCTGCAAATAATTGCTGCTTCTTGGTGTCCCCACCAGAACCACAAACCATAGCACTAAAACTTTTAAGAGCTAATTTAACTGTTATACAGGTCAGATTTACCCCTTATAAACTTTACAATGTTGCCAGGCATGAAGTATGCCTATAATCTCAGCACTCTGGGTGGCCAAGACAGGAAGATTCCAAGTTCCAGCCCACCCTGGGCAACTTAGTGACTCAGTGAGACCCTGTCTCAAAATTGTAAAAGGGTGGGGCAGTGGGAGGTAACTTAGTGCAAAGGCTCTGGGTTCAAGCCCCAGTAGTACCAAAACAAAATCACTCTTCAACGTCAATCCTCTTAATAAAAAATTTTGTACTTAGTCTAAGCTTGTGTAAGTGAAGTCTTGATGTAGGCTGAAATCTTACAAACTATGGTTTACTTATTTGAAATCAGAGTGTTGCAAAGAAATCCTTAAAACTAAAGTAAAATTATCTAAAAATACACCAAAGTCTTGACCAATAGACATATGCTGTTGTCACTATTTCTCATAGCTACTGTTTCTATGGAAGGTTTTATCACAATCAAAATGGCCTAAGTGGTACCTGTGTTTATTTTCACTACTGAAGTAAAAACAGCAACCAGTCGATATGCAATGAGTTCCCATAACAACATTATCAAATAGGCTGAGGGTACAGCTCAATAGAGCACTTGCCTACCATGCTCAGGGCCCTGTATTTAATCCTCAATACATTTTTTTTTTTTTTTTTGTGGGTACCGGGGGGACGACCTCAGGACCTCGCGCGCCAACAGGCACCCGTGCCGCTGAGCGATATCACCGGCCCCTTTTTCGTATGTGGGTTCCGGGAGTCGAACTCGGGCCTTCGCGCTTGCAAGGCAGGCGCTTAAGCCGCTGAGCCGTCTCACCGGCCCAATACATTTTTACACATGTGTGTATGCACCTACACATACCCAAGATCAAAGTAAACTACAGTATCAGTTAAAAACAGACATGAGAACACAAATTCCAATTAGTGACTTATTAACTGCTAAAAGTCTTAAGCATTGAAACAAGCAAACTGTGTGAGGAAGGATGTTTTTCCTGTGTTCAGACTAGAAGCCTGCTGTACCAGAGCTATTAGTAATTCCAGGAAATTCCCCAAGTTTGAGCTAGATCAACTCTTTTATTGATTATACTGAGTCATGTTTTAGTGTAAGACTGTGTTTGACAAAAGACCCTCACCTTTGCCACTAGATATTTTCTCCCTGTTTGGTAATACTTGGAATTGAACCCAGAGTCTTCTCATTGAGCTACATCCCCAGCACTTTATTTTTTGTTTTACTCTGAGACAGGGTCTTGCTAAGTCTCTAAGCTGTCCAGGGTGGGCTTGAACTTCTAATCTTCCTGTCTCAAGCCTCCCAGACAGCTGGGACTGCAGGCGTGTGCCACCAAACCTAGCATCACCATAAGATCTTTTTTTTTAAGTCACACATCATCTTCTGCCTATTTTTCCAAGTTTTGCATTAAAAAATCCAGGTATTATTTCATTTAATCTTAACCTCATTCGAATGCGAGTAATCCACTATGGTAGTATAATTATAATCCCCTTTCCGGATGAGAAAACAGATGCTAAGTAATTTAAAGAGTAACCAGTAGTAATAAATGACAGCTACCGAATAGTTCAGCACTGGCTATGGTGCCACGTCAGGTTGTTCTAAGTCAGGAAAGGACCGCTGCAGAGTAATCGCTGGCAAGGCCAGTGATTGTTTTTAGTTGCTTTATTTCCACCCCTTAACTAAGACAGTTCACAGGTGTGGACAGAGCCCAGGTTAGAGTTCAGAAACTGGGCTCCACCTCAGGATTTCCCTTTGCTAGCCTTGCTAGGTTTTTTTTTTTTTTTTGCTTGTAAAAGAGAGCTACAATGTTTTCTGAAGTTGAAGTTCTTGTGTTATTTAAGGTAAAGTCACTTGAGTTGCCACGTGGGTTAGATTCCAGAGCTTGTAAAGTTTGACTTTCTGCAAAAAAGATGTTTTCCATTTCTACTAGATCTTAAAACCACTAAATATATGGTGAATAGATATACAGCACTAGCCACCTTTTCAGTAGTATAAAAGGAATGCTATCAAAGGAAGGAAAAGAAGATAAATCATTGGGAAGATGATGCTCTACATAAAAGACCCCAAAAACTCCACCAAAAGACTTCTAGATTTAATAACCATATTCAGTAGCACAGCTGAAAACAAAGTCAACACTCAAAGGTCAACAGCGTTCCTGTACATAGACAACAAACTCACTGAGAGAGAAATAAACCACACCTTCCACAATAGCATTGAAAAAAATGAAATACTTAGGAATCACTCTAACAAAGGTAGTGAAAGACCCTTACATGGAAAAACGAGATCAAAGGGGATATCAGAAAATAAAGATATCCCTTGCTCTTGGGTAAGAAGAACCAATATAGTGAAAATGGCCACACTTCCAAAATTGTTATACAGATCGAATGCAATCCCAATCAAAATACTAATAGCAAACCTCACAGAATTAGAGAAAACAACCCTAAAATTCATTTGGAACCAAAAGAGACCCAGAATAGCAAAAGCAATTCTAGGCAACAAAGGCAAGTCGGGGGCATTATCAACCCTGACTTGAAATTATACTACAAAACTACCATGATAAAAGCGCATGGGGGCCGGTGAGATGGCTCATCGGCGTAAGCGCCTGCCTGGCAAGCGCGAGGGCCTGAGTTCAACTCCTGGAACCCACATACGAAAAAAGGGCCAGGGGCCGGTGAGATGGCTCAGCGGCTTAAGCGCCTGCCCGGCAAGCGCGAGGGCCCGAGTTCGACTCCCGGAGCCCACATACGAAAAAGGGGCCGGTGATATCGCTCAGCGGCACGGGCGCCTACTGGCGTGCGAGGTCCTGAGGTCGACCCCCCGGTACCCACAAAAAAAAAAAAAAAAAAGAAAAAAGGGCCAATGATATCGCTCAGCAGCATGGGCGCCTGCTGGCGGGCAAGGTCCTGAGGTCGACCCCCGGTACCCACCAAAAAAAAAAAAAAAAAGCAGCATGGTACTGGCAAAAAAAATAAATAAAAATTTTAAAAAATTAAATAAACAGACCCAAGAATCAACAGAACACATTAGAAGATGCAGAAACTACTCCAAACACACTCAGCCACCTTATCTTTGACAAAGGGGCCAAACACCCTTCACTGGAAGAAAGCCTCTTTTAATAAATGGCGCTGGGAGGACTGGCTTTCTATATGCCAAAGATTAAATCTAGACCCATTATCTCTCACCGTACACCAAACTAAAATCAAAATGGATCAAAGATCTAAATATTAAAACAAAAAAATCAAGATATATGATGTACAGATACACATTCCTTATGATGAATGTGATCATTATGTATATCTAAAAAGAATTTAAAAATTTTAAAAATATTAAAACAGAAACACTGAATCTGCTGGAAGATAGATCAGGTAGAATTCTTGAAGACATGGGTATAAGGCAAAGCCTTTATGAACAATACACAGGAAATATTACAAAGACTCAGTAACTAGGATCTAATCTTATTAAAAAGCTTTGGCACAGCAAAAGAAACCATTAACAGAGTGAAGAGACAACCCACAGTGTAAGAAAAAATTTTTGCCAGTTGCTCCTCAGACAAAGGACTACTATCTAGAATATACAGAGAACTCACAAAAACCAGATCCCCCCCAAAAATTTAAAGACCCAATCCAAAAAGGGGCATCTGAAATGAAGAGACACTTCTCAGATGAACTAGTGGAAACGGCAAATAAATATATGAAAAAATGTTCAACATCACTGGTCATTCAAGAGATGCAAATTAAAACGACACCGAGATTCCATCTCACCCCAGAAAGAATGGCTATTATCAAAAAATCAACCAACAACAAATGCTGGCAGGGCTGTGGGGAAAAAGGAATCCTTCTCCACTGTTGGTGGGAGTGTAGACTGGTGCAACCACTGTGGAAATCAGTGTGGAGATTCCTCAAAATCTAGGACTAGAGGCTCCATTTGACCCAGCTATTCCCCTTCTTGGTATCTTCCCGAAAGAATTAAAAGCATCATACCACAGCGATATATGCACACCCATGTTTATATTATAGCGGCACAGCTTGTAATAGCTAAATCTTGGCAACAGCCAAAATGCCCATCAACCAAAGAATGGATAATGATGATATGTTTTTTTAATACAATGGAGTACTACTCTGCTTGAGAAAGATAAGCTTGAGACATTTCTAGCTAAATGGATGCACCTTGAGACCATACTCTTAAGTGAAACAAAATTGTACACATGTGTAAATATCACATTGTATCTCTGGTATGAGAAACTGAAAGTGTAAGAACCAAAATGTATAACAGATATTGTAAAATGGGAAGAAAATGTTCAAAGGGGAAGGGGAACAAGGTGGGGGGAAATAGAAGGGAAATAGAAGGGAAAAAATGGAAACAAAGCTTGAGGGGAAGAGGGGTTGAAGGGAAGGGAGGGGTTTGGGGGAAAAAGAAAAATCAAAACGTATTATGTACTGGTACAAATTCCCTATGATGAATGTGATTATTATGTATATCTAAAATGTACCAATAAAATTAATTTTAAAAATAAGAAAAGTAATGAGATTATCCTTGAAAACATATTTTAAAATCTAGGTCATCCATATCTGTGTGATGTTTTGGAAATCAGAGGGATCTGTGTTCTAAGCCTGATTCATCACTAGCACTCATTACTAGCTATGTCTCTTTGGATGAGTTAAGGTTTCTGAATGTTTGATTTTTCATCTGTAAGGGAACATGGAGTTCTCCCACAGGATTGCTGTAAGAATTAACACGTTCCCACCAGTTGGAACCACCAGTGTTCATGCATGATTTGCACCACCTGATGGGTGTGCCCCATGCTACCCGATGGGACATCATGCATATACCACCAGAATTATCTTCTCATCATGAACGTGTTAAGTGAGAAAATCTATACATGGCCGGCCACAAAAAATAGTCTACTACTGTGCAATTTACTGTGAATGTAAGGCATACATGCTGCCACTATATCTGTTTTTATTTTTTAAAAAACTTACTACATCTGAAATTTAGTAAATCAAAGCACAGCTATTCAAAAAATACTATCATCTAGAAAACAGGAGTGGATACACGTATACAGACTTCTAAGTCTTTTATAAGAATCTTTAAGCAATTCATCATTTTACTTCTATGCATTACAAAAAATAGAGGTCTTCATCTGAGATGAATAAACACTTCTCAGATGAAGAAACACAAATGGCAAGTAAATATATGAAAAAATGTTCAACATCACTGGTCATTCGAGAGACGCAAATTAAAACAACACTGAGATTCCATCTCACCCCAGAAAGAATGGCTATTATCAAGAAATCAACTAACAACAAATGCTGGAGGGGCTGTGGGGAAAAAGGAGCCCTTCTCCACTGTTGGTGGGAGTGTAGACTGGTACAGCCACTGTGGAAATCAGTGTGGAGATTCCTCAAAAAACTAGGATTGGCAGTCCCATTTGATCCAGCTATTCCCCTTCTGGGTATCTTCCCAGAAGAATTAAAAACACCGTACCACAGCGATATATGTGCACCCATGTTTATAGCAACACAATTTGTAATAGCTAGATCATGGAAACAACCCAAATGCCCATTAACTGAGGAATGGCTAAAAAAGATGTGGTATTTTTATACAATGGCGTACTACTCAGCCATAAAGAAAGGCAAACTGGAAACTTTCATAGGTAAATGGATGCAACTCGAGAAAATACAAGCGAAATAAACCGGACGCACATTTGTAAACATTGTATTGTCTCCCTGGTATGAAAATGCAATTTCACTGTGACTATTCCATTCCTTAGTCTTCTATTTTTACCTAGCTTTTACATGGCTTAATCTTATAATGAGTAATGTTTTTCTCCAAAAGGTATTTGTACATTCTCTAATTTTTGAGTTTGTTAATACATGAGAATGTTTACTTGTTGTCTTTAAAAAAGTAAATAATTTTTAAAAAATGAAATTAAAATTAAAAAAAAATGGAGGTCTTATCTTTTGTGCATCTGAAATGATGCCAGCCATGTACCATCCTTGAGAAGTGGGAAGAGTTACTCAGTTTTCTGTAGAGCTTAATTATCTTGTGGAATGTTCATTGATATATATCCTGTTTCAACAAACAGAACATTTTAAAAATTGACCACTTACCAGACCATGAACAAGTATTAAAAATGTCATCTATCAACAACGCAAAGGACTAGAGATACAGCTCAGTGGTGCAGCACCTGCCTCGCAAGCACGAGGTCCTGAGTTTGATTCCCAGTACCAAAAAAATACAACGCAATTTAGTTAATAAAATAACTTTTATAAAGAGCAGGCATAAAAAATAGTCTTCTACTATGCCATTTACTTATAATATATACAGGACATGTATACTGCCACTTAATGTTAGCGCATAAAGAAATGGAATGTTTGGTTATATGTTTGCACATATTCCTTGTTATATCTAGTACATCTGTTTCTCAAAACTGTATATAATCAATCACATTTAGGAGAATTATGGAGTTTGCTATTTAAAGGATTCCTAGAATAAATCTTTTTTTACTACAAATAATGCTGCACTTCTCCGAACTTAATTTGTTCAAAGGCTTATTCTGTGCTTAGCACAGTATTCAATGCATATCACTTTCTGGGAGAGTATAATCCACCAGGAGCCTGCATGAAATGCAAAACAATACAAAGAAAGGAATTTGGTGCTCTGGCGGGCGCCAAGGTCAACATTTCCTCAAAGTGTTCTCATTCAGCAAGCCAAGGCCTGGAACCAGTCCACAGCTTAATCATCATTGTGAATTTATCCTTGAGCAGTTCCGGAGAAAAGACCTCCACTGGATCCTGTACGAGCAGAAAAATCCATTTTAATCACCAAAGGCAACCAAGTAGCTTAAAAATCTGAAAGACGACCAATAGTCTTCCACATTACTAAAATACAGCACTAAGTTGTTACCTCTCTTCTCTTTTCCTGGCTATCACAAAATGACTTAGACCTTTTAAAAGATTCAATTCTCAAGTAATTTATTTGCTTTGTTAGTCTAAGCCAGAGGCAGTGAGCCTATGGCACTCGTGCTGCAACAGGCTATTTGTATCACTAAAAGCTCTGTAAGGTTTGCCATCACTGGTCTACGCAGTCAAATGAAGTCTAAACCAAGTATCTGTTTCTAGTTGCTGTTGGTTTTTGGGGGTGATTTTTGTTGTTGTTGTTTTGTTGGGTTGGGGGGATTGATACAGGGTCTCCCTCTGTAATTTAGGCTGGTCTTGAACTCGCAATGTAGGCCAGGCTGGCCTCCAACTCATGGCAATCCTCCCGCCTCAGCCACAAGTGCATGTGACACCATGCCTGGCTTCCTGCACTGTGATATTCCCTCTTCCCAACTCCTCCCACTCTGCCTTGTTCTCTTCTCAGACCTATATATACTGCAGGCAACACCGTATTTTTTGCTTGCTTAAATGGCATGACCTTGGCTATTTTTTCTCTTTAAACCAACATCACTTGTTTATTTGCTGGGAAAAAAAAATAGGTAAATATTAAATTTTACTTTAGAAACTGATTATATTGACAAGAGATATATATGTACTAAATTATATATCAGTTTCTTTGGTACTATCACGCCATTTCAGAGTGCACGTAGTCCTGAACTATTCTGCCCCTCCCCATTTCTTTGTACTAATAGGTTTCCTTTTTTTTTTCCTATCCTTTATGTGGGTACCGGAAGTCAAACTCAGGACCTCACGCTTGCCAGGCAGGCGCTTATGCCGCTGAGCCATCTCACCGGCCCCTCTTTTTTTTTTTTGGTTTTTTGAGACAGGGCCTCACTATGTAGTTCAGGAAGAAAAGTGTTTCACTAACTAAGGTATAAAAACCAAACAGAAAATAATAAATTATTTAATGTAAAACATAAAAAGCAAACCACCTTTCAATGAAAAAGTGTTTCCCTGGCCAACCTATTCCACACATTTTGTATGTGAACAGATGTGTTAATATGTATATACATAAATGCATACACACACTCACACAATGTATGTTACTACTCTCCCCTTCAGCCAACACTGATCGCCTGCTAGCAGTCAGGCCCTGGTCTAGCACTTGAGGTAATGTGGAGAGGCCTAAGGAAAAGGTTAGGAAAAGGACAGCAAGGTATGGGGCTTCGGATGGGAGAGGTAGGCTGCAGTATTAAAGAAAGCAATCCAACTCACTTGAGAGTGTAATATGTGAGCAAAGCCTGAAAGAGAGTCAGCCATTCTGCTATCGTGAACAGTGTTTTGGGCTGAGCCCTCCAGGAACAAGACACAACTACCCAAATCAGTGAATTCAGAAATACAAACATGTCCCAGGCATTAATGCTCTAGGCAAAATCTCATCTCTGAAAATAATTTTTCAGAAGGAAAAAGATAAATAGGAACCCTTGGATTGTACAGAAACATTTCAAAAGCAAGCCACCTATTTAAAAACTAATCAAGGGCCGGTGAGATAGCTCAGCAGCATAAGTGCCTGCCTGGCAAGCACGAGATCCTGAAGTCAACTCCCGGTACGCACATTAAAAAAAAAAAAAAATCAATTAAAATGGTCACCTACACAAGGTAGGTGAATGTTCTCCCGGACTCTCCAGAAGACAGACAGAAAGGAGCCCATAAGCAGCTGACCCCAGGCCAGGTCAGCAGGGCCCAGCCTCTCAGCTCTTCGCAAGGCATGTTCCGACCCGAGGCTGCCAGCGGGAGGACAGCACACTGCTAGCATGCTGCTCCTTCCACACAGGAAGTACAGCACGTTTCACTCGCACTGACACTGGGGCACTTACTCTTAACAATGACATTTCTATGGAGAACAGCAGTCTACTTACTCTAGTACCCGTCCATACAACTAAGAAAACAGTAAATCCAATCCTCAGAAAACAGTTTATCTTCATCTGATATTAGCTGTAAAAAGCCAAGGAGTGGTTTGCAAAATCATTTGATTACACTGCCTGACATAGTGGGTTTTTTTTGTTTGTTTGGTTTTTTTTTTTTTTTTTTTTGGTGCCAGGAATGGAACTCAGGACCTCGCTCTTGCCAGGCAGGCACTGTGCCACTGAGCTACATCACTGGCCCCTGGGAAATCATTTGAGACAAGCAAAGACATCTGAATCAACCGTCCTAGCTCTATCTTTAAAACTGAGGGGTAGAGATGTATTTAATTCAAACATGTATGATTCTTAGATTTGCTTGCCTTCTACCCTGAATGAGTAAATGTTAATTACTATCATGAAAATAACTCTTTCAGGTTCTATAAAGCTGACACCATCTCTAGACATTTAAGTTAACTTACTAATTAAAAACCAAAGTTGTCAGTATTTCAGTCTTTTCCCCTGCTTAGTTAAGCTGCAGGAAATGGAAGCAGTTGAATGTGAATGTGAATAAGTACAGACATCTTAACAGAACCACTGTTACAAATCACATGATCAGGAAAAGAACAAAACAATATTGAAGATCACAATCTCATTATCTCCAACTGCTACCAGAGAAAACCAATATTTTTTTATAAAAATGGTGTTAATAGCTGCTACACTAATAAATAAGAACCAGTAACTCCAATCTCCTTGAGCACAAGCTAGAATCATATGCTATGAAGCTTTCTGTATTACATGGACATCTGGTTAAACCAAGAAATACTGAAATCAGAACATTTCCTTAGGGGAAGCAGCTGTGCAGTGTTCAAGAGTCTTTAAAAGGTTTCTATATTTTGACTCAGTGTCTTCTCCAGAAATCTATCCAAAAGACAGGGAGAAACTTGTCCGTTCATTGTTATTTTTATGGCAACAAACCATGAAAAATCTAAATGCTCAACTAGAAACCACTTTTAAAAATATTTTGGAATATTATGTATTCCAGGAAGAGGTTTACTAAAAAATTCTCTAGCAAAAAGACCTCTCTTTGTTCAGGAAAAGACCTGTTTAATATACAACACAGATAGTATAATACAGCATAAAAAGCACTGCCTTTAGAAGAAAACGATCTGGTTGGCAAGCAGATCCATTCCTAACTAGTTGTATGACCATGGGCAGATTATTTCCAGCCCTCCTTTAGTACATTTATCTGTAAAATGAGAATACAAATATCCAACTTAATACTTCAGTGTTTCCCTGGTATGTATGAAACAAAGGAAAGTAATAAATCCAGAAACATCTTAAAAGGCATTGGTAAAGGATCACAGTCATCAAAGCTATCCCTAAAGGAGAGCACTAAGAAGGAAAAGGCAGCCAGACATGATGGTACATGCCTGTAACCCCAGTATTCTGGAAGGCTGAGGCAGGAGGATCTTAAGTTCAAGCTCAGCCTGGGCAACTTAGTAACTTAGCAAGACCCTTTGTCTCAAAACAAAAACAAAAGACTGGGGATGCAACTCACTGCAAAGGCTCTGCCTAAAAAGCAAATGAATGGAAGAATTCACAAGAGACTGGGAAAATGGATGAGCTTTTAACTACTTACATGACGAAAAAATAGCTTATATGTCAGGAAGATCATGAGACCCTGTCTCAAACCATCCTCCCCACAAAACACTTAATTTTTAATAGTAATGAAAGTTTTATTGAACTTATATATAAATATCTGACTACATTTAAAGCAAATGCTACCTATTTTGCCATAAAAAGTAACAATAATCAAGTTTTAAAGAAATAAATTCTTTAGGTGTGTGAGGGGCACACACCTAATCCCAACTACTCTGGAGGCTGAGGAAGGAGGATCAAAAGTTTGAGGCTAGCCTGGACAACTTAGTGAAACCCTGTTTTGAAAATAAAATTAAAGAAAAAGGCCTGGGGGGTAGCTCAGTGGTAGAGTGCTTGCCTAGCATGTGGAAGGTCCTGAGTTCAATTCCCAATACCAAAGAAACAAAAAACTAACAGAGACAAGTTACGACTATTTTTAAAAATACACAAATCAGATTTATCTAAATATTTCTGGCTGGTTAACTCCTTAGTTATTGATCCTCAGTCTATTTTAATCCCATTCTTTTGTTTGTTTGTGGTACTGGGGATTGAATCCAGGGCCTTCATACTGAGCTACACCCCCAGCCTTTTTTATATTTTTATTTTGAGACAGGTTCTTACTGAACCGATAAAGTGCCCAGGCTGAACTCAAACTAGAGTGCTGGGATTACAAGGATGTGTCGCCAAGTCTGGCTAGTCCCACTTTCTCTTTTGGGATCACCCAAACCAGGTCAACCCTTTGAGAGCTTCCTAGTGCTGGATACATGTCAAAGGGGAAACCAAGGCTGGGCTGGCAGCTATCAGCCTGTTGGAAGAGACAAGCAGGAAAGCTGTAAGTTCAACAGCTTCAGACTGGGTGTGCATACTAACGACCATCCTCCAGCTATCCACACACGTTGCTTTTGTTAATGTTATTTTACCAATGCATAAAACAAACACAACCCAACTCATACACAAAACGAGGTCATTAAGACTGCCTCTCCATTTTTTTGTTTCTCCTTTCTATTTATGATTCTTACTTCTACATTTCTGAAACAAGCTTCCCTGCCAAAGGCCCCTTTAGATAAACTAAATCACGCTACAAGTGAATTCAGAAACACGAAATGTCAATTATAAAGCACTGACAAATGGGATTAAATTTTTACATGAACCAACGACTTAAAGCCATGAAGTTTTCAGGGTACTATGTCTAAGATGGCAGTACGATACAATGGCAAAGTGCAATAAAATTATCTAGCTTTCCTGAACACTGTAAATACCTGAAATATACCTGGAAAGAAACTGTACCAGGAGAGGACCTAGAGTTAGGCGATCACAAAGGCAACAAAGAAATCCTAATCCCTGAGGTTTGAGAGGAAGATTGAGAATGAAGGGGGAGAAGGAAGAACCCTTCAATGTATTTCCAGGAGGCCACATACTACATGCTGCTTAATTCTTTTCTCATACATTTTTACTTGAAGCTATCTGGAGATTTTTTTCTTCTGAGAACAAGTGGCTTATTATAATATAAGTCAATACACAGAATTGGTTTTGTTTCTGTTTTTGTTTTGTTTTTTGGTTTTATTTTGGACAGCATTTTGCCATGTCATCCAGGATGACCTTAAACTCACTACATAGCCCAGGCTGACCTCAAATTCAAGATCCTCCTGGGCCGGTGAGATGGCTCAGCGGCGTAAGCGCCTGCCTTGCAAGCGCGAGGGCCCGAGTTCGACTCCCGGATCCCACATACGAAAAAGGGGCCGGTGATATCGCTCAGTGGCACGGGCGCCTCCTGGCGCGCGAGGTCCTGAGGTCGTCCCCCCGGTACCCACCAAAAAAAAAAAAAAAAAAAAAAAAAAAAAATTCAAGATCCTCCTGCCTCAGCCTCCAGTAGGCTGAGATTACAGACATGCACCACCACACCTGGCTAATATACTTTTTGGTGAATATGTACAACTGCCAAAGAGTAAGAAAAAAATCATACTTGGGTAACATGGATATAGTATTCTCCTCAATGATTACACCAAGTGTAACATTGGTGTGTCCCACTTTTCTGTTAACAAAATAGGTTTCCTCGCTAGTTCTAAATATACTCACAATACACAAAGAGCTGAGAGCCCACCTACCATGTGGGCTCACTCACACAGGACCAGAGTTTGCTCCATATTAGTCTCACGAGAGCCAGGAGCTGCCAAAGTGCTATTCCTTTTGTGCCTTAACCGCCAATGTAACTTATATGGGCAATTTAATGGTAGTTTGAAAAGCATTTTTTAAACATAACGTGTTATTCAAAGCAGAGCTCCTCCCTTTCAATATGATGAAAATGTCAAAGCAAAACAAACTACAAACTATATGACAGCTAAAAGCAAAAAGGTGGATCTCAGGAGTCCATACAAACCCATTAAGATTTGTCATTCAAGGGTTACAATGGTATTTTACTTTGTTAAACTAAACCAGATAATCTTATCCAATAATCAGTTCAGTAAAATAAAAGCAAGAAAACATTTAAACTGCTACATAATACCAAGAAAGACTAGCAAAGCATAATTTTTTTTACATATTAAACTACATCTATGAACTGGACCAAATTTTTAAATATCTTGTGTTAATATTTTTGATGACCTTTCCTATCTCACAATGTTATAGTCTCAACATTACATAAAGCATTCTACTGATTAAGTATATAAATCTTTTTTTTTATTTTAAAGAGAAGAAAAAACAAAACAAATCAAAAAAAGAACAAATTTTCAGAACAACATAATATGAGGGTAACAATGGTTAATGCATTACGTATTATTATCTTTAAGTTAGTTATTCAGGATACCAGACATTAGCATTCACTTGTCCAAACATTATTGGCACAAACCTTACTCTTCAATGAACTAAGTAAAATTGGTAGTGTATCTATCTTAACCATCTTATATACATATACAATTTTTTTCCCTTTCCCTTCTTTCTTTTCCCTATTCCAGTCTCTCTTTCCTTTTGACCAGTTTCTTTTTGATTCACCGTGTCTATGGTACATTTTGGATCTTATTTACTCTTTCAGTTTCTCATACTAGAGAGACAGTACGATGCTTACACATGTGCGTCCAGTTTATTTCACTTATGAGTATTTTCTCGAGTTGCATCCATTTACCTATAAAAGTCTCCAGTTTATCCTTCTTTATGGCTGAATAGTACTCCATTGTATAAAAATACCACATCTTTCTTATCCATTCCTCAGTTGATGGGCATTTGGGTTGTTTCCAAGATCTGGCTATTACAAATTGTGCTGCTATAAACATGGGTGCACATATATCGCTGTGGTACGATGTTTTTAATTCTTCTGGGAAGATGCCCAGAAGGGAATAGCTGGGTCAAATGGGACCTCCAACCCTAGTTTTTTGAGGAATCTCCACACTGACTTCCACAGTGGCTGTACCAGTCGACACTCCCACCAACAGTGAAGAAGGGTTCCTTTTTCCCCACAGCCCCTCCAGCATTTGTTATTAGTTGATTTCTTTATAATAGCCATTCTTTCAGGGGTGAGATGGTATCTCAGTGTTGTTTTAATTTGCATCTCTCGAATGACTAGTGATGTTGCACATTTTGCTGTATATTTATTTGCCATTAGTATTTCTTCATCTGAGAAATGTGTATTCATCTCAGATGCCCATTTTTGGATTGGGTAAGTATATAAATCTTAATCTGTATAAGTAATACACATACTAAGCTTTACTTTAATACACTGACCTAAATTTTGGCACACACCTATAATTCAAGCACTCTGGAGGCTGAGGCAAGAGGATCGCTGTGAGTTCAAGGCCAGCCTGAACTACAGAGCAAGACCCTGTCTCAAAACAAAATAATGTTGGGTATGGTGGCACATGCCTGCAATCCCAGCACTAGGGAGGCTGAGGCAGGAAGATCCCTGTGAGTTCAAGGCCAGCCTGGGCTACACTACAAAGTGAGTTCAAGGCCAACCTGAACTGCATGGTGAACCCTGTCTCAAAAAGACAAAACAAAACAAAACAAAACAAAACAAAACAAAGACAAATCTAAATTAATTCTCTCAAAATCCCTTGAGATTAACATTATCCTTACAGGCATGGGAATTCAGATCAAAGAGAAAAGAACAAAAGATGTCATGGTTCACATCCAAACTCAGGACAACTTTTGGGTCCGTGCTCTAGTTATTGAGGAAACACAGGAGGGCTCACTGAGCTTCAATGCGACCATACTGAAAATGAAACAATGGGTGTGTTCCCCGCAGGAACTATGGTGCTGATTTTCTGATGCTGCCCATGCCTCTTCTCCACTGTGGCGCCAGTGATACCATACTAATGTCTGATGGGCTCTTCTCATCTGGAAGGTGAGCAGAATAATTTGCTAAGTGGGATATGTCTTTAATGGATTGTCTTGTGTTTACCCAAAGCCAGTAAATTCTGTACTTCTAAACAGCTAAACAACTTTGGGCCTATACTAGGACCTTAAGTCTACTGCTATATACAAGTTTTATTTAATGTATGGGGTTTAACATACCTGCTGGCTTGAACCACGGGTGGTACAAACAGATCTAATCACTTTTACCAGTCTTTTTATTAATAAAAGTGATAAAAAAAAAAACCCGCCCGATGTTACAGTCATGCACGTACCACCAGTGGTACAAGTTGCCAGGCAGCAAGACATATGAATTACAGCCCCACTATGAACACATTAATTCTGTCAAGAGTTGAAAGTAATAAAAAACGCTACAGAAGCAGAAAAGTCAAGTTTAGCTCAGACTGAAATTTAGTTGCCTTGTATGCAGGCTTAGAAAGTATAGAGAAAGGTCTAGGGGCAGTATTAACAATGACAAATTGTCATGTTTATGTTCTGTAGCGGGCAAACCAGCCATAGATGCCCAAAGAATATCACCATGCCCAATAGCATCAGAGCTCAAAGGAAGGAAGGAAAACAATGCTGAAGAAGCACCTATCATTGGCAGTATAGGGCTTGTGGACACATTGCCTTATTTGAAAGCATCAATACTGTTATCTGTGAAACAGTAACAATAACCATCATCATCATCATCATCATCTAAATTTAAGAAATGACATCATCTTAGTACTCTAATATGTGAAACAGCAGCCAAAATGCAAAATCCCTCATTTATACAGTACAGTCTAAGAATTTTATGGTGTACATTCAGATCTCTCTTTGCAAAAGAATTAGAAAAGGAATACAATGCAAGGAAGATATATTTAGTTCCCAACTTCTTGGCCTTCCAGGTCTATGGAGAAGTGGGACAGATTCCCTTAATTCCTACTCTGTAAAAGACAGTGCACCTAACTTGTAAAAGGAGTTTCCTTAGATGAATTCTGGCCCATAAATAAGCTAACATTTTAGATTACATTTTCATTACATATTAAAGTCTAATGAATGTGTATTTTTTTTAATGCTTCCACTAGAAATGATGACAACAATGATCCTCCAGTAGTAAGTGCTACAACAAAGTAACAATTCACTCCTTGCCCCCCAACTATCAACCCTCACTCATTTCTCCAGTGTGGATCACAAATGGCATCTTCAAACAACAGAGGGAGAAAGGGAACCTGGGCGGTAAATGTTTTTCTGCGTAACTCCCTGGCCTTCCCCTTTCTCTCTTAGATGAAATGTAGGGAAGAGGAAAAACCAGCAGCAAGCTGGGAGTGGTGGCTACAGAGGGAGTTTAAGGCCAGCCTGAACTACATAGTGACTCCATCTCAAAAACATAAAAAATAAAATAAAATAAGCCAACAGCAAGGTCATGATTGGTGATGCACACCTGTAATCCTAGCACTCTAGGCGGCTGAGGCAGCAGGATCCCAAGCTTGAGCCCAGCCTGGGAAATTCAGTGGCTTAGTGGGACCAACTTTTTAAAAAAGCCAGGCGTGATGGTGCACACCTATATAATCCCAGCACTTGGGAAGTTGAGGCAGGAGGATTGCTGAGAGCTTGAGGCCAGCGTGGGCTCCACAGTAAGTTCAAGGCCAGCCTGGACTACATAGTGAGAGCCTATCTCAAATAAATAAATAAATAAATAAATAAATAAATAAATAAATAAACAGACAAAAGACAGACAGGGCTAGGAATGTTGCTCAATGTGAAGGCCCTACGTTCAAATCTCAGTAACACACATGCATGCATGCACATACGCACACAAACACACACTCAGCAGCATGCAGATCTTGGTATATAATTAGTTACTGATTCCTTCCATTGGAATATTCAAATCTGTCCTCTTAATCATTTCTATTTTTTTTTTCCAGATGGTCAGCCATTGTTAAAATTTTAAGTAACACAAGAAACCATCCTCTGGCCCAGAAAATCCTATACTATTTGCCCTGCTGACCTGTGTCATGGACCGAATGTCCTCACAATCCTCCCTGCCATTCCTCAGATACACTAGAAACTAGTTCTGACCTATGAACCAGTTCCATTGCAGGAGAACACTGTACGTCAGAGTTGCTCATAATCGGACAAAGTGAATCCGACACAGTACTCCTGTGAATCTCACACAGTACGCCTGTGAAAGTTCACAACTCAAATGTTCCTAAGTTGGGGACTTACTGTACCAATTACTTCCTGTGTCTGAAACACGTTTCTCAGATCCTCTCGTTAACCAACTGTGTCTTGCTATTCAGGTCTCAGCTCAAATACCACCTTTCCAGAATGCTGTTGCTGACCACCTGAGACAAAAGTAGCAGTATCTAACACTCAACTCCTACTTTTATTTTATTTAAAACAGCAAATAATACATTTGTGGCAGTTACTTGCCATGACAGACAAAACAAAGGCTTTTAAGGCTACTAGTAGGATTATCCAAATTTTTAAATTCATGAAACAGCAGTCACTTCATTCAATCAATTAAAGGAGAGGAGAGACCACTCATTTAAAGGTGAGGAATATAAATTTTGGAAATTCACTTCACTTGACTCCATCCCCTCCTACCCCCAAATTTATGATGTTCTACTGAAATAGGCTCACAACCCAGCTGAAGAACAGGGACCATGAAAACAGCACACAGCAGGCGGCTCAAGACTGAATTCTACCTAACACAATCTTGTTACGGGGACCTGTTCTTCAGCCAGCAGATGGATCAACCCAATAGCACAGAAAGACACCTCATTCATACAGCATTCCCTTAAAAAAGATCTTCTGCGAAGTAACTACAAAGGAAGTAACTACTCCACATCTATTTAAAAACCATAGGCCGGTACAGCAGCACATACCTATAATGTCAACATTTTGGAAAACTGAGCAGGAGGATTGAAAGTTCCAGCCCAGCCTGGGCAACTTAGCAAGATCCTGTCTCTAAATTTTAAGGGGGGTGGGGGTGTTGCTATGGATAAAGCTCAGTGCAAATGCCCTGGGTTCAACCTCCAGTATATAAAATAACAGAAACAAAAAACACCCGACCACACTAGGAAATCTCAAATTGTGTATGTACAGTATGGCAGAAGTACTTAACAAATCAATTTATAACACTGTTTCACCAAAGAAGTATTCCAAGGTCCTTTTGTTCCTTTGTGAAGGGAGTTAAGAGGAATAACCAAACATTTAGGTCTAACTTTGCTTTCATCCATTGGTATTCTTTAGCTACCAAGATAAATCCTAAACCTATACGTTACGTTTTCATAAAAGCAAACCTCTCACGAGCTAAGTTCCCTTGAAACGTCTCCCCTATACATACCTAGTTTTCAAACACAACTAGGTCAGAGTTTAAGATGCAGCCCAGGTTGTCCTTAACTCTGAGACAGGAATGTATGCACCTGGCATACCAACAAGGAAATGATACACTTAAAAGAATCAGTAAGAAAAATGAAAAAAAGCAGCAAAGGTAGTGTACACAACAACAAGTATGTGGATTTTCAGCTTTTGAAAGTGAACTGTATGTTAAAATATTTTGAAGGTTGTTGCTTCCAAGATCACAGCATATAGGTGACATTAGGGAAGAAAAATCTGAAGACAAAGACAGGAGCAATTAACTAGTAAGACAATATCGGCAAATTCTTGGACTCTCACAAGCTGCCCTAAATCATTTCTATTAACCTCTATGAATTAAAATGATACAGTATTAGTGGTTGTTTGTTTTTTGAGATAAGGTCTTGCTATGCAGTTTAGGCTGTCATCGAACTCAAGACAATCCTCTTGCCTCAACCTCCTGAATGCTGGGATTACAGGTGTACATCACCAGGCCCCGGCCATATTTTGGACAGAATTTAACAAGCTGACTCATGAAAAAATCCTCCCTCAAAAACACCTCCATAAAAGATATCCCTTGCTCCTGGATAGGAAGAACCAATATAGTGAAAATGGCCATACTTCCAAAATTGTTATACAGATTTAATGCAATTCCGATCAAAATTCCAACAACATATCTCACAGAATTAGAGAAAACAATCCTAAAATTCATTTGGAATCAGAAGAGACCTAGAGGGCCGGTGAGATGGCTCAGCGGCGTAAGCGCCTGCCTTGCAAGTGCGAGGGCCCGAGTTCGACTCCCGGATCCCACATACGAAAAAGGGGCCGGTGATATCGCTCAGCAGCACGGGTGCCTGTTGGCACGCGAGGTCCTGAGGTCGCCCCCCCAGTACCCACACAAAAAAAAAAGAGACCTAGAATAGCAAAGGCAATTCTGGGCAACAAAGGCAAGGCAGGGGGCATCACAATCCCCGACTTGAAATTATACTATAAAGCTACTGTGATAAAAACAGTGTGGTACTGGCAAAAAAACAGACCTGAAGATCAATGGAACAGATTAGATGCTGAAACAACCCCAGACATACTAAGCCACCTTATCTTTGACAAAGGTGCCAAACACATTCAGTGGAAGAAAGAAAGCCTCTTTAAGAAATGGTGCTGGAAAAACTGGCTCTACACATGCCGAAGATTAAAACTAGACCCATATCTTTCACCATGCACTAAACTAAATTCAAAATGGATCAGAGATCTAAATATTAAAACAGAAACATTAAATCTGCTGGAAGGTAAGATAGGTAAATCCCTTGAAGACACTGGTGTAGGCAAAGACTTTATGAATAAAAACTCAACCGCACGGGAACTATCCCAAAGAATCAATAACTGGGATCTCATCTTATTAAAAAGCTTTTGCACAGCAAGAGAAACCACCAACAGAGTGAAAAGACAACCCACAACGTGGGAAAAAATGTTTGCCAGCTGTTCCTCTGACAAAGGATTACTATCGAGAACATATAAAGAACTCAAAAAAATCAGACCTCCCAAATTTAAAGACCCACTCCAAAAATGGGCATCTGAGATGAATACACATTTCTCAGATGAAGAAATACTAATGGCAAACAAATATACAAAAAAATGTGCAACATCACTAGTCATTCGAGAGATGCAAATTAAAACAACACTGAGATACCATCTCACTCCAGAAAGAATGGCTACTATAAAGAAATCAACTAATAATAAATGCTGGGGGGGCTGTGGGGAAAAAGGAACCCTTCTTCACTGTTGGTGGGAGTGTCAACTGGTACGACCACTGTGGAAGTCAGTGTGGAGATTCCTCAAAAAACTAGGGTTGGAGGTCCCATTTGACCCAGCTATTCCCCTTCTGGGCATCTTCCCAGAAGAATTAAAAACATCGTACCACAGTGATATATGTGCACCCATGTTTATAGCAGCACAATTTGTAATAGCCAGATCTTGGAAACAACCCAAATGCCCATCAACTGAGGAATGGATAAGAAAGATGTGGTATTTTTATACAATGGAGTACTATTCAGCCATAAAGAAGGATAAACTGGAGACTTTTATAGGTAAATGGATGCAACTCGAGAAAATACTTATAAGTGAAATAAACCGGACGCACATGTGTAAGCATAGTATTGTCTCTCTAGTATGAGAAACTGAAAGAGTAAATAAGATCCAAAATGTACAATAGACACAGTGAATCAAAAAGAAACTGGTCAATAAGAAAGAGAGACTGGAATGGGGAAAAGAAAGAAGGGAAAGGGAAAAAAAAATTGTATATGTATATAAGATGGTTAAGACAGATACACTACCAGTTTTACTTAGTTCATTGAAGAGTAAGGTTTGAGCCAATAATGTTTGGACAATTGAATGCTAATGTCTGGTATCCTGAATAACTAACTTAAAGATAATAATACGTAATGCATTGACCATTGTTACCCTCATATTATGTTGTTTTGAAAATTTGTTCTTTTTTTTTATTTGTTTTGTTTTTTCTTCTCTTTAAAAAAAAAAAAAAAAAAAAAACACCTCCATAGCCAAGCACTTTCCTTTACCAGTGACCACTGACCTACACCCCCAGTCTGAGACTACTTTTTCTATTTTTGTTTTCTGAGATAGAGTCTGGCTATGCAGACCAAGTTGGCTTCCCTCATGGTGACCCACTTGCCTCAGCGTCCTGAGTGCTGGGATTAAAGGTATGCACCACCACTCTTGGCTGAGACTATTTATTTTGACAATACTGTACATTCACTTGTGGTTGAAAATTCAAAGGTACAAAGAGACATGTATGTGGAAATATCATTCTCTCTCCTGTTTTCTGGTCAAGTACTACCCTAAGAACTCATCTAAAGATGCATGTACAAGTAGGAACATATTTTTTGTATGGGTAAATTGTCATCTAGATGTTCATAATTACAATATTTTTTTAGTCTTTAAATTCACTGGCATCACACATATCCATATATTACAACAACTTTTCTAAGAAGCTGATTTCTTTAAGATATTTTTAAAGGTATCAAGAGAAATGGCAGAGTAAAAATGCTGGACTAGGAAACAGGTCCTAGCTTCAGTTCTGTGCAAGTGCAGAAAGTCTTGTCACTTCTTTGGCGTTTTCCCTCATCTCCTTGGCTACCACCATCTGGGACTTGCCCAGTTCCTCTATATCCTCCCAAAAATCCAACCACTTGCCTCCTCCAAACCATTCTACTCAGGTCTGTGGCTACAGTAATTTTTTAAATGCAAACCTTGGTTTTGTGCATGTGTGTTTTGGTTTTGGTTTTTTGAGACAGGGTCTTGCTATGCAGTTCAGGCTGGCCTTGAACTATGTAGCCCAGGCTGGCCTTGAACTCACAGCAATCCTCCTGCCTCAGCTTCCAAGTGCTGGGATTACAGGTGGGCACCACCACGTGGAGCCCAGTAAACCTTGTTTTTATGTGAATGTCCAACTCCTTTAACATTTCTTTACTACCCCAGTGAAACCAACAAAAGGGTATATGGTTATCCACTGGGAGGCCAACGGAGGCTTAGATATCATTTCCTGAGCCTGATCCTCCAGTGGAACACCTGAAAAGATTATGGCCCTTGGAGACAAAGGAAATGGGCCATGCCTAGAATGCACAGGTTCTCAAAATGCCATGATTACTTAAGGTCACTCATTCATCCCTAAATATTTACTGTAGGCCAGGTACTAAGCTAGGTATCAGGAACTGCACTCAACAGACAAGTAAGATTCCTAACGTCACTGACCTTACATTTCTAGAAGAGAAGCAAATAAATACCCAAAAGCATTTCCCTCTCTGGTCCAGACTACTGCAGTGAATTTCTGCACAGTCTCAAGTGTCTTCTAATGGCCTTTCCACTAATTACCATATGATAGACCGAGTGAGTCTTTAAAAATGTAAATCAGATCATGTCTACATCTGGCTCAAAAAGTCTCACACTCAGCTGGAGTATGTGGGCACACTCCTGTAATTCTAGCACCTGGGAGGCTGAGGCAGGAGGATTGAGAGCATATTTGTGTATCAAAAGAGCTGCTCTGGCAGACAGGAAGAGCCTGCAGAGAGGGGAGATAGAAAGGGGACACAAGGCCAGGCATGGTGGCACATGCCTGTAATCCCAGCACTTGGGAGGCTGAGGAAGGAGAATCGCTGTGAGTTCGAGGCCAGCCTGGGCAACATAGTGCCTTCAAGGCCAGCCTGAACTACACAGCAAGACCCCGTCTCAAAACAAAAGAGGAGTGGGGGGACAACACAGAGGCAGTAAGGTCCTGTGAAGGAGGGAGACAGGCTGAAGCATTCTGGGAGCACAAAAGACAAATACTTACAACACTATAACCAAAGGGACAGAGAAAGGGTGACTGAGCACCAACAGGGCTGCAGATATGGTAGAGGGAAGGAAGATGGGGGTGTCCCCCTCTGGAAAGATTTCTATTTTCTCAGAGGAACATGAAACAAGCCATCAGCTGAGAGGACAGAGGAAGTATGTGAGGTCTAGAGAAAAATACAAAACAGTCCTCTTAGAATTTGAGAAAACAGTGCATGCCTGTAATCCCAGCACTCAGGAGGATGAGGCAAGTGGATCACCATGAGTTCAAGGCCAGCCTGGGCTACACAGTGAGTTCAAGTCCAGCCTAAACTACTAAACTACATAGTGAGATCTTCTCTTTAAAAAAATGAAAAAACAAACTTATCAGGAGGACTTTCCAGGCAATCATGACACCTATTTGTGGCTTATGGGTGTAGAATTCTATACTACTTTGTATATATACTAAATATTATCTTCAACCAATTTTATTATCTAAATTTATATCAAAAATTAGACTTGTATTGAATGCTAATGTCTGGTATTCTGAATAACTAACTTAAAGATAATAATACGTAATGCATTGACCATTGTTACCCTCATATTATGTTGTTTTGAAAATTTGTTCTTTTTTTGATTTGTTTTGTTTTTTCTTCTCTTTAAAATAAAAAAAAAAATTAGACTTGTAATACCCTTTTTGGAAACCTAATCCAAATAAATATCTCCCCCAAAAGAGAGTATTAAACATTCTACAAATTCCCAGAATTTGATTCAGTCACCTGGTTATCAGTTGACTTTTTCTTTTTTTTTTTTTTTGTGGGTACAAGGGGGTTGACCTCAGGACCTCACGCGCCAGCAGGCGCCCATGCCACTGAGCAATATCACCGGCCCCTTTTTCGTATGTGGGTTCCGGGAGTCGAACTCAGGCCCTCGCGCTTGCCGGGCAGGCGCTTACGCCGCTGAGCCATCTCACCGGCCCATCAGTTGACTTTAAAAAAGTAACCAGACAACAAACCAACTACAGGGAAAAAAAATTTTTTGTGTAAGAAATGTGACCACTGGGCCGGTGAGATGGCTCAGCGGCTTAAGCGCCTGCCCAGCAAGCGCGAGGGCCCGAGTTCGACTCCCGGATCCCACATACGAAAAAGGGGCCAGTGATATCGCTCAGCGGCACGGGTGCCTGTTGGCGCGCGAGGTCCTGAGGTCGTCCCCCCGGTACCCACAAAAAAAAAAAAAAAAAAAAAGAAATGTGACCACTGACTGTCTTGTACTTCTGGATGAAAGCATATATTGGTATCTGAGGTATGTTTTTGAATAACTAGAGGTGGGCGTGCAGGAAGAGAAAGTAGATGGGAAATAAATTAAACTAAATTGGCCACATGTTGATGATTACTGATGGTAGGTGACGGGTACATGCTTATAATTTTCCATTAAAAAAAGTAAAAACAGCCAAGCATGGTGGCACACTCCTATAATCCCAGCTACCCAGGAGACTGAGAGGAGGATCACAAGTTTGAAGGCAACTTGGACAACTTAGCAAGACACTGTTTCAAAATAAAAAATAGGGCCGGTGAGATGGCTCAGCGGCTTAAGCGCCTGCCTGGCAAGCGCGAGGGCCCGAGTTCGACTCCCAGAACCCACATACGAAAAAGGGGCTGGTGATATCGCTCAGCGGCACGGGCGCCTGCTGGCGCGCGAGGTCCTGAGGTCGACCTCCCGGTACCCACAAAAAAATAAAAAATAAAAAAAAAAATAAAAGGGGCTGGGGATGTAGCTCAGTAGTACATACAGTGCCCCAAGTTCAATCCTTACGGTAGTACCACCCCCCCAAAAAAACAAAAACAGTAATAGAAAGCCAGAACCAGTATTTATGTTATGCTTCCAATGCAAACTAGTATTACAAACTTTTGTAAAATTCTACTGTGCTTAACAGCGAGTAATCAGGAATAGAAGTTTTTGATTCGATGAATGAAATGCACTTCATTTCAAAAGTTGCTGCTCTTCTCTCGCCTCTCCCTCCAGGATCCATGCTGCTCCACCAAGCCCCGCAGCTTCCAGCCCTACGTTAAGCACTGCCTGCGAGCAGGTGGGCCTGAGTGCGGCAGGGCTCACCTGGTTCTCACACTTGTCATGAATTCACTGTGTCTTGGTTACTTTTCTCTGGTTGCTGAGACAAAATACACGACGCCCAAAATGAAGGAAGGAAAGGTTTATTGATCTCAGTCTGTGGAGCTTTCAGTCCATAATTAGCTGGCCCCAAGGCAGGGTGACATGGCACAGCGGCAACGGTTCACGGCAGCGGAAAGGAGCAAAAGCAACAAGAGCAGAAGAGGGGGATATATAACTCAGCAGCGCAGCACCTGCCTGGCAAGCCTGAGGTCCTGAGTTCGATTCCCAGTAAAGGGGGGACAGGCGTGTTTTCCTCCCTTATATTGTAAGCAGGCTTCCCCCCCAGGGCAGGTGTAGCTCAGGCACCATGGCAGTGCCCTCCTCTTGCACAGGATGAGGATGTTTACAAAGTGAGCACCCTGGCCACCTGCTGAGTCACTTAAACTTCTGAACTTCTCAGGTTGACACAATGTATCAACCATTATACACTGCAACAAAGAAGTTCATCCTCACTAACTTTCCTTTTAGCCAACAAGAAATAAAGTTGGAGAACACCCTGACATCAGGAAGGGAGGGGCTGCCTTTGTGCTTCCCAGTGTCCCTACTGCCCGCCCAGGCCAACTCAACCAGAAGTAGCTTTTAAGGATACTTTAGCACTGTGGTGAAGGAGGGCAGCAAACAGATGCTGAGGAAAATCAGCACTGAGTAGAAATTAATTCTCCTCCTGGGATATAAGGAAAATAGTATGTATTTCTCAGATTTTACTAGCCGTGTCCCTTTATTCTCTTCTCACGTTTCTTCTCACCCCTTCCCCTTCTAAAACCTAGCTGGTAGCCAACCAGATGAACTAACTGCATACCACACAGCTGGAAAGAATCAAAGTCTTACTGGACACCAAACTCCTATTGGTGCAGTCTGACTAACTTGAGGGCCATCTGACTGGTTTTACTGACAGAACTGGTTGCCCAAGAGAGCGTACAGTACTGTATATTATTTCCGAGAGCAACAAAGGACGTTGTCTTTACACAGGAGCAGCCTTAAAAGCCCATCTACTTTTTGGCTTATTGAACACACACCTGTTTCAGTGATTATCAAATCTGCTTAATTGTAAGCATTTTTTTTAAAGATGGGGGTGTCTTGCTATGTAGTCCAGCCTGGCCTCACACTCATACTGATCCTCCTCCTCGGCCTCCCAAGAACTATAGGCATTTCTAAAGAAGTTTTTTTAAAGTCAGAATTGGTGCCTAGAAGTTTAGTTTAGTTTAGTTTTCTGAGACAGGGTCTCACTATGTGGCCCTTGAACTCGCAGCCATCTCCTGTGCCACCACGCCCAGAAATTCCCAGTTCTTTTATTTTGAGGCAGGGTCTCCTTAAGTCACTAAAATGCCCAGGCAGGGTTTACAGGAATTACAGGCATGCGCCGCCATGCCTGGCTGGAATTTTTTTTTTTTTTTTTTTAATGTGGGTACCGGGAGTCGACCTCAGGACCTCATGCTTGCGCCACTGAGCGATATCACCAGCCCTTTTTTTCCTTTATGTAGGTTCCAGGAGTCGAACTCAGGACCTAGCGCTTGCCAGGCAGGCACTTACGCCACTGAGCTATCTCACTGGCCCAGAATTTGTATTTCTAAGTCATCATCAGGTAGTTGTGGTCATTCCAGTTTAGAAACTATCTGTAAGGCACAAATGTAAGGCATAATTCCAAAAGTACCCCACTTCTAAAATGTATTTTGTTATGCCAAATATAATCAGAATATTTTCTCCAAAATAAAAACACAATTCTAGATTAACACAAGGACAAGGGTGTGTGCTGGGAATCAAATACAAGGTCTCATGTTCACTAGGGGCACACTGTACCACTGAGCAAATTTTTAATTCAGCAAAAAACACTTTAAAAAGCTAACAAAATACAAGAAGGGCTGAAACAGGGTTCTGCACAACACCATCCCACACTGAGGATTCAACCCAGGGCCTCACACATGCTAGACAAGCGCCCTACCACTGTCTACCCCTGGGCCACATAGGCACAGGCCCAGCCCTTCTCATTTTTTTAATCTGATTTTGAGACAGGGTCTTACTAAGTTCCCCAGCCTGGCCTCAAACTTATGCTCCACCTGCCTCAGCCTCCAGATAGCTGTGATTACAGGCATGTGCCACCACGCTAAAACGAAGGCAGAGTCTTTCCAGAGTGGCATTACTGACATTCTAGATTGGATTATTCTCTGTTGATGGAGGCTGCCTTATGCATTACAGGGTGTTCCTAAAATATGTACGTAAATTCTGTGAAAATCTTACTGTAACAACATAATTAGTGATTTTGCTAAAATGAATGCAAGATCCTTGACCTCTAACCACTAGATGCCAGAAGCATTTCCACTTGTGAAAAGCAAAAATGTGTCTAGACACTGCCAAATGTCCTCTGAGGGTAAAACCACCCTAACTCAGAACCACTGGACTAAATGATCTGAATTTAAAATAGAACAGAGAAAGAATAAAGTAGATTGGGAGTAAAGATACAGGAAATTAAATTGTTTTCAGAGCACCAGGTGTGATGGCGTACGCCTGTAATACCAGCACTTGGGAGGCTGAGGCAGGAGGACTGTTACAAGTTTGAGGCCAGCCTGGGCTACATAGTGAGTTCAAGGCCAGCCCAAAGATGTAGTGAGACCTTATCTCAACACCCCCCCCAAAAAAACCCAATAAATTGTTTTTCGAATATAAAGAAATAGCATAGGGCTGGGGATATAGCTCAGCGGCACAGCGCCTGCCTGGCAAGCACAAGGTCCTGAGTTCCATTCCCGATACCAAAAAAAAAAAAAAAAGAAATAGCCTAAGGCGTTAATATCATTAGATATTTATTTTTATTAAAAATAAAACTAAGAGAAGTGGGGTTAAGTTACAAAAGGCAGCATCTAGTTATTCACAGGGAAAAACAATCTCCTGACTGTGAAGATTTATTACAGCTAGGCCCTGGAGACCTTTTCATGCAAATAATTACAATGTGTTAGAGTGAAAATACTGTGATATGACTCCGTTTTGGAGCCAACGTGTATAGTCCCAAGACCTGTGAAGGCCCCTCTATAGCCTCAGTCTCTCCCACCCTGAAGCCTGAGACTTAGAAGTAACGCACGTGACTCACAGCTAATGTCTCACTGTGGACTCAGGCCTGTGTGATGGGCCCAATTTCTGAATGCACACACAAGCAAGCCAACCAGGTTAGCAGGTTTGTGGCTCCTCCCTATTGCTTTTGCCCCTAGAGGCTAAGGTGAGGCTGTGAACTGGTTTTCCCCTTTGTGCCCAAGGTTATTTCCAGCATTTGCCTGATACCTGTCTGAAGCTGCCTGTAGGAGTGGAGACCTGACGGGAAATGGTTTTCAACCCCACAGGAACGCCTACAGGGTCTATGTCAGCAAAAGTAAAGGCAAAGAGAGGAAATTAGAGGAGAGGGAAAGAAATAGGTAGAGTCAGAAATTACTGTAAATTTTGAGTTCTCTGAAATGTCATGCACAGCTTTCTGGGACACCCCACCACCACCACCAAAAATTTAGGGGAGCCTACAAAGTAAAAACCTTCAATAATATTAAGATATTATTCGCCCTTTTCACTGTGTAAAAGGCTGTCTGAAAAGTTTGCTTCTTGTTATCTTCAAAAATGGTTCTTGGGCCGGTGAGATAGCTCAGGTCCTGAGTTCAACTCCCGGTACCCACACACGAAAAAAGGGCCGGTGATATTGCCCAGTGGCACGGACACCTGCTGGCACACAAGGTCCTGAGTTTGACCCCCAGTACCCACGAAAAAAAAAAAAATGGTTCTCAAACTTTACATCCATAAATTATCTGCAGTGATGACCCAAAAGCAATGGTGAATAAAACTGTTAAAAAGCTTAAGTGCTCCGAGAGGCTGTGGCAGGGTCCCATCCCTAGTACTGCAAAACAAGGAAGAAAAAAAAAAAGCTATAAAACTTCAACCACAGAAAGAACCACTGATATATAGAACAAGCTTCTAAAGAATTATACTGATTATAAAATTTCAATCCTCAAAAATTTACATGTTTTGTGATCCATTTATATTGCATTCTCCCCCCACCCCCTAGTCCTGGGGCCTGAGGACTGAACTCTGGGCCTTCATATTGAGCCTCAAACCACCCCCCACCCCCACCCCGTCAGGATCTTTTTTTTTTTTTTTTTGGTGGGTACCGGGGGTCGAACTCAGGATCTCGTGCGCCAGCAGGTGTCCGTGCCACTGGGCAATATCACCGGCCCTTTTTTCGTATGTGGGTACCGGACGTCGAACTCGGGACCTTGCGCTTGCCAGGCAGGCGCTTATGCTGCTGAGCTATCTCACCCGCCCTACTAACTTTGGTAAGGCTGGGCTCAAACAAGATCCGCCAGCTTCAGCCTCACCGAGTGCTGGGATTACAGGCATGTTCCACTATACCCAGCTTATATTATATTCTTGAAATGACAAAATTATGGAACTAGGGAACACATTAGTAATGGACAACAGGTTAGGAGTTGCCAGGGGCTAACCAGAGAGCATAGGGAGATGTCATAAAAAAGGAAAAGGCAAGATCCCTGCGGGGACAGAAATATCCTGTACCTTGACTGTATCAATGTCAATATCCTAGCTGTGGTGATGTGTTACACTTTTATAATAAGTAACCAGGATCTCTGCATTACTTCTTATAATTGTGTGTGAATCTATAATTACCTCAAAATGAAAAGTTTTATTTTAAAAGGCTATAAATCCTGCCTATCAACTCAAACTGATCAAAAATACCTCTTAGACTACTAATATTTTTCACGTTTTAGGATTAAAAGACAGGTGTGGTGGCACACACTTGCAATCTTCGGTACTCAGGAGTCTAAGGCAAGAGGATCACAAATTTGAGGCTAGCCCGTGAGCTTAGCAATACCCTATTTCAAAAAATAAAAAGGACTGGGGACATAATTCAGTACTCCTGGGTTCAACCCCACATACCATCCACACACACACAAAAAAAACACAAGTTCTTCGAAGCATGCATTGTTAGTATTAACTCATTACGGTCTCACATCATGCCAAGTAAAGGGATATAAAATGAACAGGACATGGAACGTGCACTCAGGCATGCAGTGCAGGGAAGACTGACGGCAAATGAGTTCTCAGGACCAGTCCGAAACATCCAACATGTGAAGTGGAGGCGTAACTCCCCTGGAGACAGGTGGGCTAAATGGAAAAAGTGACAACTGAGCAGATTCTTAAAAAATGAAGAGGTTGTTGCAAGCAGAAAATAGGGGAGAAAGGGTGAGATAAGTTTTGTTTTCTTTTAACAAGAAACAGCATTAAATTTGTGGTTTTTAACAGACGCAGCCAAACTTTCCCTGTAATAAGTCAGATAGTAAATACATAGGCTTTGAAGACAACATATGGTCCCTGTCACAAATACATATATTTATTTGTCTTTAAAATTTTTTTTAATGTAAAAGTCAAGCTGGACATGGTGGCACACACCTGTAATCCCAGTACTCATCAGGCTGAGGCAGGAGGATTGAGTTCGAGATCAGTCTGGACTACATAGCAAGTTCAAGTCCAGCCTGAACTAACCAGCAAGACCCTGTCTAAAAAATAAAAAGCAAAAAATAAAATAAATTTTAAAATAAAAAGTATGAAGGTCATCTTGGCTTACAGTAGTTACTGGCCAGAATTGATGCAGGAGCCATGGTTTGTTGATTCCTGACCAAAGAGACAAGAAGGAGACAAGCAATAATAAAGAAGGAAAAGCCTAAAGTGACAAACTTACAGCCTAACCTAGTGATAGGCTGTGGGTGCCATTCACAAAGACTGTGAACACACACACAGAGAAAGGGCAAGGGCTTCTGAGCTGCCGCTGTTGAGAGACAGTGGAAGTCAAGCTTAATTTCAGATGGCACAGGTGGAACTGTACACAGAGTGCTGCATATAAACACAGAAGTCAGAACAGAGGTCTGAGTAGGACACATAGATGCGGACACACCTAACACTACAACTGTAAGTGGCTGACAAGAGCCAAGGAGAGAGCATCAAATTAAGAAGGAAGTTGGTTATCATGCAAAACACCTGGAGTTTGAGGGAAAGGAAAACAAAAACCTGTGGAAAAAAACTGAAGAAGGTAAGTATATTTTAAAATGTTAAAGGACAACAGTAAACAAAGTTGTGGACCTGGCCTCAGTGCTCAGGAAGAAATGCTAAATCAGGAATGTTTCAGACAGGCAGAAAGAACTGCTTAAGGACACAGAAGTTCCACCACTCCCATAAACAAATGTCTGCTACAATTTCCAAGAAGCAAGTTATTGTAAGGTCTCTTCCCCAAAACAAGGCTTACTCCTTGGCTTACTTACGCTACCATTTCCTATCCTGGCACGAAGAAATTCTTCATAAGCACGCGTGGAAAAAGGAAGTACGTGTTAGAGAGGAACATTCATTCTGAAGTCTCCTTCCCGAAATCCAGTTCCACCATTGTAAATGTCTCTTTGCCACTTATATCAATCTCAGAAAGGAAAGCAATTGATCTGACTGGCAAATGTGGGGAAAATAAACAGTGCAGTTGTGCCTCATGTGTGTAATCTGCCTGTGGGACCTGGACTGGATGGAGGGTTTATATCAGTGGGAGCGAACCTATGGCACATATGTTGCAGCAGGCTGTTTGTATCATTAAAAGTTGTAAAGGGTTCACCATCACTGGTTCATATACACTACTACATACACCTCTTCCAGTCCAGCACCACTGTGACCAGAGGTTCACCTGCCTATTATGGTATTCAGGTAGCAAACCAATTTGGCTTTAACACTAAACTGCTTCTTTTGCCTCCACCTTTATAAATAATAAAAGTGGTATTATGCTGGGTGTTGTGGTGTACATCTGTAATCTCAGCTACTTGGGAAGCTAAGGCAGAAGGATCACAAGTTTGAGGCTACTGTGAGCAATTTAGCAAGACCCTGTCTCAAAATAAAAATAAAAAAGGGCTGGGGATGTAGCTCAGCACTCCCTAGGTTCAACCCCCAGTACCACAAAAATATATATTCCAGTTTTTTTCAACTTATCCAGAACCTGGGTGGAGAAGAGAGACGCTATTTATTGTTTGCTTTTATACCCTGCTCCCACTTTTAGATGCCAACATCAGGTTTAACCAAAAACTATCTTCAGATTAATCTAATTTAATCCTAGAAAAATAATTCAAGACGGGGGGATTGAGACAGGGTCTCACTGTGTCACCCAGGCTGCCCTCAAACTTTCGGTTTTGCTCCAGCAGTAACCTCGCAAGTGCTGGGATTATAGGCATGTGCCACCATGCCCAGCTCAAGATTTTTAAAAATGTTGTATTAGTTCTCTGTCTTCCTCTTAGATGGAAGTTTAAGTATTTTGATGAAGAGTGTTATACTTCAAATATGTTTATAAAATGAAACTGCCAACATTAAATACATAATTACTGCTGAAATTAATTTTGAGTGTTACATCTACTATCAGACTACAAGATTTTAGAAAGTATTTCCAACAATTCTTAATGTCATCAAGCATAGTCAAGGGAAATCATAACACCATTCGACTCATAAGAAAAATGCTCTCCAAGTACTTAAATATAATTCATAAATATTTATATCATTACTTTAAAGATACTTGGGAAGACAAATTATTCAAATAAATGAATTTAATGATTTCATGCAAAATACTTCCACCATTTTTAGTTTGAGGAAAGGAAAATACACATTGTGTAGAGAAAGTAAACATCAATAAAACTGAACTAACCATTTTTAAAGACTGTCTCCTATCTGGATTCTGCCTGGTTGAACTATGATAGTGTTAGGACTCCATTAGAAAAATAAAAAATTGCTCTGAAACAGCACCATCAATGATCAGTGCTTAAATGGGCTTCACACCCAGGCGTTATGGTACATATCTATACTCTTGACACTCAGGGAGGCTGAGGCAGGAGGATCACAAGTTCAAGCCCAGCATGGGCAACTTATCAAGAGCCTGTCTCAAAACTTAGAAGAGGGCTGAGAATATAGCTCATCTGCCTGGCAAGCATGAGGTCCTGAGTTGGATTCCTGGAATCAAAAAAAAAAAAAAAAAACTTAAAATGATAAAGGGCTGGGGATGTAGCTCAATGCAAAGGTTTTGGGTTCAATCTTCAGTATCACAAAAATAAAATTAAATTAAAAAATAAAATGGGGTTCTCCACCAATAATTACAGACACTGTCCAGGACTCAAGGCACATTGGCTGTATTGTTTCTGACATCTATTGTACATCAAGGGTAAGGTTAACAGATTATGTTGTAATGGTCACAGTGAGACTGTATCAACGGTTTTTGGTGGCTACAGACCAGGAGTCCTACAATTATCATGTTCGAACAGGCAGAACCCAGGAAGAAGACAGTCTTTAAAAATGGTTAGTTCAGGGCCGGTGAGATGGCTCAGCGGCTTAAGCACCTGCCTGGCAAGCGCGAGAGCCCAAGTTCGACTCCCGGAACCCACATACGAAAAAGGGGCCGGTGATATCGCTCAGCAGCATGGGCGCCTGCTGGCGCACGAGGTCCTGAGGTCGACCCCCCGGTACCCACAAAAAAAAAAAAAAAATGGTTAGTTCAATTTTCATACATTCCCTTTTTTTGCAGAATGTATATTTTCCCTTCCTCAGACTAAAAATGACATAGTATAATATACTGTGGCTACGGACTAGGCCAGGAAATGGGACCGAGAATGGCACACAGGTGGAAGAAGCGCACAGCGCTCCACTACTCTAGTGATCTGTAAGTGATTCAACAAGAATGAATGAATTAATCTATTTACTTATTTGGCAGGTTCTCACTACGTAGCTCAGGCTGGCCTCAAACTCAAGATCCACCTGCCTCTGCCTCCTGAATGCTGAGATTATTACAGGCATGAATCAGCAGGCCCAGAGACAGTACTGAATTATATTTGTCTCTTTTACCCAGCACAGTGCTGGGCACAGTAGGCATTCAAGCAGTTACCTGTTTAAGGGAAGGGTTGCACTGGGACAAGTTGCAAGGTAAGTGGAGGTATCTGGAGACTATGGGAATTGCTTCTTCTGGACTATGTGCTAAAAGTCTGTGATAGATTTAGGGAGAAACCTAAAAGGATTATTAACCATTTAGCTCAGCCCAAAAGAAGCAGACAATATCTTATACTGCTTTATGAGGTTCAAATGTGGAATAAGATACATGCCTAATCAATTTTGAGTGCCAAGAGTGTCCTTTGTTTTAACCGCACACCCTACCCAAAATGCTGACACTGGACATATTCTCAAACTCTCAACTGTCTCCTAGAGCTGCTCAGATCTGATTTGATACCGTCCACAAAGAATCACAGCATGACACTCCAAGAAAGGCAGCCACTTATGCAAATGCTGATTTACCAAAGGAGGCACTGAGTCGCCAAAATATCTGCTGTTATTCCAAATTCCATCAGCACAAAAGAGAACATGTAGCCAATATTATAAGTAAACTATTTTTAGAGACATTTCAGCTTGCAGGCTTGATAAATTAGAGCTCTAACTTTCATTATTTCGGAAATGTCAATGACAGGGAACGGCAGGGAGAAGATTAAGAAGCTGTGCAGTAAAATGGAAGTTCCTTCAGAACAGAGCTTGTGATTTTTTAATTGTTTTTAATCCATCAGAGGGTCTAGTAAGAGTCTTTTTGCCAACATTCAATAAATTGTCTGCTGAATCAAATTGTTACAAAAGCATCCCAGCACACCATCAGCCCAGCGAGCCACAAATTTAGCAGCCCTCAACTCTCTCCTTTGCAAATGCTTCCAGTTCCACTTATTGCAAGTTATTTTTCTAGGAAATATATCCTAACTTCACAATCTATAAATGAAAAAGCTCAGGTACTATGGCTTTGGTCTCTGGGTAACGTTTTTCTATCAGCAAGCGATGGACATCTTAGCTTTGAAGAGAAAAGGAAGACACATGAGGATGATAAAACAGATCCGTTTGGGAATTTTTTTCCTCAAGTTTTGCTTTATTTTTACAGGTCAAATAAAAACAAGTAAGAAATACTATGTGCTAGGAAAGAAAGAGCAACCTATGTAAAGCAGTATAATTGGAGCTGTGTTGTAATGAACGCTAAAGAGGTTCTCCCAGCTGCATCCGTAAGTGTCTTTTCCTAATGGGACAGTTAAAGATGAACTAGAACGAAAAATGCATTTTAAAATAAATTTCTAGTCCTGGATGTATGTAAAAACTACATAAATAATTAAAAGGCCTAGATTCCAAAGGTCACAGATAATTTGACACCCACCTCCCTTACAGCCACAGTCATTCAGGAGCTGCCGACAACACATTCTCTGTGAGACTTTTCCTGGCGATCCCATCCTTCCCCAATCCCTCCCCTATGTTACCATTGCATTTGCTTTTCATACCTCTAGTATCACTTACCTGAGCATACAGTCACACTTTAATTTCCTTTTCATTGCAAATCAGTTCCTGATTAGACTATGAGCTCTTTGCAGACACAAACCAGGTCACAACCATTTTGCTGTATCTAATATCTACAAAATAGTTACACAGTCAGTAAGAGTTTTGTTGAGAAAATGAAGCCAAAACTTTTAAGAATCTTTTTTCACAAAAAGCTACTCTTTCAAAGGAAGGCTTCAAGTAACCTAAGGTACTGCAAAAGTTATTTGTTTATGTATAATATATCCACATACCATCTGCCTATATGGTTAGAATGTCAACAATGTCTCATGCAAAACCATGTTTGCATTTAGCAGAGGCTCAGCAATTCATTAACCCAATTAATTTATCTAGAGCACACTAGGTATTTCAGCATACAAGTACACATATGTATGTACGTACACACATATATAGAATACATATACTACAAACTACAAAATTTAAACAACAAATTCCTTAGATCTGTTTGTAAGATATCAAGATTTTAAGTAATATCTACAGGAAAATCACAGAACTTTCTCAGCTTAAATGAGGATTTGGAAAACTTCCTAGTGTTGATTTTTGGAAGTGATAAAGGAATCATGACACAGCAAAAACCCAAACAAATAAAGGAATTAACTCCATTTACAGAGGTGACAAGTTTCTACACTAAACTGCAAAAGACTACCAGTAGATGTCAACATAGGATAGCTGTTACTCTTCCTTGAATGTTAGACGATTTTTAAACTTGTTTCACAATAAACATAAAAATATACAAAAAATGTTTCGAAGGATGACTTAACTGATATTTATATTACTTAAAATAGTAATTAAGAACAAGTGCAAGCCAGGTGTGGTGGCACATGCCTGTAATCCCAGCACTCCAGAGGCTGAGGCAGGAGGATCACTGTGAGTTTGAGGTCAGCCTGGGCTATATAGTAAGACACCATCTCAAAAACAAACAAACAAACAAAAACCACAAGTGCAAAAGTAAAATCTTTAGAGAGATTAGTATTTATCTGATATTTATTTAATAACTTTTAAAACAATGGTATAATTAAGGGACTATAAGGTCAGGCATATAGCTCAGTGCTACAGCACCTGCCTGGCAAGCACAAGGTCCTGAGTTTGATTCCCAGTACCAAAACAAAATTAAGGGACTGTAGTATTATAAACTATATCTGAATGTCCAACCATAATTTGGCAAAAAGTTAACACTGAGAAGTCAAAAAAAGAAGGAGGGGATGGGTTATTAACTCAAACCTGAGAGCCATCAGCGAGACCAGGAAATCTCTAATTGCCATCTAGGAGTAGAAAGTATCCTCCTCCTCTTAGGGCCTCACCACCAACTTGATGGATGTAACTGTGACAAGACAGCAGGTCAACAGAATCACTCCCCCATCCCCCTTCAGGATGGAAAAATTCACATGCACATGCCTTCCTTCTGCCCGACAGGTTATAAAGGATATTACGATATTTGATCTAAGAAAGGTGCATGCCCAGCTCACCTCTCAAATCTCCCCAGGAAGTTTAACATACTAATTGATAATAACACCTTAATGATTCCCCCAGAACGCGGCAGTTTCATGGAAAAACATATTAAACACCAACTAATTCTCTGCTTCCACAAATTCCTGACAATAACTAGTATCTGTTATTTGACACTTCATCTGCCCTAAAATTAACACATTATACTCTAACAAAGCATTACTATTTCAAATCAGTTGGCAGGGAGGGAAGCACAACTGCAGGAACACAGTGGCCCCCTACCACCGTGCCTCACTATCGCAAGGCCCAGCTCACATTAGGGAAGAGAAATTCTTATTAAGGAAAAAAAAAAAAAAAAAAAAAAAAAAAAAGAAGAACAAACCAAGGCTTATTAGTACTGTGTTCTACTGTGGAAGGCACAGTCAATGTCCTCTGAAACCATTCATACAAAGCTTAATTTCCTGCAATTTTGGGGGAGTTGATTTTTTATCAGAGTTTTATAATTAAAAAAAAAGGATATAAAACCATACTTGTGGTGTAAGGTGAGATGGGAATAAGCCCACAATAGCTTATCTCTTCTACTGTTTGCAACCACAATTTCTGAATTAAATACAAGCAAAGAACTGAGAAGAGTAAAGAGGCAATCTGTAAAGTCATACAGTACGTTTCCTGCTTCTTGTTTTTTGTTTTTTTGTTTTTTTCTTTCCTGTCTGCTGCTGGAGATCTAGCCCCAGTTTTTTGTTTTTCGTTTTTTGTTTAAAAACACTTCACCTCCTGGCTTTGACTCCACGGTGGCCATGTCCTGGTGACTCAATTCACAAAACAGCACACTGGACGCACACAATAAAACCACTGAAAGAACTCCCTTCATCCTGGCCAGAGGACTGAAAAGAATCCAAGCAAGATGGAGTAAGATAGGTGGGGTACACAAATTACATATCATTTCAGCTCTCCACCTTCATTCAATCTTGTGCCTTTGCTTCTCTAAGTCTCATAAAGTAGGAAGAAATTTATTATCCCTATTTTATAAATAAAGGACAAGACTGCATTGGTTCAGAAAGACTCAGAATATGTATCATTTAAGGTAATAAACTCAGCCCTTCTAACTCCCAATACAATGGTTGTTGTACTATTTGTAATGTTTATTTTACTTAAAAAGTAAATACTTGTTTCCATAGTGGCAAAACCCTGCAAGGAAGATGGTCTGTCAATAGAGGAGTAGTGAATGAAATGATGAGTGAGAGATATGACACAGGATAAAGGACAGCAAGAATGAGTGAGAAGTGAAGTCCAAACAGGGACCAAATCAACACGGATTTAATTGCCCGGGTGAGTGTATGGTTTTGCGGTTGTTCACAATAGTTTCTGGAACAGCTAATCAAACACAGCTTGAAACTACCAGTGATGGGTATTGTTCTGTACCTATGGGAGCTGAGAAGCACAGGATGGGAGGCAAATGGACAAGCAAAGGGCAAGAAGAGCTACTGTGGTGGGTCTAAGTGCCCAGAAATACAGAGAACACAAGGTGCCATGGGAGTACGGGGTAAAAGGAAACAATGAAGCTGGGTGTGGTGGCACATGTCTATAATACCAGCACTAGGGAGGCTGAGGCAGGAGGATCGCCACGAGTTCAAGGCCAGCCTGAACTACATAGCAAGACCCTGTCTCAAAAAATCAGAAAAAAATAAATAAAATAAAATAAAATAAAATAATGAGGTAAAGGCCCAGTAATTTCGAAAAATTAGTAATAAAAATGAAGGACTGGAACAAGGTGAGGATACAAGTGAGAAGTCAGAGGCATAAGCAGGTAAAAGGTGAGAAGAGCACCATGAATCAGAGAGCAAAGATGAAGGGCAGGGACTCCCCGGCAGAGACAGCAAAGTGTGTGCCCAGCCTCTGCCATTCCTCCTCTCTCACTAAATGTTAGTAGAGAAACAAAAATTAAGCATTAACCCATTAGCACAAGGAAGTGAAGAAATAACAGCAACACAGTTTTGAAGTGCGTAGAGCAGATATGTGATAAAATTTAAAAGCAGGTATAAAAGATAAAAGCAGGTATGTGAAAAAGACCGGAGAAAGCTGAATCCTAAGAAACAAACATGAGGAGACAAAACTGAGGTGATGAGATTTATACTATGAAAGCCCATCTAAGCCAGGTGGGGTGGCACACATTGATAATTCCAATTCTCTGAGAGGCTGAGGCAGGAGGAGCACAAGTTCAGCCCAGCCTGGACAACTTATCAAGACTCTGTCTCAAAATGAAAAAAAGAAAGGAAGGAAGGAAGGAGGGAAGGAGGGAGAGAAGGAAGGAAGGAAGGAAGGAAGGGAGGGAGACAGACAGACAGACAGACAGATAGGAGGGAGGGCAGGCAGACAGGAGCTGTAGCTCAGTGAAAAGGCCCTGGATTCAATCCCCAGTACTGAAGAAAAGAAGAGAAGAAAAAAATAAAAGAGCTTAGATGAAAGGATGCCAAGACAACTCAGTGGTTCTGGGAAAACTAAACAACCACAAGTAAAAGAGTGAATCTTGGTCTTTATCTTATACCATACATAAACATTAACTCAAAATAGTATTAAGGACCTTCCCATAAGACCTAAAACTCCTGGAAGAAAAAACGGGAAAGTCTTCACAAATTTGTACTTGGCAATGGTTTCCTGGATATGACATCAAAAGAAAGCAAAAGTAAAAGAACACAAACGCAACTACAACACACAAGAATGTTTCATCAAAGGACAAAATCAGCACAGAGACAGGCAACCTACAGATGAGAGAAAAATATTTGTAAATCCTGTGTCTAGTAACAGGTTAATATCTAAATGTATAAAGAACTTCACACAAGAACAAATGAACAACAAGAACAAAAAATTAATCCAATCAAAAATGGTAGAGTGAAAGGACTTCAATGGATATTTTCCCTAAGATGTGCAATAAGCATAAAGAAAGACGCTCAACATCACTAATCCTTAGAGAAATGAAAGTCAAAACCACAACGAAATGTTCCCTCACGCTCATCAGAATGGCTACCATCATAAAACCCCAGAAAACAATACTGGTTGCGGGTGTGGAGAAACTGGAACCTTTGAGCTCTGTTGTTGAGACTCAAAACTGGTTTAGCCTCTTTGGGAAAATTATGGAGTTTCCTCAAAAAATTAGAAATAAAACTATCATATGATCTCGTGACCCAACCTCTGAATGTATACCCAAGAGAAGAGAAAGAAGGAACTTTAACGGTTATCTACACCTTTGTGATCACTGCAGCATTATTCCCAATCAGCAAGAGATGGAAGTTATTCAAATGTCCTTTGCCAGATGAATGAGTAAACAAAATGAGATACAGATATCTAGATAGATATCTGGATATCTACATCTATATATATTTCCAGATTACGAAATCTAACCATTGTAAACAGGAAAGATCAAGTTCTTCAAATGTGGCTTTATCTGGAGAAGAAAACACAGGGTTGTCTCCATCTTACGGAAATAAAATCTGTTACTAAAATTCTCCTTTGCAGCTGCTATAATGCTAGAAAATTCCTTGTAGATTTCCTGATGGCTTGTAGAATTGTCTGCAAATGTTTGAAGAATTTTCTAAATGGATTTTTAGATTTGGAAAATATTTCAGCTGCCCATTTCCAAGGACTGGGGGTACGTGGCTCGCGTGCCAACAGAGGGGGCTCTGCATGCCTCCAGTGGCACGCATATCGTAGGTTCACCACCACTGTCCTAGAACTTGTATCCTAGTGGGTCAGACACACAAAAAACAAAGTCACATAGCCATGAGGGCTGTAAATTATTCCTACCAATAAAATGGGGCTAATATCTTTCTTGATGCTAGGCCTACTACTCTGAGCTCAAAGGTTTTGTTTTGGTTTTATTTTTTTAATTGTTGTTTCTTTGGTTGTTTTTGGATTTTTGAGACAGAGTCTCGCTATGTAAATTAAGGCTGGCCCCAAACTCCTGGCAATCCTCCGGCCTTACCTCCTGAGTGCTAGGATTACAGGCATACACCCACAATGTCCAGTTCAAAGAGCTCAAAGTTTTAACATCAGTAATACCAGCAGAAGTTCTATGTACAAAGCCTTATGTAAATGAAAGTTATACTAGTCTTGCAGGGTTGTTGCAGACATAATGTATTTTGTAAAGCACTTAGCACCATGCCCAGTACAAAGCTGGTACTGTACTTAATAAATAGAAAGCACTCAAGAAATAAAAACTTTTGCTTTATTTTGTCTTCTTGCAGTACTGAGGATTGAACCCAGGGCCTCACACATACTAGAGAACATCCTACTAGTACTGAGCTCCATTCCCAGACTATTAAAAATTTTATTTTCAGAGAAGGTCTCCCTAAATTAAGCAGGTGGACCTCAAACTTGTGATTTTTCTGCCTCAAATTCCCAAGGAGCTGGGATTACAACTGTGTACCAACACACTCAGGTGCAACTGTCTTTGACTAAAGACTTCAAAACAAATAAATGGAGACTGGAGACTAGCTCACTGATACAGCACTCACATAGCATGCAAGAGGACCTGGGCTCAATCCTCAGCACTGCAAAATAAATGAGCCAGAGTTCAAGGCCAGCCTGAACTACATAATGAGATCCTGTCTCAAAAATGGATGGATGGATGGATGGAAGGAAGGAAGGAAGGAAGGAAGGAAGGAAGGAAGGAAGGAAGGAAGGAAGGAAAGATAGCTGGGCATGGTGGCATATGCCTGTAATCCCAGAACTCGGGAGGCTGAGGCAGGACAATTGCCAGGCTAGGCTAGATAGTGAGTTCAAGGCCAGCCTGAACTACAGAGCGAGGCCCTGTCTCAAAAGGGGGATGGAAGGGGTGGGGAGAGAACCTAGTCCTCAAATTCATTTTTTTTTGTTTTGAGACAGGCCTTACACTCTCCATCCTCCTGCCTCAGTCTCCCAAATACAGGCATGTGCTACCATGTTCAGCTAATACTTTATATTTTGAAAATACTGACAGCCAGGCATGTTACTATACCTATACTAGTCCAAGCACTCAGGGAACCTGAGGCAGGAGGATCTCAAAAATTCCAACCCAACCTAGGCAACTTAGCAAGACACTGTCTCAAAATTTTAAAAAGACTAGGGATGTAGCTGAGGAGGAGGGAGGGAGGGAGGGAGGGAAAGGACTAACAAACCTTAAAGTTGTTGCTGAATGGAATCCTTATAAAAACAACAATTTGCCATTTGCTTTGAGAGATATGTAGGCAGCACCTGTTGCTGGGCACTACAGCGTTAGTGACCACACAGAAGCTGCCTCTGGAGTAACAATCACACAGCACTGACTGAAAAACCACTCCCTTCCCACTGAAGCAGCACTGTTTAGAACCAGGCTTATTCATTTCCTTCTGTTTAAGATAATTTTTCAATAAAGTAAAATGAATCATGAGAGATGGAAAAGCCTACTAGGTTATCCAAACCAGTCCCCTGAGGAACCTAGAATATGGGAAATTTTTATAGTTATTAATAAACTAATGGTTATGAATATCTTCTAGGCTAATCATTCTTTTAGATTGGGTATCTTGTTAAATATTCAAGATTAGATTCTGAGTTGCTCAATTTCTGAATTCACTCGTGACTCTCCTAGCCTCATGAAAAAAGATGAATGAAAAAAATCAATGAAAAATTATCTAAGCCAGGCATGGTGGCCCTTACCTATAATCCCAGCACTCTGGGAAGCTAAAGCAGGAGGATTCAAAGTACCAGCCTAGCCTGGGCAATTTAGCAAGACCATCTCAAAAAGGCTGGGTACGAAGGGGGAGGGAGAGGGGCGGGGAAGGTCCAACGAATCCACAGAATGTTTCAATTCTCAAAACAGGAGTACTGTACACTGTTATTAAACCCCAAATTTAAAACCCAAGAGATTACATGAAAACTTTTAAAATTTAATGTTATCCATTATAAATAAAACTAATCAGGACTGAACAACAAAATGCAGTTTCTAGGCATCTCATTTTCCTTCACTGGGCAAAGAGCTGATATTGCGAAGTGGCGACCAATACTCTGGCTAGAGGAGGAGACAGGGTCTTGATAGTCTGCACACTGGAGAGTCTCAAAGAGATCTAAAGTTGCTAATGACATTGAACAGAGGGTTAAGAAAATTTCCAAATCTCAGACGACGAGTTGACTTGATTATTACATATGGAACAGAACTTTTCCTTAGTTACACAAGAAATTCAAATCTATCAAACAAAAAACAACTCATAAAATTCAAATTTTTTTGGTACTGGGGATTGAACCAAAAGCCTTCTCACTGAACTACATCCCCAGCTCGCTTGCCCTTTCTTTCTTCCTTCCTTCTTTTCCTTCTTTTCCTTCCTCCCTTTCTTTCTTCCTATATGAGACAGGGTCTCACTAAGTCACTAAATTGCTCAGTGGAAGAGAATTTACAGTCCAAACCTGAAGCAATTGTACTTAAAGAGTTTCACTGGTCTGGAATCCTTCTTTGTTTAGTTTCAAAGGTCGTACAGTTGCTTGATTACCATAAAATTTAAACTATAACTCAGACAAGCTGAAACCTGTTAACCAAACCTGAATACATAATACTGCAATACTAGAAAATTGTATATTTTAAGAATAAATCCTGTCGCTCTTAAAAAACTAAACTACTGTACACTGTGACAGGCAAACAAAAAGCACTTCTTTGTGTCCTGCACTTTAAAAAACGCATGTCGATTCAAACTGAGGATATGGCTCCATGGTAAAAGACTTGCCCAGCTGACCAAGGTTTGGGCTCAATCCACAGGCCTGGGAGGAAAAAAAAAAAAAAGGGTGTGGAACTGCAACGCATCCTGTAGCATAACTGACAATTACAGTCACTCTGTATAAGTGTTCGGTTTTTTGTTTGTTTTGTTTCGTTTTTTTGAGTCAGGGGTCTTGCTGTGTAGTTCAGTCTGGGCCTTGAGTTCGTTATGTAGCCCAGACTGGCCTCGAACTCACAATGATCCTCCTGCCTCAGCCTCCCAGTGCTGAGATGGTGGTGTGCTGTGGTGGTGTGCACCACCACACCCAGCTGTACATTGTTTGTATATATACAGATACCATTTACACTGTATATATACATACATGAGTATGCATATGAACACACAGATATATACATACAGTGGCACCTCGGTTCACAAACTTCATCGTGGAAAAAATTAATTCCAAGCAATTAAATTCATGGTAAGAATTAAGTTCATGAACTGAGGTACCACTCTACATGTATTTTTAAAGGGCATACCTTTTTTTTTTTTTTGGTACCAGGAATCGAACTCAGGACCTTGTGCTTACCGGGCAGGCGCTTGTGCTGCTGAGCTGTATCCCTGGCCCTAAAGGATATACCTTCTTACTCTCCATCAATTTTTGGTTTTTCTTAAGATTATTTTGAGAAATGTCAGAAAAGCGCACACTATAAACGTGTCACCTATCACTACCACTTTTACTAAAGTACATCTAGTTAAGAACTGATAATTCCTTATTCAGCTCCTCTAAATTCAATTCTAGAGGAAATTACCATTTAAATAAATGATTTTTCTATGCTCATACATAATTTTTTCTTTCAGGTGTAGGAAGTATTTACTGAGAGAAAGAAAACTTCTAACAGGGACAGAAGCGGGTCCTGAGTGGCTGGCCCCTGCTCACACATAATTTAATACACACTCATTTTTAAACAAAACTGAAATGCTATAAACAGTGTCATGACTTATTTTCATTTAACAGTAAATCAGAAACCTTTCAGTTCAGTACATTTAAAGCTCTAGCACGCCCCTCACCTCCCCAGCCACTGTGGGATTGAACCCAGAGTCTCACACCTGCTAGGCAAGCACTCTCCATTGAGCTACATCCCCAGACCTTTTTTATTTTGAGACAAAGTCCGGCTAAATTGCCCAGGCTGACTTTGAACTTGTGATCCTCCTCTCTCAGCCTCCTGAATACCTGGGATTACAGTCATACACACACTTTGTTTCTGCCCCTGTTTGTTTGTTTGTTGAGACAGGGTCTCGCTCTGTAATTCAGTGTGGCCTTAAACTCACTATGTAGCCCAGGCTGGCCTCGATCCTCCTGCCTCAGCCTCCTGAGTGCTGGGATCACAGGTGTGTGCCACCATGCCCAGCTGGCCCTTCAAAGCCTTCTTTTTTTTTAGAGGTTTTAGGTTCACAGCAAAATTGAACAGAAGGCACAGAGATTTCTCATATGCACCCCCTGCCCACACATTCTAGATGTTTTTCCTCCCAATGGATGAATACTAAGAATAAATCATAATTTCACTACTTTTCTACTGTCATATGTTTAAGGTGTTTTCTATTTCTGTGCTTAGAAATACACAGTCATGCATCTCATAATGACTTTCCCTGGCAAGCCCTGTAGATCGTAGCAGAGCTGACAAATTCCTATCACCTTGACACCATGGCTATCACAGTGCAAGGAATACTCTCATGTTCGTAGTGATGCTGCACTACCAGTTGTATAAAAGTATAGCACACCTTCTCTAAAAGATAAAATTTGGTACTTAAGAGAGACTGCTAGTTGATCTGATAAAATCACCCTCCCTTCACAGTTATGGAACTCACACACACACTTAACAGCTAAGCACATGAGCCCTGCAAATAAACACTCAACCATGGGGTGCAAGCACAAGTTTCTTTAGAAGACAGCCCGGAACCTCTTCTTTATTCTCTCCCCGTCCTGCTGCTGAACTAAGAGGCTGCCATCTCAGACCGAAAGGCTGAGGCCTCACAGGGTGGAGTGATGGCATGGGTACTGTTAACTTCACACTATACGCACCAGCCCCAATTTATTTCCACAATAGGGAAATAAACTTTCACTTAAATTTCACTTAAGTATTAATTTGGATTTTCTGTCTCTGATAATCCCAACTCTAACATCTAGAACTTCTCTGTGTCCCACTGCTTCCTTTGGCATTTTCTCACCAATGCCACTGATGCTAAGTGTTGTCACTGGTTTTTGTTTCTTAGACTGTGAGCTCTCAAGGAGGGTACTGTATCTCACTTACCCCCAGGACTAGCCTAGTGTAACACCTGGCATAATGTCTGACCTATGAGTATTTGTTTTAAAGTATTTGTTTCAAATATATATATATATATGAAATTAATTGTATTTGTGACCAAAGTACCACATCATTAACTTTATCTTGCTTTTTTTGGAAAGTCCAAACATAAAAAGAATTTGTATTCCAAACATATTAAAATATTTCTCGACTTCTGCCCCAAATCTCCAGCTGAGCTCCCCTTCTGAACACCATCAGCTGTAAAATGTATTTGTACAACAGTGTTCACAGCACCTCTCTCTCCCATGTAACTCCAAAAGACTGGAAATAAATTCATGACTGATTCAACAATGCATGTGTTGAATATCTACTGTGTTAGGATGGGACCTGGAGCTAAAAATATTAATTAGTCATTCCTGGCTCTCACGCTCTTTTCAGTCTGGTGTTTCTCTTTGAGGATCCATGTATAACCCAGCCCCCCTCCCCTCAATCAATATGTGCTTTAAGAAAAACGTGTGCAAGCAGAGCTCTTTGAAAAATCAGACTCCAGTTTGTGGCATGCCTGTACACTGGCCCTTCTCTGTTCTCTATCTTTGCTTCCATGGTCTGCCATCTGCTCCGGTCCTCCCAGCCTGACAGCTAACTAAACAAATTTTGCTGGGTTGACCCTCCCAATTTACTTCCTGGTCTACTTCCTGTCTCTCTTGTTCATTCGTGGACATTGTTTTTTTTACAGCATTCTTGATAACCGGCCTGTGCATTGATCCTGCTCACTCTTCTTGAAAACTATCTCAGGAGGGAAAAGCAGCATCCTTGGCTCTGCATCAGTCTCTCCTCCTGAGAGACACATTGCCCCTTAAGGAGGGTAATGTGTAATGGAAAGAAAACTGGCTTACATGGCAGAGAAGCACAGACAAATATGGTCTTAGGAAAACTATTGAACCTCTGAGCCTCAGTTTCCTCAAATGGGGATTCAAATAGGGTGTGGTGAGACACGCCTGTAATTCCAGCACATGGGAGGCTGAGGCATGAGGAGTCCAGTGAGTTGACCTGGGCTACACAGTGAGTTCAAGGCCAGCCTGACCTACACAGCAAGACCCTGTCTCAAACATAAATAATTAAAAAACTAAAACTTTAAAAAAATAAAATGGAGAGTCTACCTATCTACCTATGAAGATTACTCTAAAGATTAGAGAATATTCATGTACAGGGCCCAAGGCAATGAAGGTTTTTAGTTGTCATGCCTATTATTTGGACACAAGAAATGTGTTATACCTGTAATAAGTGATAAGCTATTACAGAAAAATCTATACAATTCTAAAACATTTTTTGAACATTACTGCTGCCTAAGTTGCATCAGGTATTGAAACTGGAGCTACAAACAAGAAAAGGGCTTACATTCAGCTAAAGAAGAAAGGTAAGTAAGAAGATAATTACAACACAATGAGGCAAGAACACAAAATATTTCATATACAGATTTATCATATCCAAAGTCACACTGAAATAAGAAGGAAGAGAGGTAAGAGTGGCAACAGCAAGTATAAACAACTCCTTTATATAACTAAAAGAATGCCTACTCTCTGACCGATTTACACAGACAACTTTCCTCTATTCAAATAATCAGGGCCACAAACAGGCCTACTAACTTCTATATTCACATAAAATCTTATATTCCAACCTGCCCCCCTGCTGAAGATCCTCTCCCAAATCTTTGAGTTATAAAAAGATCCACACATGAAATGCAATGTCAAATACAGCATAACAGTCTTACGTTTTTGTGTTTTTGTTTCTGGGGATTGAACCAAGGGCCTTGCACACGCTAAGCACGCACTCTATTACTAAGCTATATCCCCAACCCCAATGTATTTCTTTAAAAAGCATAAATGACTGTGCTAAATAAAACAAACTCCTGGTATATGCTACCAATTGCACACTAGAAGAGCTAGCTGCACAGAAAGTAAGACTAGGCAGTAAGAACTGGGCGTGATGGTGCACACCTGTAATCCCAGCACTCAGGAGGCTGAGGCAGGAGGATCGCTGTGAGTTTAAGGCCAGTCTGGGCTACACAGTGAGTTCAAGGCCAGCCTGGACTACACAGTAAGACCTTGTCTCAAAAAAACAATAACAAAAAAATGTCAGGCACAGTGGTGCAAAAAAGGTGGAGGCAAGATTGGCAAGAACTTGAGGCCAGCCTCAGCTACATAGGGAGTTCAAGGCCAGCACGAACCTCAAAGTGAGACCCTATCTCATATTAAAAAAAAACAAAAAAAACAAAACTTAAACGCTGCGCATGGTGGCATATGCCTATAATCCCAGTGCACTTCGGAGGCTGAGGCAGGGGGATTGCCTTGAGTTCAAGGCCAGCCAGAATTAAGAGAGCAAGACCCTGCCTCAAGACACTCCCCCCACCAAAAAAAAAGGCAACAAGAAAGACAACTTCAAACCAAGATATGACTCTTTGGGATAAGGAAAGAAAAGTGGGATGAAAAATATTTTAGTCGTCTGGAATGACTAGTACCTTTATTCTTGGTCTCTTAAATTGTTTTCCAAAAGAATATGAAAATTCATTTTGTCCTTACAAGTTTTTTTTGTTGTTGTTTTGTTTTCTTGGTGGTACTGGGATTTGAACCCAGTGCCCTGTAATGAGCTACATCCCCAACCTTTTTATATTCTGAGGCAGGGTCTACTTAAAGTGCCAAGGCTGGCCTCCAACTTGCCATCCTCCACCTAGCTGAATTATCTCATTAAATCCTCACGAAAACTGATGAGGTGGATTCAAAAAGGCAAATGAAACTTAAGGAGGCTAAATAACCTGCCTAATCTGCCTAACTATTCGAGCTTCCACTTACTGCAGAACGTAAGCTCTTAACCAGTAAATGAAACCTACCTCTGTCTTTTAGCTCTATCTGTATTAACTTTTGGCTTTCAACTATGTTAGATTTTTTTTTTTTTTTTTTTTGTGGGTACCGGGGGGTCGACCTCAGGACCTCGCGCGCCAACAGGCGCCCGTGCCGCTGAGCGATATCACCGGCCCCTTTTCCGTATGTGGGATCCGGGAGTCGAACTCGGGCCCTCGCGCTTGCAAGGCAGGCGCTTATGCCACTGAGCCATCTCACCGGCCCTCACCTATGTTAGATTTTAATCTAACTCTGAAGAAAAGTAATGTCAATTTGACTTATTTTTTTCTTTCTCATCAGGTGCATAAAGTGCCAACATTGTAACAAGGGAGGCACATCTCACGCATATGGCATGAACAACCAATCATTATGCTCCTAACTTGTTCATAATCCCTTTTTAAATGGCTAGATTAAAACGTATCAAGATCCTAAGCAGAGATGTGCAATTTAAGCATTACTTTGTATGGCTATAGTTTACATAAAAGCATGGCTTTCCTAAGCCAATATCATCAGGGAGTGAGCTTCTATCTGCAGAGTCAGAGATGAATTTATTTGATACATCCGTACTCTCGGCTGGTTCCCCATGCCATCCGGGCTCACATTTAGGTTTTAGTCATCTGGCATTGCTGAGGAGGCAGAGCTAAGTACAACAGAACTTCTACTCTTCTTATCGTGTTAGGCAGCATCCTCCAAGTAATGACCCTTAGAAGAAGTGAAGTGTGTGCAGTTTTTACCAAATTAACGATGTCAGTTTGTAGTTTAGTGTGTAATTAAGGAATGTCATTAAGAAAGTGAAGAGTCAAGAGACTGAGAAGATATGTACAACATATACAACCAAAAAACTCACATCCAAATTTTATGAATACTCTAAAACAATAAAAAGTAAAGCAATTTTTTAGGATTTGCCAAAACACTTGTATAGGCACTTCACAAAGGATATATATACAAAAGGACAATAAACATATGGAAAGGAGCTCAGTATCATTAGACATTAAGAAAATGCGGGAGGGGGGAAATGCGAATTAAAACCACTAAGAAACACCACTGCATACCTATCAGAATGGTACAAACTAAGAAAACCAACAATATTAACTGTTAGTACATACAGCATACAAACAAATCACTCTTTTTTTTTTTTTTTTTTTTCTTTTTCTTTTTGAGACAGGGTTTTGCTATGCAATTCAGGCTGGCCTTGAACTCACTTTATAGCCCATGCTGGCCTCGACCTCGCAGTGATCCTCCTGCCTCAGCCTCCCGCATGCTGGGATTACAGGTGTGCACCACCATGTCCGGCTCATTCATTGTTGATGTCGATGAAAGCTGGTATGGGTTAAGCATACCTAATCTAAAATGATTAGGATTAAAAGTGTTCCAGATTTTTTTTGGATTCTGGAATTTTTGCCTATGCGTAATGACATCTATTAGGGATGAGACTCAAGTCTAAACCCAAAATTATGCTTTATGTGGACTTTACACACATAGCCTGAAAATAGCTGTATACGTAACTAGTGCTCCTGCCTTTTTGCCCCCACCTGTGGCATCGAGTTGATACTCAAAACTCTGAGGTTTGGGATTTTCAGATTAAGGATGCCCAACCTGAATATACATTTTGGAAAACTACTTGGCAATATCTATTACATAAAGCCAACACACACATACACACACCCTTGACCAAATGATTGCACTACTGGTAATACCTGACATAAGGGAACCAAAGACATATGAGAACACGCATTAGAGCTAAGACTAGAAACAACCCAAATGTCCACCAAGAGTAGACTGAAAAACTGTATAAACTAATTACTAGGCAGAATGAAAAAGAATTAGCTACTGCTGTAAGTAACATGGGTGAAATTCATAGATACACTGAACAACAGCGGCCACAAAGCGAACATTCATACGACTCTATTTCAAGAGAAATGCAAACATAATAAACGATGACAGAGGTCAGAACAGTGTTAACTTTGAGGGAAGCAATAACTGGGAAGGTGCGGGACTTCTGGATAATGCAATAGTGTTTACATTTAGGTGTTAGTATTAAGGAAACACTCATTTTCTTCATTCGTATCTCCAAGTATATTGTTTCTACAATAAAGGAAAAACTATTTTTAAAACATTAATAACCTGACCAGGCATGGTGGCACACACCTGTAAATCCCAGCACTTGTGAGGCTGAGACAGGAGGATTGCTGAGAATTTGAGGCCAGCCTGGGGCTACATAGTGAGTTCAAGGACAGCCTGAACTGCATAGTAAGACCTTGTCTCAAACAAACAAACACACACATTAACAACTTGCCAGGCGTGGTGGTGCACATTTGCGCCAGCCTGGGCTATACAGCAAGACCCTTTCTCACTTAAATAAATAAATACATACATGAATGCATACATATTTGCCACAAGACACTAAGAGAGTATCTTAACCTTAATTTACCCATGAAAATCAATCTTAGTGGAGGATGTGCAGCGCTGAAACCACTGAACTAGAAGCAATAACACAAGAAACAATCAGAAACTTGTTTTGGTGTTCCATTTTCTTTGTATGGTCCAAGTGAGAAACAGTGTCATCATAGGTCTGATTAAAGCTGTGTAATTGTTCTAGCACTTGTTCGGTTTTGCTGATGAACAGCACACAGAAGACATGCTAAAACCCAGACAGGACCTAACAAGTGAGGTGTAGCAAACACTGGCCCTGCTGTTGCCAAGGTCTCTGGGTGTGGCTGCAGCTCAAGTATAATAAGATCATTCACATCTGAGTCAGTCACCCACTCCTCCTGTCCATGTCCCTCCTCGCACATCAGACGTGGGCATGAACACAAAACTCTATACATAGCACAAGTCTAAGTAAAACTGAGACTTTAAGAGAGTGATAATTCAGGAATAACAAACCTTTCCCATTTAGGAGGAAAAATGAAGACAAGGAAAACTATTACCAAAATATACATCAACAATGATTTAAAAAAAAAAAAAACTTAAATTTACGAATTCCAAGAAAAATGCTGTTTTTATCATTCTATTTTTGAGACTTTCTAGTTTGCCCTTAGTGTATGTGTGTTCCATCTGTATGTTCCTTTCTTCTGTGAACTACAGATTAAAGGAGGTGTTAGATTCCAGAAAATTCCACATCTAGAAAGATGTCAGACAGCTACCAATCAGACATATTGTCCAGGTTTACAGATTTTTGGAAGTATAAAATTTAAGGGCATATGAAGTGCTATAACGCAGGGCATGATGGCGCACGCCTGTAATCCCAGCACTAAAGAGCCTGAGGCAGGAGGATTGCCTCAAGTTCGAGGCCAGCCTGGGCTACATAATAAGTTCAAGGCCATCCTGAACTACACGGCAAGACCCTCTCTCAAAAAAAAAAAAAAAAAAAAAAAAAAAAAAAACAGGAAGAAAGGAAGGAAGGGAAAGAAAAGGAAAGAAAAGAGAAAAGTAAAGAAAAAGGGGGAAGACGAAGAGAGAGAAAGACAGGCAAGCAGGTAGGCTACAGTAAGCTACACTATAGAATTAAACATTTTCTATTGTGTTTCTCTTGTCTTTCTCTATTCTCCAAACAACCTGTTTGTGACCATGGCTTAAAACAAAAAATTCCTTCGAACTGTAAGGATATCAGTTCTTCTTGTACAACTATGTAAATTTCAAACCACAGCTACAACTATTACTAACAGCTTAAGCACTTTTACTTAACATTTCTTTCTTGGGGGGGAGGTGAGAAAGGGTCTCACTATATATATTCAGGCTGGCTTTGAACTCACTACGTAGCCCACGTAGGCCTTGAACAGATTGCAATCCTCCTGCCTCAGCCTCCCAAGTGCTAGGATTGCTGGGATGACAGGTGTGCACTACCACACCCAGCTTGTTAATTTTTCTTTTTAAGTAATAAAAATGCTGAATACAATGTTTTGGTCATTTTCTCCACTTTTTTTTAATCTCTAGTCTTTCTATAGGTAGGGATGAGGCTAGTAGATAACTAAGCCTCCTCTACAATAAACCTAATATTTTTAAATCAGTCAGGACCAAAATATACTCTCTGACAGGCTTTTCCACAACAGGGCACAGAAGGATCATATTTTGTTTGGTGAAATGTGAAAAGAAGATTATACAGAAATGAAGTGCTTGCATTTTAGGAGTTTTAGTGAGTTGTTACTTTAGTCACAATTTTTACTTTCTAATTTCTTGAGCCATACTAAGTCTAAGCTATTCTCATGAAACTTTTTCTTCATCCACCTAACTCTGAAACTTGACTTTCCTGAACTAGGCTGGCATCATGACCAAACTGTTCTCCCTTTTGCACAGTGCATGTTGCTGCAAAGGGATGGTGCTAGTGAAGAGGACACCTGGGATCCCTCTGAAACTCGAGGTTTAGGTCCTTTCATAAGCCCAACTGAGGAAAACTGCTTACAGTTTCTCATGCTCAAGCAAGTTCCTTTATCCCAATTTAATTACCATGGCAATCATCAGAAAATTTCCAACCAACTCCCATAACATGTTTAAATGAATGTATCACTGTGTTTATGCTTCAAGAAACACTCATGGTGTCTGCCTTAGGACAGGAACTCCAGAGAACTCTGTTATATTAATCAGAAGGTGTGATTAAAGGAAGGCTACCCAGGCATGGTGGCACGTATCTGTAATCCCAGCACTCAGGAGGCTGAGGCAGGAGGATCACTGTGAGTTTGAGGCCAACCTGGGCTACATAGTTCAAAACCAGCCTGAACCATACAGTAGGGAGGCCCTGTCTCAAAAATAAATAAATAATAAATTTTAAAAGGCTGAACTAAATTGCTCCCCCCCAAGTTTAGAGGTATTTAAAAAGGGATTTTTCTGCATGGTGGAGGCTAAGCTTACCATTCCTATTTTCAATTAATAAAAACTGAGTACAATTTTCCTGAGCTCTGCTTTGAGTGCTTCTATTTGTTCAACCATCTTTCATTCAAAGAGATACAGGAAAAGTGTTACTCCAAGTAGTCTATATAATTTAGGCAGTTTCAAAAATCATTATCGAACATATAGCATGCCTTATTTTAAGAAACTTTAGCACTAAAAAACTTTACAACTTCTAAGTCCAATTGACCTGCAATAAATCTCTTAAATCTTTTCAATGTTTAAAAATGTCTTAAAGGTCAGCACCTATTCATGACAAAACCCTACAGAAAATTGGAATAGATTGTCTTTATCTCAATCTAATAAAAGCTATCTATGACAAACTAACAGCCAATATCATAATAAATGGACAAAAACTGAAAGCTTTCTCTCTAAAATCAGGAACAAGACAAGGATGTCCACTGTCCCCACTCTTATTCAACACAGTCCTGGAAACTTTAGCCAGAGTAATTAGACAAGAGAAAGAAAGAAAAGGAATTATGATTGGAAAGGAAGAAGTTAAATTATCATTATTTGCAGATGACATGATACTCTACATAGAAGACCCCAAAAACTCCACTAAAAAACTGCTAGATTTAATAAGCAAATTCAGTAGTGTAGCTGGAATCAAAGTCAATACTCAAAAATCAATAATAGCCTTCCTGTACACAAATAACAAACTTACTGAAAGAGAAATTGGGGAAATACCACCTTTCACAATAACATCCAAAAAAATGAAATACATAGGAATCAATCTCACAAAGGATGTAAAAGACCTCTACACTGAAAACTACAGCACTCTGAAAAAGGAGACTGAAGAGGATATCAGAAAATGGAAAGATATCCCTTGCTCCTGGATAGGAAGAACCAACATAGTGAAAATGGCCATACTTCCAAAATTGTTACACAGATTTAATGCAATTCCAATCAAAATTCCAACAGCATATCTCACAGAATTAGAGAAAACAATCCTAAAATTCATTTGGAATCAGAAGAGACCTAGAATAGCAAAGGCAATTGTGGGCAACAAAGACAAGGCAGGGAGCATCACAATCCCTGACTTGAAATTATACTATAAAGCTACTGTGATAAAAACAGTGTGGTATTGGAAAAAAAAAAAAAAAACAGACCCAAAGATCAATGGAACAGATTAGAAGATGCAGAAACAACTCCAGACATACTAAGCCACCTTATCTTTGACCAAGGTGCCAAACACATTCACTAGAAGAAAGACAGCTTCTTTAATAAATGGTGCTGCAAAAACTGGCTCTGCACATGCCAAAGATTAAAACTAGACCCATATCTTTCACCATGCACTAAACTAAATTCAAAATAGATCAAAGATCTAAATAAAAACAGAAACATTAAATCTGCTAGGAGATAGAATAGGTAAAACTCTTGAAGACATTGGTGCAGGCAAAGACTTCATGAATAAAACCTCAATTGTACAGGAACTAACACAAAGAATCAACAACTGGGATCTCATCTTATTAAAAAGCTTTTGCACAGCAAGAGAAACCACCAACAGAGTGAAGGGACAACCCACAACGTGGGAAAAAATGTTTGCCAGCTATTCCTCAGACAAAGGATTACTATCGAGAACATACGAAGAGCTCAAAAAAAATCAGACCTCCCAAATTTAAAGACCCAATCCAAAAATGGGCATCTGAGATGAATACACACTTCTCAGATGAAATACAAATGGCAAATAAATATATGAAAAAATGTTCAACATCACTAGTCATTCGAGAGATGCAAATTAAAACAACACTAAGATTCCATCTCACCCCAGAAAGAATGGCTATTATCAAGAAATCAACTAATAACAAATGCTGGAGGGGCTGTGGGGAAAAAGGAACCCTTCTCCACTGTTGGTGGGAGTGTCGACTGGTACAGCCACTGTGGAAATCAGTGTGGAGATTCCTCAAAAAACTAGGATTGGAGGTCCCATTTGACCCCGCTATTCCCCTTCTGGGCATCTTCCCAGAAGAATTAAAAACATCGTACCACAGCGATATATGTGCACCCATGTTTATAGCAACACAATTTGTAATAGCTAGATCATGGAAACAACCCAAATGCCCATTAACCGAGGAATAGCTAAAAAAGATGTGGTATTTTTATACAATGGAGTACTACTCAGCCATAAAGAAAGATAAACTGGAAACTTTTATAGGTAAATGGATGCAACTCAAGAAAATACAAGCAAAATAAAACGGACGCACATGTGTAAACATCATACTGTCTCCCTAGTGTGAGAAACTGAAAGAGTAAATATCCAAAATGTATAATAGATACAGTGAATCAGAAAGAAACTGGTCAAAAGGAAAGAGAGACTGGGATGGGGGAATGGGGAAAAGAAAGAAGGGAAAAGAAAAAAATTAAATATATATATATATATATATATATATATATATATATATATATATGATAGTTAAGATAGATACACTACTAATTTTGCTTAGTTCATTGAAGAGAATGGTTTGTGCCAGTAACGTTTGGACAACTGAATGCTGATATCTTGTACCCTAAGTAACTAATTTAAAGATAACAATATGTAATGTATTAATCATTGTTACCCTCCTATTATGTTGTTTTGAAATTTCCTTCTTTTTTTTCTTCTCTTTAAAATTAAAAAAAAAAAAAATTTGTCTTTCACAGCAAGAGGGTTTTTGTTGTTGGTCTTACCACCAAGCTATATCCTAGGTCCTAGGCAGCAAGCTTTCGATGAGTGTCCTTTATCTTACCTAATGCCGACAAGGAAAATTTGAGGTATTAACAGAAGATGAGAAGGAAAATAAGAAAAAAGATTTTTACAAAGTTATACATTTGACAGAAACACTATAATTCAAGCCTGGAAGGAAGTACTTACTACAGTAAATACATGAAAGCTGCACCGATTCTTTCCACATTTACTAATGCAAATTTTCTTGTAACCCCTACCTTTTTTTCTGTATTCTCCAAAGGAATAGTGTAATGTTGTTTTCTGAAATTCAGGAATATAAAACTAAGTGCCTTTAAGGAAATACAAAGTCTATTGTCTCATTCACAATTTCCTATCCATTCTAGACCATAATATACACTTGGAAAATCCATGAGTGATCACACAAACACATATTTTTAAATATGAAAGACATATGAGAATGTTCATAGCTGTATATTTGCAAAAACAAAAAAAAAAAAAATCAGAGACATGAGATCTCCCTGGCACCTGGTAAACCGAGAAGTGCGCTTCGATGAACGCGGGCAGAGGGACGGAATGCCACTGCAGCCAGGAAAGAGAGCCACAGTGATCTGCATCAGCAAGAACAGGTCACAAACAATGCTGAGCCTAAATATGCAAATCACCGACCAAAAACTGCAGGTCACCGAAGAAAGTACCCATGACATGGTCCCACTCAGAAAAAGCTTAGAAACTTGCAAAACTAAATGTATTTAGTTTATAAATATACATACACGCTATATTACAAATTAGAGAATGAACAAAATACAGGATGATGGTCACAGGTAAGGGTTAGGCCAGAGGGACAGGAGAGGTCCATAGGTCCTCAGAGGTATTTTAAGGTTTTAATCCTTAAACAAGATCATATGCATCACACGCATAGCAGTGTTCGATTTGAAACTCTCAAGCTGTGCACACACATTATACAGAGTAACCTGTACAAGAGTACAAGAGTAACCTGCACACTATATAATCAAGTTTTGGGGTTTTGTGGGGGAGTGTTTTGTTTTCTTTCTTTCTTTTTTTTTTTTTTAATGTGGGTACCGGGAGTCGACCTCAGGGCCTCGTGCTTGTGGCGCTGAGCGATATCACTGGCCCCTTTTCTTTTTTTATGTGGGTTCCAGGGGAGTCGAACTCAGGACCTCGCACTTGCCAGACAGGCGCTTATGACACTGAGCTATCTCACCAGCTCCTTTGTTTTGTTTCTTGAGACAGGGACTCACTATAGTTAAGGCTGGCCTTAAACTTACTATGTAGCCCAGGGTGGCCTTGAACTTATGGCAATCCTCCTGCCTCAGCCTCCAGAGAACTGAGATTACAGATATGCGACACCATGCCCAGCTTTATAAAAAGCTTTTTTGTTTTGTTTTGTTTGCTTTTTTGAGACAGGTTCTCACTTTGTATGTAGCCCCAAGCTGGCCTCAAACTTGCAGCTATCCTCCTGCCTCAGCCTCCCAAATGCTGGGATTACGGGCATGTGCCACCATGCCTGGCCATAATAAAGTTTTAAATGCCTAGTAAGACATAGTCAACTCCAGAAGAAAACCACACCAACTACTCACACTAACACCTGATTCATTTGCATTAACTGTGAACAACCAGGAATTATGTGACATTTGAGGAAACAATACAACAGAAAAAATAAGCCAGGATGAACTGTTGGAAGAACTTTCCCAAAAAGAGATATAAGGTATTTCAGGAATTAGAAAAGAATTTGCTAAGGGAGAGTCAAGAGATTATCATGTTGATAAAACCAAGATTCTAAGAGAGAGAACTGCAAGCTAGAAGGCAGGAGGCTGTTCAACTGCAGAAAAGAGAAATGCCTAAATCAAGGGACCTTGTTTCTTCAAGCTTCATGGGCAGTGATTCTGAGGCTGAAGTTGACCAAAAGGTATGGAAGAGAAAAAAAAAAAAAAAAAAAGCAAGCTTCTCCAGAAAAACCTGAGAAGCAAAAGAGCTTTCAAGAATTTCAAGAGCTCTGTCATCTTCCAAGTAGCGCACAAGCAGCAAAGATAACACATTTCAGATTGAGAAAATAGGGTAGGCCAGCGTCCCAGACATTAAAGGGGAACTTCTAGTTGATTCTAAAGAATACTGTACTAGATGGATCCAGATGAAATGAGAGCAGGAAAAAAAAGTTTAAATATGGAGCAATGAAGCCAGCTGAACCAACAGATTTCTTTTCTTGTTTTGTTTTGTTTTTTGAGACAGGCTATAATCCAGGCTGGCCCTGAACTCACTATGTAGCCCAGGCTGGCCCTGAACTCGCAGTGATCCTCCTGTCTCAGCCTCCTGAGTGCTGGGATTACGGGCGTGCGACACCACACCCAGCTGGAACAGGTTTCTGACACTGATGATATACAAAGAAAACTCTGAAATACAAGCCATATAAAACCTGCAGTGTTAGCCAGTCCAGGTGGCTCCCCCCTGTAATCCCAACTACTACTCAGAGGAAGGCTGAGACAGGATGGCAAGTTGGAGGCATCCTGGGCAGCTTAGAGAGACTATCTCTAAATAAAAAGGGCCGAGGACAGAGTCCAGTACAGCGCCCCTGGGTTTAACCCCAGGACCAGGGAGAGGCAGAGACAGACAGAGCCGCAGAACTTAAAAAGAGGTGAAGACTCAGGGCCAGTGAGATGGCTCAGTGGCTTAAGCACCTGCCCGGCAAGCGCGAGGGCCCGAGTTCGACTCCCAGAACCCACATACGAAAAAGGGGCCGGTGATATCACTCAGCGGCACGGGCACCTGCTGGCGCTCGAGGTCCTGAGGTCGACCCCCCGGTACCCACAAAAAAAAAAAAAAAAAAAAAAAAGAGGCGAAGACTCAAAAGTTTAACATTCACGTGCCCCACGTTAAACAACAATTATTTCAAGATTTAAAAAATGTAAGTGACAACTCAAAACATCAGAAACAATAGCAAGTGAGTAAGATCCAGAAAGGGCACAGAAAGCTAAGAAAGAAGAAAATCCAATAGATTCCGATGTTCAGGCCATTCTCTTTGAGAGGCACTGGGTTTTGCAATGAAAATATATTTCTTTCGCCATGTATTCAACAGCACTTACAAGTTTCAAAGTAAGTAACGTGTAGTTAATAATGATACTGCAAAAGCTGTATTTGGGAAGTGAAAATAGGCTTAGTTTGTATATGTAGCATGAGGACTAATTTTTGAAACAGAAGAGAATATAAACATTATGTACTTTGATAGTATGAGAAAGAATAATAATACTACCTCAAAAAAAAACTCAGGAGGAAAAAGAGTATGGGAAAGGGTAAATTTCTCATTCTTCAGAGAAGGGAGTCAAGAGATGCTATCTAAACTTGACACAGTGTATTGCTGAAATTATACTATTAACTGCCTGAACTACACTGATTTAAAAAATGATTACATTTTTTGGGAGCAGGACTGAATATGGAAAGTAGAGTAGCCTATTTTCCATTTCATACTTCTGAGTTTTTCAACAATGTTTCCAATCTTTTTTTTTCTTTGTGCTTGTTTTTTTGGGACAGAGTTTCACTATGTAGTTCAGGCTGGCTTTGAACTCACAGCAATCCTCCTGCCTCAGCCTCCCAAGTGCTGGGATTACAGGCGTGCATCACCACACCAGCTTTTTTTTTTTTTTTTTTAAACACAGGTTCTCACTATGTAATTCAGGCCACCCTTGAACTCACAGCAATCATGCCTCAGCCTCCCAAATGCTGGGATCATAGGCATGTACCACCAGGCCCGGCTCTCCGTGCCATTTTTTCCATGAACAGTAAAAAATGCACAGTACCCTTAAAAGCATTTGCATGCCTTATTTCCCCCTCAATAACTCTAAAACAAGACAATTTTTTATGCTTCACATACATGCACACAAACATAGCAACACAGCAATGTGCAGTTATCAACACAGGAGAGTCTCTGTAAAGTTCAGGTCAATAGTACTCAGTCCTGAAGCAAATCTCTTCCCACAGGACATCCCCATTTTTACACCCTGGCTTCTGCTTTCCTCTAAACCTACCATCATCCTTGGGCCACTGACACTCACACTAATGAGCTCCACGACATCTGGATGTCAGTTCTGCAGAAACATCATTAAACGGTGTCATTCAAATCCACGTGGATGGACCACACCGGCCAGGGCCTGGCTATGCAGTTGTTGTCTTAGGGATCCCGCTCACGCCCCTGTGGCACTGCTGTAATTAATTCACTTCACAGTCCACAAATCCTCATGCCTCCTCCTTCAGCCAGGACCAACTTCTTTTCCCCAAATCAGCTGCTGCATCCAAGAGCGCCTCTGAGCTCAGAGGAAACAGTGCTCCTCCTCCATTCTAACCGGACTCCCGTCCCCTCCTGCCTCAGGCCACCTCCTTCACACCCAAGGGGTCCAACCTGCTCCACAGCTCCCTAGCCAACTCAACTCTTCTTTCTCAGCCTCCTTCCCCTTGGCCTAGCAAGACTCCTCAGGAGCCTCAGGAGCCTGTCATTTAAAAATAACAGTCAAGTAACATAAATAAATACTCCTCTGAATCTGACCTTGACCTTGTTCAAAATGAGAAGCCCACATTCACTATTTCAATGTTCTCATCATCTTTTTTAAGCAGCCTCTGATTCAGCCACAGGAACAGAAGTGACTAATCCCATAATCTGTACCCCCGTCTCCTTTTCCTAACTTCTCAACAGCTTTCAGCTGAGTATTTTCTCCACCAAAAAGTACACTACCCACCCGAGTCTACCTATGTGACTGCCTCTGGCACCCTAGCTTCCAAAATATGGGCCTTTCTCACTGGCTTCTTTTACTACTTTCCCCCTCAAAGAGGTACCTCTACTGAACCTCAGGAAGACAATGCTCAGGTCCCTAAACTGCTCTAAGGTATCATTCACTACTTCTAGCCGCCTGCTCAACACCCTACATGAAAGTCCTGCCACGGCCATAGACTCCCCTGTGACAAAGCTATATTCTTCTCCCCAAACCAGCACCTCACCATCACTCCGATTACCCAAACTCAAAATATGGGCTATCTTTGACTCTGTCCCTACCTACTGTCTCACATCTCACCCTCTTTCTCTTGATTTACAATAGGGAAAGCAAACATGATTAAGATATTTTCCAGCCTCTAGGAAGAATAAAGAGAAATGTAAGCAAACAATTATAAAGCAATCTGATAAATAACAAAAGATAAATGTACAAGATGGTAAGGTTGGGATGGGAGATGAAGGCAAAAGGAGATACATTAGAAAAAGTCAACAAACTGCAATGTATATGGGTCAGAATGAAAGTCCTTCCCCTAATCCTCTCTAGGCCAAAACAGCAGCACACATCCTGAATAAGCAAGTGTATACTTTAAGAAAATAAATAGCTGGGCATGATGGTACATGCCTGTAATTCCAGCACTTGGGAGGCTGAGACAGGAATATGGCCAGGAGTTTGAGACCAGCCTTGGATACATAGTGTGTTCAAGATCAGCCTGAGCTACATGGCAAGATCCTGTCTCACGGATGGATAGATGGACGGAAGGAAGACAGGAAGGAAGGAAGGGGGAGGGAGAGAGGGAGAGGGAGGGAGGGGGAGGGGGAGAGAGAGAGAGAGAGAAAATACAACCTAACAGTATACCATTATTTGTCAATTAAAAAGAGGATTCAACAGAAGTTCCGACTGAGTATAAATTAAAGGATGATTGCTCTCACTATATACATGTTTTCTTTAAATGATAACTGTTCTTATAAATTTAAAACAGAATCTCATTTTCATAAACACATCCAATCACAGGCCATCTCAGCACTTAAAAGCTGGAGAAAACTAGATTCTCTCATCTAGCCACTTCAACTTCCAGAGATGGAAGAGGTTACATGGCTTGCCTAAGGTCACAAAACTTATAAAAACAGAAATGGAACCTGAACGCATGATCTTTTTCCATGTTTCCTCACTGCCTCTTTCTAATTGCAGAAGGCTTTTTTTTTTTTTTTTTTCTGGTGGTGGGGGACAGGTTATTGCCATGTTGCTCAGACTGGCCTTGAACTCCTGGGCTCAAGCCTCAAGCAATCCTCTTGCCTCAGTCTCCCAAGTAGTTGAGACTACAAGTACATGTCACCACGCCCAATTCAAAATCTTTCTAGAAAGTAACGTTTCAGACATACACATACACGCACACGTACACGCGCACACACTTCTCTCTCTCTCCAAATATACATATAAAATTCCAGTCTGGCTATAACTTAGTTCTCTGTGAAAATGAAAAACTGGCCAGATAACTCTCTTGTTCCCTGAGTTTTCCCCAAAGTGCTGCTTGAAATCCTTTTTTTTTTTTAGTCTTTCTATATAGTTCAGCTGGTCTTGAACTCACTGTGTAGCCCAGGCTGGCCTAAAATTTGCAGTGATCATCCTGTCTCAGCCTCCCACATGCTAGGATCACAACTGTGTGCCACCATGCCCAGTTAAAGTCTTTTTTTATTCCCCCAAATAAATGCCTAACTGGAATGCTATTCAACTAATGACTGGGGGAAAAAACCTGGAATTTGGGGAGCAAGGTTCAGGGACAGAGCTTTCCCCACCTCCAAATAGGGGTGGCATGGCTTAGGAAAAAATGAATCCATTCTGGGCGCAGTGGCACAGGCCTGAAATCCCAGCACTCAGGAGGCTAAGGCAGAAGGACTGCTGAGAGTTCAGAACCAGCCTGGGCTACTAATGAGATCAAGGCCAATCTGAAATACATAATGAGATGCTGTTTCAAACAAAACAAAATAAAACAACAAAAAGAAAAGAAAAAATGAAGTACTGAACCAATCATGATGATACCAAGTTCAAAATTATCTCTTAGTCAATCTCTGATTTCACCTTCTATAAGAGACAGAAAAAGATGCTTCTCTCCTCTCCAGAAAGAATCAGGACTTCTGACATTACAAAGTTGTCTTCCCTGATAGAAGAGTTAAATACATGGTAAGAATCTGCAGCCTGGTTCCCTCAGAACCTGCTCTCTTTCTGAAGGATCCTCTGCTCACTTTATAGGTAACGCATTCTAACTGAAAATATGCAAAAGCGGAAACGGCCAGAACTGGAGTCCAATTCTGCCCTGCCATGTATGGCTTAATTATCAGAGGTCAATTTGCAATAAAAAGACAGCAAAAGAAAAAGCCGCCAGCTTGGTAGGGTTATGTTACGTCATTACAGCTAAAGCCTAGAAGACTATAAACCCATTCTTACTGCTCTCTATTCACTTTCAGAGAGTTCCTAACAAATAAATCTTAAATTTTATTAAACAGAAAACAGACTTCTAAATAAGTAAGTGCTTGAATATTCTTTAAATTTAAAATCCGGTGTGACAGACAAATATGGTCATGTCTTGCTTGTCACACCCTTTTTCTTGCTACTACCTTCACTTCTAAACAAACAGGTTGTCCAAAGTGGGGAAAGCAGTTTCCTGTTGAATGAATCAGAAACCAATCACTGGAAAGCCAGCCTGGTGAGGACCTGAGCAGCTGCTAACAAAGAGTGACTCTAATTTACTCGGGCCTCAAGTTTCTGTTCATTCTCTCACAAACATAAACCTTGTGTACTACCCTTTCTCCCCACTTCCCTAAGGGCCCAAGAATAGCATCCTGCTTGTGGGCAGAATGAAATGGCGTACACACAGGTGTGCGACGTATGCCCTCTGTCAGCTCTGGCCAAGCCCAACATTCAGGTCTGAGACTATAGCTCTGTTGCCTCGCCTACTCTTACTCATCCTCTCTGGCACATCCTTACCTCTCCTACCCAGTGTCACTGACCACAGCTTTGTGTGTGCCTACAGTCACACAGAGACTTTCCACGTAAGCACAGGGCTCAAATGGGGGAGGGAGGGTGTGTGTGTGTGTGTGTGTGTGTGTGTGTGTCTTCCAAAGAAACACAACTCCCTCTTTATTTTTAACTGAGAGAATACTCAAGGCCATCAAGAGAGAACTCCCTCAACTTCCTCCTCCACCACCTATAAATATCTGCTTCTGCTCCTGTCCTTTCCTCCTTCTCCTCTGTGTCAGCAGAAAAAGTCACTCCTGCTATCCTGGACAATCACGCCAGCAGGGCTGAGGGTCTCAAACTTTGCCAACTCAGGGAAGCCATGTCCCGTTAATTTTTCTCCTCTAAATTTTCAATCCCTCTTTCCTAGACCCCTTATCCATACGTCCCACAAATGAACACGCTCAAGTCTCCCACTTCTTAATGTAATTCATAAATTTGGTCAACAAATATTCATTAAGCACCTACCATGTGCCAGAAGTTTGGGTTGTTTTTTGAGACAGGGTTTTACTAAATCATGAAATTGCTCAGGCTGGGCTTCAGCTTGTGATGCTCCTGCGTTCGTCTCCCAGAGTGCTGGGATTACAGTGTGTGCCACTATGCCCGGCTTTCGGAAGCTCTTTTTGACCCTAGTGATAAAGCAGTGAATGAAACAAGTTCTTGCCCCCTGCAACTCTTTTTTCAGTGGGGACACAAACACAGAACAGATAAATGTATAAGCGTACTAGCTACTGGTCTTTCCTTCACACAGCTAGGTTTGAACAAGGAGGTTACACTGCCAGCTTCTACTTCCACTTCCTGTCTGCCTCAAACTCCTTGCCCACTCATGACAGGTTATTGTCCTCCCCACCCAACCCCAGCCTTCCTTCAGTGCTGCTGAAACAATTCAGGCCAAAGTCACCACCAATGACCTCCTTTACTGGTAATCTCAGTTGTATTTTCTCAATCCACATCTTAATTTAACTCTGCAACAACAGACACTTACTGAAAATCCCTGTTGCTCTGCTGCCTTTCTCTGGCCACTCTTTTCCAGGTTCCTTTTTTCTGTTTCCTCCTTAAATGGTAGTGCTTCCCAGAACTCCGTATTTAGCCTCTTTTCACAGTATATGCTCTCCTTACACAACCTCAATCATGTTCATCGCTTCCATTTTCAGTGACACATACCAAAACTACTGAATGTGTAACTTCAGGACAGGCCTTTCTAGAGCACTCCACGCCCACCCAGTCAGTGGCCTGCTACAGATCTCTACCAACATTTCCCCAAAGTCAACAGAACTGACTTTATCTCGCCCATACTCAAAACTGTTCTTTTTCCTGTTCTCTACATCAAGAACTATCTTTCTTTCAAGATGTCTAAGCCAGAGACATAGGAGGTCCACGTAGGTTCCTCCATCACTTCTACACTTATATGCACCACTAGTGTCATCAGTTCTGCCTCCTTAAATACCTCTTTTCACTGTCTTCCCTAATCCTATTGCAGAGCCAGCTCACTTCAGCAGCTTCCTTATGAGTCTTGTGCCCTGTCTCACCCTCTAGGCCTGCTCTTATCTATTTTGGGCTATTCTGCACTGTCTTCAATGAGAATGGTGTGTCCTGGTTGTGTGAGTCTTAAACTATTCCTCTCGGGTGATTATTACCAAATAAAGATGTCACTGACTGTTGCTTATAATTCTTCAGTAATCCCCCATGACCTACGTGGATGGTCTTTAAACTCTCCCCTAAACAAAGTGATGGGGGCCCAGAAGGTGTAGAAGGAGCTCAGCACAAAGAAGCCAGCCACTAGAGCAAAATGTATTCTTTATAAATTTTAGACTTAAGATTGCATTTATGCCTGTAATCCCAGCACTCTGGGAGGCTGAGGCTGGATGATTGCAAGATCAAGCCAAGCCAAGACAATTTAGGTATTTATTAAGACTCTGTTCCAAAACTTAAAAAAATAAATAGAGCTGGGGATGTAGCTCAGTGTGAAGGCCCTGAGATCAAGCTCCAGTAACAAAAACCAAATGACAGTAATTGTATTTCAGGGGGACGGGGATATAGCTCAGCGGCACAGCACCTGCCTGGCAAGTGTGAGGTCCTGAGTTCAATTCCCAGTACCCCCCCAAAAAAAAAAAAACTGTATTTCAATTCTGCATTAAAATCTATTCATGGGCTGGGTATATAGCTCAGTGGCACAGCGCCTGCCTGGAAAGCACAAGGTCTTGAGTTCGATTCCCGGTACCCACCAAAAAAAAAAGAGAGAGAAAAAAATCTATTCATGTCTTAATGTAGCAGAAACTTCTCCCAAACCCTGAACAGATCCTACAGGGGGTGTAGCACACTTTCCTTCAGTGCTGCGTCCTCCTGCCACAACACGCATCCCTGGTGGGAAACAAAGACCCGCAGGCACAGAGCTGAGGTTCTATGGTCCACAACGCCCACCCTTCCCCCAGCAATGCCTTCAGCCGGGCCCCTGTCCAGGCTACTGGACTTCCTGAGCCTAAACTTCATGCTCTGATGTCACTAAATCATCACTCCTCTAACATGCTGCAATGATTCACAAATCCATGCCAAATTTTCCAAATCTAAAGTATCCTCCACCCCTTGTCCATCAGTCCCAGTAGTACTACTTTAGGAAATCCTTCCCAGAATCTACGAATACACTAATGCTCTTCACCTATTGAGCCCCCAAGTATTTATACCTATCTCCTGGTGGATTAACTAATGGTCAACTTGTAACACCCAGCTGAACTGAGTCAGCGTGGTGCTGGGTGTGGGGGGCCCACCTGAGGATTGTTGCCAACAGCATAAAAAGAGAACTGGAGAGGAAGATGGTGTGCTGTTGATTCTCCTGGAGACGCTTGTCACACTGATTTTCCTGATATGAACTCGGCCGTTCTCATCAGAGGAGCTCGGGTCCTCGCTGTTGCTGAGGATGGCTGAGGTTCTCTTCAGGGGAGCTCTGGTCCTTACTTTGAGTGTCGCTTCCTGGCTCCAGTGCAGATCCCTCAGCCTGCTGCCACAGATCCTTCATCCCACTGGTACAGACTTTCTAGCTTCCACCACTGACCTTTGGGCCTTCCCAGTGCAGATCTTGATACAGACTTGCATGAGACATTGTCGTGGGTTCCAGGCCTCCAGTTGGACTCGTGGGGGACACTGCCATGGGTTCTAGATCTTCAGCTGGACTTGTGCAGGACACTGCTGCGGGATCCAGGCCCTCAGCTGGATTTTTTGGGTCTTTAGTGTATGGACAGATTTCCTATACTCTTTTGCATTTGACTCTTTGGATGAGTATTATAAAATAATCCTATAAATTATGTGTTCTGTATTAAATCTTTTCCCATGTCAACCCTGATTACAACACTCCTTTATGGTACTTATTATGCAATAAAGTTAATGTTTGCAAAATCTTACTTTCCCTAATACCAAGAAACTATTCCCATGTACTACCCCTCTTAAGCATTATCAAACAATATGAAAGCTGCTGTTTTTGAAATTCATCCGTTTCTTCACAGTCTTTAACCCAATATAGCTTCTGACCCTCATGCCACAGCACTGAAACACTAAATTAGTAAATCATCTCGACACTAAAATTCAATGAATTCATCTTAATCTTCATCATTTTTGTGTTTGATCAATCTTTTGTCTTCACGACCCCTGAAATTTCCTGATCTTCCTTCCCCAACTTTCTTGCTAAGCCTCCAGCCCTATCTCCCAAGTCCTCTGCGGGTGCCACTCCCTCTGCGCACCAGGCCCACAGGACCGTCTGACACGCTCCTCTCCCCCACACTAAGCCCTCTTGCTCTCCTGGGGCACCCATTACTCTCATCACTTTAACCGTCACTCTGTTAAGAGAAAGCTGGAAACCAAACTTAGGTCATCACACCTAGCCCACTCTGTTCACTAATCACAACTTCTGTGTGGATGAAAATTTGGAAATATAAAAAAACACAGCAGCATAATAAAGATTTCTACTGTCCTCAAAACTATACTTTCACATATTAACTCAGTGCTCACTTCAATCTTATCAGGTAGATACTATCATAATCTTCATTTTATGAATAAGAAAACTGAGACAACTAAATCTGATTACAAATCAAAAGGGAAGACTCGGGACCAGTGAGATAGCTCAGAAATCAAAAGGGAAGACTCGGGACCGGTGAGATGGCTCAGCGGCATAAGCGCCTGCCTGGCTAGCGCAAGGTCCTGAGTTGACTCCCGGTACCCATATATTTAATTAAAAAAAAAAAAAGGGGGGGGGAGACTCTCCACCAGTATCGAAAAGAACTATTTTCTACAATTATAAAGAAAAGTTAGAAGATAAATCAAACTCAGAATTACGAGCAACTTACTTCTGACAAAGACAGTCTTCTGGTAATTACATTTAATAATCACCTTAATCTTTTTTTTTTTTTGCAGCACCCTGAGTTCCCAAAGCACTGTACTGCTGAATTATACCCCCAGCCCACCCCAATCATGTTGTTTTTTACTTTTTTTGTTGTGGGGGGAGACTGGGAATTGAACTCAGGACCTCCAGCTTGCCAGGCAAGCGCTGTACCACTGAGCTATATCCCTGGCCCCTGTTTTTTACATTTAATAATCATTTTAATCATGTTTCTACAGTGTTTACTGAAATAGAATAATCTTAATTATTAAGATGTTCTACTTCTATTTCTATTCTATTTCTCAGCAAGTTCTATTTCTCAGCCCCAAAGATAAGTTTCAAGTTCATGACAGAATACTTTTCTTTTAAAGATGGGGCTTAGCCTGTCATGATGGCACATGTCTGTAATCCCAGCACTAAGGAGGCTGAGATTGGAGGATTGCTGCCAAGTTCGAGGCCAGCATGGGCTACACGGTGAGACCCTGCCTCAAAGAACAACAACAAAAAAATTAAAACTAAAAAAATAAAAATAAAAAATTTGGACATTAGGGAATCCATCTCTGAGAATTAACTTGGATCTGAGACAGAAAAGAGGCAAAACTGTAGGCCAGGGGGCCGGTGAGATGGCTCAGCGGCTTAAGTGCCTGCCCGGCAAGCGCGAGGGCCTGAGTTCGACTCCCGGAACCCACATACGAAAAAGGGGCCGGTGATATCGCTCAGTGGCACGGGCGCCTGCTGGCGCGCGAGGTCCTGAGGTCGACCCCCCGGTACCCACAAAAAAAAAAAAAAAAAAAAAAAAAAAACTGTAGGCCAACCACAGATCTTGAAGCAGAGTATTCCAAGCAGAAGAGAAGCAAGAAATAAGACCTAGGGCCGGGGGTATAGCTCAGCGGCACATCACCTGCCTGGCAAGCATGAGGTCCTGAGTTCGATTCCCAGTACAAAAAAAAAAAAGTCTTAGAACTTGGAGCCTGATGACTTTAAGAAAAAAAAAAAATCCTGACCAGCCTTAGATTTCCATTCAAAATATATTATGATGAAGCATTCCCTGACTACAAGATTTTAAATTGTTCCCACTAACCCCACCCCAGTATTCTCTACCCATTTTTATACTTTTTCTCCATTGAAATTTCTACTATCTGACAAGCAACATACACCATTTTCTGTCTACTCCTAAAGAATGTAATCTCAGCACTCTGGGTGGCTGAGGCAGGAGGATCATGAGTTCGAGCCCAGTGTGGGCAACATAGTAGGACCCTATCTCAAAACGAAAAAATAAAAAAGGGCTGTGGATGTAGCTCAGTACAAAGGCCCAGGGTTCAATCCTGGGGTGAGGGGGAAGAAGCCTCCTAAGAGCAGGAATTTTTATGTTAACCATTGTTGGATCACCTGCACCTATACAGCACACAGTAGGTGCTCAATAAATACTAGCTAAACAAAGAAGGGAAAGGGATGAAAGAGGGAAGGAAAGAGAGAAAGGAAAAAGAAGAAAAAAGGTCAGGTACTGGTCAGGAGTGAGCAGGGAAGCACAGTGGAGGGACAGATGAGGAAATAGCTTTACAAAGGCCATGGAGAGGGACTTGAATTTTATCTTAAAGACAAAGAAAATCCATTGGTGGGCCGGGGATATAGCTCAGTGGCACAGCACCTGCCTGGCAAGTGCAAGGTCGTGAGTTCGACTCCCTGTACCAAAAAAAAAGAAAATCCATTGGAAGGCTGTAAAGCAAGGAAGCAACATAATCTAATCTGCAATTTAAAAAGCTTTTTAAATCCAGGTGTGGTGGTATACACCTATAATTCCAGCACTGGGGAGGCTGAGGCAGGAACCTGAGGCCCTATCTCAAAAAACAAACAAAAAAACCTTTCTAAAGGCCAGCAAAGTGGCACATACCTGTAGTCCCAGCTACTTGGGAAGCTGAGGCAAGAGGATGAAAAAGTTGAAGGCCATCCTGGACAACACAGAAAGACCCTGTCTTTATAACAAGACCCTATCTTTTTCAAGTTTTCTGAGACAAGTCTCCTTATGCAGTTAAGGCTGTTCTTGAACTCACTAGCCCAGGCTGGCCTCGAACTCACAGCAATCCTCCTGCCTCAGCCTCCCTGAGTGCTGGGATTACAGACTGGCATCACCATGACCAACCACTAAGACCATTTTTAAAAAGAAAAAACTGGACATGGCACACACCTATAATCCCAGCACTCAGGGAGGCTGAGGCAGGAGGATCTATGCGTGTTCAAGGCCAATTTCAACTATATAGTGAGACCCTGTTTCCAAAAAAAACAAAATAAATAAGTAAACAGGAAAAAAAAAGCAGCCTTTAGCTGTTATGTGGGAAATTGGTTAGAGAGAAGAAAACAGGGATACCAGATAAGGTGCTACCGAAGTTAGAGATATGGTAACACAGGCAAGGCAATGATAAGCAATGAACAGAAGCAGATTTAGGATACATCCTCCATGTATGATCAAAAACTCTCACTGATGGACTTGACATTGAGAGTTGGACAGAAGAGAAGAGAGCAATCAAGGATTGCCTGTTATCAGTTTACTGCCTTTCAGTTCCAAGTATATCCTTCATTGACCACTCTGTGAAAATTAAGACAAGCCCTGCATAAGCCAGGTGTGGTGGCACACACCTGTAATCCCAGCACTCGGGAGGCTGAGGCAGGAGGATTGCTGTGAGTTTGAGGCCAGCCTGGACTACATAGCACGTTCAAGCCCAGCCTGAACTGCATAGTGAAACCCTGTCTCAAAAACCAAAAAAACAAAAAAAGAAAGTCCCTGCATACTTCTTCCCTTTGCTGGCTGCCATGATGTTAAGTTTTGTCTGTCTGTGGAGGACACCGGAAAGAGTGCAAAAAGGGGCTCACCTTTCAAGATTCAGCATGCTCCTCTTAGGGTAACAGAACATCAAGACTTCTGATGTCCTATGGAGCCTTAGCAACTCACTTTAAAATCTTTTCTGGTTTCAGAGAATTGAGTCTAGAAGCGCTAGTCTGAGCTAAAGGAATTTACCATGTTTTCATAATTGCTTTTCCTACAAGGCACTCTATTTCATTTACCCATTCTAATTTTGAAAGTAAATACCATACTGCTTTGAATTTAGCAATTTTAAAATATGTTTTGTTTGAGGTTTTTTGTTCATTTGTTTGTTGGGTTTTGAGACAGGGTCTCACTATGTAGTTCAGGCTGTCCTTGAACTCACCATGTAGTACAGGCTGGCCTCGAACTCATGGTGATCCTCCTGCCTCAGCCTCCTGAGTGCTGGGATTATAGGAGTCACCAGCAGGCCCAGCTGGAATCTTTTAATATGTGGTAAGGTAAGTACCACCTCACTATTCTGTTGTGAAATTTTCTTGGCTATTCTAAATCATTTATTCTTTTATATGAACACTAACATCGTGTTATCTAATTCCTCATCCCTAAAACAATCCTTCACTGGAGTTCTACCTGGATTTCTATTAAATATATACATATATATTTACTTATATTTATATTTAATTAGATCTAGAAACATGGCTTATATCTCCATGTCTTTACATCCTAAAGATTTTATGATTCTCTTTAGATTCTATGCCTTTCTTGTGGTGTTTCCCTCTTAAGTATTTTATGATTATTTCCTTGTTTCCTTCCTTCCTTCAACAGGCTCCTAACCAGACAGGTTGGCCTCGAACTCCCTGACTCACCAGTCCTCCCTCCCCAGCCTCCCAAGTACCTCAGTCTACAGGTGCTACTCTTGGCTGAAATATTTCATAATTTTACACTATTATAAATGAAATGCTTTTCTCCTCATCCAAGTATTTCAATCCCACACTCCCCAAGCTGAGCCAACACTCCAATGAATGCTTCTCACCCACCCCTCCACAGCCCTGTCCTCAATGACCTGAGTTTTCTGACACCAGTCAGAAACACAGTTGGCCCTCGGCATCCATGTGGTTCCACATTCCTGTAACTTTTTTTTTTCAGTTCAAGAAAATCTTCTATTACTTATTTATCCTTCTCAAATTCTTATTTTTTTCACTTCTTTTTTTTTTTTCTTCCCCCAGTACTAGGGATTGAACTCAAGGCCTTCACACTGCGCTACACCTCTAGCCGTTTTACTTTTTATTTTGAAACAGGGTCTCTTAAACCATTAAGTTGCCCAGGCTGGGCTTCAATCTGGCAATCCTTCTGCCTCAGCCTCCCAGAGCCTTGGGACCCTAGAGTACATACTGTGCCATCAAGCCAGCCTTACTGTACTTTGTTTCCTTTATTTGTCCTCCCGGTGCTTTAACCTGAACTTCATGAGTTCCCATTCTACCTCAAGGCATTTTTTCCTTAAGCTTTGAAATTATTTTACTTGAATGAAGTTTTTTAAAAAAAGCATCCAGGAGTGGTGGCGTACACCTGTAATCCCAACACTCACAGGCTGAGACAGGAGGATCTCCATGAATTTAGGGCCAGCCTGGGCACACAGTGAGTTCAAGGCCAGCATGAACTGCATAGTGAGACTCTGTCTCAAAAAGTAAATAAACAAACAAACAATAAAAATTAAAAAGAGTAGTGGACCAAGCATGGTGGTGCTTGCCTGTAATCCTAGCACTTGAGACGCTGAGGCAGGAGGATGGATCACTGTGAATTCAGTCTAGACTACATAGTGAGAGTTTGTCTCAAAAAAAAAAAAAACCAAGACCAGTGGAGTTGTGGTCAAGCTGCCATCTTCCCAGAATGATCTCAAGAGTGATTGTTTAAATGTTATCACTCAAATAGGAAATAAAAACATTTCTAACTGCTCAAAAGACAATTACTTAAGGTTTTCAAAATCTGAATATTGAGAAGTCACTATATTGAAAGCTGGCTGAGAACAAGGAATACGCATCCATACATCTCTTTTCTTCCTAATTGATCTTATCAACATAGATGGGCTCAACACATCTTCACTAACATGTTGACTCTTTGGCCACTTCGTGTTCAGCAACTGACTGGAGACAGAGGGTCCAAAACGCAAACTCGTGTTTACATCCAAAAAAATCTAAAGCCTTAGCTGAGGAGGTAAACACACTGTAAATGAAAGAGATAGTGGTCAGTTAAGAGTTAAACTGTGTTGCTGAATACGATAGTCTAAAAATAGAAGAGATTAATATGGACTAAAGTAGTCAGCTACTTTCGTGATGAAGAGGACACAGATCAGGCCTGGAAACAAGGGTAGGATGTTAAAAGGAGAAAAGGCCGCCCTGCCAGGGAAAACCCTCACTGCAAGGCAGCAAGATGGGAACACAATCCTGTCAGGAAGAAGAATGAGGAGAGCATTACAAGAATGGTCAGATACTGAGGGAAATAGGGACGGAGGCGGAGAGTGCATCTCAATTTGTTAACTAGTTGAACCGTAAATAAAGCATTCATGCTAAAGAACACCCTGTGCTAGCCGCAGGCAACTTACCCAGGGGAGATGAGAATATTTACACAATTTATTTATGATTTTTATAATTTGAAAAATAACCATATTATGGGAATAAAAGAGATCAGAGCTTAGAGAATGAAAAATGGGGAAGTTGTCTTTTTAACAGGAAATTCATTTTCTAGTACTTCCCTCAGCCTCCTTGAAGAAAAGTAAAAGCAAAGAACTACAGGAGGAAAACTCAACCAACAATTTTCTACATGTTCCACTTTACAATGAAAGTCTGTCTGAACTGCAGTCCTGTAGCACCTGTAGTCTCACCTACTTGGGAGATTGAAGCAGGCACATCACTCAAACCCGAAAGTTTGAAACTAGCCTAAGCAACATCCTGAGGCACTGACTCAAGAAGAAACAAGGATGGCGAGCCTACAGATTTTCACTTAGGGCTCTCCTATGTATCATCTAAAGTATCTTCCTCTCTGGGCATAGTGGCGCATGCCCATAATGCCAGCTACTTGAGACTCTGAGGCAGAAGGATCACAAATTCAAATCCAGCCAAGGTATACATCTCATTCTACTCAGCTTTCACATGGGTTGTTTTTTTGTTTTTTTGTTTTGTTTGTTTGTTTTGGTTTTTTTTTTTTTTTTTTTTTTTTTTTTTTTTGTGGGTACCGGGGGGACGACCTCAGGACCTCACGCGCCAACAGGCACCCGTGCCGCTGAGCGATATCACCGGCCCCTTTTTCGTATGTGGGTTCCGGGAGTCGAACTCGGGCCTTCGCGCTTGCAAGGCAGGCGCTTAAGCCGCTGAGCCGTCTCACCGGCCCTGTTTTGTTTGTTTTTTGATACCGGGTCTTGCTTGTAGCTCATGTTGTCTTTGAACTCACTATTTAGTCCAGGCTGGCCTCAAGCTCACAATGATCCTCCTGCCTCAGCCTCTCAAGTTTTGTTTTTTGTTTTGTTTTGTTTTGTTTTGGAGGGTGTCTCACTGAAGTTGCCCAAGCAGACTCAAATTTGTGACTCTCCTGCCTCAGCCTCCCTCAGTCCTGGCATCACAGGTATGCACAGTGGCACATGGCTTCTGGTGCTTTTTGCTAGCTCAGTTCCCTCGTCATCATCACAACAGAAGCTATACATTGAGCATGTACTTACAGGTCAGGTAGGATACACAAAGCTCTAAGCAAGGCGCCTGTTACATATTAAGCATTCAATAAGTGATAATACTTATACCGAGATCTAAACTTGTTTGGAGAGCTCAGGAAAAGCAGGCTTCTTACAGGAAGTTGAGTGGAAGAGAAGTTAACTGGGCAGGAAAAAAAGGGAAGAACATGCCAAGGTGGGCATTTCAGAGAAAGGCAGCATACACAAAGACACGGCAGCGAAAAGCACAGTGCGTGCAGGAAAGAGCAAGTCGCTCGACTAGAAAGAAAATGTGGAAGGAGTAGGAAATGAGGTGAATTCTCATTGTTATTCCTTACCAATAAAGAATTTGCTTGGATTTTGTCCTATGCATGAGGAACACATCAGAGTGACCACGACAGTGCACAGGAGGACGGCCTGTGGGGAAAAGACTAAGGCGGCGAAGAGTTAGGAGACTGCTACAGTAGTCTAAGCCAGAGCGAAGTGTCTGACTAAGGCAAAGGAGGAGAACAGAAGAGCAAGTGGAATTAACAGCACGCAGAGAGGATAGAAGCTGAGGATAACCCCCAGGTTTTAACCTGGGTAAGTGGCTATGGTTTGAAGGTTATGTCTCCCCTCAATCTGTATGTTGAAACTTAATTCCCACTGTGACAATGTCAAGAGGTGAGGCCTGTATGAGGTAGCCAGGTCGTGATGGCAGAGCTCTCACGAATGGGATTAGTATGCTCACAAAAGAGACTTGAGGACAGCCTGTCTGCTGTCTTCCACTATCTGAGGAAGAAGCTAGAATGTGCCCCTTTGAGGCAGACAGTAAGCCCTCACCAAACGTCAAATGTGGCAGCAACTTACCATGAACTTCCTAGCCTCTGAACTGTGAGCAATAAACTTCTACTATTTATGACTCACCTAGTCCAAGACACTTTGTTACAGCAACAACAGACTGAGACAGTAAGTGGCATTCTGAAGCAGACACTATCTTTGGAAAGAAGAGTGGGAAGACTGGGGGAGAGGTTGAAGATGGAAGTGGTTCGTCGCCTGGGGGACACCAATGGGATGTGCAGAGCTGAGGACAGTCAGGCCAGATACAGACTGGGGCGCCAACTGCACAGCTACCAACAGCTAAAGCCCTGGGCAAGTGTACGTAAGTGAGGTGAAAAATAATAATAGATATCTGAGAAACACCCACATCAGCAGAGAGAGAAGGCTGGGAACTATCACGAGAAAAAAGGCAGGGAGCCAGAAAGAAACTATACCATAAAAACTAAGGAAAGAGAATTTCATAAAGATTATGGCCCACAGTATCCAGTGCTGCAGAGAAAGACACCATACCCAGCAGATACATCACAGACATCACAGTCTGAAGTTAGAAATCCCCGATACCTGTGGAGACCAGTATTTTAGAGGCAGGATGAGATAGAAGCAATGGCCTGAACAGTGAATGAAGGTAAGAAAGAAGGAAATGTTGTCTACAAGTCTAGACTCTGAGGGGACAGAATGCCAGCACACGGGAACATCAGATTCTTATATAAGAGTGTGACTTGGGAGGCTGAGGCTGGAGGATTGCTGCGAGTTCAAGGTCAACCTGGGCTACATAGTGAGACCCTATCTCAAAAAACAAATGAAACAAAAGATTGTGGGAAGTTGGGTTGTTTTTCCCTTATTTCAGATGGAAAAAACCGGAGCAAATTTATAGGCTGAAGAAAAAGGGCTGAGAGCCAAGTGTTAAGTGAGGTTGAAGTTGAAAGAGACAAAGACAAAAAGACTTATGAATGGAAAGATCAATCAATGAAACCAGATCCCTTGGCTGGGGATGTAGCTCAGTGGTAGGGTGCCTGCTTAGCACGCTCAAGGCCCTGAGTTCCATCCCCAGTACCACCAAAAAAAAAAAAAAAAAAATCAGACCTCAAGATCCCAGAAAAGGAGGACATATGGAAGAAAACAAAAGAGATAAACCAGGCAAGGTGGCATATGTCCCTAATCCCAGCACTCAGGAGGCTGAGGCAGGAGGATCGCAGTGAGTTCGAGGCCATCCTGGGCTCCATAATGAGTCCAAGGCCAGCCTAAACTACATAGTGAGACCCTGTCTCAAAAGAAAGAAGAAAAGGAGAAGAGAAGAGTAGAGGAGGAGAGAGGAGAGAAGAGGGAAGAGAAGAGATACATTTTAGGAACAGAAAGAGATATTTTATTTCTTCCTCTGGGATAAGGGTAGGAACTGATTCGGGTCAGTGTGTTAGGGAGGGAAGCGGAGGAAGCTGGCTTTCTTCACAGACTAGTGAGAATCAAAGTAACACAGAGACTTGGCTCTTTGCTTCACCATTCTCTTCAAGAACTTGATGAAAGCTGTAGATGTTGCTCCCAAAAGGCACAAGAATTCACACTCAAAATTCTGCAATTTCAGATCTAAAGAAGCCAATTCACACATCCAAAGATTTTAGCCTTTCAGAGCCTACCTTGCTCATGGTAGAACATCCATACTAGAAAGCATTTATTCACCATAAACATCAGGATATGAAAAACTCTTACTTAATCTAAAACAAGCAGGCCATGGCAGCATATGCCTGTAATCCCAGCACTCAGGAGGCTGAGGCAGGAGGACTGCAGCAAGTTTGAGACCAGCCTGGGCTACATAGTGAGTTCAAGGCCAGCCTGCACTAAATAGTAAGACCCTTTCTCAAAAAAAAAAAAAAAAAAAGAACAATCAACAAAAAGAGATGAACTATTTGACATGTACAAGGTACTATGACCCTAAAGAATGCAGGCGACCATCTCCACCTTTAGAATCTAAAGTCAATGAGTGACAGTCTTAGATTAAGCAATGGCTTTAAGTGTATTTTAAAAAGACAAGAAATTGGAGGCCGGAATACAGTTCAGTGGCACAATGCCTGCCTGGCAAGTGTGAGGTCCTGAGTTCGATTGCCAGTACCCAAAAAAAAAAAAGAAAAAAGAAAACCTTGGATATAAAAAGATAAGAAATTAACAAAGAACTAAAAGGATACCACAATCAGACCAGCTGGACCTGATAAAAGATTCAAGGTGGCAAATCAACTCAAAGGAAAAGAAAAAAACGGAAGGAACCGACTGTGTTCACCAAGCACAAATGGGGGTCTAAGAAACAGCCAAAAACTACTTGAAGATTCTGAATATCCACATGTGCCTGCTTCTTGCCTGTAGATGCTTGAGTCTCAGAAACCGTGCTTACACGTCAGAGCCATCTGCCCGGCGTTCATGCTCATGAATGCATAGACACCAGATGTCTACATGAAACAAATTGGCCACTCCTCTGCTCCTGTCAGCTGCCTGCGGTGACCTGACATGTGTCGAACTGCCAACAGGAACAACTGATGGCGGATCACAAGCCTACCTTTTAAAAAATATACCCACAAATTGATTCCATTCGTCACTTCACATATAACCTGATTCTACTAAGTAGCACAAGATACTAGAAACAGCCAAGTCGCTGAGCACCCACTATCAGGAGCAATGAAGATTAATATGTGCTCCACTACACTCAGCTTTCCTGTTATCGCCTTTTGAACCTCCCTGTAACTCTAGTGAGGGTGTTGGTTCTTTTGTAAGGACAGAAGAAACCGAAACCAGGGAGGTTAAGCAGTTTGTCCAATGTCACAGAATTAATAAGGGATACTACCAAGACTTGGACCTAGGCCCACCCAATGCCTAAATGTGTTTCTCAAATGATTATACAACCCCGCCCCATGCCAAAATCAAGTCCCCAAGACAGAGATTTTGATTCTTCAATTCAAACCATATTGAAATGAGCAAAAATTTATTACCTTCCTAAACCAATATAAGAAAAATACAGTTTGGAATTATTTAAAAGAACTTTAAGATATAAATGACCTCTGTAGGAGACTACATTAAGGCAAAGTGAAAGGCAATTTTAATAATTAGAAAATACATGATTGATAAAATGATGTAAACTGGAAGTACTGTAAGGTTCGAGGTGGGGGAGATCATAGTGGTCACGGACAGGTTTAGTATTTAGCTGAACTCATAGAATTGCAAGAAAATACATAGATATGGGATAAGGATAATTTCAAAGTGCATTCCTGGTTCAACAACATGAGAGAACCGCAGAAAACTGTAGTAATTATAATACAAATATACGGTGAAGAGTCTTTTCGCCAATCACTTGAACTCTCAACGCCCCCACTGCTAGGCCTTACCCAGGCCAGGAAAGAAAGTTGCAACAAGGACTGAACTAACAGTGACAGGTTAATGATTTATTTTAAAAATCCAGCTCCCGACACTCCAGAGGCTGAAACAAGAGGATCACAAGTTCAAGGCCAGCCTGGGCTACACAGTGAGACTCTTATCTTTAGAAAAAACAAAAAAAACTATGTGCCTATCAAACAACAAGACTAACTTTTCAAAATATACACCGACACTAGAGCGTCCAAACAAGTGCTACCCTTTCGGTAAGGTGAACCATTGTTTCCATAAATTTGTCTGTCACTTCTCTTCTGGAACTGCCCTCGAAACCAGTTCAGTCATCCTAACTTTCTGACAATTACAACTAAAGTCAATTTATAATCAATCATATTTTTTCAGTCCGTAAGTTTGAACTCCAAAAGAACATAATCCACTTTTCTTCACATATCCTATAAAATGAAATAACACCTTCAAAGAATTAAAATTTGCTACAATGAGGATTTTCAAAGAAATGTGTCACCAGCTCTCACAATTCCTAAAAATGAATTCCAATGTAAAAAGAGTACACCTCAGCAAAAATACATGCATCCAAGTTTTACGAGGCAGATCACTTAATTAATGCTCATTTTCGGTTATTTAAAAATCTACAGAGAGCTGCAGATATAGCTCAGTGGTAGACTGTTTGTATGGCACTGGATTCTCAGCATCCCAAAAATAAAAATCTAAAGAGCTGGGTGTGATCCTGTAACCCCAGCACTCTGGAAAGCTGAGGCAGATCTGAGCCCAGCCTGGGCAACTCAGTCACTGTCACCAAAATAAAAGTGCGGGGTGGGGGGGGGGCGGTAAGCTTAGCACAAAGTCCCTGAGTTCAATCCCTAGTACCGTAAAACAAAAAAAACTACAAAGCCTAGTACAGTGGCACATGCCTGCCACCCCTGCTACTGGGCAGTGTGAGGGAGGAGTACAGCAAATTCAAGAACAGTCTGGTCTGCGTCCAAGTATATTTTTAAAATGCCAGGTGTGGTGGTACATGCCTGTAATCCCAGCACTTGGGAGGCTGAGGCAGAAGGATAGCTGTGAGTTCAAGGCCAGCCTGAACTACATAGTAAGACACTGTCTCAAAAATAATAATAACAAAAACTAATAATGGGAGTGGAAGGAGGGGAATGTGGCTCAGTGGTAAAGCACCTGCCTAGCATGTCCAAGGCCCTCGGTTCAATCCTCGGCACTGCAAAGAAAAAAATTAATAAAAATCTACACTCCTGCCTTCCTTAAAATGCCTAGTATCAAGGAGTAAAACTGCTGGATGCACTTTGTGATAGAGGTGTGGCCTATGAATCCACAGCTAAGCTACTGAGGGGAAGTGGCCTTGTTTCCCATTCCAGGACGGGATTCACTGAAAGCAGAATGGAGTCACTGATTTCCAGTGGCTTAAATCTGCCTGCCCACTTCTGAGACTAAAACACAATCTTTACCCAGCATCCTTCCTCTTCTCTTCGACTCATCTCTTCCTCACTACTAAAGAGAATTGAGAATTCACTGCAACCCCCAGGAAGCAGCCTCCTCTCATCCCTCCACAAGGGGGACCCTGTGCCATACTTTAAGGGCCACGGTGTAGCCAGGAAGGAGGACGCACACCTGTAATCCTAGCACAGCAGGAGACCGAGGCACGAGGAGTGCAAATTGGAGCCCAGCCTGGGCAACTTACTGACTTAGTGAAACCCAGTCTCAAAAAATAAAAAAGGGCTGGGGATGTAGTTCACTGAGAAGGCTCTAGGTTCAACCCTAGTTTTGGCCAAAAATAAAATAAAGGGCCCCAGAAATGGGATGATACAAGCAAGGAAAGGGAAGATGTGTCTATGTTTGCTGTTTGTGATCAGAGAAGTATTCAAACAAGAGAAGGGAGGATCCCTTCCGGTAAGTGTTATTTTATTTTAAATACCTTTCCAGTCCAGCTTTGTACTGCTCTCAGACATTGAAAGATTTGCATTCCTTTAGAGACCTGCTGCAGATGTATGTGATTAACAACCTTCTTTCCCTCACTCTTAGACTGAACTGTACAGGCTAAATCACAGCCCTCCCTACTAACCACACAGTCCAATCTCATATTTATAGTTCTCTGCTATTTCTTTTTCACAGAGACAAAGCAAATAGCTTCCTCTTTTCTTAGAAGGCAGCCTGGTCTCATGCACTGTTTCATTGATAGTTTTATGTGATTTCCTTACCAGGCTCAGCACACCCTGAGAGCTGGCACAGTACCCTGCTCCCCTCTGTATCTCAGCTGATCGGCATACACGCACGATAGATTTGAGATTTCAGAAAGAGAATCAACAGGACTATTCAGAATTACCGTACACAAGTGTATGATTGTATTTCCTTACAGTAAAAATACAGTTAACAGCTCGTGTAATAACATTAGATATTTAAATCATTTAGATGCCATAATTACATGGCAGCATGAGGTACTAGCACTTATTAGATGTGCAACTTTAGACAAAACACTTAACCTTTTTTAGTGTAAGTTTTCCCTTCTGCTAAACAGGAAAGGGAAGGAGGGAAGGATAACGATCCCTATTCTATCCAATAATTAAGTTTAGTGAAGCTAAGTAGGGTGTGATGGCGCACCCCTGTAATCCCAGCACTCGGGAGGCTGAGGTAGGAGGTTCACTGTGTTTGAGGCCAGCATGGGCTACATGAAACCCTTTCTCATAAAAAAAAAAGTTTAGGGGCCGGTGAGATGGCTCAGCAGCTTAAGCGCTTGCCTGGCAAGCGCGAGGGCCCGAGTTCGACTCCCGGATCCCACATACAAAAAAGGGGCCGGTGATATCGCTCAGCGGCACGGGCGCCTGCTGGCGCACGAGGTCCTGAGGTCGACCCCCCGGTACCCACAAAAAAAAAATAAATAAATAAATAAAAATAAAAAATAAAAAATAAAAAATAAAAAAAAAAGTTTAGCGTAGCTTTAATAACAACATGCAGGAAAATCATTTTACAAACATCAGTGGAAAGATTTAAAAACTTTTTTTGTGCGTGTGTGTGGGTACCAGGGGTCGAACTCAGGACCTCGCGCTTGCCAGGCAGGCGCTTATACCACTGAGCCATCTCACCGGCCCCTTAAAAACTAATTCTTAACAGTGCTACTTTATGTGCGTAAGAATAAAATTCAGAGAAGAGAGCTTGTTGTCTAATGCATACATACACAGATCATGAACGATTATGGGAATATGCGTAGAAACCTACTACTTATTCAACATATACTGGAAGAACTCGCAATTGCGTATTAAGTCAATTTCTAAATGCTTCTCCACACAGTTTCAGGCTGTCCTTTTTGGTGCAGAAGGTTTTTAGCACCGTGTCACAGTGACCTGCCTGAAGTACTAGACACATCACAAGCCTCTGCAACGCTCTGCAGCAAACCGCCCGAAGGAGGCACCAACCCACATTTCTGCTCGGAGCTGGCTCATCTACGACCAAAGCCAGCGACTGAGCACATAGGCAAGAATGAAGAAAATTCCTTAACAGCATACAGCTCAGATCGTCCCTATGATTAGGACCTAAACTGAAAAAACACGAATGAAATAGAGAATGACTGCGACAATGCCAACAGGGCGTTACAAACACAGTTACTTTTTTTTTTTTAAGGAAAGTACTTTTGTTAGAGAAGAAAATATAGAGAAAATGTGAAACAAAGGTTAATCCAAACTATTCTACAGGTATCTCAAGTAACAGCACAGATTAGGGGGCTGCTGGACTGTGTTAGCTTGAATTCCTAATGTCTACCTACTCTCCAGTCAATCAGCTCTGCACTTTCAAGAAGAGACAGACAGACGGCCAATACACTTACACTGCAGGCCAGGCCCAAGGTTTTTCAACTGTATTTTTTCCAGAGCTAAAGAAATCAACAAATATGCGGTAACAGTATAAATGCATGAGAAAAAATTCAAACTAAGGCTTGTGCCAACCAAAACAATACTGCACAGGAAAACAAACCATGCACTTGTCCTTAAAATGTTTAAGCACTGGCATTCACAGCGCGTCAGAGTTTCACACCTTTCTACAGGAGCAAAAGGTGAGCTAATCAGTTGTGAGTCCTAGAAATATTTCCTCAAATGCTTCTAGTGATTATGTCTAGAAATACCCAGAGATGTAAACAAAATCAGCTGGAAGCAAATAGGCACCAAGAATAAGGAGCTCCCAGGCTTTCCCTTTCCATGTGAAAGCAATCAGCCCCTATTTTTAATCTCCTCTGAGGCAAACATCCATCTAAATCACTCCTTATAGCTAACCAGAGCTACCTGATTTGTTATTATAAAGTAACTTTTAAAAGATCTGAATGGAAGTCATCAGAGATTTAATGACAATGCTTCAGGAGAAGAACGAGATCTCTTACAAGGGTAAAGCAAAAGCCCCTCATTTTGCGGGAGTTAAAAAAAAACTTGGAGAAATTTACATTTTAACAAACTAAAGCTCAGTTATTCAGGTCACCTACCAGTGGGTCCCCCGGTGAAGGTCAGCACTGGGCAGACAAGCCCAAAGGATCACTATCTTTCTAAGCACTTCCCAAATGATTAATTGAAAAATAATACGTTGGTAATTAAGTGCAGGTGAAAACAGCACCTTCCTACACATTGGGAAAGCCTAAAAGACTTATTAAAGGTAATTATTTCCTTCAATGCCTGAACGGATTTGTAACACTCAAATCTACTCCTGGTTTTTCACTGTAAAGGATTTTGAGAGGGGGAAGACCACAGTGCCTTGCCAAGTACACAAAAAAAGTCAGAACTCTCCTGGGAACCTCTCACATTCTTCTTTTCCTATCAACAGCTTTTAATTCACTTCAAAAATGGTAGCGAAGAAGGCCTCTAGCAAGGAACTCAATATATAACTCTGGAGACACCACCAGAGTACTGACACCAAGCCTGGAAAAATGCTGCTTTTGTCTCAGAGGCGGCCTGTGACAAAAACAGGAACTTTACAGAGAACTGACCAAAACTGCACACACAAGCCTGGTCACATGCCCACAACGGAGCACTGTTTCTCATTGTTGTTCAAGGGACCGCTCTAAGGATACTGGCTTGATTTACTTATCCCATTTTTTAAATTTTCAAAATAAATCCAACCTTTCCAGTACACTGCTGGCCAGAATGTGCTCATAACCGATAGTCACCTCTTCCCCCTTTTCAGAGACTCCAAAAGGTGATCAAAAGATTCGGAAAATTCAGCGAGGACATACGCACTAGGAAAAAGCCCTGATGACAAAGGTGGTCTCAAGGCAGCGCGGTGCGTCTCTCAGGGTCAGTGCCACCGCTTCCACCCTCCCTTGGCACCTCCCATGGCTCCCCGGCTCCGAGCTCACTCCTGTCGTGGTGAGGCACCTCGCATTGTTAGAGGAGGAGGAAGAAACGCAGCCGCCGCTTGCCGGCGTCTCGCTTCTTTGGAGAGGTGAACTAGATCTAGCGTGGGGCCCTCCAGGAAGCCAGAGGAGAGGAGAACGGTGTCAGCCGCCCTCCCGGCCGCCACCCCCCTCCGGCCCGACGCCCGGGCACCAGCCAGAGGGCGCAGCTTTGTCTGGGGCGTGGGGGGCCAGGGAACGCGGAGCCAGCCCGGGCCGGGAGGACCTCTCCCCCAGTCCCAGCCTGGCCCCCGCAAGGGAAAACAATGAAAGACACGACAAACACGCCGCGGGGGCAGAGGACAGAGGCGGCGTGGAGCCCGGCCAGAGTCCCCGCCACCCGCCCCCGCCGACCCCCATGGACGGGACCCACGGGACCGAGGCCCGGCGGCCGAGCGCGCCCCGCGCCTACCCTCCGAGAGCTCCAGCTCCAGCTCCGCCAGCTGGGCGCGCACTTCGGGCGGCAGCGCCGCCACCGCAGCCGGCGACGGCTCCAGGCCACGCTCTGCCATCCCGGCTCCGCCAGCCGCACTCCGGAAGACGACAGAGGAGGCCGAAGGACGGACAGACTGACGCGGGCCCACACCCGGGCTAAAGGATCCGGCTCCGGCGCTCGGCCGCAGGCGCCACCGCCGCCGCCGCCATGAGCGAGGGTCACGTGAGCGCGAGGCCCCGCCCCAGGCCTGAGGACGCCCCGCCCCGCCGCCCAGTCGGGCAGAGGACGAGCGGGCCCATGGCGCCCTCTGCTGGGAAGGCCCCCGGGATACGCACCCAAACCCCTCCGGAGAAACGCATTTGCGTACCTGAACTGTGCCACCGCGCACACACAGAGCGGTCCCAAAAGCAAGGGGTTTTCAGGAAGCCTGGGTTTTACTTTTTCCAGTTTTCTTCACTTAATAGTGTTTGCCTTTGTCGACCTCTCCCATTTCCTGATGGACATTTATAGGACCTTTCAAGAGGCCACCCCCTTCCTTGGGATTTAGCTGATTCCACCTGCTAGGGAGTTTAATCTATTTGGGTTACAGCTTTTATTTACTTATTTTTTTCCCGTACTGGGGATTAAACCCAGGGCCATCTCACTAAGCTACATCCCCAGCTCTTTTTCGTTTATTTTGAGACAGAGTCTCTCTAGGTTAGTGAGTTCTCTAGCTAAATCTCTGTGTTGCCCAAACTGGGCAATTTGGGAATCTGCCATCCTCCTGCCTTGGCCTCCCAGAGTGCAAGGATTACAGGCGTGCACCCTGACACTTGTAAGCTTGGGTTACAGCTTTTAAAATACTGGCAGGGGAACTCGCTTCTTTCCACCTAGGTGTCTAACGATTTGCAAGAGAACAATATTTTTCCTTTTTAGTCTCCTGAGTGAGCAGCCTGATGGGTGATCCAAAAACATCATTATTTAATATAAGGAGGGTCCACAACCAAGAAAGAGAACTACAGGCCAATCTCCCTAATGAACATAGATGCAAAAATCCTCAATAAGATACTGGCAAACAGAATGCAGCAAATAATCAAGATTATACACCATGACCAAGTTGGATTCATCCCAGGGATGCAGGGATGGTTCAACACATGTAAATCAATAAGTGCAATACACCATATCAACAGAGCCAAGGACAAAAATCATGTGATCATCTCAATAGATGCAGAAAAAGCTTTTGACAAAGTCCAGCACCCATTCATGATAAAACCCTACAGAAAATTAGAATAGATGGTCTTTATCTCAATCTGATAAAAGCCATCTGTAACAAACCAACAGCCAATATCATACTAAGTAGACAAACACTGAAACTTTCTCTCTAAAATCAGGAACAAGACAACGATGTCCACTGTCCCCACTCTTATTCAACATTGTCCCAGAAACTTTAACCAGAGCAATTAGACAAGAGAAAGAAAGAAAAGGAATAATGATAGGAAAGGAAGAAGTTAAATTATCATTACTGGGCTGGTGATATAGCTCAGCAGCATAAGCGCCTTCCTGGCAAGCACAAGGTCCTGAGTTCAACTCCCGGTGCCCACACATAAAAAAAAATTATCATTATTTGCAGATGACATGATACTCTACATAGAAGACCTCAAACACTCCACTAAAAAATTGCTAGATTTAATAAGCAAATTCAGTAGTGTAGCTGGATACAAAGTCAATACTCAAAAATCAATAGCCTTCCTGTACCCGAATAACAAACTCACTGAAAGAGAAATTAGGGTAACAACACCTTTCACAATAACATCGAAAAAATGAAATACCTAGGAATCAATCTAACAAAGGATGTAAAAGACCTCTATACTGAAAACTACAGTACCCTGTAAAAGGAAATTGAAGAGGATATCAGCAAAGGGAAAGATATCCCTTGCTCTTGGGTAGGAAGAACCAATACAGTGAAAATGGCCATACTTCCAAAATTGTTATGCAGATTTAATGCAATTCCGATCAAAATCCCAACAACATATCTCACAGAATTAGAGGAAACAATCCTAAAATTCATTTGGAATCAGGAGAGACCTAGAATAGCAAAGGCAATGCTGGGCAACAAAGGCAAGGCAGGGGGCATCTCAATCCCCAACTTGAAATTATACTATAAAGCTACTGTGATAAAAACAGCCTGGTACTGGCAAAAACACAGGCCCGAAGATCAATGGAACAGATTAGAAGATGCAGAAACAACTCCAGACATACTAAGCCACCTTATCTTTGACAAAGGTGCCAAACACATTCACTGGAAGAAAGATAGCCTCTTTAATAAATGGTGCTGGAAAAATTGGCTCTGCACATGCTAAAGGTTAAAATTAGACCCATGTCTTTCATCATGCACTAAACTAAATTCAAAATGGATCAAAGATCTAAATATTAAAACAGAAACATTAAATCTGCTGGAAGATAGAATAGGTAAAACTCTTGAAGACATTGGTGTAGGCAAAGACTTTATGAATAAAACCCCAGTTGCACAGGAAGTATCACAAAGAATCAACAACTGGGATCTTATCTTATTAAAAAGCTTTTGCGGCCGGTGAGATGGCTCAGCGGCTTAAGCGCCTGCCCGGCAAGCGCGAGGGCCTGAGTTCGACTCCCGGAACCCACATACGAAAAAGGGGCCGGTGATATCGCTCAGTGGCACGGGCGCCTGCTGGCGCGCGAGGTCCTGAGGTCGACCCCCCGGTACCCACCAAAAAAAAAATAAATAAAAAATAAAAAAAATAAAAAGCTTTTGCACAGCAAGAGAAACCACCAACAGAGTGAAGAGACAACCCACAACGTGGGAAAAAATGTTTGCCAGCTGTTCCTCAGACAAAGGATTACTATCGAGAACATACAAAGAACTGAAAAAAAATCAGACCTCCCAAATTTAAAGACCCAATCCAAAAATGGGCATCCGAGATGAATATACACTTCTCAGATGAAGAAATACAAATGGCAAATAAACATACGAAAAAATGTTCAACATCACTAGTCATTCAAGAGATGCAAATTAAAACAACACTGAGATTCCATCTCATCCCAGAAAGAATGGCTGTCATTAAGAAATTGACCAATAACAAATGCTGGAGGGGCTGTGGGGAAAACGGAGCCCTTCTCCACTGTTGGTGGGAGTGTCAACTGGTGCAACCACTGTGGAAATCAGTGTGGAGATGCCTCAAAAAACTAGGATTGGAGGTCCCATTTGACCCAGCTATTCCCCTTCTGGGTATCTTCCCAGAAGAATTAAAAACATCGTACCACAGTGATATATGTGCACCCATGTTTATAGCAGCACAATTTGTAATAGCCAGATCTTGGAAACAACCCAAATGCCCATCAACCGAGGAATGGATAAAAAAGATGTGTTATTTTTATACAATGGAGTACTACTCATCCATAAAGAAAGATAAACTGGAGGTTTTTTTTTTATGTGGCTACCGGGAGTCGAACTCAGGACCTCGTGCTTGCCTGCAGGCGCTTGTGCCACTGAGCAATATCACCGGCCCCTTTTTGTCCTTTATGTGGGCACCGGGAGTCAAACTCAGGACCTCGCGCTTGCCAGGCAGGCGCTTACGCCACTGAGCCATTTCACCTGCCCAACTAGACACTTTTTTTGTATGTGTGTGGGTACCGGGGGTCGACCTCAGGATCTCACGCACCAGTAGATGCCCGTGCCTCTGAGCGATATCACCGGCCCTTTTATCGTATGTGGGTTCCGGGAGTCGAACTCAGGATCTCGCGCTTGACAGGCAGGCGCTTACGCCGCTGAGCCATCTCACCAGCCCCCAACTGGAGACTTTTATAAGTAAATGGATGCAACTCAAGACAATGCTCATAAGTGAAATAAACCGGACGCACATGTGTAAACATCTTATTGTCTCCCTAGTGTGAGAAACTGAAAGAGTAAATAAGATCCAAAATGTACAATAGATATGGTAAAACAGGAAGAAACTGTTCAAAAGGAAAGAGAAACTGGGATGGGGGAATGGAGAAAAGAAAGAAGGGAAAAGGAAAAAAAAAATATATATATACAAGATAGTTAAGATAGATACACTACTAATTTCTCTTAGTTCATTGAAAAGAAAGGTTTGTACTAATATTGTTTGGACAATTGAATGCTGATATCTTGTACCCTAAGTAACTAATTTAAAGATAACAATATGTAATGTATTAACCATTGTTACCCTCCTATTTGTTGTTTTGAAATTTTGTTTTATTTTTTTCTCTTAAAAAAAATAGAGAGAGAGAGAGGGTCCAAAGATTAGTATATTTTTACAACTGAGAAAGATTTTTTTTTCTTTGAGACAGGGGCTCACTTATGTACTTGAGGGCGACCTTGAACTCACTATATAGCCAGGGCTGGTCTCAAACTCAGTGACCCTCCTGCCTCAGCCTCCCAATTCCAGGTATGCACCACCATGCCCGGCTCAAGACAGATGTTTTAACATTGTCATTAAGGCTCTTGTTTATGGTACTGAAATGGTTTTGGCGTGGAGATGATTGCTTTATTAATCTATTTCCCACACACATACAATTGAAGGATTCCAGTGTTTTCACTTCCTTTTCTTGTTGATCTAAAATTGGTCCTTTGGGAGACCAGATCCCAACATGCATTCAGTAGGAGTTTCTAGACAGTATTTTATATCATTCATGGGCTGGAAGGAAAGCTTCAAAAACAAATTGAGAAAATGTTCAGCTTAAAAACAGGGCATGTGACATCATGGCTGATTGAGGGGTGGACTTTGAAATGTTTTGACTGGAACAATGGAAGCAGACCCTATGCGGAATCTGGATTACATGAGGACTGTTGCACGGGGTTTTAAGGCCACTAATTCTTTGACCCTCCTTCCATGAAAAAGTGAGGTTCCCCCCTGCTCTCAATCTGGATTAAGTGTATGACTGCTTTGGCCTAATGACACTATGTGACATAGAGGTCAGTTCCTAGAGGGCCATGCACCCCTACCTGCCCTCTGGAAACTCTGTTCTCTCCTCCCTGCACCCACGCTTCCCACCCCACCCAGCAGCCAGGAGCAGCCCCAGCCGCATGGAAGGCCGCAGAAGGTGCTCTTGGCCCGCAGCTCTAGCAGAGCATGGCCTCTGGTCATCCTAACCCAGGCTGAGTCCAGCCCTGACCTGTGACTCTTCCCAGCTGAGTCCCAAACTGTGTGGCACACAAACAGCCCACCACTGTTGTGCCCTATCCAAATGTGTGCGAGCCTCATAAAGTGGTCTTCCCTGTACACCACCGTGCGTGGGATGCTGCATGACACAGTACGGATCACCAGAAGGGCTCAGCAGAGGGCCTCCTTCAGCCTGCAGACCACACCAACCCCTACTGAGGCTAAATACATCAATCCTCACCTTCCCACCCACCTCGACAGGAAACAGTTGAAACAAGAGCACCTGGTTAGTGTTTTCCTCCTTGATGAGAGCAGCAGGAAGGAAAATTGCCCTTTTACTTCCTTCCTGTTTTGGGATGCTGTCCTGTTGGATGCAAACCCCCACCACCACCACCTTGTAATCCTAAGAGGAAAACTAAGAGAAGCACAAGAGAGCACTGGAACTTCACACAGTTTGTCTGTTAAAATAATAAATCCTAAACCAGGCATGGTGGTGCATAGCTCTAATCCCAGCACTCAGGAGGCTGAGGCAGGAGGATTGCTGTGAGTTCCAGGCTAGCCTGGGCTACATAGTGAGTTCGAGTTCAGCCTGAACTACATAGCTAGACCCTGTCTCAAAAACAACAACAACAAAGAAAATAGGTTTCAACTTCTTTCAGTTTATTTTGCTATTCATTGCCTGAAGACTACCAGCAGACACTGAATTCATTACCCAAAGCAGGATATTACGGGGAACAAAATGGGAAATTGGGTATAGTTGCAAAATTTCTAGTATTGTTAAGATACGGGTCACATGCAGACTGGAAATGATCAGAAAAATTTAGGAGTTGGGGATGAGTTGACTACTTGATGTGACATTCAGTAAATTCATACAAAAGGTAGCGTCTGGAGATGTCCTAGCTGAGGATGGGTGAACATTTGGGCTCTGCTGAGAAACTTTTCAGGGTGAAGCTACGTTGACAAGGATGCCAGAGTGGAGTTCTTTGGAGCTCTGTTAGCTTCAGAAAGTCCACTTTTTCCCCTGAATTAAGTTCACAACATTGTAAGGTTTAGCGTAGTTCTGGCTTCAGCTTTGCTTTGCTTGAAGGCTCAGAAGCTATCAGAATGCATTTTCTTTCCATCTTTCTTCTATTGTATTGTACTTTTAGGATCCACGTGATAGTTTTTAGAAGCCCTAGGATCATGCTCTCTGCAGGTCCAATCTACCATTAGACTCTGTCCTAGAAACACTTCCCTTACTTTTCTGCTGTATATTTTTACTTTAGCGTAATAGTAGCCGACTTTGCCTCTTAGTACCTTTCCCTGAGGGATACAGGAAGCAATCTTTGCATTTACCCATTGGGTAAATGCAAAGGCAAGATGTGTGCACATTTGCAGAAGTGTCAAGCCAGGATTTATACACACATAATGCTCCATGGAACAGTTCTTGCGTATGATTACCTGAGCATCACAGAGGGTATAATACACTCACACCGCACTAGGATTTGTTTTTTAAAAAAAGTTTTCTTTTGATATTTCTGGTTGAAATAGCCTGATTCAGTACAATGGCTCATGAAAAACCAGATCTGCATATTTTGGAGGAGGTCAAAAGTGAATCATCAGATTACTCATGCATGGATGATGAGGATAATCCATTATGGAAAAATACATGTTTTCATAACAGAAGTGTGGTGTGGGGCCAGGTGTGGTGGCACATGCCTGTAATCTCAGCACTTGGCAGGCTAAGGCAGGAGGATCGCTGCAAGTTTGAGGCCAGGCTGGGCTAAATAAGCGAGTTTGAGGCCAGCCTGCACTACATAGCAAGACACATCATAAAAAAAGAGCAGTGTGGGTGTGTGATGATGAGGAGGAGGACTTTGACATTGGCCATGAGGGCCAAAGTTCCTGTGACAGTGAAATGGAGCAAGAATTGACTGATACAGACACAAGGAATGCAGAACTAATTGATTCAGATGATAAAGAAAACAGCAATGTGAGTACATATTTGAGTAGTCAAAATGTTGCAAAATTGGGCCGGTGAGATAGCTCAGCAGCATAAGCGCCTGCCTGGCAAGCGCGAGGTCCTGAGGTCGACTCCCGGTACCCACATTAAAAAAAAAAAAAAAGAAAGAAAAGAACTAGGTATGAAAATATAGTGAAGGTCTTGGCAGATGTGAAACATATTGGACAGAATGTCAGCACTGTCATTCAGCGTTGGAAATTGTAAGAGACAAAATGCTACAAGATACTGTGAGATACACAAAGGCTGAGATACAAGTAAAACTGTATGCACTGGCCGGTGAGACAGCTCAGTGGCATAAACGCCTGCCTGTCAAGCGTGAGGTCCTGAGTTCAACTCCCAGAACCCACATACAAAAAAAGGGCTGGTGATATCACTCAGCGGCATGGGCGCCTGCTGGTGCGCAAGGTCCTGAGTTCGACCCCTGGTACCCACACACAAAAAAAAACAAAAACAAACAAACAAAAAAAACTGTATGCACCAATAGCCATACTCAAAAATGTATTTATTATGAAATCTCACTAGCTGAACTGAAAGCATTCATAGGTCTGCTGTACTTAGCAGGGATTTCTCATGGTGATTGCAGGAATGTAAAAGACTTATGGAAGAGGATGGGTCAATATATGGCATAAAAATTAATACCCTTGTAGATGCGAAGACTTATTATGCTTTCAATTTAGAAATTTATCCTGAAACTCACCCATCAGGTCCTTATTCATATAGTAATAAACTGAATGATGTTGTGAACAGACTCGCTGCTCCCAAACTAATTGGAATGTGACATTTGACAATTGGTTTAGTGGTTTCCAATTGATGTTACATTTGCTAACAGAGCACAAGTTGACCAGTGTAGGGACTGTACACAGGAACAAAGCAGAAATTCCAAATGAAATGTTGCAATTTCATTTTTTTTTCAGTTCTCTCCCCTTTTTATTTTATTTACTTTTTATTTTATTGGTACATTTTAGATATACATAGTGATAACATTCATCATAGGGAGTTTGTACCTGTACGTGATATATCTTGCTTCTTTTTTCTCCCATCCTCCTCCACTCCCTTCAACCCCTCTTCCCTTCTTTATTTACAAAAACTTTGCTTACATTTTTTTCCTTCTATTCTTTTTTTCTTGTCCCTTCTTTCCTTTTCCCCTCCCTCTGCCTTGTTCACCTTCTCATTTGAATGTTGCAATTTCAAAACAGAGAATTGTATAGTACAATCTTTGGATTTCCAAAAGATTTACATTGGCCTCTTATACAGCAAAGAAAAACAAACTGGTATTGCTGACGTCAGCATTGCACCATGATGGAAATATTGATAGGGAAACATCAAGAAAATGGAAGCCTGAGATGGAAACTTTCTACAACAAAACCAAAAACAGCATAGATGTTGTTGATGAGTTATGCAGCAACTATGATGTCACTCAAAACACAAAGCAGTGGCTTGTGTTTGATGTCACTCAAACACAAAATGCTTGTGTTTGACTCTATCCTAAACATGTGTGGCATAAATTGATAGTTTACAAAGAAAATGACAAGTGCAAAATACCACAGAGAAATTTTCTTTAGAGGATTGGGACTGGAACTCATAATCGATCATTTAGAGTGAGGAAAACCAAAATGTTTCTGACCAGAGAACTATGCAAAATAATTGTGGACCATGCTGGTGAGCAGACAGGTGAATAGGCAGGCACAGCATCCCAAAGACCTACTACAACAGGAAACACAAAAAGATGTCAACTATACTTTATAAGAAAGGATAGGAAAGGGCAGGCATGGTGGCACACTCCTGTAATCCCAGCACTTGGGAGGCTGAGGCAGGAGGATCACTGCCAGTTCAAGACCAGCCTGGGCTACAAAGTGAGTTCAAAGCCAGCCTGAACTGCATAGTGAAACCCTGTCTCAAAAAGACACACACACAAAAAAAGGTAGGACACAAAAAGATAGGAAAACAAAACATACCTGCTATCAGTGTAAGCAATACTTGTGTATGGAACATGCCATTTTCATGTGTGAAGATTGCCTTCGGTATGACAACTAATGCAAAGATTATTTTTTGTTGTAGAGTTCTATTGGTATTTTCATTGTAGTTCATATAGGATTTTATTTCAGATGTTATCTCTTAGGTTTTGTAAGCAAGCCTGTACCTGAAAATGTTGATGTCTATTCTAAGCATTCATTACACATTTGATATTTTATTTTATTGACATCTTATTTTCTTATCTTATTAGCTGTGATAATTAAAGATTTTTGTGTAGAGTGCCATTGGTATTTTCATCGTAGTTCATATAGGAATTTATTTCTGATATTATCTTATAGGTTTTGAAAGGAAGTACATGGCTGATATAAAAATGTTGGTGATTATTCTAAATATGCAACAATATTAAGAATTTAATACTTTATTTTATTGATAATTTATGTTCCTGTTAACCACACATCACATAACATCTTGACAAAACAGCAAGACTGGGCTGGTGAGATGGTTCAGTGGCGTAAGTGCCTGCCTGGCAAGCGCGAGGGCCCGAGTTCGACTCCTGGAACCCACATACGAAAAAAGGGCCGGTGATATCGCTCAGCGGCATCAGCGCCTGCTGGTGCGCGAGGTCCTGAGGTCGACCCCCGGTACCCACAAAAAAAAAAAAAAAAAAGGCGAGACCAATGAAATGTCAAGTATGTCCTACAAAAAGGCCCAGAAAAGCAAAGGACATGTGCTGTCAGCGTAAGCGATGTGTGTATATGGAACGTGCTGTTGTCATATGTACAGGCTGCCATAGGTGTGATAATTGAAGTAAAGTTGATTTTTTTGCAGAGTTGTACTTTTGCAAAGTTGTACAGTATCTCCACTGTAGTTCAAATGGGAATTTATTTCTGATGTTCTTTTTTAGACTTTGTATACTAAAACCCAATTGATGTTGAAAATTTTGATGCTTTTTTATAAACATTCAATAAATATTAAAAATGCAATACTTTATTTTTGTGATATTTTTCCTGTTAAGCACTCATTGTTTAATATAATAAAACTCATAGAAGTTTTATAAAATATCAATATTTATGTCAATTTATATCAATAGCAATATTCTAAAGAATGTGGATGTGACACACCCATGGTTATGCCACTTTATGACAAAAAAAAGTGTCATGCTCCAGGTTTGGGAACTCACCCTGGCTTGGAGAGTCCAGCCAGTGCACAGAAGTTGCTGAGCTGTCCAGTGAAATTACTATGCTGCCTAGGCTGGCAACTGGACATCCTCCAGGAGGGAAGTGGGTCTGCAGGATCCAGCAAAGATCTGATGCGAGAATTGAAGCCCGCAGGGGGAGAAAAGCAAGAGAGGTCAATGAAGGAGGTAGCAGGTGGCGCTTTCTTTCTGAGCCCTGACTCGCAGCGTGGGAGAGGCGGTTTGAACCTGCAGATGGATAGTGACTACTGGCAACCCCAGAGGCCTCCAAGGAGAAACGCGCCAGTGGAACAAAGCAGTGGATGCAGTGGACACAGCGGACTGTAGTGAGTTATTCAGGTTCAAACGTCCCCCAGGAGAAGGCAATTGGCTGGGACCCATCTTGAAGAGGGGCCAACTGAGCTCAGAGCTCAGAGCAGCTCCATCTAGTGGCTCCTAGTGTCAGGGTGAGGCAGAACCAAGTACAACTTGGCAGGAGGTCAAGGAGCCGAGTTCAAGCTGGCTGGCAGGAGGCACATGGAGTGTGCAGGCTGAACAAATCAGGTTCCAGCCTCACAGCCAGAGTCCAACCTGAACTTCAGTGGAACTAAAGGTGCAGCCTTGCTACGATTATCCAGTACCCCACGGTAAATCTGCAGTTGGCTTGATGGAATTAATCAACATGGATCTGGACTCTGTCTGCTCACTCTGTCCACCAGTGACAGCAGAGACATGACTTGAAGTGGACATTTCTTTTTCTCTTTTCTTGTTTTTCCTTTGTTTTCTCTTTATTATTTGTTCTTGTTTTTATATGATTGTGAACACTATTTCTAGTTTTTGCTGTTGTTCTGTTCTGTTCTTATTTTTATTTCCTTCTCTTTCCCTCCTGTCTTCTTCATCAGTTTCCCAAAGTTTGCATAATCTTCCTTTGTCCTCCAGCCTTGCTTCTAATTTCTCCTCCTCCTCCCTCCTCTTCCTCTTCCCCTTCTTTTTCCTCCTTCTCCTCCCTTTCTTCTTCTTTTTCTTCTTCTTCTTCTATTTATCTATTTTTTCCCCTAACCCTTTTAAAATTTTCTCCCCTGAGGGTAAAATCACCATACTGAGGGTGTATTCACTGTATATAATTTTCTGGTTTGTTTTAGATTTTGTTATATAACTACAAATCTAGTTCATACAGTTAAAGGTGGCAAATTAATAGTTACCACAGTTTGTCATTTTCTAGGCTGTGTTTGATGCTATTATTACTGATTGTACTACTTTAGCCAAGATGATATAATTATTCTAATCAGTTGTTCTTCCTGATATGCCAGGCTGAAATTGCCTAAGGGTCATAAAAAAATGCTATAGGCCAGTGCCAAAGAACCAGGGGCTAGGCCAAATAAGCAGCAAGTTCTCATCCCCAATAAATTGAAGAGGTAGGATCTTGCAACAGACTCAAAACCCAAAAGCCAGCTACACCTGGAAGACACCTCTGAGAAGTAATCATTTTCTAAGGGTTCTCAATGCTAGCAATAAAGCTACTTGCCATAAGCAATTTACAAGCATCAACCCAGGAATTGAACTAAAGATCAGAGCAGAAATTAATGCAATGGAGACTAAGAAAACAATACAAAGAATCAATGAATCAAAGAGTTGATTCTTTGAAAGATTAAATAAAATTGACAAACCCTTAGCCAAACATCAATAAAAGGAAAGAAAAGACTCAAATCCATGGAATTAGGAATGAAAAGGGTGAAATCACAACAGATCCTGCAGAAATCCAGAAGATCATCTATACCTTCTTCGAGGACCTGTATTCTAATAAGGTGGAAAACACAGAAGAAATGGACAGATAACTAGATACATATGAATTACCAAAGCTGAATCAAGAAGATATAAAAACTGTAAATAAACTAATATCAGTCAATGAAAATGAAGATGTACTTAAAAACCTACCAACAAAGAAAAGCCTAGGCTGTGACAGATTCACTGCTGAATTCTACAAGAAATTTAGAGAAGATGTAATACCACTACTTCTCAAACTCTTTAATGAGGTTGAAAGGGAAGCAATACTCCCAAATTCATTCCTGGAAGCAAGCATCACCATAATACCAAAACCAGAGAAGGATCCAACCAAAAAAGAGAACTACAGGCTGATTTCCCTAATGAACATAGATGCAAAAATCTCAGTAAGACAGTGGCAAACAGAATGCAGCAAATCATCAAGAAGATTATACACCATAACCAAGTAGGATTCATTCCAGGGATGCAGGGATGGTTTGACATATGCAAATCAATAAATATAATACACCACATTAACAGAACCAAGAACAAAAGCCATAGGATCATCTCAATAGATGCTGAAAAATAGTTTGACAAAGCCCAGCACTGATTCATGATAAAAACCCTACAGAACATTGGAATAGGTGGTCTTTATCTCAATCCGATAAAGCCATCTATGACAAACCAACAGCCTGCATCATACTAAATAGACAAAAACTGAAAGCTTTCACTCTAAAATCAGGAACATGACAAGGATGACCATTATCACCACTTCTATTCAATATAGTTCTGCAAACATTAGCCAGACCAATTAGACAAGAGAGAGAAATAAAAGGAATAAGGATAGGAAAAAAAGAAGTTAAATTATCATTATTCACAGATGATATGATACACTATATAGAAGACCCCAAAAACTCCACCAAAGACTTGTATATTTAATAATCAAATTCAGTAGCATAGCTGGATACAAAGTCAACACTCAAAAATAAATAGCATTCCTGTACACAAACAACAAACTCACTGAGAGAGAAATCAGGGGAACAACAATACTCAATACTCTGAAAGCTTTCAGTACTCTGATAAAGGAGATCAAAGAGGATATCAGAAAATGGAAAAATACCCCTTGATTGTGAGTAGGAAGAACCAACATAGTGAAAATGGCCATACTTCCAAAATTGTTACACAGATTTAATGCAATTCCAATCAAAATACCAAGAGCATATCTCAAAGAATTAGAGAAAACAATCCTAAAATGTATTTGGAACCAGAAAAGACATAGAATAACAAAAGCAATTCTGGGTAACAAAGACAAGGCAGGGTCATAATATTCCCCGACTTGAAATTATATTACAAAGCTACTATGATAAAAACAGCATGATACTGGCAAAAAAACAGACCAGAGGATCAATGGAACAGATTAGAAGATGCAGAAACAACTCCAGACACACTAAGCCACCTTATCTTTGATAAAGGTGCCAAATACATTCACTGGAAGAAAGATAGCCTCTTTAATAAATGGTGCTGCAAAAACTGGTTATCCACAGGCCAAAGATTAAAACTAAACCCATATCTTTCACAATGCACTAAACTAAAGTCGAAATGGATCAAAGATATAATATTAAAACAGAAACACTAAATCTGCTGGAAGATAGAATACATAGAACTCTTGAAGACATTGGTGTAGGCAAAGACTTTATGAATAAAACCCCAATTGCACAGGAACTATCACAAAGAATCAACAACTGGGATCTCATCTTATTAAAAAGCTTTTACACAGCAAGAGAAACTACCAACAGAGTGAAGAGATGACCCACGGTGTGGGCAAAAAATTTTCCCAGCTGTTCCTCAAAGGGCTACTATCTAGAATATATGAAGAACTGGAAAATATCAGACCCCCCCCCAATTTAAAGACCCAGTCCAAAATGGGTTTCTGAAATAGACAGTTCTCAGATGAAGAAACAGAAATGCCAATAAATATATAAAAAAATGTTCAACATCACTGGTCATTTGAGATACAAATTAAAACAACACTGAGATTCCATCTCATCCCAGAAAGAATGTCTGTCATTAAGAAATCAACCAATAACAAATGCTGGCGGTGCTGTGGGGAAAAGGAACCCTTCTCCACTGTTGGTGGGAGTGTCGACTGGTGCAACCACTGTGGAAATCAGTGTGGAGATTCCTCAAAAACCTAGGACTAGAGGTCCCATTTGATCCAGCTATTCCCTTCTTGGTATCTTCCCAAAAGAATCAAAAGCACATACCATAACGATATATGCACCACCCATGTTTATAACGGCAGAGTTTATAATAGCTAGATCTTGGAAACAGCCCAAATGCCCATCAACTTATAAATGGATAAAGATTTTTTTTTAATACTCAGCCATAAATAAGGATAAACTTGAGATATTTGTAGGTACATGGATGCACCTTGAGAACATATTTATTTTTCTTTTTTTTTTTTTTTTTTTTTTGTGGGTACCGGGGAGACGACCTCAGGACCTCGCGCGCCAACAGGCGCCCGTGTCGCTGAGCGATATCACCGGCCCCTTTTTCGTATGTGGGTTCCGGGAGTCGAACTCGGGCCTTCGCGCTTGCAAGGCAGGCGCTTACGCCGCTGAGCCATCTCACCAGCCCTTATTTTTCTTTTTGAGACAGGGTCTCACTATATAGTCCAGGCTTCTCTGAACTCACTATGTACCCCAGGCTGGCCTCAAACTCATGGCAATCTTCCTGCCTCAGCCTCCCAAGTGCTGGGATTACAGGCATGCGCCACTACGCCTGGCTCTTTTTCTTTCTTTTTTGAGAACATACTCTTAAGTGAAATAAATTGGACACACATGTGCAAATACTGCATTGTTTCTCTGGTGTGAGAAACCAAAAGTATAAATAAGGCCCAAAATGTTTAATAGATATTGTGAAATAGGAAGAAAATGTTCAAATAGGAGGGGGAGCTAAGGACGGGGGAGGAAGGAACAGAAATGAAAAAAATGAGACAAGGAAGAAATGAAACTAAGCTTTTTTTTTTGTGGGTACCGGGGGTCGACCTCAGGACCTCGCGTGCCAGCAGGCGCCTGTGCCGCTGAGCGATATCACCGGCCCTCTTTTCTGTATGTGGGTTCCGGGAGTCGAACTCGGGCCCTCGCGCTTGCCAGGCAGGCGCTTATGCCGCTGAACCATCTTACCGCCTGGAAACTAAGCTTTTGTAAATAGAGGAGGAGGGTTGAAGGGAGGGGAGGGGAGAGGGGGAAAAAATAAATCAAGATGTATCATGTACAGGTACAAATTCCCTATGACGAATGTGATCATTATGTATACCTAAAATGTACCAATAAACTTAATTAAAAAACATCACCAGGGCCGGTAAGATAGCTCAGCAGCATAAGTGCCTGCCTGGCAAGCGCAAGGTCCTGAGTTCGACTCCCGGAACCCACACACACACAAAAAATATCACCAAAAAGTCTGTCTTCCAGTGTATTCTCTGGATTGTGAATTCTCTCACAAGTGCTGCTCAGTCCCTTCTGTCCTAAGATGGGACGGGGGCTAAGGCGCACTTGGCTACTGACCTTCTCGCTTGTAGAAGGCAGAGGGGATGGACTTGCATTTTCTTCCCCCCAGTTCAGTTAGGGTCTGGTTAGTGTCACCTGAGGGTAGATCTTATTAATAGCAGGATGTTCTGCCATCTTTCAAAATGGTTTTTACCCTCCCTGGAAGGAGGGAAATTCCACGATTTTGTGAGAAACTGTTAGTGCTGCAGGTGGTGATTATGTAAGTGGGGCCCTCGGCGACGAGGCCACACTGGGGCTCCAGCAGTTCAACTGCAGTTGTGGTTTCCCTGCCCCAGTGCTGACTTCTGCAGAAATTTCTGCTGTGGTGAGATGTGAATCTGTATTTCTCTCTCCAGTTTGGGGGTGACACTTTTCCCAGTGACCTCAATTCTCTTATGTACCTACGAATGACTAATTTTTTGGTTGGTTTTTTACTTGTTAGTATAAAATTGTGACTTCCAAGGTTCTTATAAGCCAGACTGAAAACCGTTAAGTCTTTATATTTTTAAAAGTTGTCTTTATTTGAAAAAAAAAAAAAAAAAATCCAAATGTAGAGATACTTGTCTCCCCACCTGGATTTAACAAATAGTAAGCTTTCACCATTTCTGCTTTAGAACTTTAAGACATTATAGGTATAGAAGACCCTATACTGTATATACATCCTCTCTTGGTTTGCAATGCACATTTGAAATAAAAGTGGTCGTAAATGAACTATTAAGGTTATTGAAAATTAGCATATGGGTATTTTCTCAAAGTTTTTTTTTTTTTGTGGGTATCAGGGGGTCGACCTCAGGACCTCGTGCGCCAACAGGCACCCATGCCGCTGAGCGATATCACCGGCCCCTTTTTTGTATGTGGGTTCCGGGAGTTGAACTCGGGCCCTCGCGCTTGCAAGGCAGGCGCTTACGCCGCTGAGCCATCTCACCGGCCCTCAAAGTTTGAATAATGATGAAAAACAGTATGTTATACAAATAGCAGTTTTAAGTTTACATCTAGAGCTTTGGAAAGTATTTGCTATTACTCCCTAATATTGTGTATGAGGAAACAAAGTGATATTACTTATTTGAATATACTCAAGATTAGAATTGGCTATGACTGTGAGAAGCTTATGATTTCATTCAAGAAAGTGGGGAAAGATTTGATACATTCTGCAATCTTCAAACCATATTAGTGGGTATGTTACATGACTTCTTTTGGAATCCACAGAAAAGTGGCAAGTTAGTAAAGAAAATGTTTGTAAGGTAATAAAAGTCAAGCTGAGTGTGGTGGCACACACCTATAATCTCAGCACTCAGGAGGCTGAGGCAGGAGGATTTCATGTTTGAGGCAAGTCTGGGGTACACAATGAGACCTTGTCTCAAAAAACTAAGTGAATGAATGAATAAATGAACAAATGACTGCCCGGGTAGAAAAGAAAATGATGACTGAGATTAAGGAAGCAACAATCAAGATAGAGAAAAGGAGGCAAATATAAGCCAAGTATTTGCTGGGCATTATGGTACATGCCTGTAAGCCCAGCACTCTGGGAAGTTGAGGCAGGAGGAGCACAGCCTAGGCAATTCAGCAAGATCCTGTCTCAAAATGAAAAACAAAAAAATCAGTAAATAGAGCCAGGTCAGGCCTGGTGACACACACCTATAATCCCAACACGTGGGAGGCTGAGGCAAGAGGATCACCTGGGCTACACAGTAAGGCCGGCCTGAACTACATGGTGAGACCTGTCTCAAAAAATAAGCAAAAACAAATCCAAAAAATAAAAACAAAACAAACAAAACAAAAAAACCAAGGGGGGGGCTAAGTAAAAATCTCTGGAGGTGCTCAATGCCCAGTACTCTCCCCACCTAAGTATTTTTTGGCCTAGTCACTGTTGCTTTTTTTTTTTTTTTTTTTTTGTGGTACTGGGGATTGAACTCAGGGCCTTGTGCATGCTAGGCAAATGCTCTACCACTGAGCTACACCTCCAGCCCCCACACTGTTGCTTTTAAAATTAGCTAAAAGAAAATATAAAGCCACCTTATAATAAAATTGAACAACTAAACTTTAAAGGTTTTTGCCCCCCTTCCAATCTTGCCAGGGTTAAGATTATAAAAAATCATGCAGATGGGCCGGTGAGATGGCTCAGGGGTGTAAGTGCCTGCCTGGCAAGTGCGAGGGCCCGAGTTCGACTCCTGGAACCCACATACGAAAAAAGGGCCGGTGACATCACTCAGTGGCACAGGCGCCTGCTGGCGCGCGAGGTCCTGAGGTCAACCCCTGGTACTCACACACACACAAAAAAAATCATGCAGGAGCTGAGTACAATGGTGCAAGCCTGTAATTCCGGCACCAAAGGCTGAAACAGGAGGATCACAACTGAGGCCAGCCTGGGCAACTTCGTGAGAACTTATGTCAAAATCGCCAACATTAGGGCTAGGGATGTAGCTCAGTGGAATGCCCCTGGCTCAATCTCCAGTACCAGAAGGGACAGGGAATCCTGTAGAAACAAGGATAATCATTTTGAAATTTTACTCATAACCCCCCCATACAAAACGGTTCTTTGTAATGAATATAATCATGGTAAATGGCACAAATATCCATCCAGTCCCACAGGCCATGAATTCAGTCATCCTTTATGCCTCCCTCTCTTTGTAAGTTTTTTTGGGAGATGGGGTCTGCTGTTTCTCAAGTGGGTCTTCAATTCCTGGGCCCAAGGACTCCTCTTACCTCAGCCTCCTGAGTAGCCAGGACAAGCACACACTACCATGCTCAGGCTCTCTTGCTCTGCATCTAATCCACTAATGCAGTGATCATGCTCATTAATCTCCTGCTTTGTTCCAGCTGCATCATCATTGGGCATAATCTAATAGGTCTCTCACATGTTCACCATGATAGACACCTCCCCTCCCAGGAGCCTGGCTTTTACTTACTTCTCTGACCTCATCTTTGAAGATACAACAACGTTCTCTCTATCCTGTAGGTGCAGGGACTTCTCCCTAACCCAATTAACTCCTACTCCAAGTACCAGCAGTCCGTTTTTATTTTTTTCTTTGAGACAGGGTCTTGCTATGCAGTTCAGGATGGCCTTGAACTCAGTGATCCTCCTGCCTCAGCCTCCTGAGTGCTGGGATTACTGGCATGTGCCACCTCACCTGCAAAGACAAGGTTTTTTTGTTTTTTTGGTACCAGAAATTGAATCCAGAACCTCAGAATACTAGGCAAGTGTTCTAGCACTGAGTTACATCCCAATCCCTTTAAATTTTTGATATGGGGTCTAAATTGCCCATCCTGGCCTTGAACTGGTGATCTTATTGCCTCAGCCTCTGAAGTAGCTGGATGTTTATTTTTTGCTACCTAGTACACTATCTGGAGTATAGCATCTGATAAATACTCCATCATGATTGGCTTCAATACTAAGTAAACATCCTCAGTGTAGATAAGGTGATAGTTACTTTTCTATGCAGAATTTGGAATACAAAATAGTAAAACAGATGTATCATTCAGAATACATAGCCATGGGCCGGTGAGATGGCTCAGCAGTGTAAGCGCATGCCTGGCAAGCACGAGGGCCCGAGTTCGACTCCCGGAACCCACATACGATAAAAGGGCCGGTGATATCGCTCAGCGGCACGGGCACCTGCTGGCGTGCGAGGTCCTGAGGTCGACCCCCGGTAACCCCCACACACAAAAAAAAACAAAACAAAAAAAAACAAAAAAAAAAATAATGTGGTAATGCACACCTGTAAACCAAGCATTCAGGAGGCCAAGGCAGGAGGATCACAAGTTTGAGGCCAGCCTTGGCTACACAGTGAGTTCAAGGTCAGGCTGAACTACATAGTGAGACCCTGTCTGGAAAAACCAAAAATGTGTGCTGGACTGAGGGATTTAGCTAACAGAATATTTGTCTAGCATAAGCCAGGCCCTGTATTTGATCACCAGCCAGCACCCAACAAAAAGTAGTGTGTAAAGGTAAGTAACAAAATGTGCATTATGGAAAGGTAAAGGGCTGGAGTACTGCTATATAATTCACTAAATCTAACAGTAGGTACACAGTGAAAACAGGAAAGCACAGCATTTTAGTTGGGTATGGTGGTATGCCCTATAATCCCAGCACTCTGGGAAGCTTAAGTAGAAAGATCTGGAGTTCAAGGACAGTCTGCACTACATAGCAAGACCGTGTCTCAAAATAAAAAAGTAAAATAAAAGGTTGGAGGTGTAGCTCAGTGCAAAGGCCCTGAGCTCAATCCCCAGTACTGGGAGAAAAAAAAAAAAAAAATGTAATTTGCTCCTTTGCACAAGATCGGAAGAAACTAGAAGTCCTTCCTTGGGAGCAGTATAGAAAGTGAACAACCTAGTTCTTTGAACTTGCATAAAAACTGAAGACACTCTTGGGCTGAGCCTGGTGGTACATTTCTGTAATCCCAGTGTTCAAGAGGCTCAGCAAGGAGGATTCCAAGTTCAAGGTCAGCCTGGGCTACACAGTGGGACTCTGTCAAAAAAAAAAAAAAAAAAAAAAAAAAAGATACTTTCTGATAGTTTTAAAATTTAAGACAACTCACAATTCTTTGATAGTTAACTGTTAAAACTTTTCATAAAAATCTCCAGATACAAAATTGAAACTTGGAGTCATGACAGATTAATGCTAACAAGAGTGCAGTTAAATATCAGGTGTCTGAGAATCTTTATGAGCCCATTTTAAATACAACTGAGCCTACATATGTATGATTACCAACCTGTTAGTTCACTAAAAATACATAATTATACTATGTTCCTGATATGATAAAGAAGTTTAAGTAACTTTTCTTGGCCAAATAAACAACACTGACATAAGGTTTCTTGCCATTTAACCCTCTGTAAACCTGGTATTAGCTACCTTCATTAAGACAAGTGCTCACTGCAAAGTGAAGGGTTAGTTACAGAACAATACTCCTGAATGAGCTAAGTTACTATGGAAGTGAATGCGCACATTAAATGTTATCTATGTATATAATTATATCACAAATTAGAATACTAAATATTTTTTGGGGGAGTGGATTCTGGCAATTGAACCCAGAATCTTGTGCATGCTAAGGAAGCACTCTACCTCTGAGCTGCACAGCCAGTTCAGAGAATACTAAATATTCCTAACAATTAGAGACTTTAATTTACAATCTGGCCACATTTAAAAGACCTAGACTTCTACCATAGAAAATTTTATTTTAACAAGACAATAAAGAATAAACGGGCTGGTGAGATAGCTCAGCGGCATAAGCGCATGCCTGGCAAGTGTGACATCCTGAGTTCGACTCCCGGTACCCACATATTAAAAAAAAAAGAATAAACTGGCATACTAGCCATGAAACACCATTTCTTTTTCTTTTCTTTCTTTTTTTAAAAGCAATATAGTTTGTTTCTTTTTGGAGACAGGGTCTCACTCTATAGTTCAGGTTGGCCGTAAACTATGTTGCCCAGACTGGCCTCAAACTCACGGCGATCCTCCTGCCTCAGCCCTTCCAGTGCTGGGATCATAGGTGTGCACACCTAGCCAGCAACACAGTATATTAAATAAAAGTTGAGATGTCACATTTATTTACAGCTGTTTTAAGTCTGGGCGTGGTGGTGCACACCTGTAATCCCAGCACTTGGGAGGCTGAGGCAGGAGGATCGCCATGAGTTCAAGGCCAATACAAAGTGAGTTCAAGGCCCCCCTGAATTGCTAGCGAGACCCTGTCTCAACAAAACAAAATACAGCTATTAAAAAGGCAGAAAGAAAAAGAAGACTCAAATTCTCTTTAAATCCTCTAGTGAACTTTAAAGAGCTCCATTAAAGAGCTCCAAAACTTTAGAGCTTTATTTAACTCAACGGTCAAGCGCTTGCATCACATGTGCAAGGCCCTGGGTTCGATACCCAGTGCTCTTCTCCCACCCCCAAAGCTCTGAAACCCCTTTAGCTCAGTATTAATACTCAAATACTCAGGCCAGGCCATAATCTGCCCTTATGAAGACAAAATCCTTAAACTGTATGTTAACCTAATTTTTTTTCCCTCCTTCAACAACTGCACAGCACTTTAAACAACTGGAAGAAAACCCAGAATCATAAAGCTGATTATATTTCTCTGTTCTTGTTTCACAAATCTCTCCCCCCTCCCTGAAAAAACAAAACAACGCAACAACAAACAATAACAAAAACCCATCTGAAACCAGAATAATGATAGGACTAAAGTCAGCAATATATAAAATTACTGAAAAGTAAATACAAGTAGTCATTAGATGTATAACATCTGGAGAAAAGGAAACCAGTCCTGCTTTTTAATAATTTTATTGTTTTCTAATTTTGTTAATTTCCCATAGCACCTTGGCAATGTCAAAAACATACAAATACAAGGATGTACTCATTTTAACATTTTATGCATGAGCATGTGTCATACCTTTGGCAGGGTGGGGGGCAGTTCTGACAACAGAAACAAACCTAAGCAATGGATAAAATAGAAGATAACTGGTTCTGATCCACCACACCCCAACATTTGAGGTGTCACTTGAGACACCTGATTCAGGTTAAAAAAAAAAACACTGATGTTGATATTTTTTTCCATATACTAATCAATGTTCTATTGCAAAGCTGAAAATAAAACCATTTAATATGCTTCCAGTAATTGTCTGAGTTGTACTTTTAGGAACTATCTAAATCAAAAACTCATAAAAATTTCTTAGCTTTTAAGAATAAACATGAAATTACCAGGTGAATTTCCAAAGAGAATTTATTCTCAACTTAAAAAAGCAATTCAGGGCCGGTGAGATGGCTCAGCGGCTTAAGCGCCTGCCCGGCAAGCGCGAGGGCCCGAGTTCGACTCCCGGATCCCACATACGACAAAGGGGCCGGTGATATCGCTCAGCGGCACGGGCGCCTACTGGCGCCCGAGGTCCTGAGGTCGACCCCCCGGTACCCACAAAAAAAAAAAAAAAAAAAGAAATTCACTTCTTTAAAATGCCATTTAGCGGGCTGGGGATATAGCTCAGTGGCACAGCGCCTGCCTGGCAAACGCGAGGTCATGAGTTCGATTCCTGGTGCCAGAAAAATAAAATAAAATAAAATGTCATTTAGCTAATGAAACGGAAATGTCTGTGTCTTCTTGAAAGCTCAGACTAGCTACACTAGCATATACCAAAAAAGTTAAATTAATGGCCACCAAATTGTAAGGAAATATAAAAAATTAGAAAAACCCCCCATCATATATTATATTTAAGAATTTATAAAAATCCCTCAGAAGGAATACACTGCTCTCATTTGAGTTTTTTCTATTAAAAAACCTGGTACTTCTTAAAACATGGTTAATGTATATTGCCAACACAAATATCAGAGACTTAACCCCAGGGTCGCAGTTTCAAGGTAAAACCAATGGACATATAAGCCAAGAGATGAATTATTAAGGCCATAACTAATGACACTAAAGTGTTCATTCATTTTTAAACACTATTTTTCTGTCCCAGCAATATTATTCTTGTTCTCCTTTACACTAGTGAAGATGCTAAAATTCCATCATTAAGCCTTTTGTAAAGCAAATCCGCTTATTTAAAAAGAAAAAGGAATGTGAAACAATACCCAAGCTAGCCTTATTTACCAAAAATAAATTAGAATTCTGCATGTCATTTGATCACCTGCAAATTAAGCATAAAAGACAACAAACCCATATCACTGAAAGGTCTTATCTTCCTTCAAAATCCAGTTGAAAAATAATTTAAATAGATCATTGTTTTAAATGCCAGTGACTATATTTGGCAAAACTAAGATTATTCAGATTAAAGACAGATTCTAGATATTATGAAAACCTTAATTATCAAAATAGAAAATGGAGACAGGTTTTATAATGCCCCCTATGTACCTTCTCTGTGAAGTGCAAGGTGATGAGATTGTGTGACTTTTCTCTTCATGCAGTAACTATGGCAGGTCACTGTACCCTATATTCAATATAATTTCTATCTACTTTTAGGCCTCAAGAGCCCAAGGAAATGTTGAGCCGTAAATGTGAAGAGAAAAATTTGATATTTAAATTCCACCATCTAAAGAACCAATAAATAGCTGAACTAGAATGAACACTCACCCTCATCAGAGTAATGCTGGAAAAAAGTCAACAGTTCCATATAACTCACAGGCATCATTTGGATACAAACCTTAAATCTGCTATAATAAAATAAACCCTAAATACAGAGTGTGAATATATATATTTTATACACACACACACACGCACATTCTTCCCTATGTATCCCATCAAATGGGAACTATTACACATAATGAGGCAAGTTATATTAAAAATACTACAATTCCAAACAAATTAAAAACTGGTCATGTCTTTAAACTTCTACTTTCAATAATGTCCAGAGAAAAAGAAAGAATATATTTACTTCCTTCAGAAAGAAAACTCCTGGGCTGGGGAAATAGCTCAGTGGCACAGCGCCTGCCTGGCAAGCAAGAGGTCCTGAGTTCGAGTCCCAGCACCAAAAAAGGGGAAAACTCCTTTCTTGTGTTTCAGTTAGAATCTTTAGGGACAGGGGTATATAGTTCACCGGTAAAACCCCTTGGCTAGCATGTGGTGAGGCCCTGGGTTTGTTTGATCCCGTGCACCACAAACAAAACAAAACAAAAAACAAAACAAAAAAGAATCTTTAGGTATTCAGAACTTGGTGGACTAACAATAAATCACAAGCATACAAGTAATCTGAGCCTACACCTGTGACACACTGCAGAGAAAACTGTTTCATTTTAAATGCAGTAATTAAGTTTATAATCTTTACAAGCAATTTTTACAAAAAGTTTATTCTCTTAAATCCAATGCATTCACAGGCTGTTAACGTTTTAAATGTTTATCATTTCCACCCACTGCAGCATTAGCTAAGTAAACCAAAAATCACTTTTATCCTTAAAGTAGCCAATGATTATTAGTTCTTTTTTTAAAGGACCTAAACTCCAAAATTTTAGCACAGCTAGTTTTATTGTTTCATCTAGTAGATGATTTTATAAAAATAGTATGTAGAAATGAATAGTTTCAAACTATGTAAATATATTATGCCATGTTATCAATCCACTAAATCATAAGCAATTGCCAAGCTGAATAAGTTACAAATAATAATTCTGGCTTGAACAGAGATGTGCAGTGTTTTCAAAGCTCTTAACAGTTACCCACTAATAGAAATCTCCAAAGCTGAACCTAGAGTTGGAAGATGAGTTTCACAGTAATGCAATTTTAACCTCCTTTTACATTCACTGTAATATATTACTAAGATGTTTATATTCTATGTCACAATGGTGCTTTCCAGTGTTCACAATTTACAGTTTCGATTTGTACAAATGTCAGTCACTAACATAAGGGACAGTTCTTACTATTACAAACCATCCCTAAAAAGAAAAAATAAAACCACACCTTACACAGAACTCTGAACATGGTATGACTTAAAATAGATTAATGTAACATGATTTTTAATATTTTAGTCATTTTCTAAATACCAGCATGTAAACTTACCTATTTGATATGACAGCTACAATTTTATTCACTGAAAAATTAATTATGCATTAATTTCCTTCAATCATCTTTCCCATCTCAAAACTCTCTTTGACTTGCTTTTTCTGATTCAGTGAATTTCAAACTTTTTTTTGAAAAGGGGACTGAAGGAAGGCAATAAACTGTAAACAGAAAAAGCTGCTCTAATTACTCCTTTAAAATTTTTTCTTGGGCCGGTGAGATGGCTCAGCGGCGTAAGCGCCTGCCTTGCAAGCGCGAGGGCCCGAGTTCAACTCCCGGATCCCACATATGAAAAAGGGGCCGGTGATATCGCTCAGCGGCACGGGCGCCTCCTGGTGCGCGAGGTCCTGAGGTCGACCCCCCGGTACCCACAAAAAAAAAAAAAAAAAAAAAAATTTTTTTTTCTTGGGCCGGTGAGATGGCTCAGCGGCGTAAGCGCCTGCCTGACAAGCGTGAGGGCCCAAGTTCGACTCCTGGAACACACATACGAAAAAAGGGCCGGTGATATCACTCAGCGGCATGGGCGCCTGCTGGCGCGCAAGGTCCTGAGGTCGACCCCCGGTACCCACAAAAAAAAAATTTTTTTTTTCTCTTCAATACCATTTAAACTTTAAAAAGTTAGTTACAAATTGCAAAAGGGGCTGTTGGACCTACCAATCTGGGACCTAAATTTCTAAATATAAGAACAAGAAGAATAAAATACTTCATTCAATTCTGAAATTTACAACCATTATATGATTTGACTAGACTGGTCAGAGTAGTCAGAAATGTATAATTCAATAGGTGATTGGTTATTTTGCTTCTGGGGATGGGCAGTCAAGGAACAGAATGACAAATGAAGTAACAAAAAAATTCTGTTTCCCATTTTCGGGGGGCATGAATTTAAATGTCTGAAATCCATTCGACTTGTTCAGGTCAAAGATGAAATTTAAATTTATTCTGAGTAACCTATTCCTTCCTTGAGTATCGAACTGATTGGCAGTCACATCTCCAAGTACAATCAGTGCTTTAACAGCTTGTTGAATGAAATATTAGCAAAGTCAAAAGGACAAATTAAATTTTAAACTAAAATCTACTCAAGTATTACATTCAGTTTTCAAATCATTTACTCCCAGGACAACAGATTTGGCTGAAATCACTCTTGCACGCACTCCCACCCACAACAGACACCCAGCCATCCATCTGCTTGGCGACACAAGGCCATGTAATTTGAGATGGCATTCTTGAAGCCAAACTTTAAATAGATTAAAAAAAGTAATTTCTAATTTTTACAGAAATGCTTCTTCAAAAAATATTTTCTCTCATTCCCTCATCTCCTATACTGAATGATGTATGGTTCTCCCCAAGCTAAATCTGAACCCTCAAATTGATTCCAGGCAGAAAATCTCTGCAAATTAAAATCAAAAACAAAAATAGAAAAATTATATTTTATATATGTGTATATATATATTTATATATGTATATTTATATTGATCGGAATTCTCCAGCATTTAAAAATTACTTTAGAGATGAATTTTGGGGTCCTACTGCTCACAACTCCAAAATCCGTAATGATTTAAGGACATACTTTCCGTATCCTTCCTGGCTACTCCCTCCCCTCCAAAGCAGTTCAAATAGCCTCGGCTCAAGTTTAATGGGAAGAGAGAAAGTTTCTGAGCGGTTTTTGTTTGCTTTTACTTTGGTGATCTGGGTGGCACATATTGTTCTTTGCCGTTACGTCGAGTCACTCCCTGAGGTAGAGCCCTGTGGCTGAACTGGCGTCTCTGTTCCCTGATTTTTCCAGCGGCTCCCCTGGGAATGGTACTGCCTCGGAAGCCGGAATAATCCTTACTGGCCCTTGCTTCTGGCTTCTCCTGCGGTTTCTCAACGGACTTTTCAGGAGCTCCATTCTCTTGGTTCTTGGTGGGAGACACTGCGTTGGAGCGAAGTTCCTGTAGTGGCTGCACAAGAACTGGAGATGGCTCTTTAGGGGGTTTCTGGCATACTTCAGCATAACTTAACTTTCGGGGTTCCTTGAAGGGATAAGAAAAAAATTTAGTGATGAAAGTACAGGGCTGGTGAGATGGCTCAGCGGCATAAGCGCCTGACTGGCAAGCGCGAGGGCCTGAGTTTGACTCCTGGAACCCACATACGAAAAAAGGGCCGGTGATATCGCTCAGCGGCACAGGCGCCTGCTGGCGCGCGAGGTCCTGAGGTCGACCCCTGGTACCCACACAAAAAAAAAAAAAAAAAAAAAAAGAAAGTACCATAAATGCCTAATAAAGTGGACCAGATTAAATTTCAGGATAGTAGGAGGCTGAGGCAGGAAGACAGCATGTTTGAGCCCAGCCTGGGTAACTTAGCAACTCAGCGAGACCCTATCTCACCAAAAATTTTAAAAAGGTGTGTATGTGTATGTAATGCTGGGAATGCAGCAAATACAACAAGGAGTGGCCTCTATGGTTTCCAAATATTTGTTAAGTGTAATACATAAAACAAAAACACTTTTAGGAGGGTTAAGATATCTTTCCCATAGCCCAAAAATGATAAATTCACCAAAATCTGAATAATAAGCTTCCTTTAACTAAGATACGATCAGAAAAAAGCAATCAAAAGAAGCTAAATAGTAAATTCTTCACTCCTCCATATGACTAAATTTCCCATGTCTTCATAGTGACCTTAACTTCCTTTAGCTTCTTTGTAATTCAAGCAGTTCTAATTGGGCTACTTCCAAATGACTCTGCTCCAAAAAAGTGCTTTGTGGAAAATAAAAATTTATATCTCTAATCTATTATATATATTTCTCATATACTAAACTTCTGATTTACCTGCAGGGGCACAGCTGTGGGTACATTTATGTTATTATGACATGGTAAAGCTGTATTTGCTCTTGATGGCTTTGCAGTACTCGGGGAAGAAACTGGTGTAGTTATCTGATTGAGAACATCCTTCTGAACAGTGCAATCGTCTATTGTATCCTTTTCTTGCTGAGTTGTGCTAAGAAAAAAAGAGCCTGGCATTAGACTTAGTATAGCACACAGGAACACTGAGCTACTGTTAAGAAGAAAAAGTAATTTAATGTCATCTTTTATATTGAAACTTGTACCTTAACGCAGGAAGTTCAGTTGCACATGGAGGACTGGTACTCATACTGAGTTGCTGGGCTGAAGTGCAGTCTGTCTGCTCATCTTCTGCAGGTACTGGGCCACTAACTCTCGAATCTTCATTCTCCTTAAAGTAAAAGATAGCTCCAAATTACTTTTAAGCATTATTCCAAAAAGATACACAAATGGTCAATAAACACATGAAAAGATGCTCAATTATCCATTAAGGAAAGGTAAATAAAAACCATAGGGAAAAATCTCTTTATATCCCCTAGAATGACTGTAATAAACAAGACAGATCTTAACAAATGTTGGTGGATGATACGAGAATACTGGAAATCTAACACTGAGTGTAGCAATGTAAAATAATACAGCTGCTTGCTTGCTTGCTGTATGTACATATGTTTTGGTTTTTTGAGACAGGGTCTCGCTATGTAGTTCAGGCTGGTCCTGAACTCACTATGTAGCTCAGGCTGGTCCTGAACTTGCGGCAATCTTCCTGCCTCAGCCTTGACAGTGGTGGGATTACAGGCATGCGCTACCATGCCCAGCCTATACAGCTGTGTAGAAAACAATCTGGCAAATCCTTAAAAAAAGTCTACACAAGCATTCACAGTAGCATTATTCATACTAGTCAAAAAGAAGGAAAAAGAAAAAGAATAACATCACATTTTTTGTGGTGCTGGGGATCAAATCCAGCACCTTGTGCATGCTGGGCAAGTGCTCTACTACTGAGACACATCTCCAGCCTGGGGAAATTATTTCTAAAAGAGAAGTCTCCTGGAGATAAACTACTGATTAAGTGTGAGACCACAAATAAATTTTCAGAATTCAAAATCACAAAATTTATACCTCATAACCACTTATTCAGGAAACAAAACGAGAAGAAAAGGAGATCCAATAAGGAAGACTAAGGAAAATTCCCAAGATGATGGTGAAGGAAGTCCAAAGAATACAGCCATGCTGCAGGTCACTTAGAATACACAAGAGGAGGCTGGGAGTAGTGACGCATGGCTGTAATTCCAGCAATTGGGAGGCTGAGGCAGGACTGCCATGAGTTCAAGGGTAGTAAGACCCTGTCTCAAAAAAAAAAAAAAAAAAAAAGAATATATACAAGAAAAAATAAGCCATCACAGTATACTATGAGTGTCAGCTATGAAAAAAATATGTATTACCAAGTGTCTTACAAATGATGGCATGTTCTAGTCTAACTTGCAATGCCTTTTGCTTAGTGATACTAACATAATGGGCATCTTATAACTGATGATATCTTAGGTGGATGGGGCAATTTTATGTATGCTTGTTTAATGAGGCTGTATGCTGGCTGTGGTGACACATGGCCATCACCCTAACTACCTGGGAAGCTGAGCAGGAAGATCTTAATTTTGAGGTCAGCCTGGTCAGTTTAGCGAAACAATACTTCAAAATTAAAAAGGGCTGGGAATGTAGTTCAGAGGTAGAGCACCCTTGGGTTAAATCCCCAGTATTACCATGTGGGGAGTGGGGGATCTCAATTATAAAACCGAAAGTCAATAAATAATGTCAAATTGAAAGTAAAGAGATAAGATAAAATTTAAATAAGATATAGTACCATTTGGTGAAAGAACCATGTTCAAGCATGCTTTCAAGCATGCTTCAGTGCTTACCTTTTCTTTGCAGACACCTTTAATGACATCAGACATTCTATTCTCCAGAAGGAGTTCACCTGGCATTCTTGATGAACTACCAGGTAGAGGAGGAAAATTTGAAGCTAATAAGTCAAACTTTGGTGTTGGAGACTTTGCTTCAGCTGAAGGATGGGGTCTCTAAAAGATACAAATCAATGAACAGGTCATATGCCTATCACATTCCCTAATTTTTTGCCACAGAAGCTGTAAACTGTAAGAAAATAAACAAAAATACCTTTACCTAATGCACATAATTCTTCCCCTATAAATTCTTAGCTTCTCATCTTAGTTGATTTCATTAGTCTTCACCAATATGATGCACCGTTTTTATTTTTGTTTTTTTGAGACAGAGTTTCGCTATGTAGTGCAGGCTGGCCTTGAACTCACTTTGTAGCCCAGGCTGGCCTCGAACTTGAAGCAATCAATCCTCCTCCTACCTCAGCCTCCTGAGTGCTGGGATTACAGGCGTGCATCACCATGCCCGGACGCTCCCCTTTTGAGACAGAGCATTGCTAAGTAGCTCAGGCTGGCCTTGAACTCTCCATCCACTTCTTGCCTCCACCTCCCAAGTGCTGGGACCACAAGTGTGTGCCGCCATGTCTGTCTCAATCTCATTCACTCATTCATTCATTCATTCAGTGGTACTGAGGATTGAACCCAAGACCTTTGCACTGAGCTATATTCCCAACCTTTTGTATTTTGAGACAGGGTCTGGCTGAGTTACTAATTGCCTAAATTGGGCTTGCAATCCTGCCCAGCCTCCTAGAATGCTGGGATTATTGGTGTGCACCACCACACCCAGGACAAATAACTCTTAAAAGAACCTTTTTCGTTTTTGTGGTCAAGGCTATACAACTGTTTATGCAAAATCATTGAATTATACACTTTAAAAACTTTCAGGCTAGGCCTTTACATGAAACCCAGATATCCAATGGCCTCTTCATTCAGATTTCACTTGGATACTTCAAACAACATACTGAATAATCTCATCTTTTCATCTATTTTTATCACTTAAATTAACTATGTGTAAGCTTGCAAATCTTAAATTTCACTTCTAGCTAAGACCTCCCTGCTGCACAAGGGCTCCTCTATCCTACCCTTCCTTCTGGAAGGCAAGCTTGCCTCCTTTTCCTTCACTCCAACTTTTAGAACTCACTCCAGACATTTTCAGCATTGAACAGACCCCAAATCTAGTTTCTTTTCTCTCCAATCATTGAGGGTGACTTAAGAATTCACATGGAGCCAGGTATGGTGGTCCACACCTGAAATCCCAGCACTCGGGAAGCTGAGGAAGGAGAAATGCTATGAGTTCAAGGCCAGCCTGAATCTCATAGTGAGACACTGTCTCACAGAAAAAAAAAAATTTCATGTGGACAGTATGTCCTTGTTTTAATTTTCATGGCTGCCCTCAGTAAAGAAAGTTTATAAAGGAAAACCAACATTGTTTCAAAGATTACTTTAAGATTATTCTTGTGTTATATTTTCTTCATTGAAAGTGGTTTTCTTTTTACAACAAATAAGAATTATACTACACATTTATAATATATCTGTAGATTTAGGTGAGGGGGGTTCTTGAGAAATTCATGCCTTCTTATGTTTTTTATTTCTCAACTGTTTTTGCTTCTACTTAAGAAATGGGGCCGGTGAAACGGCTCAAAGGCCTATGCGCCTGCCTGGCAAGCGCGAGGGCCCGAGTTCGACTCCTGGAACCCACATACGAAAAAAAGGGCCGGTGATATCGCTCAGCAGCACGGGCGCCTGCTGGCACATGAGGTCCTGAGGTTGACCCCCAGTACCCACAAAAAAAAAAAAAAAAAAAAAAAAAAAAAAAAGAAATGGCAACCATTTGCTATAAACAAACTATGCAAAAAAAAATTAATAATTTAATTTTGAAACTAGGAAACTTAAGATTGAAATATAACATTTTTTGAAATCTATAAAATGTTTTCTAAGACTAGCAGATGTAAAAATCACCAGGAGGTAGAAAACTGCCCCAAAACAACAAAACAGTACAACAATTTCTAACACCATGTAATAGAGCTTGAAGAGTGACAGCAGGTGTGGTGACACATGCCTGTAATGCCAGCCACTCTGGGAGGCTAAGGTAGGAAGATCACAAATTTAAGCCCAGCTTGGGCAGCTAAGCAATTTAGTGAGACCCTATCAAAAAACAGAACAAAAAAAACCCCCGAAAAACAACAACGACAACCCAAAAAACAAATGAACAACAATAACAACAACAAAACAAAGGCAGGATTTGCTAGCGATGTAGCTCAGTGTAAAGGCTCTGTGTTCAAACACCAGAATTGGGGAAGAGGGTAGGAGAAATTACATACTCACTCACATTGGAAAAAATAAAATAACATATATTCCAAAGCCATAGATAAATGGGAACTTTTGTCTATTGTTTATGGGAATAAAAACTGACACAACCCTTACAGAAGGATATTTGGCATTGATTATTGAATTGTGATCCAGAAATCCCACATCCAAGGGACTCTTTCAGATATAAATACACATATGGCAAATGATAGTTAAAAGGTTATCACTGTATTATTTGTAATAGTACTATTTATAAGAGCAAAAGATTGAAACTATTTAAATGTCCATCAATAATGTAATAGTTGAGTATTTCATGTTTATTTTTAAAACATAAACTTTCTTTCTTTCTTTTTTTTTTTGTAGTTGTGATGATTGAACCCAGGGCTTTCACAATGAGCTACATCTCCACCCCTTGAATTTTTTTATGTAGAGAGAGGCTCTTGTTAAATCATTAAATTGCCTGGGCTGGTCTTGATCCTCCCACCTCAGGATCCCATAGTGCTCAACACCACAGTAAATCAAAACAGACAAAAAAAAAAAAAAAAAAAAGAAAAAGAAAAAAATCTAAAAGATATAATCAAAGGTTAAAAATACTCACTGGGATCCTTTCATCTTCTCGTCGTCTTCGACCTCTGAAAAGAGTTCTCCTTTTAACAAAAAAGAGGAGGTAGGACAACTCATAAGATTCTTCAAATACACACATTTTATCAAAGATGGAATGATCTCTACTTAAATTATCTGTATTTCCTAAACCTGAAGTATTCCTCTCCTTTATTAGAAGGTAAGTATATTCTTCTGAAGGGAACCTGAACCAATCTACCAAAACTTCACCACCACCAACCCACCAAGTTATTTGGATCACTTTTATTAGGAATATTCCCTCCATTATCAGAAGCATATTAAAGTATAATTTAGACATGGTGGGCAATATATAACCCCCACTCCTATAGTTCAGGGGTAGGGAGAAATTAAAACTAAGGCATATAGGTACCCTATTTTTCTAAGCTGTTCTTTCCTCAACAAACTACACAGAATTTCAGACTATAAACCCGATTCAGAATTACATTCTATATGGATACTTTAGGTTCCTTATTATGAAAAAAAAAACAAAAACTACTGGGAGTAGAGAGGTATCTCAGTGGCAAAGTGCTTGCCTAGCATGTTTGAGGCCTTGAGTTTGATGTTCAGCACCACAAAAATCCCACCAAAAGATAAAACAAGAAACTATTTACCCATGTTATGTAATCAATGTGTTTACCAGCATGACATCATACCAATAATTAAGTTAAAGCAACAAAAATCAAAAGATCGTAGTCTTCAAAATTTTAGGATGATCACATTATGATCAAAAAAATTTAATACATGGTTATTTCCTTACCTGCCCCTACCATAGTCCCCATTTTGTTCCAGCTGTAAAGTGGAAGTCTCCTTTGGAAGGTAAGTTTGTTCTTGATGCCCTGTTACTGTAGGGTTATGCCGTTCAGGTGCAAAGTTCCTTGAACTAGATCTGTTCAATGGTCCATCCCCCAATGACACAGAGCCCTCTGCTGAGTGTTCTGTACCACTGGATGACCTAAAATGAGGCTTCACACTATAAGAAATACAAGATCATATACATGAAAGTACAAACAGGACTGAAAAACTTTCCTTCAAGTTAAAAAAACTGACTTTATAACTAAACCCTGATTTTCTTTTATGTCCCAGATATAATATTTTAAAAGGCAAAAGAATTTCTACATTAAATTTGTATTTGGAGACATGTGGGGGAAAAGCCAAGGTTCTCTGGAGATAAAGGTACTTCTACCTTAAAAGTCAAGAGTATATTTAGGATTTAAACTTTTTGTTTTTGTGTTTAAACCAACTGCAGTCGTGAAATGGCTACATCAGCCAGTCTTTAAATTTTTTGGTTATTCTTTGTTTTTGGAGACAGAGTCTTGCTATGTAGTTCAGGCTGGCCTTGAACTCACTAGGTAGTCCAGGCTGGCCTCGAACCTGTGGCGATCCTCCTGCCTCAGCCTCCCGAGTGCTGGGATTACCGGCGTGTGCCACCACACCCGGCTCAGGCTTTAAATTTATTAATGAGTTTATGCCACATATTCTCAATAACGGAAAAACTAACGTGAGTAAAAATTGGCAACTGTGTGTGAAGACCAAAGATAGCATACTCATTTTATGTATACAGCACAGGCATACATATATTATGTAAGCAGATATACAATAATCCATGCTATAGGGAGAAATTAGGAAAAATAATGTCTAAAAAGGCTTTTTATGAGTGTAACAGTGAAAAGGGTGAGAAATACTAGAATATACTAAAATCTCAGCTTTCACCAAATGAAGTCAATTGTTTAAGATCCATATGAAAAAAAAATAGGAAAATACAGCAATACAAGCAACAGCCTGGCATGAATTCATGAATTAGATATGCAATATATTAAAAATAACAAAAAAGAAAACCCAAAAACACCTCATAAACAAACCTGCTTCTATAAAAGTAGCTTTTATGTTGGATGATGAAAATAAGGACCCAACTTCCTAAAACTCTGTATGTAGATAAAACTATGATAGGGTAATGGAGAAGATGCACTTTTATCAATATCAAAAACTTCCAAAGTAAACCTAAGCAACTGAAGATCGTGGCTCTATAACAAAAAGGAAATGTGAGATGTACATTTGGCCTGCTGCTTGCAGTTTATATAATCTGTTTCTAATAATCTGGTTTCATATTCATAGTATCAGTAACACATTGCCCACTGATGGCTTTCTCAACAGAGATTAACAACTGCAGGTATAGCCAGGCATGGTGGTGCACACCTATAATCCCAGCACTCAGGAGGCTGAGGCAGGAGGATTGCTGCAAGTTCAGGCCTGGGTTACACAGAGTTCAAGGACAGCCTAAACTACACAGTGAAAATGGTGTATCTAACTGTCCTACTTTAGAGAACATCTCAGCCTTGGCAATTTGGCAAGACCTTGTCTCGAAAGTGTTGTGGATGTAGCTCAATGAAGGCCCTGAGTTCAACTCCTAGTATTAAGGAAAAAAAGATTATTATTAACATTTAAGATAGAAAAAAATCCAGCTTTACAGTACCTTTTCAGAGAATTACAATGAAAAATACAGAATATCCCCTTAAAAGAAGTTTTAAAAATGTTATCTATCATATCTGAATTGACCTCTGAGGAAGAGATGCTATTAAATCAGTTCAGAAACTACTATTCACCCAATTTTCACCATGCATTTCAACAGGCCTCAGGGTTAAGTTGCTAAATTTAAACAGCCCTCAGATCTCATAATCTTACCCTTCACTGAGAGGGACTTACAATCTCAATCCAGGCCACACAGAAAAAAAGAACAAAGAAAGAAGTGAGTGACACAAGACTAAAAGGAAAGAGAGGTGAAAGAAAAAATAAGAAAGGTAGAAAAATGTCTGGACATCTGAAAGTTAGTCCAATTCTCTCTAGGATTAGTGATCATCACTGGGCTGTCACAAAGCTAATTCAACAATCCCAAAAGGCCTGTTACTTTCTCCTTTAACAAACTTTTTTCTTTTGTGGCAGTACTGGGGATTGAGCCCAGGGCCTCCCCTCTGTGCTGAGCTACGTTCTTAGCTCTTTTTTATTTTTCAACACAAGGTCTCACTAAGTCATTAAGTTGTGCTCCTCCCGCTTCAGTCTCTCAGAGTGCTGGGATTACAGGTGTGTACCGCCACACCCCGCCAATTTTTTAAAAACATAAAGGCCTGGTAGCCATCACTTCTTAAAAGCAAAAAGGAAACAAAGATTGCGTTGGTGGTCAAAAAGCTATTTAGTTTCATCTGGAATGTTTCTATATGTATGAGGGGGAATATTCATGTATTATTCCTGTAATTAAAAATTTACAACAACCTGTACAGTATTGGTCAAATATACAGAAGATGCAAAATAAAAATGTAAAGATTCTCAAGAACATGGAAAAAGCCAGTCATGGCGGCACATTACTGTAATCCCAGCACTCGAGAGGCTGAGGCAGGATCACTGAGTTTGAGGCCAGCCTGAACTGCATTGCAAAACCCTGTCTCAAAAAACAAACAAACAAAAAAACCCAAAAACAAAACAACAAAAAAAACTGTACAAGAATAGTTTCATATAACATGAAAAATTGCAAAATTATACTAAACCTGTCCCATATCCTCAAAGCCATAGGTGTGCCTCCATATAAGCAAAGGTGATTTCGCTGTCATTCCTGGCTTTATAATTTCACCCCTTTCACCCAGAAGGCAAGCAGACAATAACAGTGACAAAGAAAGAACTATGAACTCATCTAATTTTTTCTTTTTTGGGTGATATTGGGAATTGAACCCAGGACCTTTGCACTGAGCTACATCTCCAGCCCCTTCTTTATTTTTTGAGACAAAGTTACTAAACGGTTCAAGCTGGGCTTGAACTTATGATTCTCCTGGCTCAGCTTCCCACCATGCTGGATTACAGGTGTGGGCCATCATGCCTGGTTTAGTGTAATTTTTAATCAAAGTACTTATTTTTGGAGGATTGAACCCACGGCCTTGTACCTATAGACAAGTGCTCTTTTTCTTTTCTTTTTTTTTCCTGAGACAGGGTCTCGCTATGCAGTTCAGGCTGGCCTTGAACTGGCTGGCCTCAGCCTCCTGAGTGCTGGGACTACAGGCGTGGGCCACCACGCCTGGTGAGACAAGTGCTCTTCTACTGAGCTACATCCCCAATCTTTAGAGATACGTGAGATCAACAGATACGCACTCTACCACTGAGCTACGTCCTACAAACCTATTTCTAATCATGAGCGACTGTTATCTTCTCACAAAAGAAGTTGTAAAGTGTGATATACTCTAATGGAATTATTTTTAAGAAAAAATTATGCCAGTTTATGGCAGAGGGCAAATGATGTTTGGATGATGTAATCTTAGGCCCAATGATAATAACTAGCCACACAACCCTGGCAAGATATGTATCTTCTTTAGCCTTCACTTTCTTCATCTATAAATGAGTTAAAACTACTTAATAACAAAAGTCTTTTATATTCAAACTTTATTGCCTCTGTGTGCCCATGGAAATTAATCCTTTTCAAGCATCAGGATGGAGGATGGAGGAATCTATTTACTTGTATTTCTTTCTTTTTTTTTTTTATGTGGGTACCGGGAGTCGACCTCAGGACCTCGCGCTTGCCAGGCAGGCGCTTGTGCAGCTGAGCCATCTCGCCGGCCCATGTTTACTTGTATTTCTATGTCACAGTAATACTAAATTTTATAGTTAACTGCTATTAACCAAACTAAATGAGTCATCTACAAGGACACAATCTTTTCCTTATAAAGTATTCCCCCTCTTTTTTTTGAGCTGCAACTTGAACTTCAGGGGTCAAGTGATACCCCTGCCTCAGCCAAAAATCCAGTCCAAAGATGTTGACTATGGTAGTGCAGATGTTTAGAATGCACTGAGAATACTTTTTATACTGTAAATTCCTTTCTCCAATAAAGTCTATTTGAGGAAAACCTCACAAAACATATCCCATATGGTTTCTTTGCCAAAAATAAGTGGACAAATCAGATCTGGCAGACTGGAAATCACTGAAAAGAAATCATTTTTAAAAACCCAAAATCAGGCTTACAAAACAAGCACATAAGAAATAATATATGTGAAACTATTAAATCTAAACGATTTATACATCAGCCCTTTATTCTGTGATTAGTCACATATGCTCTCATAATGTCGCACCAAATACTGAGATTATCATCTGATGTCTGAAGAAAAAAACATAAAAGATCTGTCTATCTTTTGTTTGATAGGAAATAGTTTCCAGGATTCCTAGTAATTTTATTCCCAGTGCTGTTGATCAAATCAAGGGCCTCAAGCATGCTAGAGGTACATCCCTAGACTCCTAATAATTTATTCTAAAAATTATGCTTTAAGTTCAGCTTTTGAAGTCAAACTACCGGGGCTCAAACCTTGGATCTGATATCGCTATGCATTCTTGGAAGGAATATTTGACCTTTCATTTTTGAATTTCCTTATCTATAAAATATACACACTATCATACTTACCTTACAATGTTATAAAAATTGATAAAAAACCTAAGCTCTTAGGATCAGAGCTTGAGATATTAAATGTTAGTTACTATCTGCTGTACTGTACTTCATAGAAATCACTTTAAAAGACAATTCTTCAAAATCTGATATGACACATATTCCAATACTTATTGCTCAAATTATGTTACTTAACATTTCCAACCCAAAAGGTTTTTCCAAATATTACCCATTTAATACACTAAATAACATTTAGACAATAAATTGTATGTTGGATGTAAGTTTTATTAAAGGCAGGAAAAGAAACGGGCTCTGCAGAACGAGTCTGGGCCAAGTAAAAGTAGGGGAAGAAGCACACCCTGCAGTGAGGGAAGGCCACCAGGCAAGGGCGAACACAGTGGCTACTACATCTTTTCTATTCTTTTTATTACTGAGTCGCCATTCTTTTCATATCCATTATCAACTGAGGTCAAAGTGGCTTTACGAATTCTAGATTGAATTGTTTATATACTTTTTGTAAAAACAAGCAAAACTTTTTAATTAAGTTTGCCAAGAAGTACTGCTATTAACAACAGTAATTCTTTAAGACACACTGGAAACTGTTTAAAATAAATTTCAGCTATGATTTTTACCTTACCGATTTTTTTGGAATGGCCGACCCATATTCATAGCAGCAGCAGTTGTTTTGTAAGATCCTGGTGAATTAAAGCCGTTCACAAAATTACCATTGGGGAAGGGAGCCTAGAAGAAAAGTTTACGTTTATACTGCATAAATGGGAAACATGGAGTAAGGGTCGCAAGAGACATTTATGAGCTAATCTAGCATCAATTCCTTTCACAAGGGAAAAATAATTTAAAACATTTTACTTAATTCACTTTTGCAATATTCACATCCCATATCTCTTGAATCATGGCAATATATCACCAGTTCATTCAGAGAAGAAGGAAAATTCTAGCTTTTAAAATCAGATAGGACTTAAGTACTCTTTTCAATTCATTCCAAAAGTTTAAAGAATAAAACTGTGGAAATCTATAGCTGAAGCCTTAACTATCTATCTATCTATGTATCTATTTTCTAGTCTATATTTATCAAGGAGGATTAGATAGCTGTAACACTATTTAGAGCCAAAAAATAACCAGTATCAACAAATGAATTACTCCAGCTGATTTCTTCAAATTTCAGCTTGAATTTAAAATTTTGTTATTTTACATTATTCTGTAAGGATCTCACTTACCAGTGGTGTTTCAAAGTAAGGTGCAGGACTTGGAGACCAAGACTGAGGCACAATACTATAAACTGAGTATTGTTGGTGAGGATTATATACAGGCTGCATAAAGACCGGAGAAGCATACTGTGCTTGAGTTTGAATGGGCTGACTGTACATACTAGAATCCATTAATCGATAACCATTCTTAGCAAAGAATGTATTGATGGCTTTTATCCTTGCCTAGAAGCAAGAAGAATACATTATAACAATAAAAGAATAAATACATTTAAACCAATATATTAAACTTAATTTCAACATTTTATACTATACTACACTATTTCTATTTATTGTATAATCATTGCAAAAGAAAAAGAAAACATACGAAAAACAAAAGGAAAGAAAAAAGGAATCACAAAAGAAAGAAAAAGATAGCTTTAATTAGTAAGTGTGTACAGAGGAAAAGCCACAATAAACAAGGTAAAACCACAAATGTCAAAATAATAAAATTACAATACCACATCAAGAGTGTGCTGGGTGTGGTGGTGCATGCCTGTAATCCCAGCACTCAGGAGGCTGAGGCAGGGGGATCATTAAGAGTTCGAGGCCAGCCTGGGCTACATAAGCAAGTCCAAGGGCAGCCTGCACTACATAGTGAGACCCTGTCTCAACAAAACCAAAAAAAGTGCCAACAGCACTAATACATGAATTGTAAAAACAGACATGAAAAGGCCCAATAATCCTACAGAAAATGGGTTAGAGACATGAATAGAGCTAATAAAAAAGCAAAGGGAACAAATACATAAAACATGCAAAATCTTGTTCATGAGAAGCAATTAAAATAGAGGTATGTGAAAAACTAAAAATGTTCAAAATCACTAATTACTAGATAAATGCAAATTAAAATTATAAGAAGCTCCAGGTGTGGTACACGCTTGTGATCCCAGCACTAAGGAGGCTGAGGCAGGAGGATTGCCATCAGTTTGAGGCCAGCCTGGGCTACATGAGGTCAAGACCAGCCTGAACTGAACTATATAGCAAGACCCTATCTCAAATAAATAAATAAATAAATAAAATAAAATAAAATAATTTTTAAAAAGCATAGTAAACCTGTGAGAGTATCTATTATTAAAAACACAATTATGTATTGGAAAGGATGTAGACAAAACATAACCTTTGCACACTGTTGGTAGAATGTAAATTACTACAGCCATTACAGACAACAATATAGAGGTTTCTCAAAAATTAAAAAATGCTGGTCAGGTGTGATGGTACACACTTGCAATCCCAGTACTCCGGAGGCTGAGCCAGGAGGATTGCAGTGTGTTCAAGACCAGCCTGAATTACACAGCAAGACCCTGTCTCAAAAAACCAAAAACCAAAACCAACCAAACAAAATTTCTGTCGTAAGTTACAACACGGATGAAGCAGGAGGACATTTTGCAAAGTGAAAACAAATACCGCAGAATCACACTTCTACGTGGAACCTAAAAAAGCTTAACTCACACAGGATCATGGCTGGGGGACAGAGGAGAATAGGGGAACGTTGGTTTAAGGGACAAAATTCCAGTTAGGCCCAATGGGTTGGGACACACTACTGTACTGCATGATGACTACAGTGAGTAACAATGTACTGCTTACTAGAAAACTGCTACAAGAAAGACATGTTAATTAGTTAAGATTTAGTTATTTCTCAATGTATATACATGTTAAAACATCACTTTGTACACTGTATAATGTTTATCAATTATTCCTTAATAAAACTGAGGAAAAAATACCTAACACTTGGGCCGGTGAGTTGGCTCAGCGGCGTAAGCGCCTGCCTTGCAAGCGCGAGGGCCCGAGTTCGACTCCCGGATCCCACATACGAAAAAGGGGCCGGTGATATCGCTCAGTGGCACGGGCGCCTGCTGGCGCGCGAGGTCCTGAGGTCGACCCCCCGGTACCCACAAAAAAAAAAAAAAAAAAAAAAAAAAAAAAATACCTAACACTATACACTAAAACTAATCATACCACAGAGGGAAATAAACCCTTTTCCAACACACACAAACTAAAACAGCAGTCTATCAATCACTAAATACACTATGTTATATCCATGCACATAATCCTCAACTAACAATTTGTTCCCAATTCTATTATGGAGTGATTTCTAAAATACACTATTGGGCCGGTGAGACAGCTCTGCGGCACAAGTGCTTGCCCAGCAAGCGCAAGGTCCTGAGGTCAACTCCTGGTACCCACATAAAAATAAATAACTAAATAAATAAATAAATAAAATATACTGTTAATATGAAAGGAAAGGGGGGGAGCAGGGAGAAAAATATTTGTGTAGAAAGGTTATTATAAGATAGCAATCGACTGGTGAATAGATAAATTTTTTTTTAAAATACAATGGAGTACTACTCTGCCATAAAGGATACATTTGAGACATTCCTAGGTAAAAGGATGCACCTTGAGACTATACTCTTAAGTGAAATAAACCAGACACACATGTATAAATACTGAATTGTTTCTCTGATGTGAGAAACTGAAAGTGTAAATAAGTACCAAAATATGTAATAGGGATTGTGAAATGGAAGAAAATGTTCACGAGGGAGGGGGGAAGGGGAAAGGAAAGAAGGGAAAAGTAAAAAAAAAAAAGAGAGAAGAAGGAAAAAATGGAAACAAAGCTTTTGTAAATGGGGAGGGGACGAGGGGTTGGTTGAAGGGAGGTAGGGGAATGGGAAAAGAATCGAGTTGTTATGTACAGGCACAAATTCTCTATGACGAATGTGATCATTATGTGTAACTAAAATGTACCAATAAAATCTGACTAAAAAAAGAAAAAAGTAAGATAGGAATATGATGCTATACTTACACATATACATATATCTTTTGTTTGTTTGGGTACCAGGCATCGAACTCAGGACCTTGCGCTTGCCAGGCAGGCACTGTGCTCCTGAGCTATATCCCTGGGCCACTACATATATCTATTAATAGCTATTTAATATACTATATTTTATATGTTCTATTTTTGAACTAGGTCCAGGTTTTTTTTTTTTTTTTTTTTTTTGTCTTTTTGAGACAGGGTCTCCCTATGTAGTTCAGGCTGGCCTCAAACTTGCAGCGATCCTCCTGCCTCAGCCTCACAAGTGCTGGGATTATAGGCGTTCACCATCATGCCCAGATAGGTCCACTTTTATTTTATTTATTTATTTTTTGGTACTGGGAATCGAACTCAGGACCTCACGCTTGCCAGACAGGTGCTCTGCTGCTGAGCTACATTCCTGGCCCTAGGTCCAGTTTTAAAATGAAATTAAAGAATTAATTTATAGAAGCTAAAAACAAAAAGAGTCTAAATGTCCATATAATTAATAACCTAAGAGAAGTTCTAAATAACTTTGGCACACAATAAAATCAACTGTTAATGTATGTTCTTTAGGAATAGGTAAGGGCACAAAATCTGGCAAAAGGAATTTTTGTTGTTGTTCTTTGAGATTTGGGTCTCACTCACACTATGTAGTTCGGCTTGGTCTTGAACTCACAATGTAGCCCAGGCTGATGTCAAACTCACAGCGATCCTCCTGCCTCAGCCTCCCAAGTACTGAGATTATAGGTGTGCACAACTGGATCCGTCTAGATTTTTTTTTTTTTTTTTTAAATGTGGGTACCGGGAATCAACCTCAGAACCTCGCGCTTGCCAGCAAGCGCTTGTGCCACTGAGTGATATCACCAGCCCTTTTTTTCCTCTATGTGGGTACCAGGAGTCGAACTCAGGACTCCGCGCTTGTCAGGCAGGCACTTATGCTGCTGAGCTATTTCACCGGCCTCTTTTTTTTTTTTTTTTGAGACAGGGTCTTTCTTACATAGTTCAGGATGGCCTCAAACTTGAGGTGATCTTTCATGCACAATGTACCACCATGCCCAGCTAAGAATTCTTTTTTTTTTTTTTTTGTGGGTACCGGGGGGTCGACCTCAGGACCTCACGCGCCAACAGGCACCCATGCCGCTGAGCGATATCACCGGCCCCTTTTTCGTATGTGGGTTCTGGGAGTCGAACTCGGGCCCTCGTGCTTGCAAGGCAGGTGCTTATGCCGCTGAGCCATCTCACCGGCCCCAGCTAAGAATTCTTAAATCTGCTTTTACAATTATATTGCTGTTTGTCCGAGGAAGATTATACATTTCAGCAGAAGGGCTACCCCTAGGTGGCATTTCTCATCCCTTGTCCTGAGCCTCAAATAATAAAAACAAAATCACACACAAAAAAGGATTACATTGCCGTTGGTATGTTTATTCTGATATTTCCATGTAATTATGTGTTAGAGCTCATCAGTAATTATATCAGGACCACTAAGAGTTTCACATTAAAGAAAGGAAACACAGGTAAAAGACTGAAGAAAATTTTACAGGTAGTTTGACATACTCAAAATCCGAGAGCTGGTGGCTGAAAACAGAACCACAGCTAGAACACAGGATTCCTGACTCTAGCACCTGTCTTTCCAGATGTTAGGTTGTTTGGTTTTAATGAATGATATAAAAATTAATGTGTGGGCTGGGGATGTAGGTCATTGTAAATTGCTTGCCTACCACATACCAGGCCCTGAGTTCAATTCCTAGCACCTTAAAAAAAAAAAAAAAAAAAAAAAAAAGGAAGGAAAGAAGGCAAGTACGAATTTCTTGGCAGGCATACTGCCAGATGGCCAATCAAAAGAATTATTTCAAAAAGGCCAGAAAACAAACAAACAAAAAAATGATTTTCATGATGAAATGTAATGCGTATCTGTAGACAATATCACCACTCGGCTGATAATCCAAAAGATCCACCATACCATTAAATATAATAAAGGGGTTCAGAAAGGTTAGAGAACATTACAAAAATGAAACAAAACAAAACAAACAAAACAGGGCTGGGGATGTAGCTCAGCGGCACAAGTGCTTGCTGGCAAGCACGAGGTCCTGAGTTCGACCCCGGGTACCCACATTAAAAAAAAAAAAAAAAAAGCTAATTATAAAACAGCAGATTTGCACTGGCACTGCGATATTATTCATGAAAGTAAATAAATTTAGATAAAAGTGCCCATTATAATCAATTTAAGCAATAAATACAATTCTATTAATCTAAATACGATTTTTGTTTGGTTTTGTTGACACTAGACAAACACTCTGAAATTTGCTTGTTTTTTTTTCTTTTGAGGCAGGGTCTCACTATGTAGTACAGGCTGGCCTTGAACTCATGGCAAGGCCTCAGCCTCCTGAGAGCTGGGATTACAGGTGTGTGCCACCACGCCCGACTAACATTCCGAAATTTGTAACATTCTGAAAAAGTAATGGTCTAAGAATAGCCAAGACAACCCTGAAAAATAAGAACAAGGAAAAAGAAAGTGCATATGGAAATAATTGTAACTGTAAAACTATGGTATAATTAAAATAACAGCATTGATTTAGACAAGTAGAGATTGATAGAACCAAAATCTTGAAACAGATCTCAGAGATGTGGTGCTGCACACAAGTTGTGAAAGGACAGACCAGTCAACAAATATATGCTGAGGCAATTGTTCTACCATATATAGAAAAAAAGAGCTAGATTCCTTATACTACATATCAAATTAATGAAAAGATGTATCAAAATTTAATCTGAAGTATCAAACCTTGAAATTACTAGAAGACTTAGAGTAACATCAAAATGGGAAGAAGTGGTAACAGGGAAAAGAGCGTCAAAGTCAGAGAAAGACTGCATGTGGTGCAGGCACCCACAGTCCCAGCTAGTTGGGAGGCTGTAGAACGACACTGAGCAAAGAGCTCATTTATAACATAAAAACTATGGGCTGGTGAGATAGCTCAGCGGCATAAGCGCCTGCCTGGCAAGTGCGAAGGCCCGAGTTCAACTCCCGGTACCCACATACAAAAAAAGGGCCGGTGATATCACTCAGCGGCACAGGCACCTGCTGGCGCGTGAGGTCCTGAGGTTTACCCCCGGTACCCCCGCCCACAAAAATAATAATAATATAAAAACTAGTAATTCCATCTAACAGATGGCAACAAGACTTAAATGTGTCAGAATTTTAGAACAGTGCCTGACATACATCTCTTAATAAATGTAACATTACTAATTTTGTGAAACTAGGTAGGTTATTCTCATTTGATTTACTAATAGAAATAGGGAAAACAAGAGTACCTATCTCATTATGTTCTTGTAAGGATAAAATAAGTTAACATACGTAAAGCGTTATGACAGAAACTGATATAATAAGAACACAACAGAGGAGTTAGTAAGAATAATGTGTTACACTTATAAGTAATGATGAGAATAGCTATATCACATGGGGAATGAGAACCATATCAAAAAAAAAGCGTGTTATTACAGTTTAGAATGGTGGCTCTGTTGGCAATGTGGAGAATGGAAAAGCTGAAGGCATAGCGGTTATGAAGCTACTCCAATTATTCAAGCCTAAGCAATGGCGAGCAATAATGATGGAAAGAAGTTTGAAGGTAGATTCATGAGACTTGAGAACAGATTAGACATGTAAAGATAGTGAGCAAGTATCATCAGTGATCCCAGATGGCTGGATGTTAATGTGGAAATGCAGTTAACTGAGATGAGGTTGAAGGTACTAAGACTGTTTTTCACTTCTGTTACTAAAAAGTTATACCTACTGTTCATTTTGAGATCTGGAATTATAGGTTGTGAACTACCAAACACACACTTTATGAAGTTATTTGGAAAGAACTACTGTACACAGAACATTTTAATACTCTATCAGCTAATTTTTTGAAATAACATATAATACAAGCCAGAAAGGTCTTTAAAATTACTACAGGCCTATAAAATATTACCTATTTGTGTTTTCTTAAACTCTCAAACAGCAAAAAATAAAAAATGCTTTTGTTTCACTCTCCTCTGCTGTACATATAAATGTTTCTTACCATGATTGGCTTGCCCTGAAATGTTTTAACTTCTTCTCGCAAGTACTTAAATGCCTGTTAAAGCAGAAACAACTTTTATTAGTATTCAGACAGACATTTTATTAAAGCCATCTTTATTCATCTAGTAACTAGCAATTATTTCTAAAAAAAAAAATTCTTAAGGTGACAGAGAATGAAAAGTAAAAACTTAAGACATTCTCAGCTACAGTTCACATATATGGATTACTGCAGATAACATATGCAAGATTCAAAACAGACCTAAAACAGCACCAGATATCATATGATTCAATCAGATAAATTTCTAAGATGAAGAGTTAAAGAACAATAAAAACCTGAGTTATTTTATAATGCTATCATGTTTGTTTTAAATAAATATTTGTTTCTTTTAAGAAGGACATAAGAATAAAACCATTAAGTCAAACTTCCAGAATTTTTTTTTTTATTGCAGGTCTACTGTATACTAGAAATACTTTTTTTTTTTTTGGTACCGGGAATCGAACTCAGGACCTCATGCTTGCCAGGCAGGTGCTGCACCACTGTGCTAAATCCCCGGCCCTAGAAATACTATTGAGTACAAGGTTTTCAACATCCATATTAATTTTAATAGTGTGTGTTAACTTTTTTTTTGACAGGAAACTCTTAAATTGAAACCAAGAAATCTTTACGAAGATAATGAAGAAGGAAACCAATTAGGCAAAAGCAAAAAGGTGACCAAGGTGCCCATTAGTCTTTTTAACATTAGAGTAAGCAAACATTTTCTTAATTAAAAATATACTGACTTCTTTTACAAGTAGGACATATCAAAAAAAAAAAATCTTCTTCTCACCTGTTGTGCATCGGTGTCTGACTGGAAGGTGATGTACCAGTTGCTATTGTGTGCAAATTCACAGCTTATCACTTTGGGGCAATTTTCATTTTTGAACAAAGCTTTTACCTCCTAAAAAGAAAATTTGTGGTCAACTCTTAAAAAAAGCATCAGTGAGCAAACAAAATATAATGCACAAGCTACTGAGGGCGGCACTATTAAAAAAAAAAAAAAGTATCAGTAATGGGCATTTTTTGTTTGTTTACTGGTGAGGATGAGCATTTCTGCATTTTTTAGTTCTTTCTTCATGTATTAACTATTTATTATTCTGAACAAAACATAGTATAAATTTTGTTTAATTTAGGGATGGAGCTTTATTTTATGATCAGCAAAACAAAAAGTTTTTCACTTCTGGTGGCAAGCTAAATTTGCCTTATACTAAAATCTACCATTCTCTCTCTGCCTAGTCTGCCATTATTAAAAACAAACAAGCCCAAAAAAGCTGGGTTGGGGGTGCTTGGCCATAATCCCAACACTCTGGGAGGCTGTGGCAAGACGATTACAAGTTTGAGCCCAGCCTGGGTAATTTAGTGACTTAGCTAGAAATAAAAAATTAAAAATTAAGAAGGGCTAGACATGTAGTTCAGTGCAAAGGCCCTAGTTTACTTTTGACATGCAGTTCAAAATCAAAGATCTTGCGACAGGGCCGGTGAGATGGCTCAGTGGCATAAGCGCCTGCCTTGCAAGCGCGAGGGCCTGAGTTCGACTCCCGGATCCCACATACGAAAAAGGGGCCGGTGATATCGCTCAGAGGCACGGGTGCCTGTTGGCGCGCGAGGTCCTGAGGTCGACCCCCCGGTACCCACAAAAAAAAAAAAAAAAAAAAAAAAAAAAAGATCTTGCGACAATTTCTTTTCTAATTTCTCTCATTGATTCTAAATTTAGCAGATTTTTATTTAGAGATTTAATGCTGAATGACTGTGGGCAAAATGACTCACTAAGTCATCATATTAGTCATCTGGCAAGTGCTTAAAAATTCTTTTCTGGGGCCGGTGAGATGGCTCAGCGGCGTAAGCGCCTGCCTTGCAAGCGCGAGGGCCCGAGTTCAACTCCCGGATCCCACATACGAAAAAGGGGCCGGTGATATCGCTCAGCGGCACGGGCGCCTCCTGGCGCACGAGGTCCTGAGGTCGACCCCCCGGTACCCACAAAAAAAAAAAAAAAAAAAAAAAAAAAATTCTTTTCTGAATGGCTAATAAATTATAATAAATAAGTTACTAGAAATCTTAACCTTCAAAATTTACAATGGCTTGGGCCGGTGAGATGGCTCAGCGGCGTAAGCGCCTGCCTTGCAAGCGCGAGGGCCCGAGTTCGACTCCCGGAACCCACATACGAAAAGGGGGCCGGTGATATCGCTCAGCGGCACGGGTGCCTGTTGGCACGCGAGGTCCTGAGGTCGACCCCCCGGTACCCACAAAAAAAAAAAAAAAAAAAAAAAATTTACAATGGCTTAACATGGCAATTCAGAGCAAAGCTCTGAGGCATAGAAGTTAAGAAACATAGGTTTTAGAATTGGAGAGATCAAGTTTAAATCCAGACTGTGTCATTTAACAGCCCATTTACCCTTGGGCCAAGTTATTTAACCATCCAAAGGCTCAGATTCTTAGCTGTAAACAGATAATAAAATGTTTGGCTTTAAATAACTGTAAATTATAAAGTAAGCAACAGCTGGTAGAATGTAATTACTAAATATCATATGTAATTATATGAGACTATGTTTCTGGATTATATTACTTTACTCTCAAGCATGTACTATGCCATCTTTATCACTGCACATTTGTTTTATGTTTCACTAATCAGTAGGGTTAGTCTTATTTCATTAATCTTTTTTTTTTTTTTTTTTTTTTTTTGTGGGTACCGGGGGGTCGACCTCAGGACCTCACGCGCCAACAGGCACCCGTGCCGCTGAGCGATATCACCGGCCCCTTTTTCGTATGTGGGATCCGGGAGTCGAACTCAGGCCCTCGCGCTTGCAAGGCAGGCGCTTAGGCCACTGAGCCATCTCACCGGCCCTTCATTAATCTTTTTTAAAAAATTGGCCTTAACAAAACGTTACTATTTGTCCTGTTGACAATAATTGATATGAAGTCAGAATTATATTTCGCTTGTGTAACTTCTCCAATTTAAACAGTTAAAGAACATTTCACTTTAACAGTGACTAACAGTTTACCTCTACTGGTGTTGTTTCAGGAATCTCTCTGAGAATCACAATACAACGTTTATGACTCGGTCTCACTTTCTCGCCCTTCTCATCAACTTGTACCATTGGAGACGCTGAAATTTTAAAAAGAAGGGTCTCGTTTAAAAGTGATAGGAAGGACTGCGGACATAGCTCAGCAGCATAAGCACCTGCCTGGCAAGTGCAAGGTCCTGAGTTCGATTCCCAGTACCCAAAAACAAAACAAAACAAACAAACGAAAAAACCTGAATAAATTACCAGAGGCTAATATGCCAATGATTATACTTAAGATAAAAAATCTGAGGCTTATACACAAATATCCTCAAAGGTTATTCATTGAGCAAATATTCAGAGTACATACTTTTGACTTAGTATTGTGTTGAGGTTGAAAAGAAGCCTTCAGGGAGCATACAATATTTTTAATTATGACTTCATATGGTGCCTCTCTTTAATATAACATATTTACTTTTATATACTACAACAAAGAGCCAAAAGTCATCTTTTGGATGCTGATTTTGAGGAAATAGTGGAAAAGGATACTTCCACATAGCCAAACTTTTATTTCTAGTTCCTTCAGAGCGGCAGTATGGTACATTTCCCTGAGGAGGTAAACAGATTTTAAAAAGCAGTGAAGGGTAAAGGGTGGTATAAGTGCTAGGTTCCAACCTAAACAGAGAAAGTATTTTGCTTGTCTCTGCCAATTTTATTTGTAGACAAGACTGGGCCATTTTAAGAAATGATACAAACTATACAAACTTATACTCCCATATAGGTCTATGGTTATACTTGCTATATTTAACTTTTAAGCATTCTGAACAGACTTCATATAAAAGTAAAGATCTCCTTTATTTAGTCAAGTAGTTAATTAATAAACCCCTTCAGAGGTTACCAAGAAATATTACTACAAGACAAACACCATCAAAAATTCTTAGAACCTTAATCAAGAAATATAATTTGTGGTACTGGTGACTCTACCCAAGACCTTCACACCAGCCCCTCCCCCTCTTCTTTTTTTATTTTGAGACAAGGTCTCACTAAATTACTAAACTGCCTAGGCTGGGTTTGAATTTGTGATTCCCCTCCATCAGCCTCCCAGAGTGCTGGGATTATAGGCATGCGCCACCAAGCCCGGAAAGAAATATCAATTCTTTACCAAACTTCAGAGGCGTGTTTGTCAAATTGTGGTCATAACTCATAGGTTGTAAAAATCAGTTTAAGACTGTAAACACTAGTATTAACTTATAAAACTGACATTTCGATTGTGTGCAGGCATGTGGTAGATGTACAGCTGTGGAGTAAACTGCTCTTCTTTCTTGGGTTCGAGTTTGAAACAGACTGCTTTAGCAGATATAAGGGTGACACTCTTCCTAACAGCCTATGAAAATGAGATTTAACTGCTTATACTTGCTAACTGAACACCAAGGTTAAAGACTGAAGTACAGAATTGATATAGAAGCCAAACACACACACATACACTAGACTGTTAGCCAAGGAAAATAAATTACTGGAACAAAATAGAACCATTAAAACCCCCTTGAATCATCAGAAATCCAGAGAATATTTAACTTCTGAAAAATTCAAACACAAGTTAAAAGGTATTATTTACATACATCTCAACACTTCAAGAATTAGATCAGGATCTGTGGTCAACTTTTTTATTTCTTCCATGTTGGCAACTGTCCATATTGGGATGAACTGGTCACTATCCATTTGAGATATCAAGTAAAGATCCTTTGATAAATTTTCTCTGAAAGAAGTAAACAAAAGCAATATAACAAGAAATTCTTAAAAACCATCTCAAGAAAAGTTGTAACTTTTTCATTTTTATCACTATGTTCAGGGCAACAAAATTATGCTATTAGAAATAATAGATTGAACTTCGAAAAGTTCAGTTAAAAGCTCAATTTCAAAGGTACCACATAATATACATTGGAAACACTTTCACAAAATGTCTGACTCTCCAAACATATCTGGCCCGAAGTTTTGGACAAAGAACTTTATGGAATTATATTGCTACGAAAAGAGGCTTAATATTAAATAGCATGTTATAAAGAATTACACAGTGTTCCATTTTATAAACAGTGTTAGAATATGCATATGGAAAAAATGGCAGTTTAACCATGAGTTAAATCAGTGAGGATTTTGGGGAGGAGAGCAGTAAGGGGGATTGAATCCAGGGCCTTTCCACTGAGCTACATCTCCACATCTTTTTTTTTAATTAAGTACATCTTTTTTTTTTTTTTTTTGTGGGTACCAGGGGTCGACCTCAGGACCTCGTGCGCCAGCAGGCGCCCGTGCCGCTGAGCGATATCACCGGCCCTTTTTTCGTATGTGGGTTCCAGGAGTCAAACTCAGGCCCTCGCGCTTGCCAGTCAGGCGCTTATGCCGCTGAGCCATCTCACCGGCCCCTACATCTTTACAATACATATTCAATACATTCATTGTGGGTAGTTGGAACACGTGACACATCTTAAATCTTTTTACATCCCCATCCTCTCCCACCCCTCTTCCAGCATCTCTTAGTCCCCTTTCCATTTACCAACGACCTATCTCTCTATTTCCTATTGTCTATCTTTTATTTTGCTTTTGATTTATTTATACTTTGGGTTTCTCATATAAGGGAAGCATAACGTATTTTTTTTTTTCTTTTTTTTTGTGGGTACCAGGGGGACGACCTCAGGACCTCGCGCGCCAACAGGCACCCGTGCCACTGAGCGATATCACCGGCCCCTTTTTCGTATGTGGGTTCCAGGAGTCGAACTCGGGCCCTCGCGCTTGCAAGGCAGGCGCTTACGCCGCTGAGCCATCTCACCGGCCCAGCATAACGTATTTAAGCTCATGTGCCTGATTTATTTTACTTAACATAATGGATTCCAGGCGCATTCATTTTCCTACAAATGACTCAGGTTTATCCTTTCTTATAGCAGACTAGTACTCTGTTGTATATAAATACATTTCCTTTAACTGTTTATCCACTGATGGGACAAACAGGCTGTTCTAAGATCTAGCTATTATGAATTGTGCTGCTATAAAAATGGGTATGTATGTTATCACTGTGGTATGATGTCTTTAACTCTTTCGGGAAGTTATCTAGAAGGGGAATAGCTAGGTTGAATGGAATTTCTATTTTTAGCTTTTTGAGGAACCTCCATATTGATTTCCAAAGTGGCTGTACTAGTTTTAACATTCCCACCAACAGTGTAGAAGGAAGGGTTAATTCCCCCCCCGACAGCCTTGCCAGCATTTGTTATTATTTAATTTCTTGATGATAGCCATTCTTTCTGGAGTAAGATGAAATCTCAGTGTTGTTTTAATCTGCATTTCTCTGTTGGCCAGAGATGCTGAGCATTTTCATGTATTTCTTGGTCATTTGTACTTCTTCTGAAAAGAGTCTATTCATTTCATTTGCTCATTTTTTGATTGGGTTTATTCTGGAGGGTCTAACTTTCTTGAGTTCTTTGTATATTCTAGATATTAATCCTCTGTCCAAGGGGTAGCTGTATGTTGTCTCTTAACTCTGTTGACTGTTTCCCTTATTGTGCAGAAGATTTTTAATTTGATATAATCTCATATGTTGATTCTTGATGTTATCTCTTACGCACCCGGTGTTCCGTTCAGAAAATTCTCGCCTATGTCTATGACTTCAAGAGTGTTACCTATCTTCTCTTCCAGCAGGTTAAGTGTTTCTTTTAATGTTTAGGTCTTTGAACCACTTGATTTTAGTATAGCATATGGTGAATGATGTGGGTCGAGATTCAGTCTTCTGCATGTGGATAGCCAATTTTCCCAGCACCATTTATTTGTTAAAGAGGCCGGCTATCTTTGCTCCAGTGTATGTTTTGGCACATTTATCAAAGATCAGGGGGCTGAATGTATCTAGATCTTTTTTTATTTTTTAGTTTGAGCCAGGATCTCTCAAAGTCACTAAGCTGCCCAGACTGATCTTGAACTTGTTATCCTTCTGCCTCAGGCTCTCAGAGTGCTGGGATTATAAGCGTGCACCACCACACCAGGGGCTAAAATTTTTAATTCATAAATGTTCACATTTTTTTATTAGCAAACTTTTACAACTTAAAATATGCATTTAAAATTAAGACAAAATTCTTTTAAGAGATACAAGCATTTCTATCTTACGTCTAAAATATTTTTAATGAACTAAAGTAAAATCAAATTGTTGCCTTTTTATTCATATCAAGTATTTGTTGAGCCAGATTGTCTAAAAACAAGCAGAAGTCCGTGTTTAAAAGGCTCCTTCTCGGGCCGGGGTACAGCTCACCCGCACAGTGCCTGCCTGGAAGCCTGAGGTCCTGAGTTCAATTCCCAATACCAAAAAAATAAAAAAAAATTTTAAAAAAGAGCTTCCTTCTCAAGGAGGCTTGACTTGACCACCTTTGCAAAAACTCCAACCACATGGGCACTCTGGGTTCTCCTCTCCCTTGTTTAAGCTGTTTTATTTACTTTTTCCACAGCAGTTTTCATCAAACATGCTAAGCCGCTTATTTATTATTTTATTGTTTTGTGTGTCCCAGTAGAATATGTATTCCATCTTTGTTCAATGTTTCAAAAGCCTTGTGCCTGGCAAAGAGTAAGTGTAAAGGCCTGTACATTTAAACTCTAGTAATATAGCACTTTCTTCAAGGTTACAATGTCTATGAGCGGTGATTATTGGGAGTGGGACACAGAAGATATCAGTGAACTTTAAACTCATATTTCAACATAAAGGCACATACCAGTATCAGTCTAAAAATGTTACTTAATAACCTGAAAATCAGATATCTGTAAATACCATTCCTTGCCTAACTAAAAGGTTGTAGCCTAAACCATTCCTTATTTTCCACAGACTACTCTTTATCAATTAGTGTGTCAAAACTCTTGAAGAAACTATATCTTGCCCAAAGTAAATCAAATTAATGGATATAACATCTAAGACTTGCCTATTCACAAGTAATACCTGATATATACTAACAGCAATTTTGGTGAGCTACAAATGAGAACTGCCTGGCTGGTTTGAACAGTTATCACATTTGTAAATAGGATGTGGCAGATCATACATAAGAGCTTCCACTGGAAAAACTAAAAAGCTTAGATAAATTACAAAATTCATGTTTTTGGAGATATGAGAGAGCTCTGGAACCTTCAAAGACAAATGACCAAAAGTGACATGTGTACTAGACATGGGACTGGCACAGTGAATTAGGAACTACAGGAGTCTTCAACACAGAGTTGATTTTCCTCATGTTTCCTGAGTCCTAAGGAGGAAGCTAGGATACCGAACCAATCTAAAAAATCATAGTAAAATCTGTGTGGCCTTGCCTGGTGTGGTGGCACATGCCTGTAATACTAGCACTATGGGAAGGCAGGTATTTCAGGAGGATTGAAAGATTGAGCCCAACCTGTGTAAGAGGAGTTTCTTTCTCAATCAATATTTTTTTAAAAAGCTATTCTCAAACTCTAAAAAACATTTGATCTGTCTTGGTGTTTCAAGAGTAAGGTGACGGGAAACTGCCACGCTCTAAATTAAAAATCCAAGAGGGCTGTGTCTAAAAAAAACAGAGATAAATTGGAGGCGAACTGATTAAAATGGCTGTTCAGCTCTGATCCAGCTCAATTACAAACTGGATTGAATCAATTAATCCAGTTTCACTTATCTGCCTAACAGAAGTTCAATCCCTGTCCAGAGAGAAAACTGTTATCTGCAGCCTTTATGCTTCCTTCATACGTCCAGCATACAATCAACATTTACATTTTTAAGACATGCAAAAAGGCAAGAAATTATGATTAGAAAGCCCAAGCCAATATGAGCCGAGCCACAAGTGATCCAATTTGTAGTTGAGGATTCTACTGTAACTACTGTAAGTATGTTACTGAAAATGAATAAAATCAGACACAACTGATTTAAGAACACCAAGAGGTTCTTGCTTTCATCCTATAATCTGTACTGGAATATAAAGACAAAGAATAAAGAGGAAGAAAGACATACGAGATATTTAGGATGAAGAATCAATTAAATCTGAGTTAACAATGTATTGTATGTTAATAAATAAGTCTATGATAAAAATCCAGGCTTCTAGCTTGAAAAACTGGCTCACCATTCACCAGAGACAAGACAAATGGAAAGCACTTGCATTCATATCCAAATCTGTTTATTTTGGAAGGGACATTTCTATATACTGAAGTTTTATAGTATCTAAGCTGCAAATATATCTCCATAAGACATTTAAAAACATTTGGCTGAAAGTATTCTATAGTTAATGGAAGGCAAAGGTTAGATCTTTGCATATCAAATCGGAGACTATGCCTGTAAATCTAGTTAAGAAATATACTGAAAAATGATACCAAAATCTACCATTAAAAGGAAATGATTTAGGGGGCTGGTGAGATGGCTCAGTGACATCAGCACCTGCCTGGCAAGCGCAAGGGCCCAAGTTTGACTCCCGGAAACCACATATGAAAAAAGGGCCGGTGATACCGCTTAGCGGCAGGGGTGCCTGCTAGTGCGCGAGGTCCTGAGGTCAACCCCCGGTACCCACCAAAAAAAAAAAAAAAAATTGGTTAATTAATTTTAAAAAGGAAACAATATCTACCATTCTTCTATACTTCATAGGCATTTTACATGTACTAACCAAATTAACTCAAAAAAGTAGATATATCAATTAAAAAGATTCTATACCGTGAAAAACAGAATTCTAACTGTTTCTTCAGACATTCCTTTAGATCTTCTGTAGAAATTGCCGAAATGTTTTCTCCTGATGGTACAAAACAAAAAAAAAGTTAATACTAAGTTATAGGTGGTGAAATTTCAATGTACTCAGAAGTCACAAAGTATCCACAAATTAAAATTTACTACAATACTGTAGTATTTAAAAATTTTTATAACTCAGATGGTCCAAGGTTTAATATCTCCCAACTTATCCTTTTTTCCACATAATTTCATATTAAATTTACTTTATCAGGAAATTAACAAAGGACTATTAATACCAAAAGCACTTGGCTATTATGTTGCAAAATGCTGCCTGTCACATTTAAGAAATGTTATAACTACCGTATTCCCTTAACTGAAACTACAGGAACAAAAGGTGAGGGTATTCTACATTTGAAGACAGACACTAGCTTAACTAATTGGGATATATTTACATAACTACTGTACATCTCTTTTACTATTAGTAGATCTGATGTCAGTCATGCTCTTTAATCTCTTTTAATATTTTTTCCTCTCTTAATAGCTTTTGATTTGTGGGGAGGGGTGCTGAATTATCATTTGTAGCAGTAAAAACAAAAGTTTAGGGCTGGGGATATAGCTCAGCGGCACGGTGCCTCCATGGCAAGCGCAAGGTTGTGAGTTCAATTCCCGGTGCCAAAAAAACAAAACAAAACAAAACAACGAAAGTTTACCAGAAATGTCATATATTTGGTAACTCATATCTTCGGGTCCTAAAATCATTCCCTCAGTTGGTTCTTCAATGCCAGTAGTATTTCTTGTGGTTTCACAAGATGGAGAATACATTATTTCATATTCTTTACACATGTCTTCTGAAAGCTCTGCACTGCCTGTATTAAAAGTAAACAAATTCTTTTAATCCTATCTCCAGAGGTAGTATATCTTCTATAACAAGATTTCAAGGAATTCCATCAGTTGGAAAAATGTTCACATGGTTTTACTTTTTTTGGAGCACTGGAGTTCAAGCCTAGACCTTATGCATGCTAGGAAAGCACTCTACCACTGAGTTATATCCCTAGCCTAGATATTTTTTTTTTTAATTGAGTAAGAAAGGACAGATCCCCTCTTCCCCCCGCCCCCCCCGCACAAGAGACTGAACTTAGGTCCCCATCCACCCTAAGACAGATCCCCAGCCCTTTTTTTTTTCTGTTTTTGTTTCTTGAGACAAGGTCTCGCTACATAATTCAGACTGGCTGTGAACTCACTGTGTAGCCCAGGGTGCCCTCAAACTCTCAGTGATCCTCCTGCCTCAGCCTCCTGAGTGCTAGGATTATAGGTGTGTACCACCGTGACTGGCTACCAGCCCTTTTCTTTTCTTTTCTTTTCTTTTTTATGTGGGTACTGGGAGTCGACCTCAGGACCTCGTGCTTGCCTGGCAGGCGCTTATGCCACTGAGCCATCTTACTGGCCCCATCCCCTTTTCTTAAAAAATTTTTGAGACAAGGTCTTATTACTCAAGGTGCCTTCAAATTTGCAATTCCACCTCAGCCTCCCAAATAGCTGGAAATTACAGCTATGTGCCACTGTGTGCAGCTCCACACGGTTTTAAGAATTAGGGCTGGTGATATGGCTCAGCGGCATAAGCGCCTGCCTGGCAATCACAAGGTCCTGAGTTCAATTCCCGGTACCCACATAAAGGAAAAGGAAAGGGCCAGTGATATCACTCAGTGGCATAAGCACCTGCTGGCAAGCACGAGGTCCTGAGTTCGACTCCCAGTACCCACATGAGAGAAAAAAAAAAAGAATTATATTTACTTAAGAAGGGTGTGGTGGTGCACACCTATAATCCCAGCACTCGCCAGGCTGAGGCAGGAAGATCTCCATGAAAGCCTGGGCTACACAGTGACTTCAAAGTCAGCCTGAACTACATAGTGATAAGCTGCCTTCAAAAAAAACAGTTGGGCCAGTGAGATAGCTCAGCAGCATAAGCGCCTGCCCGGCAAGCGCAAGGTCCTGAGTTCAACTCCCGGAACCCACATAAAGGAAAAAAAGGGCCGGTGATATCGCTCAGAGGCACAAGCACTTGCTGGCAAGCGTGAGGTCCTGAGGTCGACTCCCGGTACCCACATAAAAAAAAAAGTTAAATTTACTTAAACTTACCCAAAAGAGGAAAGTTTGGGCCATTACAGGTAAGTTAAGATGATTAACAATAACTAAAAATTATACATCACTATGCATCAGTCTGCTCCATGTACTTGATACACTTAAGTTTCAAAAAATCCTATGCTATAGGCATTTATTATTTCTGTTTTGCAGATGGAGGAAACAAGTAGTATAAAAGTCATTTGCTCAAAGTCAAATAGTAACTAAACTGCAAAGACAATGATAGTAAATCAAAACTATAGCCTGGTGTGGTAAAACATACTTGTAATCCCAGGTGCTACTCAAGAACCTGAGGTTAGATGACTGGATGATCAAAAGTTCAAGGCCAGCCTGAACAACTTAAAACATGTCTCAAAACAAACTAAAAAGGGCCGAGGTATAGCTAAATGATAGAGCGCTTGCCTAGCATGCATGAGGCCCTGGGTTCAGGCCTTAGTACCAACAAAACAAAAATAAAAACAAACAAAAACCTGAACAATAAAGTATAAATGATAAATAAATATATTATAAATACATTAAATGCTGGATCCCAAGATATAGCTACTACTTGAAATTAGTGACAATCCATTCATGTTGAGTATTAAGTAAGAATTATATATGAAATATAATTGTTATCAAATAATCAAAGGATGTATCCAAAGTTCTGTATACTTGTTTGGCCATATATTAAATCAAAATGTAATTTTTCCAATGAAATATTTTGGCCTTACCCTCAGTCTGAGACCCTGATGTGGCTGCTGTTTCATGCCAAGAGCTTTCAGTTCCATGATCTACAGGAGTGGCATCAGGATTTCCAGAAGGAATTTCTTGCCATACTTTGGCATTAGGATTTAAACCAGTCCCTTTAGATGTTACCTGCTAAATAATCAAAGGATCTATTTACAAATTTTAAAAGTAGGTACATCAAAGTTACGAATGTAGATAATGGGCTTTCCCACTACTTAAATATGAAGAAACTGAAATAATTTAATTCTAATAAATACTACCTATAAAGTAAGTATTACCTATATAGTAAAAATACCTATATAATTTTAATACTTATTAAAAAACAAATAGTGCTTTACACCAACCTACTTGGAAATTATCATAAAATTTATACAAACTATTCACATATCTTTGAAACGCTATGATGCTCTTATTCTTACTCCTATTCTGGCTTCAGAGTATATTATTCTACTCCTATTCCACCATGCCTGGCTTCGGTGTATTATTTTTATTGCCATTGTAGTTATGACAAAAACTTGGAGTCTGAATGATTCTATCACTGGAAATATTATCTCAAGTCAAGAGTAGTGATCTGTCCAGGTGTGGTTGGGGCATGCCTGTAATCCCAGCTACTAGGGAGGCTGAGGCAGGAGGATCACAAATTCAAGGCCAGCCTGGACAACTCAAAAAGAATGTATCTCAAAATGCAAAATAAAAAGGGTTGAGAATATAGCTTAGTGGTACAGTACACTTGAGTTCAACCACCTGTATCACAAAAAAAGTGATTTGTACTTTTTGGGTACAAAAGTGTATACTCTTATTGCCCACAATATAATTATTTGAAGTATTTCTATTTAAAGTGGCCTTTTCCATGCATTACCTAATCACAAAAACACAAGGGTGAAAGCAGGAATTGTGCATGGGGATTGGGTGCAGAAGGAAGAAGAGTATGAAAAGATGGAGACACTAAGGAAGGAAGAAAGAAGGTTGGGATGTACACACATCCTTCTCTCACCTCATGTGACCAAACAACAGGGCTTAATCCTTCTCACGTACATTAATAGATACTGTGAAAAGTTCATCCCTCTCTAGAAAGTTACTTTTGACTGTCTTTTCAGCCACAGACCCCTTCCCTGGATGGTAGGCACAAGAGGGTAGATCAAAAGGGCAGGGAATTAATTAACTCAAGTTTATAACCTACAGGGTATTGGGAATTCAGCCTTTGTGAAAAATAACTGGTGCACAAGTGAACTATTTATTAGGAGGTTGTCATAAACTCCCTTTCTGAAGAGGTTCTTACAAGTGATCCTAGCTTATAGGTTAAAAACAAAACAAATTCAGCATTTAAGGTATCACCAACACCTAAATATGTTCAACCAAGGTAAAAATGGGTAGGTAGAACTGCAGAACCCCTAGACAAAGTTGCTCACTTAAGATTCAGCTTCTGCAGGCTAGGCGTGGTGGTACACGCCTGTAATCCCAGCACTTGGGAGGCTGAGGCAGGAGGAATGCTGAGAGTCTTGAGGCCAGCCTGGGCTACAAAACAAGTTCAAGGCCAGCCTGAACTGCACAGTGAAACCTTGTCTCAAAAAGACCAAAAAAAAAAAAAAAAAAAGATTCAGCTTCTGAAAGGCCTAACCACTTCCTGTAATTATGCCCCATGAAATTCTCCCATATTCCTCTAATAAACAGATTTTTCAATGTGAGTTTGTGTGACTTTCTACATGGTCCAACATAACTTATGTGTGTGAACCCATGAAACACTATTGTTTAATTATACTCCACTACTTGACATTTTTAAAAATTGCTTCCTCTTATCAACTGAAAAGTTTTGACAATCTGGGAAAAAAGAGCAGAAGCAACACCATCTCCCATGTTCAGGTTCATTCATATCTCAGGGATAAGAGCTAAAACCTCCCAATGCTGATGATGTAGTAGGGGTATTTTATCACTTACACTGTCCAGAATTCCAGCACTAGGAAAAGTCCGTAAGTTACCCAGGCTGGAACTGAACTCGAGATCCTCCTGCCTCATGTTCCCTGAGTGCTGGGGTTACAGGCATGTACAACTATGCCCAGCTCCTCACAAACATTTTTAATTAACAAGAATATATATGTATTTACACACATAATCTTCCTTCTTTCTCCAATTCTGAGAATACAAGATATGTCCCTACCCAAGAAAACACAAGACTCCAGAAACACAATTCTCAGGAAGAGATATAAAACTTCTGAATCTTGATAAATAAAAACTACAATATTAATTTAATGAATAAAATCTGTAACTCAGAAAGATACAGTGAAAGAGCAATCTACCCAGAAATACCCCTAACACACAGGATTGCTGTATGTTATTTTAGTAAAGCAAAAGTTCTTTTTCAATTATTATTTAAATGCAATGATTGAGGCTCCAGAAATCACACCTAAATTCAAAACAACTTGAACTGAGAAAATTTCTTAATTCATCTGAGCCTCAATTGTAAATAGAAGAATTTCTTATTTTAACAATTAAATTCCATCAGTGCTTGAGAAGCAGTTAAGGCTCAATATAAATACTCCATATCCTGCCTCCCCCATCCCCGTGAATAATACTTATTTATTTTGTGGGTACCGGGAGTCGACCTCAGGACCTCACGCTTGCCAGCAAGTGCTTGTACCGCTGAGCGATATCACCGGCCCTTTTTTTCCCTTTATGTGGGTTCCAGGAGTTGAACTCAGGACCTCACGCTTGCCAGGCAGGCGCTTATGCCGCTGAGCCATCTCACCGGCCCTACATTTCACTTTTAAATTCACTTTGCAGTTATTTTGATGGGACACATTAGTGTTTGTGTGTACTTTTGAAAGTGAAGGTGAGACAGGAGAGTTGCTTTCCATTCAAAACTAAGGTGCTTTATAAAAAGATACAGAAGCTGGGTGCCATGGTGCCCACTGTAATTGCATCTATGAGTAAGACAGTCAGGAGGTATGCACAGTCAAGGCCAGCCTGGGCAATTTGGTGAGACCTTGTCTCACAAACAAAATGAAAAGGACTGGGGATGTAGCTCAATGTTAGGTGCTTGCTTAGCATGCCTGAGGCCATGGATTTGATTCCCTAGCACTGCTGGGGGGTGGGGGAAGCAACAATAACAAAAAAAGACCCAAAATGCTTTATCAAATTAAGTACTGGGCTGCTGAGATGGCTCAGCAGCATAAGGCCTGCCCGGCAAGTGCGAGGTCCCGAGTTCGACTCCCGGAACCCACGTAAAGTAAAAAAAAGGGCCGGTGATATCGCTCAGCGGCACAAGCGCTTGCTGGCAAGCGTGAAGTCCAGAGGTCAACTCCTGGTACCCACATTAAAAAAAAAAAAAAAAAAAAAAATGAAAGCATATGCATATCACAAAGAAAAAAATGCTGCTCATTAAATGGTGACACATCAAATATTTTAGAAGGCATCCCAATTTTCAGAGAAGTTAAAATATGCATTTAGGATCAATAAATACCAAATTTTAAAAATGCTTTCACAGAACGGAGGGGGGAAACCCATAACCACCATAGTAACAAAAGCATATGTTAGGCAATTCTCTAGGCAGGGTACTACTCTTTCAAACAACACAATACCGGTATAGCTCCGCTACAGATTACCCCTTTTGACACCCACACAGACAGAAAACTGGGGATGCAGCTCCTTTGTAAAGAACGTGCTTAGCTTGCACAAGGCTCTCGGTTTGATTCCCATAACCACCAAAAAAAAAAAAAAAAAAAAAGAAAGGGCATACAGAGACTAACTACAAAGTCAAGATTCAAACCCAGGCAGCCTGACTTCAGAAACTGTATTCACCACACACTGATTACAATTCACAGATTATTACAACTGCAACATGTATATAGATATGGGCTGGAAGGGAACATAATAAGTTAAATTATCCAGATCAGAGAATTTTTTTCCTTATAAACCTTTGTATTAAAATGCTGCTTTAAGTTGGAGTCAGAAAATTATAAAACTTGGGGTGGGGTTAACAGCTCAGCGGACGTGGGGCACTTGTCTTGTATGTTTAAGGCCCTGTTCTAGTCCCAGTAACCCCTGCCAAAATATGCACATCCACACACACACACATTAAAAGAAGGATATACAGTATCTATTGGATTTTTCAAACCACAGTATAAATGCCAGTGTCTAATACATCGAAAATTTAGTTCTGTATGCCAATATTTACTTAAATTTACATAACTAATGAACATTTTCTTTATCATCATCTTTTTTTTTTTTTTCCTGAGTTTTTCAAACAGGGTCTTGCTATGTAGTTTAGGTTGGCCTTGAGCTCACAGTGTTCCCCCTACGTCAGCCTCCCAAGAGTGCTAGGATTACGACATGTGCTACCACAGCCCGTGCTCATCATTCTTGCATCTCAAACCTTCTGTAATCTTGTTCATTTTGCCCTAAGGAAAACATTCAGAAATTTTTAGTAAGTTCTCTCAAATTGTGCTTTCTCTAAAAATACCTTTATTGGACAGGCGTGACGGCACACGCCTGTAATCCCAGCACTTGGGAGGCTGAGGCAGGAGGACTGCCATGAGTTGGAGGCCAGCCTTGCCTACATAATGAGTTCAAGGCCAGCCTGAACTGAACTATATAATGAGACCCTGTCTCAATAAATACGTATAGGGCCAGTGAGATGGATCAGCAGCAAAAGCACCTGCTTAGCAAGCGCGAGGTCCTGAGTTCGACTCCTGGTACCCACATACGAAAAAGGGCCAGTGATATCGCTCAGCGGCATGGGCGCCTGCTGGCACACGAGGTCCTGAGTTCGACCCCCGGTATCCACAAAAATAAATAAATAAATAAATAAATAAATACGTATATACATACATACCTTTATTTTTACTCTATATCCTTGCTATATCCAAATTAAGCATATTAAAGACAATTCCACTTCTTTCTAGTTTATATTTATTGCTAACAAGAAAGCAGCTATCATTCTAGCTGCCATTCTCATTTTTTTCTCTCTTGTTGCTTAATCTTTGCCAATGATATTCTGCCACTTTGCAATCTTTGTCCATATGTGGAACTCTTGGGCTTGGGGTGCAGCTCAGTGGCAGAGCACTTGCCCAGCATACATGAAGCCTTGGGTTCAATCCCCATTACCAAAATGTGTGAAATTCTTTTTATTGTACATGGGATTCACTAAGCCCCCATACCACCATGAAATTTGATGTCATTCATCAATTCCATAAAAATTTCTGCCATTACGTCTACAATACTGCCTTTCCACCACCTGCACTATCATTTTCTTCTGGAATTCCAATAAAATAAAATCGATGTCACATCTTCTCATGATGTTCCACGTACAGTATTAACTTCTTTCTCATTTTCCATTTCTTTGTTTCTAGTTGTATTATGAGCAACTTCTTTTTTTGTTATTGTTGCTTTTAGACAGGTTCTCACTATGTACTTAAGGCTGGCCTTAAACTCACAGCAATCCTCTTGCCTCAGCCTCCCAAGGGGCTAGGATTACAGACATGTACCACCACACCTGACAATTCTGAGCAATTTCTTTTTTCTTTTTTTTTTTTTGTGGGTACCGGGGATTGACCTCAGGACCTCGCGTGCCAGCAGGCACCCGTGCCCGCTGAGCGATATCACTGGTCCTTTTTACGTATGTGGGTTCCGGGAGTTGAACTCGGGCCCTCGCGCTTGCCAGGCAGGCGCTTACGTCACTGAGCCATCTCACCGGTCCCATCTGAGCAATTTCTTGATATTTTTCTTCCAGCTCATCAGTTCTTGCAAGCTGTAAAAGCTTTTACTTTTCTTTTTCTAACAGTACCAGGGATTGCACTTAGGGCCTTCACACTCAGATACACTTCCGGCCATTTTTAAATTTTGAAATAGTGTCTTACTAAGTCCCTAACTTGCCCAGGCTTAGTTTAAACATACAACCTTCCTACCTCAGCCTTCCAGGGTGCTGAGATTATAGGCATACACCATAATGCCAGGCTCTAAGCTTTTTTTTTTTTTTAAAGAGAAAAAAATGGAACAAAATTTCAAAAACAACATAATAGGAGGGTAACAATGGTTAATACACTGCGTATTGTTATCTTTAAACTAGTTACTCAGGGTACAAGATATCAGCATTCAATTGTGCAATCAATATTAGCATAAACCTTGCTTTTCAATGAACTAAGAGAAATTAGTAGTGTATCTATCTTAACTATCTTGTATACATATATATTTTTTTCTTTTCCCTTCCTTTTTCCACTCCCCCATCCCAGTTGCTCTTTCCTTTTGAACAGTTTCTTCCTGTTTTACAATATCTCTTGTACATTTTGGATCTTATTTACTCTTTCAGTTTCTCACACTAGGGAGACAATACGTTTACACATGTGCATCCAGTTTATTTCACTTATGAGTATGGTCTCGAGTTACATCTGTTTACCTATAAAAGTCTCCAGTTTATCTTTCTTTATGGATGAGTAGTACTCCATTGTATAAAAATAACACATCTTTTTTTATCCATTCCTCGGTTGATGGGCATTTGGGTTGTTTCCAAGATCTGGCTATTACAAACTGTGCTGCTATAAACACGGGTGCACATATATCGCTGTGGTACGATGTTTTTAATTCTGCTGGGAAGATACCCAAAAGGGGAATAGCTAGGTCAAATGGGACTTCCAATCCTAGTTTTTTTTTTGTTTTTTTTTTTTTTTTGTGGGTACCAGGGGGTCGACCTCAGGACCTCGCGCGCCAGCAGGCGCCCGTGCCGCTGAGCGATATCACCGGCCCCTTTTTCGTATGTGGGTTCCAGGAGTCGAACTCGGGCCCTCGCGCTTGCTGGGCAGAAGCTTAAGCCGCTGAGCCATCTCACCGGCCCCCAATCCTAGTTTTTTGAGGCATCTCCACACTGATTTCCACAGTGGTTGCACCAGTCAACATTCCCACCAACAGTGGAGAAGGGCGCCTTTTTCCCCACAGCCCCTCCAGCATTTGTTATTAGATTTCTTAATAGCCATTCTTTCTGGGGTGAGATGGTATCTCAGTGTTGTTTTAATTTGCATCTCTCGAATGACTAGTGAAGTTGCACATTTTTTCATATATTTATTTGCCATTTGTATTTCTTCATCTGAGAAGTGTGTATTCATCTCAGATGCCCAGTTGTGGACTGGGTCTTTAAATTTGGGAGATCTGATTTTTTTCAGTTCTTTGTATGTTCTCGATAGTAATCCTTTGTCTGAGGAACAGCTGGCAAACATTTTTTCCCACGTTGTGGGTTGTCTCTTCATTCTGTTGGTGGTTTCTCTTGCTGTGCAAAAGCTTTTTAATAAGATGAGATCCCAGTTGTTGATTCTTTGTGATACTTCCTGTGCAATTGGGGTTTTATTCATAAAGTCGTTGCCTACACCAATGTCTTCAAGAGTTTTACCTATTCTATCTTCCAGCAGATTTAATGTTTCTGTTTTAATATTTAGATCTTTGATCCATTTTGAATTTAGTTTAGTGCATGATGAAAGATATGGGTCTAATTTTAATCTTCGGCATGTGCAGAGCCAGTTTTTCCGGCACCATTTATTAAAGAGGCTTTCTTCCAGTGAATGCGTTTGGTACCTTTGTCAAAGATAAGGTGGCTTAGTATGTCTGGAGTTGTTTCTGCATCTTCTAATCTGTTCCATTGATCTTCGGGCCTGTGTTTTTGCCAGTACCAGGCTGTTTTTATCACAGTAGCTTTATAGTACAATTTCAGGTCGGGGATTGTGATGCCCCCTGCCTTGCCATTGTTGCCCAGCAATGCCTTTGCTATTGTAGGTCTCTCCTGGTTCCAAATGAGTTTTAGGATTGTTTTCTCTAATTCTGTGAGATATGCTGTTGGAATTTTGATCGGAATTGCATTAAATCTGCATAACAATTTTGGAAGTATGGCCATTTTCACTATATTGGTTCTTCCTACCCAAGAGCAAGGGATATCTTTCCATTTTCTGATATCCTCTTCAATCTCCTTTTTCAGAGTACTGTAGTTTTCAGAGTAGAGGTCTTTTACATCCTTTGTTAGATTGATTCCTAGATATTTCATTTTTTTGGATGCTATTGTAAAAGGTGTTGTTACCCTAATTTCTCTTTCAGTGAGTTTGTTATTGGTGTACAGGAAGGCTATTGATTTTTGAGTGTTGACTTTGTATCCAGCTACACTACTGAATTTGCTTATTAAATCTAGCAGTTTTTTAGTGGAGTTTTTGGGGTCTTCTATGTAGAGTATCATGTCATCTGCAAACAATGACAATTTAACTTCTTCCTTTCCTATCATCATTCCTTTTATTTCTTTCTGTTGTCTAATTGCTCTGGCTAAAGTTTCCAGGACTATGTTGAATAAGAGTGGGGACAGTGGACATCCTTGTCTTGTTCCTGATTTTGGAGAGAAAGCTTTTAGTTTTTGTCTATTAGTATGATATTGGCTGTTGGTTTGTCATAGATGGCTTTTATCAGATTGAAGATAAAGACCATCTATTCCAATTTTCTTTAGGGTTTTTATCATGAATGGGTGCTGGACTTTGTCAAAATAAGCTCCTTTTTCATCTTTTTTTTTTTTTTTGTGGGTACCGGGGCGTTGACCTCAGGACCTCACACGCCAGCAGGCGCCCGTGAAGCTGAGCGATATCACCGGCCCCTTTTTCGTATGTGGGTTCCGGGAGTTGAACTCGGGCCCTCGCGCTTGCCGGGCAGGCGCTTAAGCCGCTGAGCCATCTCACCGGTCCTCCTTTTTCATCTTAAAGTTGACTGTTTTTTTGGGGGAACGAGAGTTCCGTTCTCAAGCTTATCTGACCAATTTCTTGTTTCCTGGTTGTCTTTTCAGTGTCTTCTTTTAAGCATATTAAACATTCTAACTTTATATTTAATAATTCCAAAACTTGAATACTGACTTTCTGACCTGTTGTTTTGGCTAAATCATACTCATGATGACTAGTATGCTTTCTGATTTCATATCAGGAGCCCATTTTCCTTAGGCATTGTGAGAATTTGGTGGATTGTGGGGTTTTTGTTTTGTTTTGTTTGTTTGTTTGTTGACACAGGGTCTTATTATATAGTTCAGGCTGGCCTCAAACTCACTGTGATCCTCCTGCCTCAGCCTCCCGAGGGGAGGCTGGGATTACAAGGTGTGCAACACCATGCCTGGCTGGGGGATTATGTTTAAATTGGCTCTTAAAGAGAGAATTTGTTTTCCTTTTACTACATGACTGCCCAGGAAGACTACCAAATAAGAATCACTTTAAATTTTCAACTTGGGCTTTTGGAAACAACAGGTAGTGTAAATTTTAGTCCTACTTTGGAATCAAAGAGGATTTCTGTTTACAATTATCAAAGAAGAACTCTCTCATAGCAACCTAGAAGCTAGGCTAAAACTGACAAGTTTCCATTCCTCTGGGAAAGCCCCACCACCACATTTTGTGTCCTGCCTCTGAGCATTGAATCAAATCTGTAGCTCCAGGCCACTAAGGACCAACAGATACAGAGGACAGCCTCTGCTTCATTACCTTCTTATCTCTCTGGATAAGTATTTTCTGATTTTGTCTGAAGATTTCAATTGCTTCCTTCCTAACCTATAGCTTTGCTTTTAAATTTTTAAAAAATCACTTTAACCAATATTTTCTAGTGTTTTCCCAATGTCTTAGTTAATCTTGTGCTACTATAACAAAATACCTGGCTGGTGGGCACTTACAAAGTCAAGAGGTTTATTTGACTCATGATTCTGGTGGCCAGAGGGTCCAAACAGCATCACAGTGCCAGCATCTAGCAAGGGCTGTGTCGCAGCACAGCAGAGAAGCAAAAAGGAGTATTACTCTGCAGAAGGGACCAAGCCTGTTGGGTGGCTTTGCTGCAACCTACTGGGGAAAACTTACCTACTCAAAGGAGACTTGACTTCAAAACAGCAGAATTTACTCATGAGGGTGAAGCCCCTATGAGCTAATTAGTTACTTTCCGTCAGGCTCCACCTCTTTAAAAAGTCTACCACCCAACAATGACGCTTTGCAGCTATTAGCGTAGGCACCTGTAATTGGCTGCGTTACAACTCACTGCTTTTGCACTGTGCACAAGGAATCTCTGGGTGAACTTGGCCAATGCTGATCTAATTGACTGAAATCTTTTTAGGAGGCTATTAGTTCTTGACAATAGGGAAATGTTTGTTTGTTTGTTTACTCATAAATAACTCCATCAGTGCTAAAACCATAATCTTAAGCATAAAAAATAATATGCTTTTTTTTTTTGTGGGTACCAGGGGTCGACCTCAGGACCTCGCATGCCAGCAGGTGCCTGTGCCACTGAGTGATATCACTGGCCCGTTTTTTGTATGTGGGTACTGAGGGTCGAACTCAGGACGTCGCGCTTGCTAAGCAGGCACTTATGCTGCTGAGCTATCTCACCAGCCCAATATGCTCTTTAATATGAAAGTAATTTAAATATGGGGATCTATCTGCATATAAAATCCAGTGATTTGGGCCGGTGAGATGGCTCAGCGGCATAAGCGCCTGCCTTGCAAGCGCGAGGGCCCAAGTTCGACTCCCGGATCCCACATACGAAAAAGGGGCCGGTGATATCGCTCAGAGGCACGGGCGCCTGCTGGTGCGCGAGGTCCTGAGGTCGACCCCCCGGTACCCACAAAAAAAAAAAAAAATCCAGTGATTTGATTAGCAATTAAATAATAAAGATAGTACTATAACCTCTGGTGACAAAAGAAGGGTTCACTACAATTTGAGATGTAATTACATAAATAACTCTGCACTTAAATTTTAAGTCCTATTTTATGCAGCATTTAAAAATATATTTCCATAAACCGGACGCACATTTGTAAACATCATATTGTCCCCCTAGTATGAAAATGCAATTTCACTGTGACTATTCCATTCCTTAGTCTTCCTTTTTTACCTAGCTTTTACATGGCTTAATCTTATACTGAGTAATGTTTTTCTCCAAAAGGTATTTGTACATTCTCTAATGCTTGAGTTTGTTAATACAGGAGAATGTTTACTTGTTGTCTTAAAAAAATATATATATATTTCGAATGGTATTCTTAATATAAACCAATCTTAGGTTTGTTTCTATATTACTGAACTGGAAATATTCTATTATAATTCATTTTAAAATAAAATTATACAGGTTTTTCTTGTTTGTGCTAATAAAAAAAAAAGTCTACCACCTCACCACCACCACACTGCAGACTAATGCTTGCAATACATGAACCTCTGAGAGACAAACCTTAGCATTAAAACATCTGATTCGTATTTCCAGCAAAAGTATCAACTGAGACAGTATGGTGGCGCCTGCCTACAATCCCAGCACTTGGGAACCCAGGGCAGGAGGAATGTTGAGTTCCAAGCTACTGGGCTTCAGAGCTACATACCAAGTCCCTGTCTCAAAAAACAAAAACAAAAACAAAACGACCCAAACTCCAACCCAACCCAACCCAACCCAACAATTATTTTCCCCTCCCCTCCTTTTCAAATAGTAGGGATTTAACACAGGGATTTTGTACTGAGCTATATCGCCAGCTCTGTTTTAATTTTTTTATTTTGAGACAGTATCTCACTAAGTTGCTAAGTTGCCCAGGCTGGGCTTGAGCTCCTGACTCAACCTCTCAGACCACTGGGGCCAATATTTTTTCTTAAAGCTAAATTAAACAGTAATTTCAACAAATGAGAGACAATTATGTCATAACAACAAAAAAAATTAAGTTACTCTATAATTACATAACTATGTAATCACCCTTAAAAGCATATGCTTCATCTTTAAAAGTATGTATACATTATCAAAACTCCTGATACTTTCTATATACCTTGAATACCTAATTTCATTTGTTTTGGTCACTGCTTCCTCCTCCTCCTCCTCTCAATTATACTCTATTTTGTTACTATTTTATAATAATTTTTTTTTTAAACTAATGAGATTGAACCCAGGGTCTTCTTACTGAGCTACATGCCCAGCCCTTTTAAAAATATTTTGAGACATGGTCTTGGTAAGTTGCTAGGTTACTTAGGCTGGACTCAAACTTGTGATCCTCCTGCCTCAACCTCCCAGAGTACTGGGGTTACAGATATGTATCGCTGCCCTCCCAATAATTGTTTAAGTATGTGTTCTCTGTATTTAGGCCATAATCTTAAGAAAGGCAGAACTTAGGTCTCTGTATTTCAGCTAGTAACATAAACCAGAGAGAGCAGACCCTTAGAACTATTTTAACAAAATAAGGGTATATGTACAAAAATATGAATTAATATTTTGACTATATTTACCACTCTGATAGCTAGAAATTAAACAGTTGATAAAACTTTTTTCAAGCAGCCGGAGTTTAAAATTAAAATCTTTTATTACTATTTCCCCAAAATTCATTTCACAGTACCCAAAAATGCAGGCACTCACAGGCACAGCCATAATCCAAGAAGGGCCAAGCTACTGCTCAAGCTGGCAGCAGCTGTTGGTGCCATTCATGCGGTGCTGCTAGTTTTTCAGGTATGCAAAATGCAAGCATGGAGGGGTCATGGAGGCTTCCACCCAGACTGCAAATGAAGGCCAGGCGTGGTGGCGCACACCTGTAGTCCCAACACTCAGGAGGCTAAGGTAAGAGAATCGCTGTGATGATTTCGAGGCCAGCTGGGCTACAAAGTGAGTTTAAGCCCAGCCTGAACTGCACAGTGACACTCTGTCCCAAAAAGACAAAAACAAACAAACAAACAAAAAACCCCCACCAAAACAAACAAAAAACACACAAAAAGCCCTCCAAACAAACAAAACCACACCAAAAAACAAAAACTAAAAAAAAAAAAAAAAAAACACCAAAACATAAAAAACCAAAACAAAAAATTTCAAGTGAAGGTCTGGGAGCCAGACAAGGAGCCCCTGAGAGACCAATGCATGAAGCTCTAAGAGTAAAGACTAAGATGCACTGGAAACCCAAAAGGTTGGAGATGCTAGAAACATGGAATTTCTAGGGGGTGGTTTTAGTGGTTGTTTTTTACTTTTTTGAGACAGGGTCTCGCTATATATATAGTTCAGGCTGGCCTTGAACTCACTATGTAGTACAGGCTGGCCTTAAACTTGCAGTGATCCTCCTGTCTCAGCCTCCCAAGTGCTGGGAGTACAGGCATGCAACACCACGCCTAGCCTGAAACATGGAATTTCTGCTGGGGAAGCTGCAGACAGTGAGCAGAGCCAGCCAGAGAGAGAGAGAGAGACAATGTAGGTTGCAACCAGCAAAGCCACAGAGACCGGGCTGCCCAAGATCTCTGGAGTTAACATCTAACCACAACCTCCCCCTGGGTACTGGACATGCAGCTACAGGATTTAATGTTTACCCTACTGGGTTTCAATCTTGCTTTGGTCCCATTCCTTTCTATCCTCCTGTTCCTTCCTTTCGGAATGGGAATGTTCACCCTGTGCATTGTATGTTGGAAATACTTAAGTTTCTTTTTTATTTTTATGGGAGCTCATAGCTAAGAGTTTTCCTTGACTCTCAGAGACTTTAAACTTCTAAGGAATGCTAGAACCATTAAAACTTTGGCAACTCTTAAGAGATGAACTAAATGCATTTTGCATAATAAGATGCACATGAGCCTTTTAGGGGCGAGGAGTAAAATGTTATGATTTAGATCTAAAATGTCCCCCAAGTCTTAATGTGTTTGAAAAGTGACTGGATTGTGCGGGTGCTATATTCATCAGTGGATTCACCCACTGAGGAGCTCAGAGGTGAATGTGCTGTTAGGAGGTGTGGCCTGGCTAGAGATGGGTCACTGGAAGGGGGTTTCACCTGGAAGGGTGTTCTTGTCATCAGCTCCTCCTTTCTCTCTCTGCTTCCTGACTGCCATGATGTGAGCAGCTTTCCTTCCCCAGCCCTTCAAGCATGTCCTTTCTACCTTGGAGCCAGCCAACAAGGGACTGAATCCTTGGTAGCGCACACCTGTGATTCCAGCACTCGGGAGGCTGAGGCAGGAGGATGACTGCAATTTTGAGGCCAGCCTAGGCCACACAGTGAGTTCAAGGCCAGCCTGAGCTACATAGGAAGATCCTGTCTGGAAAAACCAAAGGGAAGATAAATAAATAAACCCCTCCTCCTTTAAGTTGTAAAAGTCAAGTATTTTGTCCTCCTGACTCAAAATGACTAGTACACCTTCTATGAGGTCTTTACATAAATTGCAGGTCCCTGGATCTACAGATCTTGGAGGTAACTATTTGAATAAAACCCAACCCTTTTGTATCTTTTTTCCCTTTAAATTTCTAACACTGAAGAGGCAAACGAGTTTGCATACTTTTGGGGTCTCCAGGAATGCCTAGAAGCAGCTGTGTGCTAAGGGCAGGGATGCCTGTATTTCTCTAGCTGTGACAGAAATGGGACTGGCCAGTGCTGTCAGAACCCAAAACTGGGACCAGTGAGATGGCTCAGCGGCATAAGTACCTGCCTGGCAAGCACGAGGTCCTGAGTTCGACTCCCAGTACCCACATACAAAAGAATAAAGGGCCGGTGATATCACTCAGCGGCACAAGTGCCTGCTCGCAGGCGCAAGGTCCTGAGTTTGACCCCCGTCACCCCCCCCCCAAAAAAAAAAAAAAAAAGAACCTAAAACTGTTGGACTGGTCTCATTGTCCAACTCCAGGAAAACAAGGGTGAGCTCTGTGTGTTGTCTGACCTCAGTGATAAAAGGTGAGACAAGCTATGTTAGCTGAACCCAGATGGAGGACCTAAAAGGATACTGTCTTCATCTCTTTTCAAAAGTACACAAGGCAGATCTTAAAAGACACACGCATCTTAAAAGATTATGGACAACTAAATGCCTATCCACAAAACATCATCCTAAAATGTATTTTACAAAATTGGGCCTAATCTGTTTTATTTTATTGAGACGGGCTCTCACTATGTATGTAGTTCAGTGCCCTAAAAAGCACTACTAATTGGTGCTCCCTAAGAATTCTGACTGACTAGGTCTATGTTATAGACCTAAAACTAAGAAAAAGATTCTAATCCAGCATGACCAATATATCTAAAAGTACCCTCTGATTTATTTATTTATTTTTGTGGTACTGGGGATTGAACTCAGGGCCTTTGCACTGAGCTACACTCCCAGCCCTTTTTATACATATTTTCTTTTCCTTTTTTTTTTAATTTTGAGACACAGTCTTGTTAAATTGCTAAATTGCCCATGCTGAGCCCGAACTTTTAATCCTCTTGCCTCAACCTCCAGTTTACTAGGATAACAGGCGTTTGACACACCAGCCATTAATGTAATTATTTAATGTGTCATATTTTTTTTCCCTGTTTGCCTGCCTGCTAATATGTGTTTGTAATACTTGGCTAAGGTACTGTACCTGCAGCTGCTCCATTCTTTTTATCACATTTTTTGATCTTATCTTCCCCTTCCTCCTTGTTTTTCTTTTTGAGTTTTTTTGATTTGTTCATACACTTTTCTGGATCTATGTTTAGACTCTTAAAAAAAACATTATGCAGATATTCAAGGGTTACAAAACTCAGTTTGGATATTAAGGGAAATCTTTTTAAAACCCAGCCATTGGTACAAAAACTGCTGGGCTCCACCTGCAAATAAAACCTTAAAATATGGTAACATAAAACTTATATTTTATCTTGGTTAATGTATACTTGTTTATGTGCTACCTTGGGTACACATTATCCTGCAAAAAGTTCTATTTAAGCTGGCTTACAGATAAATTATATTCATGTAATTAGCCCAAATGCTTTTTGTTCACACAGTTTAACAAACAGGTTCATTTAAATTACTTAGCAAAATAAAACTGAGGATGTCTTTAAAACTGCTAATATAATTTTACCTAGGTTGATAGCCAGTCAGGAAATTTACCTTTATTAAAAAGTTAATGCCTGGCATAGTAGGGCACACCTCTAATTCTAGAATTCTAGGCTGAGGCATAAAGACCCAAGTTCAAGTCCAGCATCTGCAATTTAGCAAGACCCTGTTTTGAAATAAACAATAAAATAAGGGCTGGAAATGTAGCTCAGTGTGAAGATCCTGAGTTCAATCCCCAGCACTGAAAATAAAAAAGTAAGATACAATGTCCATTATTTCCTGTGTTTCAAGTACAACGGCTTTTAGGATTTTCTTTGGCAAAAAAATATTAATTTGTCTAATATCTTGATTTCCATAGTAATATAAAATCGGTTATTAAGCCAGATACATTAAAAATACATATGAGTATTTATAATAAAACAGCTGAATAAGTAGTTGCTAAATGTTAAGTTCAAGTGGTCTTGGCTTCTTGAGGTTTATATATACAATATATTCAAGACTATTAAATATTTTTCCTAAATTTTTTTTTTTTTTGGAGACAGGGTCTTGCTATCCAGTTCAGGCTGACTTTGAACTCACTATGTAGCCCAGGCTGACCCCAAACTCACAGCAATCCTCCTGCCTCAGCCTCCTGAGTGCTGGGATTACAGGCGTGTGCCACCACGCCCAGCTTCCTAAATTGTGAATGAACAAAAAAGTTTGCTAAGGGTTGCTAAGAATTAAAACTATATTCCAAAAAAAAAAAAAAAAAAAAAAAAAACTATATTCCTATATAAAATTAGTAAAAAGGGAAAATTTTTACCCTAAGGGTACCTCCTTGGATCTGAGAGAGTACCACATAAAAGCCTGAAAAATAACTGCTTCAACCAATTTGCTTCTGTTTTCTCCACTAATGGGTAATCTCTCCAGCTTTCCAGTTTTACTGTACCCCACACCCCAATAGATATTACTTAAAAAACTTATGTGTAATTAAGTTGGCTACAAATAAAAGGTTATATAGCTTTCAAAATTTAGTACATTTATGTAAAACCAAAGGCTCATTATCTAAACAATAAAGTTTTCTTAAGGTGCTGATCTGCTCTTGGTAAAAATTTACAAAAACTGGGCTAAAAAATGAGGATTTTATGTTTTATCAAGATAATTTCTATTAGCCTTTTGATTGCTTAGAAAACATTTTTAAAATGTTATTTACATGTATATGTTGTAAAGTCTTAATCAGTTTATAGCTGATGAAATAATTATCTCAGATTATTATATTTGACACTATACATATATCTGAAACTAGAAGTATGTATACAAAAGATAACTAAATATGCTGCGTGTCTGAGCTTTGTCTGTATGTATAGAAGTTTGTAAAACTAAAAGTACATAAATTTAGTATGTACAAAGTAAGCAGGAAGTGCTCTCTTTTATACAATAGATATTTTGTCCAGACCTTAAACACATAAGGTCAGTAAAAGTTTTTGGCATTCCTGCCATTTATACTCAGTATCATTCAGGTGAGAAAAGACCCTGCAATTTGGATAGTCCTGCCATTTAAAACACAGTGTGGGCCGGTGAGATAGCTCAGTGGCATAAGCGCCTGCCTGGCAGGCACGAGGTCCTGAGTTCAACCCCCGGTACCCACAAAAAAAAAAAAAAAAAAAAAAAAAAAACACGGCCTGCATCTATTGGCTTTAACCGAGTAAGAGTTTGTTACTATATAAATAAGATGCGGGTACTGGATAATGTCTATTTATGCTCACCAAAACCGCTTCCTAAGCTTGTAAACAGTCTACAGTTAACCTTTGATTCTTGCACTTGCTGTACCCTATGTAACTCCTCAAATGTAAAAGCTAAATTAATATACAAAAGACTTCAATGTAGGTTTATATTAATTATTACTGACTTTCTAGTGTGTTAAAATGCACTTATCTTCCCCAAGCATACAATACTTCTAAATCACAAAGTTTAGGTAAACACCTTACCATACTGGTGTCTCCCACACTAAAACTGAATACTTTTCCATATTTATGTTTATGTGTCTGTAATCATCTTATGATCATTATCTTTGAACAGAGATAATGAGTCTAACAGTCTTGACATAATGCTGTCAGTCATAACCATTATCCTAAAATGCTATACAAGATAAAAAGTGACTTTTGCCAGCTGCTAAAAGCTTTCTTCAATGTCTTGTCCATAGCTACTAAGTCTTTTGTTACCCAATTTTGATATTTCTTTAAAATATTTGGGCCGGGGATATAGCTCTGCAGCACAGCGCCTGCCTGGCAAGTGTCAGGTCGAGTTCGATTCCCAGTACAAAAAAAAAAAAAAAAAAAAAATTTACAGCCAGATTTATTTAAAAAATCTGAAATAATCCTGGATACAGCTTTCTGACAAAAGTAGATTTACTGTATTTCTTGGTTCAAGTATATGAACTGAGTGTTTTTGGTCTTACTAGTTTTGTTTTACAATTTCCTTGTAAAACCTTGTAACAACTGTCTGCTAACCTACAGAAATCTGAGCAGTATTTTGAGATGACAGCTATCATCTACAGGGCAGATATAAATAACACCAACTCCCAATATTAATACTAACCCCTATTAAACAAAAGGAGTAACTGTCTTCCAGTCTCATTTCATATTTCAAAGTGCCACAAATAAAAAAAAGAGCTACAATAGTTGGGAGTAAAACTGACTGCTCCTACTTCAAGACTGGTGTAACTGGCCTCCTGGGTGCTCAACAAGCAAGACTTGAAGACCAAAGCTAAAAAAAATAAAAGGGTTGGGGCCGGTGAGATGGCTCAGCGGCGTAAGCGCCTGCCTTGCAAGCGCAAGGGCCCGAGTTTGACTCCTGGAACCCACATACGAAAAAATGGCTGGTGATATCGCTCAGCGGCACGGGCGCCTGCTGGCGCACCAGGTCCTGAGGTCAACCCCCGGTACCCACAAAAAAAATAAAAAAATAAAAAGGCTAAGAAGACAGCTAATATTTTGCCTGCTGCCTTCCAAAATCAACTAGGACTAGCCAGGGAACAACAGAACCCCTCTAAAAGGGCTCTGCAACTCCAGTGAATCACTGAATGTCTTGAGTAGTGAAATTATGAGGACTGCAGAGATCAGGAGTCAGCTAGTCAGTGGGACAAGCACCCATGGTTCCAAGAGAAGCTATATGGTCAAGCTACACTCTGATATCCCAGCAGATGATGCAACCAACAGAGGGAAAAACCAGAGGAGCCAAAAGTAACCCCGAGGAGCCTTGCTTTACCTTGGGGAAGGGGGATTAATTTTGACTGACACAGGTTTTACTTCAATTTAAAAACCCAGCAAAAAAGTATAATCAAAAAGTAGAAGAAAAAAAAAGTAGAGTAATTTAAATAACATGAAAACAGAGTTCTAAACTGGGTCTAAAAAGGGCTCCAAATACTGCACCAGCTCTTATTGGCCGTTTCCAGGCACACTATCCACAACCGTGAGAGGTCCAGATTCCCTGCCCCATTAGTCCTTCAGCCTATCTTAGAGTATTGTCGTTGTGTTATCCTGATGTACACATAAGTATCCCTCTGATAAAGATTTGCTGTCTAGTACAAACCTGCCTATAAAATAAAAATGCCAACACTACATAAATATTCTAGCTACTAAACATTATTTTTGTGGTAACTTTGTTGTCTACTTCAGCCTTTGTTATGTTTATGCTATTTAAAGACAATCACTACAAAGTAGTAGCCAGATTTCAAGTTCTGAGCCCTTTAATAAGAGTTTTAATGGCCCAATAGTCATGCAAAAACATTCTTATTTAGTTCATTCCTTGACTATTATCATAATTAAAATTAGAAAGACATTGGATTTCTTACTGGCAAAACAGGGAGGAGTCTGTATGCTCTTAAACCCTACTTGTTGTATGTGAGTAAACACCAAGACAAATAAAGGTTAATATTAAAGATCTATGTCAAATACTACCTAATTTTATCTGATTTCTACCATTTTGTGCACCACTAGTCACCATTATTCTACTTTTAATTTTTGTCCCTTCCTTGTTTAATGCGCTTGTAAAATTTATATCTTCCATATTTCTCCACCTCCAAGTCAAGTTGATGCTCACCTGAGCAAATGTTAAAGCAGAATATTATGTTTACTGTACATTCCTGACAACTAAAAATGTGTCTTCTGCATTAGAAGACTTAGTACAATGTCAGAATCTGCCTTAAGTTTCAATGACTTGTTGATGTCCTGGTTTTCCAGAGTAACTAGATCAGTGAGTAGTGGCAAACCTATGGCACACATACTGCAGTGGGCTGTTATCATTGAAAGCTCTAAAAGGTTCACCATCACTGAACTAGATTATCAAAGACTGATGGTTCTTCACACAATGAACCCGATCTTCCTACATCTCCCTTATATCAGTCAGCAGGAGACGTTCTGATCCTTGGCTAGGTGGAGTCAGTTCCCCCATCCGCCTGAAATAGCGGTGAGAAGACAAACCTGTGGCCCACAGCATCCCGTAAGAATAAGGGATCATCAAAGTCTCTGGGGAGAAGAAATAAAGGTAGGCAGAAAGGGGACAAGGAAAATGTTAATTTTAAAATTGTACTTTTAAGAAATAATGCAGGGGGCTGGTGAGATGGCTCAGCGGCCTAAGCGCCTGCCTGGCAAGCACAAGGGCCCGAGTTTGACTCCCGGAACCCACATACGAAAAAAGGGCCGGTGATATCGCTCAGTGGCACAGGCGCCTACTGGCGTGTGAGGTCCTGAGGTCAACCCCCGGTACCCACAAAAAAAAAAAAAAAAAAAGAAATAATGCAGGGCCGGTGAGATAGCTCAGTGGCACAAGCGCCTGCCTGGCAAGCGCAAGGTCCTGAGTTCGACTCCCGGTACCCACATAAAGGAAAAAAAAGGGCTGGTGATATCGCTCAGCGGCACAAGTGCTTGCTGGCAAGCACGAGGTCCTGAGGTCGACTCCCAGTACCCACATAAAAAAATAAAAGAAAATAAAAAAATAAAAGAAACAATGCAGCTTTAGGACACAAAGTTATCAATGTTACAATGCCTTTTTCCCTCCCAGGAAACTCCAAAAAAGTTCCTAAAGGCCTTAAAGATACAACAAGCCTGTAAGCTTGGCTCATGTTTTTCACCTATAAAATGAGCCTGTACTTTCTTTCCCAGACTTCCATTCTCAAGGGTGGAAGATATGGCACCACAGACAGCAAGGAGGGGTGGGAAGGGGAAGTAGAAAAGATCAAGATACAATATGTTTATGTACCAACTGGCCACCGCCCCGTGTATTTATGAACAAACATATACTAATAAAAAGGGCAAAAGGCAGGGGCCCACACTCTATTCTCTCTCAATATGACACATCCTACAAATTCTTTTCCTGTGAAAAGAATCAGCAAACCTACTCCCTACTCTAGGATGGGGTGAGCTGAGGTACCCATTTGCTATTTGAGGTACCCTCCTTGGATCCTGTGTTCAAATAACCTTATTTTTATCATAGGTATGTGTGCATAGAAAAAAACATAGTAAAAATAATGTTTGCCACTATCTGCAATTTCATGCACTAGGGATTTTGGAATGTATTCCCAGTGGATAAAAGGTGACTATCGTAAAATAGGCGTATTTCTCAGTAAAAAAAAAATCAAGTAGAATACAAGCAGTTTATCATTTATGTTACCAAATACAAAATTACTGTGCAATTGTATAGACATATAAAAACAGAACAGATCTATTAATAATGGAACAACAAATTATTTCTTTCCTAAACAGGGAAAATGTGCAAAGGACAGACAAGAATAGTTAATGATTAAAAAAAAAATCATTTTGCGGGGAGAGGGGAGAGGAACAGGAATAAAAAGAATTAAGATGTTAAGTACATGCACCACTCCCTAAGATGGATGTAAACATTAAGTACTGCAAACATATACTAATAAAAATCCTTTTTGTATCTACTGAATTGCACTCTTAAAACCATTTTTTTTTCTTTTGTGGGTACCGGGGGGTCGACCTCAGGACCTCGCGCGCCAGCAGGCACCCGTGCCGCTGAGCGATATTACCGGCCCTTTGTTTGTACGTGGGTTCCGGGAGTTGAACTCGGGCCCTCGCGCTTGCAGGGCAGGCGCTTACGCCGCTGAGCTATCTCACCGGCCCTTAAAACCATTTTGACAAGTGTCAAGATAATCATTTCACTCCTATAATTCAGGAACCTTTCCTCAGCAACATTTATAAAAAACCTTAAATATACACACTCTTTAGTCCAGAAATTCTACTTGTTAGATTTACTTAAAAATAATAAATTGTGAGGGGGAAAACCACATTACTAGTTCTGATTCTGCTTTAGCAAGAAGACAAAACCTTAATTCAAATGTTCATTAATAAATGCCATAAACTAAAAAAAAATAATAAAAATAAAAAAATAAATAAATAAATAAAATACAGATAATACAAAAACATATGGGCCAGTGAGATGGCTCAGTGGCGTAAGCGCCTGCCCAGCAAGCGCGAGGGCCCGAGTTCAACTCCCGGAACCCACATATGAAAAATGGGCCGGTGATATCGCTCAGCGGCATGGGCGCCTGCTGGCGTGCGAAGTCCTGAGGTCAACCCCCGGTACCCACAGAAAAAAAAAAATATATAAGCCAGGATGTTTACCCACACTAATTTTATACTAGTGAAAAGTTAGAAATATCTAAATGAACTGGCCACGGTGGCACATGCTAAGTAACCCCAAGACCCAGGAGGTCAGGGCAGAAAGATCAAGATGGGGTTGAGGTTAGCCTGGGCTGCATAGTGAGTACAAAGCTAGTCTGGACCACATAACGAGACCCTGTCTCAAAAATACTAAAAAACACCCCTCATGATGAATGTAATCATTATGTACTCCAAACGTGTATTAATAAAAAAAAAAATTTTTTTTTTTATTTTTTTGTGGGTACCGGGGGTCGACCTCAGGACCTTGCGTGCCAGCAGGCGCCCATGCTGCTGAGCGATATCACCGGCCCTTTTTTTGTATGTGGGTACCGGGAGTCGAACTCAGGACCTCGCGCTTGCCAGGCAGGCCCTCATGCCACTGACCCATATGACCGGCCCTAAAAAATTTTTAAAAAGAAAAGTAACCAGACATGGTGCACTGTATGTAATCCAGTGTCTCAGTATCCTCACTATACTCAGGCTGAGACAGGAGGATCCCAAGTTCAAACCCAGCCTGGGCAACCTAGCCAGACCCTAGCTAAAAAAATAAAAATAAAAAAAAATAGGAGGCTGATAACCTGATAAAAATAGGAGGCTGATAACTGCAAAAATAAATATATAAATAAAATCTAACTTGAGTTATTGTATTTGTTGAATAACTGCAGTCCTCCCATGTCCCAGAGCCTTAAAAGCAGACTGTATAGATAAAACTGGTGAAACTTGAGTGAGTTCTGTGGCTGGTATCAATGCCAATTTGCTGGTCTTTATCACATACTATAGTTAATTCAAGTTAGCACTACTGATGGAAACTGAGCAGAGTACACAGGACCATCCTATACATTGTTCTCCAACTTCTTAGGAATCTACAAATGGGAGGGGAAAAAAAAAAAAGATTTGGAGAATGTTCACAAAAACTTGGAAAAGTTAAAGCAGCCTATTATACGAATGGTTCAGTTTTTGTGAAAATAATCCACTAGCATAGGAATTACTAGAAAGACTAAAAAGTAAACACTATCATGAGTTACCCTTGTGCAATAATAGCACTTTCTGTTATCTTTTTTTTTTCTTTTTTTAAATGTGGGTACCAGGAGTCGAACTCAGGACCTCGCGCTTGCCAGGCAGGCGCTTATGCCCCTGAGCTATCTCACCAGCCCTTTGTTTTCATTTTTTGTGCTTTTCTACATTTTCCCATCTTTTTTGGGATGATGCCAGAAATCAAAACCAGGGCCTGCTACCCTAGAGCTATACCCCCAGCCCTCTTTTCCCCTACAAAACACCAATTGTTTTTGAATGTTTAAATCAACAAATATTATGGATTAAAAAAAAAAAACTGTAGATATTTTTGGTATACAACATGTTTTAAAATATATATACATTATGGAATGGCTAAATCAAACTTATTCATATGAATTACCTCCTATACTTTTTTTGGAGTAAGGTTACTTTTACTGGTACAATCAGAAAATGTGTAAAAACATACATATGACTCAAATTAAAAGATACCTCAACTGGGAAAACTATTCTTGATAAATGATATAAAGGACCATTGTCTTTAATGAAGAAACCTTATACAGAACCTAATAATTGATGAGAAAAACAAGCTGGGTGTGGTGACCCACATCTGTGATCCCAGCAGTCTGGGAGGATGAGGCAGGAGGATCAGCATGAATTCAAGGCCAGCCTGAACTACATAGCAAGACTCTGTCAAACTAAACTAAATTTTTCATGTAAATTCTAGGATGGAGTTTATCTTTGACTAAGGTTTAATAAAGACTTCAACAAAAACCCTATACAAAATTAGAGATAAACCTGTGAGGCTATACAATTGCATAAAATACCAATTAAAGGATGCAAATTATTTAAATGTACTTTGAAACTATCTGCCGACATACATAACGCCATGTAAGCACATACTCAAAAATATTCAAATATCCCTAAAATTGACAGATCAGCCATCATTCCTATTTCTACCTCATGTATCTTGAGGTGGGCATTAGTCCTTCAAATTGGACCCAGGGCCTTCACACTGAGCTACAGCTAAGCGCGCCCTCCCCTTAAAATTTTGAGACAGAGTTTTGCTAAATTGCCCAGGCTGGGCTCAAACTTGTGATCCTCCTTCCTCAGTTTCCCAGAGTGCTGGGATTACAGGTGTGCACTACTACACCCAGCTATGCAAAATCTTAACAGGAGAGGAAAAGAAAAAAAGACACCAAATTCTTGTCAAAATGTTATTTTTATCATCTTAGTGCAACTATAAGATAATAGAACAAAGAATTTGGGAAAGTTACTGCAAACATGGCAAAACCGTCTGGGCAAACACAACCTTTTGTTTTAGCTACCTATTTACTATTCTGAAACAGAAATCCCATGCCACTTACCCCCATAAATGCTGTATAACAGAAATAAAATACATAAATTGCTTAAATTTATTTGTCCCTTGGCAGATCAGTCATTCAAGTTCAGTTTTTGTATCTCCAAGTAATCTTCACAAGGTGACACAACTGTTAAAGACAGAGTCAGGACTGAACACTGGTAGTCTGCAGAGTCCATGCTCTTAGCCACTATACTACTGTTGCCTCTGAAAGGAAACTTCAAATAAAACAGTCTATTATACTATATAGGAATATTATAAATCTCTCCAAGCCAAATGGTCTCTGGCCTCAGATCTACCTAAAGTTAATGATCTAGGGAAAAAAAAATGGATATAAAAAATAGCCAAAGATAAGAACTAGTGTTCCCAGGGCAGAAGTCAATTCAGATCTGCAGTGATTTCTATTCTAGGGCAAAGGTACAAATAAATTTCACTTCAAGAAAATAATATTCATGTAATTTATGTAACATAATGTACCCTCTATTACGAAGTATTTATCATAATCTCACATGACTTTGCCTGCAAACTCCTCAATGGCAGTGTCCTTGTCTATGGTCTACTGCTCTCTAGTGAGTGACAAGAACATAGGGGACCCACAATAAAATTTGTTGAATGAAACAATGAATATGTGCTAGCCACGTTTCTCAAACTTTAATATGCAAAGCATCAACTAGGTCCTCGGTTGAATACCCAGTACGAAAAAGAAAAAAAAAAAAAAATTTGCTAGGTGTAGCTCCACACACCAGCTTCTTGGGAGGTTGAGACAGAGGATCACATGCTTGAAGCCAGGCTGGGCAACTAAGTGAGACACTGTTTCAAAAAAAAAAAAAATAGGGCCGGTGAGATGGCTCAGCCTGGCGAGCGCGAAGGCCCGAGTTCGACCCCCAGTACTCACAAAAAAATAAATAAAAAATAAATAAAAAATAAAAAATAAAGGCCAGGCATGGTGGCACACACCTGTAATCCCAACACTGAAGAGACTTGAGGCAGGAGGATTGTGGTGAGTTTGAGACCAGCCTGAACTTCTGAGCGAGACCCTGCCTCAGAAAACCTACCAACCAAATAAATAAATATGGCTGAGGGTACAACTCAGGAACAGAGTACAGTATATCCCCACACTCATGGCTCAAAGTTTGTGGCCCAAGTGTTTTGTGGATTTTTCCTTAGAACCTAACTAATAATTGTTTGCAGAAATCCCCGGAAATGGTAAATATCCTCCACAATTGTTTTTTTGGTGGGAGGTTTGCAAGTAGCCAATCTGAGAGCGTTATTCAGTTCTCCTTGCTGCTGACTGGCTGCTGCTGTGTAACCATCTCCAGCAGATGCACCAGCATTCTCCAATCATAACAGGTCGCTGTACCAGGTGTAGCTGAGTGTTCTCGATTTGTGCTTAAAGCCCTAAGATCCCTAAGATGCCCCCCAAACACCCTGAATCTTCTGAGGCTTTTTTAATACAGTATTTTATTATATTAAATTACATAATTACAAGAGACATACCATATTCAGGGTTTAAACTATAAAAATAGGCATTTTCCTGACTATATGTGACATTTGCGGTTTTTCACAATTTGCAGGTGCTCTAGGAACATAACCCCTGTGAATTTCAGGGGTCCACTGTACCCCCATATTTGATTCTCAGTACAATAAAATAAAATAAACCGGGCACACCTGTAATCCCAGCACTTGGAAGGCTGAGTCAGAAAGATCACAAGTTCCAAGCCAGCCTGAAGTACATAGTGAGTTCAAGCCTGGCCTCAACTACATAGTGAGACCCTAAAACAAAGTATCAGGTACCTATTTGCATTTTAACACTTGCATTCCTTTAAATCTGACATATGTGTATTTTAACAGTGCAATCATCTTCATTCTTGTTTTAAGTTTTATTTGTGCAACCAAAGTACAGTCTTCAACTATAAATAATTTTAAGATAATTAACTTGTTTGACTTGCCCCAAATCAGAGCAAACCAGTGAAAAGGCCAGGATTATAACTCAATAGAACTTAATCAGTGATATATCACAGTAGTTTTTGCAATTATTAGTGTCACCATCATGGAATTCATAAACTTTGCAGAACTACATATACTAATTTCAGTGATTTTGAAGGCAACTACTATGTATCAACAATTCACATTCAATACAGTTGTGAGAATTAAATGATACATTACTTTAAGCCCTCATCCAGACTATATTACAAGATTTAATGCATAAACACTACAAACACAACCTGTCTGAAGACAGACAGCAACAAATTATAAATAGCATCGAAAGCTCAAGACCAGCCTAAGCTACACAGTGAGATCCACTCTCCAAAAAAACACTAATAGCCAGTGTGGTGGCACATGACTGTAACCCCAGCACACACAGGCTGAGGAAGGAGGATCGAAGAGTCTGAGGCCAGCCTGGGCTCCAGAGTGAGTTCAAGGCCAGCCTGGACTACACAGTGAAACCCTGTTCCCCCCCCAAAAAAAATTAAATAAAAATAAATACATAAATAAATCTATCTCCACAACAGAAAACCAAAATTATAGATTTGAAACATTCATAGTATCAAGAGTTACTTCCATTAGCTAAGAAAAAACACAGCACTAGCTGGCAGATAGTCCAAACAAATCTAAACTGACCAAAACACAAAACAGATGAATATTTCTAGTTACTGTTTTTTTTTTTTACATACTATAATCTGAAGCACTGTGGGGGTACGTTCATATTTTTATGCTCATTTCTTTCTTTTTTTTTGAGGCAGGATCTCACTATGTAATACAGGGTGAGCCTGAAACTCGGTGATTCTCCTGCCTCAGCCTCCCAAGTGCTGGGATTAGTCGTGCGCCACCACACCCAGCTTTATGCCCATTTCTGAGCACTTATTCCAATTTCCATACTTTTTCTATACATTTTCAGTGTATTACATGTAATATTTGGCAATGCTTTTACTCGTTTAAATTTTGCATCCGAGCAGCTGAACTTGAAACTCAGGGCGGCTGCCACTCCACCCACGGCACCAGCGGGGACCTCTGCGGGGGAACACGAGACGCCGCAGAACAGAGAAGCAGCGGCCGTGAAGGACACACTGACTGGCGGTGAGTGCTGACACCCAGCCATCAGGCACACAAGAGAGCAACTAGCCGGGCGCCATTGTGGGGAGGGGCAGCAGCTGAGCTCAGAACTCAGGGCGGCCACCACTCCATCCACGGCTCCAGTGGGAACCTCCGCGGAGGAACGTGAGACGCCACGGTACAGAGAAGCACCAGCCAAGAGGGACACACTGACTGGCGCTTTTCTTCCTGGTATTCCAAGACTGAGACTGCCTAAGGATCACAGAAAATACTGTGGCACAGAACCAAAGAACCAAGGACTGGGCCAAACAGGCAGCAACTTCTTATCTCCAACAAATTGAAGAGGTAGGATCTTGCAGCAGGCTCAAAACCCAAAAATAAGCTACACCTGGAAGATACCTCAGAGAAGTAGCCATCTCCTAAGAATTTGAAATACTAGCAATAAAGCAACCTACCATAGGCAATTTACAAACAGCAACCCAGGAATTAAACTAAAGAAAGAAAAGAAAATGAGACGACACTTAAGATGCAAACCCACACATCCAGTTCACAAAAGGCAAACCCAGGGGGCAGTGAGGTGGGACAAACCGAAAGCCACCCACCTGACATCTCTGAAGTGGTAACAACAAAGCAGTTGAACGAGGCTCTGGAAAAATTTAAATCAGAAATAATTTCTCAGATAACTGCAGAGATAATGTCCACAATGAAGACCACACTTAAGGACGCTAGAGCAGACACAGACAAAAAAATAGACGAGCTTAAGAACATGATGGAAGCCATGAATGCTCAGCATAGGAAAGAAATGGACTCCATAAAGCAGATTCAAGCAGATATCCAGGAGAACAAAAATTCCATTGAAAGTATTTGTAGCAGATTAAGCCAATGTGGGGACAGGATCTCAGATATAGAAGACAGGCTTGCAATTAGTGATCATGAAAAGAAAGAATTCTTAAAAATAGCAAGGGACGGGCGGTGAGATGGCTCAGCGGCTTAAGCGCCTGCCCGGCAAGCCCGAGGGCCCAAGTTCGACTCCCAAACCCACATACAAAAAAGGGGGCGGTGATATTGCTCAGCGGCACGGGCGCCTGCTGGCGCGTGAGGTCCTGAGGTCGACCCCCCGGTACCCACACACACACAAAAAAAAGGCAAGGGACAATGAAAAATCAATCCAGCAGCTGCTAGATGATGCAAAGAAGAATAACTTAAGATTGATTGGAGTCAATGAAAAAGCAGGAGATAGCATAAATGACATCAGAACACTGTTCACAGACATTATCACAGAAAATTTCCCTGGTAGAGAAAAAGAATTTGACATTCAGATAAGTGAGGCTTATAGAACTCCAATTAGCCACGATAAAAAAAAATCTTCAGCCAGGTATATCATAGTCAAGATTCCAGAAATTCAACATAAGAGTAGAATCTTAAAAGCTGTTAGAGAAAAGAAACAAATCACCTATAAAGGAAAGCCCATCAGAATCACAGCGGACTTTTCAGCACAAACCCTCAAGACAAGAAGAGCTTGGAATGATGTATTTCAAGTTCTAAAGGAAAATAATCTTGAACATAGACTGATGTACCCCGCAAAATTATCTTTCAAAACTGATGGAGAAATAAAATACTTCCATGACAAAGAACATCTGAGAAAATTTATAACCACCAAACTTGCACTCCAAAATGTTTTGAAGGACATTCTAGAAGGGGATAACAAGGACTACAACTCCAGAAACCCCAACAGAAGGAATCCACCAGGCAGAGCAAATGATTAAAGAGAGGGAGGGAAAAATAAAAATTAAAAGAGGGGGAGCCAACAACAAGAAAATAATATGACAAGGATAGGTCAATACATATCAGTTTTAACCATTAATGTTAATGGTCTCAATTCACCAATCAAAAGGCACAGACTGGCAAATTGGATCAAGAAGCAAGATCCAACAATATGCTGTATACAAGAAACACATTTAATTCAAAAAGAAATTCATAGACTGAAAGTCAAAGGATGGAAAACAATACTCCATGGGACAGGAACCCAGAAAAAAGCAGGGGTAGCTATTCTTTTTGCAGACAAAGTGCATTTCAAGCCAAGAATGATTCAGAGAGATAAAGAAGGTCACTACATCCTTGAAAAGGGAACAATCCAAGAGGAGGAGATAACTATCATAAATATATATGCAACAAATACCAGTGTACCCAACTATATAAAACAAATATTAATGGACATGAAAAATCAAATAACCACTAACACAATTGTATTGGGGGATCTCAATACTCCACTGTCACAAAAAGATCAACTAGACAAAAAAATCAACAATGAAATATTACAACTGAACCAAACTTTGGAACAAATGGACTTAGTAGATGTCTACAGAGTGTTCCACCCCACAACATCAGAATACACATACTTCTCAGCTGCACATGGGACGTTCTCCAAAATAGACCACATACTAGCTCATAGAACCTGCTTAAGTAAATGCAAAGGAAATGAAATTATCCCATGTATATTATCAGACCATAGTGCAATGAAATTGGAAATCAATGGCAAAAGAAATCACAAAAACTCCCTAAACACATGGAAATTAAATAGCACCCTACTGAACAACCAATGGGTCACAGATGAAATTAAAGAAGAAATTAGACAGTTTCTGCAACTGAATTATAATGACAGTACAACATACCGGAACTCATGGGATACAATGAAAGCAGTCCTAAGAGGGAAATTTATAGCATTAAATTCCTATATCAGGAAAACAGAGCAAGCACAAATAACCTAATGGTGAACCTCAAACTTCTAGAAAAAGAAGAGCAGGCTAAGCCAAAAGCCCGTACAAGGGAGGAAATTACAAAGATCAGAGCAGAAATTAATGCATTGGAGACTAAAAAAACAATATAAAGAATCAACGAATCAAAGAGTTGGTTCTTTGAAAGATTAAATAAAATTGACAAACCCTTATCCAACCTTAGTAAAAAAAGGAAAGAAAGTACTCAAATCCATGCAATTAAGAATGAAAAGGTTGATATCACAACGGACCCTGCAGAAATCCAGAAGATCATCTATACCTACTTTGAAAACTTGTATTCTAATAAGATGGAAAATGCAGAAGAAATGGACAGATTCCTAGATACATATGAATTACCAAAGCTCAACCAAGAAGATATAAAAATCCTAAATAAACCAATAACAATCAGTGAAATCGAAGATGTAATTAAAAACCTCCCAACAAAGAAAAGCCCAGGCCCTGATGGATTCACTGCCGAATTCTACAAGAAATTTAGAGAAGACCTAACACCACTACTTCTCAAATTATTTAATGAAATTGAAAGGGAAGCAACACTTCCAAATTCATTTCTGGAAGCAAGAGTTACCCTGATACTAAAACCAGAGAAGGACCCAACTAAGAAAGAGAACTACAGACCAATCTCCCTAATGAACATAGATGAAAAAAGCCTCAATAAGATACTGGCAAACAGAATGCAGCAAATCATCAAGAAGATTATACACCATAACCAAGTTGGATTCATCCCAGGGATGCAGGGATGGTTCAATATACGTAAATCAATAAATGTAATACACCATATTAACAGAACCAAGGACAAAAATCATATGATCATCTCAATAGATGCAGAAAAAGCTTTTGACAAAGTCCAGCACTCATTCATGATAAAAACCCTACAGAAAATTGGAATACATGGTCTTTATCTCAATCTGATAAAGCTATCTATGACAAACCAACAGCCAATATCATACTAAATGGACAAAAACTGAAAGCCTTCTCTCTAAAATCAGGAACAATCCCCACTCTTATTCAACATAGTCCTGGAAACTTTAGCCAGAGCAATTAGACAAGAGAAAGAAATAAAAGGAATTATGATTGGAAAGGAAGAAGTTAAATTACCATTATTTGCAGACAACATGATACTCTACGTAGAAGACTCCAAAGACTCCACTAAAAAATTGCTCGATTTAATAAGCAAATTCAGTAGTGTAGCTGGATACAAAGTCAACACTCAAAAATCAATAGCCTTCCTGTACACCAATAACATAGTCACTGAGAGAGAAATTAGGGAAACAACACCTTTCACAATCACATCTAAAAAAATGAAATACCTAGGAATCAATCTCACAAAGGAAGTAAAAGACCTCTACACTGAAAACTACAGTACTCTAAAAAAGGAGAATGAAGAGGATATCAGAAAATGGAAAGATATCCCTTGCTCTTGGGTCGGAAGAACCATTATAGTGAAAATGGCCATACTTCCAAAACTGTTATACAGATTTAATGCAATTCCGATCAAAATTCCAACAACATATCTCACAGAATTAGAGAAAACAATCCTAAAATTCATCTGGAACCAGAAGAGAACTAGAATAGCAAAGGCAATTCTGGGCAACAAAAGCAAGGCAGGGGGCATCACAATCCCTGATTTGAAATTATACTATAAAGCTACTGTGATAAAAACAGCCTGGTACTGGCAAAAACACAGGCCCGAAGATCAATGGAATAGATTAGAAGATGCAGAAACAACTCCAGACATACTAAGCCACCTTATCTTTGACAAAGGTGCCAAACACATTCACTGGAAGAATTATAGCCTCTTTAATAAATGGTGCTGGAAAAATTGGCTCTACGCAGGCCAAAGATTAAAATTAGACCCATATCTTTCACCATGCACTAAACTAAATTCAAAATGGATCAAAGAACTAAATATTAAAACAGAAACATTAAATCTCCTGGAAAATAGAATAGGTAAAACTCTTGAAGACATTGGTGCAGGCAGACTTTATGAATAAAAACCCCATCCCACAGGAAGTATCACAAAGAATCAACAACTGGGATCTCATCTTATTAAAAAGCTTTTGCACAGCAAGAGAAACCACCAACAGAGTGAAGAGACAACCCACAATGTGGGAAAAAATGTTTGCCAGCTGTTCCTCAGACAAAGGATTACTATCGAGAACATACAAAGAACTCAAAAAAATCAGACCTCCCAAATTTAAAGACCCAATCCAAAAATGGGCATCTGAGATGAATAAACACTTCTCAGATGAAGAAATACAAATGGCAAATAAATATATGAAAAAATGTTCAACATCACTAGTCATTCGAGAGATGCAAATTAAAACAACACTGAGATTCCATCTCACCCCAGAAAGAATGGCTATTATCAAGAAGTCAACTAATAACAAATGCTGGAGGGGCTGTGGGGAAAAAGGAACCCTTCTCCACTGTTGGTGGGAGTGTCGACTGGTGCAGCCACTGTGGAAATCAGTGTGGAGATTCCTGAAAAAACTAGGATCGGAAGTTCTATTTGACCCAGCTATTCTCCTTCTGGGTATCTTCCCAGAAGAATTAAAAACATCATACCACAGCGATATATGTGCACCCATGTTTATAGCAACACAATTTGTAATAGCTAGATCGTGGAAACAACCCAAATGCCCATTAACCGAGGAATGGATAGAAAAGATGTGGTATTTCTATACAATGGAGTACTACTCAGCCATAAAGAAGGATAAACTGGAAACTTTTATAGGTAAATAGATGCAACTCGAGAAAATACTCACAAGCGCAATAAACCAGATGCACATTTGTAAACATTGTATTGTCTCCGTAGTATGAAAATGCAATTTCACTGTGACTATTCCATTCCTTAGTCTTCTATTTTTACCTAGCTTTTACATGGCTTAATCTTATACTGAGTAATATTTTTCTCCAAAAGGTATTTGTACATTCTCTAATGCTTGAGTTTGTTAATACATGAGAATGTTTACTTGTTGTCTTTAAAAATAAATAAATAAGAATTAAAAAAAAATAAATAAATTTTGCATCGAGCTCCAATAAACATTCCAAAATCAAACTGCTAAAAAAACCACTCATTCACTTGTAACATTTCACAATCTGCTCATGTACTTTCTCCAAGTCACTCTTTTTTAAAAAACCTAATTTTTAGTCAGTGACACCTAAAAACTACAAATAAAGAAGGTAATGAGAAAATAAAAAAAACTGAGTATGGTACTTGGGGCAAAAGGCACACTATCTCTAATTAAGATAAAATTAATAAAAACTGTCAGTTATGGTGGCACACGCCTATAATCCCAGCACTCAGAAGGCTGAGGCAGGAGGATGAAGAATTGCAGGCCAGCATGAGCTACAGAGTGAGTTCAAGGCTAGCCTGAACTACATAGTCAGACACTGTCTCAAAAAAATAAAAAATCGGGGCTGCTGAGATGGCTCAGTGGCTTAAGCGCCTGCCCGGCAAGCGCGAGGGCCCGAGTTCGACTCCCGGAACCCACATACGAAAAAGGGGCTGGTGATATCGCTCAGCGGCACGGGCACCTGCTGGCGCGCGAGGTCCTGAGGTTGACCCCCGGTACCCACAAAAAATAAAAAATAAAAAAAATAAAAAAATAAAAATAAAAAATCATGCCCCCCAAAATTAGTAAGAATTATATAGGCAATTATCCCAGCCTCATCTCACTGAACTGTACTATTAAAAAGTTTTAAGATGATAAATTTTATGTGTATCTTACCACAATTGAAAATCATGTAAGAGTAATATTAAAGTAACCTAGGGTATATGAGTCGCTGTCATCAAAAAAGTATTCATTTTCAAGGAATAACTCAAAACAGAAATCCAGGGCTGGGGACAGAGCTCAGCGGCACAGCGCCTGCCTGGCAAGCGCAAAGTCCTGAGTGATTCCTGACACCAAAAAAAGAAAAAAAAAAAAAAAAAAAAAACCAGAAATCCAGTTTTAACAGTTATTAAAAACCAATTAGAGAGCCGGTGAGATGGCTCAGTGGCTTAAGCGCCTGCCCGGCAAGCGCGAGGGCCCGAGTTCGACTCCCGGAACCCACATACGAAAAAGGGGCCGGTGATATCGCTCAGTGGCACGGGCGCCTGCTGGCGCGCGAGGTCCTGAGGTCGACCCCCGGTATGCACAAAAAAAAAAAAAAAACCCAACTAGAACAAGTATAAATAACAAAATACTATAAGGGGAATATGGCCCAAAAAATTAGTACAATGTTAACAAAAAAAAAAAAAAAATTGCAATCTGTCTCGTTGATACTCAGAAGTTTACATCTCTTAATAGCATTTATATGAAGGGCACATACTGCTGTTTCAAACTTACAGAATTCATTGCCAAAGAATTTAAATCAGTTCAGTTTTGTTTTGCTTTTTGTACTGAGGATTGAACCCAGGGCATTCAAAACAGGCTTTATCCCCAGTCCTTTGCTTATTTTTTTATTTTTTTATTTTGAGACAGGGTCTTGGTAATTAGCCCAGGGTGGGCTTGAACTTGTGATCCTCCTCTGCCTCAGCCTCTCTCTCAGAGTGCTGGGACTACAGGCAGGCACCATGACTTTATGATTTGCCCAAACTTAACCTCTTCCCAGAAGCAGACACGGCCTCCTTCAGAACACAGGTGACAAAAACTGAACAAAAAAGAGACACACAGACACACACATACATACACACACACACGGCCACAATTAACTACTGAAATCAATATAGGGTGTTGCATGAATGACGAGGTTAAAAAGTTACATCAAGTTGGGTGCATGTGCTAGTAATTCTAGCTACTTTGGAGGATGAGGCAGGAGGACAGCAAATTTGAGGGTAGCTGAGGCAAATTAGTGAGACTCTGCCTCAAAATTAGAAGGGTAGGATGTAGTTTAGTGGTATAGTGCTTGAAATACAGGTGAAGCCTTGGATCCGATCCTCACTACAAAAAAGAAAAAGAAAAAACATCCATTAGCTAAAGGGCAAGTTTAAATTCCCTGTGTCGCCAGGCATGGTGGCCCACAGCTGTAATCCTAGCACTCAGAAGGCTGAGGAAGGAGGATCACTGTGAGTTTAAGTCCAGCCTGGGCCACATAGTGAGTTCAAGGCCAGCCTGAACTACATAGTGAGACCCTGTCTCAAAAATCAAAAACAAACCAAAAAAAATCCCCTGTGCCTTAGTTTCCTTACATCTAAAGTGAATACAAATATTTCAGAGATATTGTGAAGATGCACATATACGTATACATGCAAAAAATACCTAAAGTGTCTGACACAGTAAACATGTGTATATATCTTTATTATATTAATAATAGTTATCATTACTATTATGCAGCTCACTGATTGCAGTTATAAACTAATTTAGCTGGGGTTTCTCCAGAAAAATGTACATGAGTGAGCATCTTTTAATTTTGTTCTTTTGGTCTTTCTTTCTTTCTTTCTGAGACAGGGTCTCACTATGTAGTGCAGACTGGCCTTGAACTCACTTATGTAGCCTAGGCTGGCCTTAAACAAGCAGTTGATCCTCCTGCCTCAGCCTCCTACGTGCTGGAATTACAGGCATGCGCCACCATACCCAGCAGAGCAAGTGATTTTGACTACAACTGCTGAGGAGTCACAGATCCCACATAAACCTTGACAAAGATGACCCATGAGCAACTTGGTTTAGTAAAGTGGTTCTTAACCTCTTTTGTGCCACAGATCTCTTTAGTCCAATTAATCTATGGATAATATTCTCAAAAAATTTAAAAATACTCGGGCCGGTGAGATAGCTCAGCGGCATAAGCGCCTGCCTGGCAAGCGCGAAGTCCTGAGTTCCACTCCCGGTACCCGCATATTAAAAAAAAAAAATTTAAAAATACTAAAATACTACATGGAATCTATAGGACTACAAAGTAAACAATCACATAAAAATACAGTTATCAAAATATTTTAAAATTTCTAGTATGCTAGTATATGTGCTTATAATGCATTTCACATTTTTAATCATATAAGAGTAAACATTAATGATATTTCAAGATATCTGCAAAATCTGAAATATTAAAATAAGTGATTTCGGGCCGGTGAGATGGCTCAGCGGCGTAAGCGTCTGCCTGGCAAGCATGAGGGCCCGAGTTCAACTCCCGGAACCCACATAAGAAAAACGGGCCAGTGATATCGCTCAGTGGCACAGGCGCCTGCTGGCGCGTGAGCTCCTGAGGTTGACCCCCGGTACCCACACACACAAAAAATAATAATAAATAAATAAAATAAAATAAGTGATTTCTCTTGGTGACAAAGTCACGGACTCTGTTTCCTCCACTGAAATTTAGAGAATTTTCAAATCTTTTCCATCTAGATTCCAGTTAGAAGCTAGGGAAAATAAGCAGGCAAATTTTTGTCCTTAACCAAACTCAGGCACTTCTTCAACTCTACTAAGAACACTGATGAAGAATCTGTGCCTTAGGGGAAAGTGGAAAAAAAATAGGTTTTGGAGCCACAGTCTTGGGTCCTAAAAGCCAGACTTCAGACTTTAGTCCCCACATTATTTATACTTCAATGACTTTAAACACCTGAGCTTTGCTTCCCTCATTTAGAATAATTCTTTTTTTTTTTTTTTTTTAATATGCGTCTTCCGGGAGTTGAACTCAGGACCTCGCGCTTGCCAGGCAGGCGCTTATGCCGCTGAGCTGTATCACCGGCTCCCTTAGAATAATTCTTATATCATGAGGTCAAAGAATTAAATATTAACAAAATGCCAAAGGACCAATGTGCTGTTTCCAACTGATTTTAATACTATTCAGCCCCCAACATTTGATGACATTGGTTATTTTTAATAAAACTCATGAGAAAAAGGACATGCTGATTCACAAAGAAATTATTAATGGGAATACTAATTTTACATAAAAGTTTAGTGAGAGATATGGTAGTTGTCCCAACTGGGGAGTAAACCCTCATTTGACATCAGAATGATTTGATCTAAATCAAGTTACTTAACCTTTTGGCCCCAGTTTCCTCATCTGTAAAACAATGCAATGTTGATTTGGGGACAGGACCCAGCTTAAACACTCAATAAATGTACCTACTACTAAAATTCTAATATTAATAAAGCCCATGGAATCAATTTGAAACTCAAAATTTATTTTGGAATTCACGCTGACATAATTGGAACTTCGGGTTTGTTTTGCCTGGCAAAACCTGTAGTATCTGCATAACATTCCTAACACAAAGCAGCCTTGCTCAAAAACAAAACTGATTTCTTAATTCTGCCAAAGGAAAACAACGTGGACTTAAAAAACGACGAACAGAAAGAATGGGTTAGGTAAATTTTTTTTTTTTCTTCTTTTTCTTTTTCGAGACGGGGTCTCACTATGTAGTTCAGGCTGGCCTTGAACTATGTAGCCCAGGCTGGCCTCGAACTCATGGTAATCTTCCTACAGCCTCCTCCCAAGTGCTGCGATTACAGGAGTGCGCCGCCACCGCGCCCGGCGAGTTAGGTAATTTAAAACCTTTTAATGATTTGCTTGGACTATTCCAATGAATATTTATTATTAATGTTGGATATACTACAAGGTAGCAATGTCTTTTTAAAGTCTAACTTAAAGATCTCAAATTTATAAACCACAGGATATCAGATTACAGTTAAAAAAAAGTTTAGCCTGATGTGATGGTGGTGCTCGCCTATAATCCCAGCATTTGGGAGGCTGAGGTAGGAGGATCGTCGCTGAGTTCGAGGTCAGCCTGGGCTACATAGTGAGTTCAAAGTCAGCCTGAATTACATAGTGAGACACTGTCTCAAACTCCTCCACCCAAAAGGAATACCAAAAAAAAAAAAAAAAAAAATTGAATCACTTATTTACTTTACGCCCATGTCCCATCGCCCAGGAAAACCACCGGCCACAGGCTGGTCCCAATTCCCAGGTCCACTACATAACCTGTAAATTTCTTCCCTCATTGAAAAGATTTTTACGGACAGTTAACAAACGTCAAGTTGCAGCTTTGCTGCTTTCAGGTTTTCACAATGTAAGAATAATATGATCTGGAATCTACTCAAAAGCGTTAGCCAAGCAGTCAGCTGATGCTCACTGCACACAACAGATGGACAGAAATAAGAGAATTTAAGCTTGGTATTTGCGTAAGGCAGGTATCACTACCTTGAAACCTAAAATAGGCCAACGGCAGACGCTGCAGTTAAAAGTATTAGAAGTATTTCTATTGTTCAAATAACAATACAAAAAAAGAAAAAGAAAACGGCTTTCCTCGGACTACGTTTCTATCATTCCTGGAATTTTCCTCCTAAAGAGCCTTTTAATCGGTTCGCAGAACCAACCCGCATCACGCAGCCGCTGCCCGAGTAACTTTTACAGAAGGTCAAAGCGGTGCCTTTCAAGGCTCCAACCCCTACTGGCTTCTTCTGCGTTCACAGTAACTCGCTCTCACCCACAGAACGTTCCAGAGATCTACGGACAAGGACCGAACAAAATCTGGTGGAGGTTGCAAAAAAGATTTCCACTTTCTTTACAAAAACACTTAAAACAAACAAAAAAGGCACGTAAGCCGCATTTCACCTCCTCCCTCCGCGGTCCCACATGTTGCTCCTCTCTCTCTCCCACAGGGCCCCCAGGCCTCGCTTCGCCCCAGCACGCGCCCACCTGATTGCCCTTTTCTCCCGCAGACTCCGCCCCCGCACCCCCTCCAGGAGGTCCATATGGGACACTTTCCCCCTCCTCGGATCCTCACGCCGCAACAGTCCAGCCCTCGATACTCCATCGTCCAGGCTCCTTCGCCTCGGGCTTCACCCCCACAGCTTCCTAAAGTGTTGGGAACGCGCAGGGCGGAGCTGCAGGCCTGCATGGCCCAGGTGCTGTGTCAGCCTGTCTGCCGGTTCCGCGGCATGTACGGCCTGGGAAGTCACATGGCGGTGGGACCGGCCGGCGCCTCCACACCCCATCTCTCCCAAAGAGCAGAACCAGATTACCAAACCCACTTACCTCCACGAAGAGCAACATGTTTCCTCTGCTCGGCCCAATCGTTCCCACCTCCGCGACTCCAACTGGTTCACAGGCCGGAGCCCCAATCGCTAGGATAAGGACACTCGCCTTGCCCCTCCACCCGGCAGTGGATACGGCTCCTCCCCCGCCGTCAGCCGCTGCGGCCTGACCCGCCCAGTCCCGCCTCCCTTGAAACAGCAACTGCTTCCGGGTCTAGAGAAAATTTGCTTCCGGGGGAAAAGAACTCCCCCGGCGCGCTGAATTTTGGCACCACCTTTTCCAGGGGCAGCATGGAGTGTACCATCGTGTGCCAGAAGTGGGAGGAGATATTCAGCACCACGGGGTTGTGTAAAAAATCTTACTGACACATTTTATTATTTGCCAAATAGGTGGCCACTGCAGCCTTAATGATTCCGCGGTTTTAATAGTTCCAAGTGTAAATCTGAGTAAAAGCCAATCTGTGCACAGTATACTGAAGCGTTTGCCCAACCCTGCTGAAAACGTGGTGGCTCGTGGAAAAAAAAAAAATAGAGGAAAAAAAAAAAAAACTGTAGTGGTAGTGAAGATGTTAGTATGGCTACTGTGTTTGGCACTGTTCTAAGCATTTTGCGTGAATAAAACTTAAAATATCCCTATACAAAAATACTATTATCCCCATTTTATAGTTGAGGGAGCCCTTTAGGTGGACAAGTTATTTTTTGTTCTTTTTTGTCTTTTTGAGACAGGGTTTCACTATGCAGTTCAGGCTGGGCTTGAACTCACTTTGTAGCCCTGGCTGGCCTCGAATTCTTGGTGATCCTCCTGCCTCAGCCTCCCAAGGGCTGGGATTACAGGCATGTGTTACTATGCCTGGCGCTAGGTTTTAGACCTTTAGACCTTTAAAGAACTTTGCCCCATGCTTGCTCGAAACAAGTTTCCTAATTAATGTAAATCTAGTCCACGTCTCTGCTTAATATGTTAATAATAGCCTAGGTAGCTGCTTCATTGATGTTCTGCAGTCTTCAAATGAGATACAGTAAATATTACCCTAGTTCACATACTCATCTTTTGAAATAATCATGTTCGATCTTTTCCAAAGGGTATTTTTCCGTTCGTTATTTTTTTTAACCTTCCCCAAATAAACCTTTCATTTTAACCAAACCGCTGTTACTTGTTCTCAAGATCTTTCCATTCTGACCCCATGTAGTCTTCCTTGCTTTACCCCTGAGGAAACTCCTCACTCTCTCACTTGGATACCAAATTCATCCTACCATCAAACCGCTTACGTGGGTACCCCAGACCCTACCGCATCTGATCCCCAGTAAACTCCCATTACTTGTCTCAATGGTTAAACCAATCTCACTCCCTGAGATACAAATTCCTAAGTACTCACCTCCAAAGCCATGGCTTCAAGGTATCTTCCCTATCTGAAGTGCCTTCATGTGTTAATCAACCATCTCTCTCCATAAGGGTTTCCCAACAAAGATTTTGTCCCTCACAGGTCTCTTCATGTCCGTCGTTAGCACTCGTTATATTTTAATTTGTTTTCTTTTCAGTTTCTTTGCAGGAACCCTGTTAGATATTCTTCTTGGTTTAGGATAATAACTGCATAATAGTGTCACAGTGAATGTTGGTGGAATTCAATGGTTAGCAGGATTTTAAAATTTGCTTTCAAATGCTTTCATTTCCGGTTGCTGATGAATTCCATGCTGCATGAAAAATACAAGCAAAAAATTTAAAAGTACAAGTGAGAGAGAGCAATAGTGCTAAAATAGTTTAGTCAATAAGCATTTAGGCTGGGACGGTGAGATGGCTCAGTGGTGTAAGCGCCTGCCTTGCAAGCGCGAGGGCCCGAGTTCGACTCCCGGAACCCACATACGAAAAAGGGGCTGGTGATATCGCTCAGAGGCACGGTGCCTGTTGGTGCGCAAGGTCCTGAGATCGACCCCCCGGTACCCACAAAAAAAAAAAAAAAAAAAAAAATAAGCATTTAGGCTGCTTTGTGAATTCCTAAGCAATGAAAGAAATAAAAGGTACAGTATGTAAGGCCTTCATAATTTAATGGTATCAACAAAGTACTTAAATAGGTGAATTGATAATGTTGAGAAGTGCTATATAATAAAAGATATTTTAATCATACTTCACATTTATAAAAATAATTCTCCTTAATTGTGCAGTCCTTTCTTTCTTTTTTGAGACCAGGTCTCTCTCTGTAGTTCAAGCTGGTCTTGAACTCACTATGTAGCTCAGGCTGGCCTAGAATTCACTGTGAACTTCCTGCTTCAGCCTCCCAAGTGCTGGGATTACAGACATCTGTCACCACGGGGGTTGAAGGTGGGATTAGTTTAACAATCAAAACAAAGCATCTGGGGCTTAGAAAAATTTCCGTAAGAAGAGAGAGACTCTGAAACTAAAATTGATCTCCACTTTGTAGTCAGTTTCTCTGAAAGCACTGATGAAGAATAAGCTTGGAAACAGAGGGAATTAGACAATGACATCTTAAAAGGGAAGATATTTAATTTGCTATTATCTTTCAGAGACAAAATATTTATATTGTTTTTACAACTTATAAAACATAAATTTAACAAGTTTGCGAGGATTCATCATAGAACTAATATTACAATCAATTTACAAAGACTCAAACCGGTGTGGTGGTACATGCCTGTAATCCCAGCACTTGGGAGGCTGAGACAGGAGGATCAACTTGAGTTCAAGGCCACCCTACATTACAAAAATGAGATCCTGTCTGAAAAAAACAAAAATAAAAAAAGCCCTAAGACTCAACATAGCAAATTTTTGTAAAAAAATTGTTATACATTCACAATCTGCGTAATATTTGAAAGCTATAAAATGATACCATATAATACAGTATGTCATTTATGAATACATATAATTGCAATAAAACTAGGAAAATAGGCACAGATAGTTCAAATTCATGACTGTCATTGTTTCTGGAATGAGAAAGAGGGAAAGGAAGGAATCTGGGGAGGACGACAAAGGAGATGCCAACTTTAATGTTTCTTTTATGAAACAAAATTAAAAGAAAAAACTAAATGAAAGAAAAAACTAACAAATTATCTGAAGCAAATGTGACAAATGTTAATATTTGCTAATTCTAGATAAGCACATAGCTGTTTGTTATACAGTACTATTTTCTGTACATTTTATTTTGTTTTGTTTCTTGAGACAGTGTCTTGTTATGTAGCCCAGCTGGCCTCAAACTTGTGGTAATCCTCCTGCCTCAGCCTCCCAAGTGCTGGAATTCTAGGCATGTGCCACCACACCTGGCTTTTTCATATTTTTTTATTAAAAGAAAAAAGCTTCACAGACAACAAAACCATCCTGCCTGTAATTGCTCCTTCTCCTAAATCCTTTCATCATCTCTGCAAGTAGAGACTTCTAGCATTTCTTTAAATTTTTTTGAGCCATATATCAAATGTTAAGCCTTCTTCCATCAGATTCCTTTAAAAAATGAGTAAATAGGTAGTGCAAAGAGTGTAATATTTATCTAAATACCTTCCAAGTTACTACATGTGTAGGAAAAGTTAAGGGACAAATTAACATTTTAACATTACAAGCTTTAAAATATTTAAGAAAACCCTGGAAAGAGGAATCAAGAGTTACATTTGATACAATGAATCTTTTTTTTTTTTTTTTGTGGGTACCGGGGGGTCGACCTCAGGACCTCACGCGCCAGCAGGCGCCCGTGCCACTGAGCGATATCACCGGCCCCTTTTTTGTATGTGGGTTCCGGGAGTCGAACTCGGGCCCTCGCGCTTGCAAGGCAGGCGCTTAAACCGCTGAGCCATCTCACCGGCCCTAATACAATGAATCTTGAACTCTACACCTATATTTGAAGTTCACATAAGCAGTGTTATATCTTCTATTTCTTTTAACATTCCTGTTGTCTACTGTTTCCTACCCTCCCGACCCCTTCACCCTTCTACCATCATGGCACATAGAATGCCTTGCTCTCTGCATGTATTAAACACTCTTGAAATGTTTGAGTCAATGAAAATGTCACAACGGATCTGTTATGACATCAGCAGAACTAGAACACCATGGCTAGCAAGCAGTTGGTAACAGAGTAAAACACAACCTCTGGAAGCAGCCTTCTAGCTTCCTAGTAGACACTTTTATTAGCATTTGCCTATGTTCTGTGAAAAAGAGTAAAAGAAAATCACTCAAAATGTTAGCCAAAAAGCAAAGTGAGACAGGCAGTGACTCTGAATCAGAAAGAGAGGTTGAGAATTCCAACATTACAAGAAGATGGTCCAGAACTGCTCTTGATCTTCCAGTGGCCCCTACGCTTGAAATCCCATTCTCTGTACAGGCAGTCATCTCGCGGATTGAGCAAGCGCAGCTCCTTCGAGCCAGACAGGTAGGTCATGAATCAGAAGTTTACAGATTGCAAGGTTTTGTTTTGTTTTGTTTTGCTTTGCTTTGTTTTTGAGATAAGTTCTCACTATGAGTTCAGGCTGGCCTTGAACTCACTGTGTAGCCCAGAGTGGCCTTGATTGAACTTGAAGCGATCCTCTTGGGTGTGTGCTACCATGCCTGGCACAAGTTTTTTTTGTTTTTTTTTTTTACCTTTTCTTTTAGAATTCATGTTATGTTCATGTTACTTAGCTGTATTTGAAATAACTTTGAATTCAAATGACAATTTCACCTAACTGTGGATAATGAACTATTTGATATTAATCTCTTCATATCAGAATTAATCAAACCATTTAAGAAGTAAATCAGCTAGGTATGGTAGTTCATGCCTGTAATCCCACACTTGGCAAGCTGAGGCAGGAGGATTTTTAATTCAAGGCCAATAGGGCTACATAGGGAGTTCAAGAATGGCTTAAACTACGTAATGAAACCTTGACTCGAAAAAAAAAAAAAAAAAAAAAAAAAGAAAGTACGAAAAAAAAGGAAATATTGGTACAGTTTTGGCATTACTCCAGCAACAATAACAGGGCTGGGGGTTTAGCTCAGTGGTACAGCGCCTGCCTGGCAAGCATGAGGTCCTGAGTTGGATTCCCAGTACCAAGCAAAACAAAACAAAACAAAAAACAAAAAAACATAGCTTTAATAGCTTTATTGAGACACTTGACATGCCATAAATACATTTTAAAGTGTATATAGAAGTTTTTAAATGCCCAAACACCTGTGGTGAATCCTTCACCACAATCAATATCATGAATTTACCCATCATCCCCTAAAGTTTCTTCTTACCTGTTTATAATCTTCCCAAGTGTCCTTCCCTGCTACCCATCCTAATCCCCAGGGAACCACCGATCTGTTTTCTGTCACTATAGATTAGTTTACATTTTTAACAATTTTATATAAGTGAGGTCAGATGTAATGGCACATACCTCTAATCCCAGCACTCTGGGAGGCTGAGGCAAGAAGAAGACAAATTCAAACCCAGTCTAGGCCTCTTAGTGACTTAGTAAGATTCTGTCTCAAAAAATAAAAGGGCTGGAGCTATAGCTTAGTACAAAGGCCCCAGGTTCAATCCCCAGAACTGCCAAAAAAACCCAAACAAAAACAAAAACAAACAAAAAAAGAATTTTATATAAGTGGAAACATACTACTTTCTTCTGGCTTCTGTTTTTTTTTTTTTTTTTTTTTTTTTTGAGGCAGAGTCTCGTTGTATAGTTCAGGCTGGCCTTGAATTTACTGTGTAGCCCAGGCTGGCCTCTAACTCATGGCAATCCTCCTGCTTCACCTTTCTGAGTACTGGGATGACAGGCATGCACCACCATGCCTGGCTCCTTCTGGCTTCTTTCACTTTGCAGTATTTTGAAATTTACCACATTCTTGAGTGCATGAATAATTAATTCCTTTTTATTGCTGTGTATTTTTCCATGGCATGGCTTTTGAGCTATTTCTAGTTTTGGGTTATTACAAATAAAGCTGCTCTGGACATTGTGTACATGTCACTACAGGGACATATGCTTTTTTTTTTTTTTCCGTACTGGGAATTGAACTCAGGACCTTGCACTTGCCAGGCAAGCGCTGTGCCGCTGAGCTATGTCACCAGCCCCTGGACATATGCTTTCATTTTTCTTGGATAAATACCTCGGTTTGGGCTAAGTTGCACAGTAGGTAAATATTCAGTTTTTTGGTTGTACTAATGATTGAACCCAGGACACTGCACATTGCACTCTATCACTGAGCTACATCCCCAGCATTTTTTTTTTCCTTTGAGGTGCTGAGGATTGAACCCAGGGCTTTTACACTGAGCTATATCCCCAGCCTTCTTATTTTTTATTTTGAGACAGGATCTTGCTAAATTCCTAAATTGCCAAAGTTGGGCTGGAACTTGTAATCTTCCTGCCTCAGCCTCCCAAGTACTGGGATTACAGACCTGTGCCACCATGACCAGCCAGAATCCCTTTTTATTTTGAGACAGAATCTTGCCAAATTTCCCAGACGAGACTTGAATTTGCAATTCTCTTGTTTCAGCACCCATAGTAGTTGAGATTACAGGCATGTGCCACTGAGCCTAGCTTGTTTTAGGGTTTATTTTTGTAATATACATAATGTATATTATATATATATATATATATATATATATATATATATATTTACCTCCAAGTAGTATTACATCAGTTCATGTACAGTATATGAATCTTACAGCAATTTTCTACCTTTTTCCCTTTCCCTTTGTGGTATTTGCATACTTTTTCATGTTATAAACTCAGTATTTATTACTTTCCAATTGTTTTTGCTTTAAACAAGCAATGATCAAGTTTTAAATTTATTGTTGTAATATAATATATATCATAAAATTTTCACCATTTTTAATCATACTATTAAGTGGTATTAAGGCCATTTATAATGGTTGCACATTCATCACCACTATAGCATGTTTCTCCATTTATTTAGGGCTATTTTCAGAACTTTTTCATCATCCCAAACGTTATATTCATTAAACAATGACTCTCCCAGCCTCTGGTAACCTTTATTCTACTATCTATGAATTTGAGTATTCCAGGTACCTCGTGTGAATGGAATCGCATAATACTTGGTTTTTGAGCTGAGGTTGTAGCTCAATGGTACAGAACTTGCTTGGCACATCTTAGTCCCTGGGTTCAATTCCCAGCAGAGCATTTAAAAAAGTGTTTTTTTGTGTGTCTAGATTATTTTATTTAGAATAATCTCTTGAAGGTTCATCTAGATTGTAGCATTATTAGAATTTCATTCTTTGTAGTTATCTTGAATTTTAAATGTTTTAAAGTAATTAAGGTAAATCTCTGACTTATGAACGAGTTCCTTTCCAGAAGAATGTTCCTAAGTCGGATTCCTTGGTAAGACCGACAAAATGAGCCTTACGCAAGTTAGCCTTGGCACAAGCAGACAATGTAGATTGCTTTGCATGTCCTAGCAGTGCGCTCCACATCACCACTGCTTTTCCTCTTGTTTCTGGACATCCTGGGCTCGGAGTGAGACCTGTACTCTCGCACTGTATGTAAGCACACAGCAGCACAACTGTGACAACACCTGGCAGACTCCTGAGCTACTCCTGAGAAGTGTTTGCATCTATGAATGTTCGTAATGCAAGTTCACAACTCAAATGTTTGTAAATTGAGGACTTACTGTAATTAATTAATTAATTAATTTTAAGATGGGTCTCTATGTTGTCCAGGCTGGTCTCCCTTGACCTTCTGGACTCAAGTGATCTTCCTACCTCAGCCTCCCAAGAAAAGCTCTGGTGCTTTTTTTTTTAAACTGTGGTAAAACGTGTAACACAAAATTTACCATTTTAACCATTTAAAAGTGTTTATACCAGTTCGCTGGTATTAAGTGGTGTAATTCTCACCGTTATCCACCTTTAGAACTATTTTCATCTTTTCATGTGAAAATCTGCACCCATTAAACAGTAACATCCAGCCAGGTGTGGTGGTGCACACCTGTAATCCCAGCACTTGGCAGGCTGAGGCAGGAAGATCACAAATTTGAGCCCAGCCTGGGCTACATAAGGAGACCCTATTGCAAACAAACCAAAGCAAAAAACAGTAACTCGCCATTTACTCCTTCTTCTCACCCTTCACAGTTAGGATTTACTTTCTATCTCTAAAAATTTTTACACTCTAGGTACTTCGTACAAATGGAATGATGAAGTTGTCTTTTTGTGACTGCTTTATGTTACTTAGAATGTTTTCAAGGTTCATCTGAGTTGTAGAATGTCAGAATTTCTGCTTTTTCAGAAAGGACATAAGACTGGGTTCAGTGGGCCAATTCCTTACGTTTTCTATTGTAAATTTTTAATCCAGTGTAATAGTAGCCTGCTATGCAACTCAGTATCTTTTCCTGAAGGATATAGGAAGCAATCTATGTGTTTACCCACTTGGTATGACAAAGAGCAAGGAGTGTGCATGTGTGCAAAAGTGTCCAAATGGGATTTGGACCCACCTTTAGGCTCCATCTAACTGGTTTTGTGTATGTTTACCCAAGCATCACAGAGGGTCCAATAGACCCACACCACTCCAGGATTTGTTAAAAACAAAAAAAGTTTTCTTTTGATTTTTCTGGTAGAAGTATCCCAGTTTAGTACAATGGCACATGAAAACCAGATTTGCAAGTTTTAGAGGAGATCAAAAGTGAATCATCAAATTACTCATGTGTGGATGATGAAGATGATCCATTATGGTAAAATAACTGTTTTCATAACAAAAGAGTGGTATGAGTGTATGATGATAATGATGATGACTCTGACATTGACCATGTGAGCCAAAGTTCCCGTGACAGTGAATGCAGACCTCCTTGATTCAGATGATGAAGAAAACAGCAATGTGAGTACATATTTGACTAGTTGAAATGTTGCAAAATGGTCACGCAACCAAATGGAATGATCCAATGTTAGAACTAGGTATGAAAATATAGTGAAGGTCTTGGCAGGGGTGAAACATATTGGACAGAATGCCAGTCCTGCCATTCAATGTTGGAAATTGTAACAGACAAAATGCTACAAGATGCTGTGAAATACACAAAGGCTGAAATAAAAGTAAAATGTTCTGTATGGACCAATAACCATATTAAAATATGTATTTATTTATTTATTTATTTATTTTTTTTTTTTTTTTTGTGGGTACCGGGGGGTCGACCTCAGGACCTCGCGCGCCAGCAGGCGCCCGTGCCACTGAGCGATATCACCGGCCCCCTTTTCGTATGTGGGTTCCGGGAGTCGAACTCGGGCCCTCACGCTTGCCGGGCAGGCGCTTAAGCCGCTGAGCCATCTCACCGGCCCAAAATATGTATTTATTATGACACCTCACTAGCTGAACTGAAAACATTCATAGTTCTTCCATACTTAGCACAGATTTCTCATGGCAATTGCAGGAATGTAAAGGACTTATAGAAGAGCGATGGGTCAAAATATGGCGTAAAAATTTATGCCCTTGTAAATACAAAGACTTATTATTATTTTTTTCAATTTAGACGTTTATCCTGGAACTCAGTCATTAGGTTCTTTTTTTTTTTTTTTTTACAGTTTTCAAAATTTACTCATTACAAACAACACATATAAACTTATCAGTAACAATCTTTGTATTGGAAAGAAATGAGTTACCTTTAGTGTGATATACAATAGCAGCTCTCGGGTCAAAAGAACCCCAGCTATCATTCCTTTCTAGGCCTCTCTGGTATCTCTGTTCTTTGGTGGAGCCTAACAAAAGTGTTTGTAGGAGAGGCCAGAGGATTTTGATTTTCTATCTCATAGTCCTTTGAGAGAAACACTAAAGCACCTTGACTATTGGTGCCTGCTTTTTTTTTTTTTTTTTTTTTGTGGGTACCAGGGGTCGACCTCAGGACCTTGCGCGCCAGCAGGTGCCCATGTCGCTGAGTGATATCACCGGCCCTTTTTTCCGTATGTGGGTTCTGGGAGTCGAACTCAGGACTTTGCGCTTGCCAGGCAGGCACTTACGCCACTGAGCCATCTCACCGGCGCTGGTGTCTGCTTTTTGCAGGTCACCTATATGACTGGGTTCCAAGGATAAGGCTCCACTCTCACTAGTAGTCCAGGTTTTAGAATGCTACCCAGAACTTGAGGACTAGTCCATTTCTCCAACTCATAAGCCTTGGGAAACACAGGATGCTCAGTTCCTGAGGGGATTATTTCAGCACCTTGTGAAGCCAAAGTGGCAGGATATTCTCCTTGAAATGTCACCTCCATCACTTTACGATCTGATGACTTCCCAGTAACAGTCTCAGGGCCAGCACTGGGCTCATTTATAAATGATAAACCCCATTGATTCTGGAAGATATCCCCCAGGTTTTGCCGATCTGTCTGAGAGGGCAGATCCACTTGTGCTGTACTCAACAGCACACTTTGCATATTTGAAGGGTAGGTAAAAAGGCTAGATTTAATTGGTTCAACAACTGCTGAAGTTAGACTCATGTCCTGGAGAATTGAATCAGTTCCAGAAGAAACGGGTGTTAGAGTATTAGCAGCAGTAGTTAGCAGTGGCTGACCTCCTGGAGGATACACGCTTGCATCAGTCCCTGCTAAAACAGGCCCATTAGAAAAGTTGGCAGAAGTAACAGATTTCAGCGCTGACATAGGGACCTGGGATAATTGACTTGAAGACTGGGTCTGAGTTTCCCCAGTAGATGATGAAGAGGATGAAGATGAAGATGGTGACACAGAAGAGTTCTATATAGTTTTGTTGAGGTTTTCCTTAACTTTGCTTGCATAACTTATTTTAGGAACTATTTTAGCACTGCTATTGTCCACTGGAAAAACTGGAGGTGGTTTAAATAGGGTCCACGAGTCCTCTTTGGAGGCAACAGCTGAGGCATGCTTTCCTTTGGGCCGATCATCAAACTTCTTGCTGTTCACACCAGGTTTAATATCTGAACTTTTATGAAGTATATCACCCACAGCAGGTTTTCCTCGAGTCATTCCTCCAGGTCCAGTTTCATACTTCCAAATGGGCTTCGAGCCATCTACTCGATTTCCCTTTTGTTCACTATGGTCAGGCTTGAAAGTTTCAAGTCCCTGTTTTAAGGGTGGGACACTAGTCTCTTGTTGCATTATCTTGTCCTGGACTAAATTAAGGTTTTCACAACCCTTAGCACTATTGCGCCTAGCTTTCCTTTTTTTAGGAGTGGTATATCCACTTTCTGATCCACTACCATCATTATCTGCGCCCTTACCCATGTAACCATTAGTAATATAGCCTGGATTATTTGTTACAACACCATTTGGAATTGCTACAGTATCAGTCTTATGTACAGACTGGTTTTCTCCAGATTTATTTTCTTAAGACTTCCCATTCTTTTTGTCCATACTGCTTTTCTGAACGAAATTCTTGGTTTTAATTCCTGTCTTCCCAAAAGTGCCAGCCTTCACAGTCTGCTTCAGACTAGTATCTAAAACTTGCTGGTTGCCATTGAGGACCCTGGAAATAGGGTTGGTAGCTTCATCAGAACCCAAGCTCTTTAAAGATATTTCTCTTTCTCCAGCATTACCATTTATTTCACCATAGCCTGTTTTCTTCTTCGGCGTTTCCTGGTGCTGCTGGAGGGTGTGTTTCTGCTCATGTTTCAGCGGCTTTGGCTGGGCCTTGGGGCTGCCCTCGGCTCCATGCTGCAGGTATTGGTGAGGCTGCTGGTGATGATGGTGGTGATGGTGGTTGTGGGTATGGTTGTAGAAATAATAATGGTGGTGATGGTGTGACTGCTGCTGCGGCTGCTGAGTATGATGGTGTGGATGGTGGTGGTTGTGATGGTGCTGAGGCCGTGGCTGCCCGGGCTTCTCCTCCATTGAAAGCAGCTGGGACTCCCTAGCTGAGGCTGCAGGCTGCTGCACCGTCAGGATCTTAGTCATTAGGTTCTTATTCATATAGTAATAAACCGAATGATGCTGTGAACAGACTTCTTGCTCCTATCTCCCAAACTAACCAGAATGTGACATTTGACAGTTGGTTTACCAGTTTCCAATTAATGTTACATTTGCTAACAGAGCACAAGTTGACCAGTGCAGAACTGTACACGGGAACAAAGCAGAAATTCCAAATCAATGTTGCAATTTCAAAACAGAGAATTGTATAGTACAATCTTTGGATTTCAGAAAGATATAACATTGGCCTTGTATAAGGCAAAGAAAAGCAAGCTGGTACTGCTGATGTCAACACTGCACCATGATGAAAATATTGATAGAGAAACCTCGACAAAACAGAAGACTGAGATAGAAACTTTCTACAACAAAACCAAATGTGGAGTAGATGTTGTTGATGAGTTATGTAGCAACTATGATGTCACTTGAAACACAAAGCATTGGCCAATGGTTGTGTTTGACTCTATCCTAAACATGTGTGGCATAAGTAGTTTGATAGTTTACAAAGAATGTACACCATGTACAAAGGTGTGTACACCATGCCTGGCTTTCTTTGTCTTTTTTTTTTTTTTTTTTTTTTTTGGTGGATACTGGGTGTCGAACTCAGGACCTCGCACTTGCCAGGCAGGTGCTTATGCCGCTGAGCTATCTCACCGGCCCCTCTTTGTCTTTTTTTGAATGAGTTTGTTATTATTTTTGTTGAGTTTTGCTTGTTTGGTTTTTGTTTGTTTGTTTGTTTGTTTGTTGAGACAGGGTGTCACTATGTAGCCCAAGCTGGCCTCAAACTCATGGTGATCCTCCTGCCTCACTCTCCTGTGTGCTAGTATTACAGGTGTGCACCACCATACCCAGCTTCATGTTTTTAAATACTTGGCTGTACATAGTTAATTTTGTTTGTAATGTACATTTAAATTTTTTGCTGCTTCTTGATTATTTTGAGGGGAAATAAGTTTTATCACTTGATTTGTGTGTAAATTTATTTCCTAATTTTCTGCAATAGTTCTCTATGTATTTTCTTTTATGGCATTAGAATGTTCAACAAGATTTCTAATTTAGAGCCAGGCATGGTGGCGCACGTCTGTAATCCCAGCACTTGGGAGGCTGAGGCAGGAGGATCACTGTGAGTTTGAGGCTGGCCTGAGCTACACAGTGAGTTCAAGTCCAGCCTGAACTGTACAGTGAAACCCTGTCTCAAAAACACCAAAAAAAAAAAAAAAAAAAAAAAAAAAGGTATCTAGTTTAACTGTGATTATTTCTTTCAGTCAAGCAAAATCCAGGTCTTTCAGAGGATTTTCTTTTATTTGTTTGCATTAGTGGTAAGGGGATATAAATCTTCTGATATTATAGTGTTTCTCTCCTCTGAGATTTAATTTGACTCATGTGTAGTTCTCTTTTTTTTTTCTCCTTTCACTCACTACCCAATTGTTAAAGGGTATTTCTTCTCTCCTAATGGCTTTTTTGCTCCTCCAGAGCTGCCCCTTCTAAGAGAATCAGGTCCTGGAATTTTTTAAAGCTTTAAAATTTCTTTAAATCCCATACCTGGGCGAGGCGTGGCGGTTCTTTCCTGTAATCCCAGCACTCGAGAGGCTGAGGCAGGAGGATCGCCGTGAGTTCAAGGCCAGCCTCAACTACATAGTGATTTCAAGGCCAGCCTGAACTACACAACAAAACCCTGTCTCAAAAAAAAAAAAAAAAAAAAAAAAGAAAGAAAGAAAAAAAGTCCTATATCTGGAAAAAAGCATTTATCTTGTTAGAACCCTGATGTGACTCTTTATAACAACTAGCCTTTCAGGACTTTGGAACTTTCAGATCTCTTCTGTGAAGTGTGTGTGTGTTTGTGTGTGTGTGTGTGTGTGTGTGTGTGTTAGTGGAGGTCAGATCCAGGGCTCACACATGCTACATAGGTATTATGATTTTATCTTGATGTCTCCCCAAAGCCTCATAGGCAGGGCTTTTGCAGAGGTGACTGTATCATGGGAGCATGATATTCACCAGTGGATTAGTCCTCTGATGAGTTTATAGCTAAATGTGATGCTGGGAGGTGAGGCCTGCTCAGAAGAGGTGAGTCACTGGGAGTGTGGCCTGCAAGGGGTCATCTCTTTCCCACTCTTCTCTGCTTCCTGCCTGCCGTGCCATGAGCGGTTTCTCCTCTGCCATGCTGCCCTGCCTTGGAGCCTGATGACTATGGATTTTAAACCTCTACAAACTGTGAGCCAAAATAAACCTTTCCTCCCTTAGAGTTGTAGGTGTCACGTATTGTGTCTCAGCAATGTCACACTGATGTCACATACTAGTGTCTTAGTATCTAAGACACTAAGCAAGCACTCTCACTGAGCTACATACGTAACCCCTTTTATTTTTTATTTTGAGACAGTCTTGTTAAGTCACTAAATTGCCCAAGCTGGGCTAGAAATTGCAAACCTCTTGCCTCAGCCTCCCAGAGTTCTGGGATTATAGGTGTGTACTACCCTTCATGTCTTCCTGTGTGATGCCTGTGGCCTGATCTGCTCAATTACTTCAGTATTTTCAGTCTTAGGATGAATTGGGTTTTTTTTCCTCCTCTCCTCTCCTCCCCTCCCCTCCACTCCTCTCCACTCCCCTCCCTCCCTTCCTTCCTACCTCCTCCTCCTCTTCTTCTTCACACAGAAGTTGAAGTCAGGGAGTGCTGAGCTACATATACAGCCCTTTCCATTTTTTATTTATTTATTTTTTTGAATCAAGGACTTGCTAAATTGTCCAGGCTGGCCTCAAACTTGTTATCCTCCTGCTTTAGCGCCCTCAGTACTTTGGATTACAGGCATGCACCGCCATGCCTGGCTTGACTTTTCTTGTGTTTGCTCCAATTCACTCTCTGACCCCTTTGCTAGCATCTTCCCTCTGTCTTCTTTCCTTTTTATCAGCTTATCTTTGCTCACAATAGAGCTCTGGGGGAAGGCAGGAGGGGACAGAAGTAGGTAGGGCTGAGTACCAGGTATTTCACCCCTCTTTTTACTTATAGTTGTCTTGCAGTCTCAGCATTCTCCATCTTTAAGTGATCCTGAATGTGCAAATTTGTGTGGAACTTTCACAGAAGTTAATTTATTACATATCCTTTGGGAAGATGTTAGGTTTCCATCATTACTGTTGAGGTAGCTAAGAGTATAAATGTCATTTCTTTGTAGGAATCTGACTTCGTTCTCTGGCTGCTTCAAAATGCAATATTTATGTCTATTCTTCTGTAATTTCACTACTGTGTGTTCAAGTATGGGTTTACTTTTTATCTTACTTGGAATTCTTTGGTATTCCTAAATCTGAGAATTGATATTTTACATCCCATAAGATATGTAAGGTTTTCAGACATTATCTATTTATGTAATGCTCCTTCTCAATCATTTTTTTTTTTCCTTTCCATTTCTTTAGTTTTTGGTTTTGGACAGGCGCTCACTAAGTTGCCCAGGCTGGCCTCGAATTTACAATCCTCCTGCCTTAGCCTTCTTCGTAGCTGGATAACAGGCGTGCACCACCACATTCAGCTTGAGCTCTATCTCCTCAACAGTAATAATGGAAACAAAGATAATGAAATATCCAGTGACATTATCTTTTAAGGATGAGAGTGAATAAAATATTTTCGGACAATCAGCAATTCAGAGGGTTTACTACTAATAGACCTTCACTAAAGGAACTTCTAAAAGATGTTCCAGAGGAATGAAGGTTATTACAGAGCCGAAACCTGATATAAAAGAAATAGTGAGGGGGGCCAGGGATGTAGCTCAGCAGCACAGTGTCTGCATGGCAAGTGCAAGGTCCTGAGTTCGAGTTCTAGTACCAAAAAAAAGAAATAGTGAAAAAATAACATTGTAAATAAAAATAAATATAAATTTATAAAATAGTAAGAATAAAACAATTTGTCTAATCTGTGGAGTTTTATAAAAAACAAACATAAAATACTGGACAATAGAATATTAAAAGGAGAAAGGTCAGAGTCAAAGCATTCAGATATTGAAATGTTCTAGGTAAATTTAGATACTGATTTACCTTACACTGTGTTGGTTTATAAATATATACGTTGAAATTCTAAGAAAAATACTAAAAAAAAAAAAGCAATAAAAATGCAGCAAGAAAGGAGAAAAATCAAAAAAATAAGTATTTTATTCAATCTTATTTAGTACTTCCTAATCATTTGAATTATAAATAATAAAAATAATTAGAAAGCACTAAATAAGATAGTAAAAATTAGCAAATATATCGCTTTGCTGGTCCCATTTATCTTTTCCTTAGTCTTTTCTGTATCATGTGATGTGAAAAGACATGGAGAGGAGGTGGAAAGATCCCGCAGGCTTTTCCCCAAGCTCCTATGTCACCTGATGTCTACTGAGTTTGGACACAGGAAGGAGAAATACAAAACATTGCTAAGTGGAAGAAAGGTAGGAACCCTCCAGGTTTGAGTAGGCAGCATCTCTTTCACCATTCCAGCATATTGTGAGCACATGACACACCAGTCCCTGAGCGCCAGTAATACTTTCCCCATGTTTTTGTTCTTGGAACCTAGGAATGGAAGAGGCTTCCTAGTTTGGTTAATCTCTGATTCTTCACTTTAATTTCCTGATCGGCTTCTCACCTCTTCTATAACCTATATAAGCAATTTTCTGCATTAAATTTTTAAATGTTTCACATACCAAACATTCTTTCTGTTTTTCTGGGTACACCCTGACTAATGTATTCCATACCCAGGTAAAAGTAGTGAGAATTCAGTACAAAGATTATTAGAATGGACAGATAAAATCCAGTAACCTAAACAGAAAAGACCGCAAAATTGAAAGACAGAAAGAGTAAAATGATGGCAGACCAGTATACCAGATAAATACTAACCAAATGAAAGTTGCTATTGTTGATTTAGCATCAGACAAAATAGACTTTAAATCAAAAAGTAGTACTAAGCCGGGTGTGGTGATGCATGTCTGTAATCCCAGCACTCCAGAGGCTGAGGCAGGAGGATCACTGTGATTTTGAGGCCAGCCTAGGCTACATAGTAAGCTCAAGGCCAACCTGGACTACAGAGTGAGACCTGTCTCAAAAACAAAAACAAAAACAAAATAGTACTAGAGATGAAGATTCAATTACATATATGATAATCCTGAACCTGTATGCACTGCTGTGCCCCAATAACAAAGATTTAAAATATATGAAGAAAAAAATATCAGCAGTACAAGGATAAACTGGAGAAAAATGTATTATGATACTATTGATAAATAAGCCAACAAAACTACTTTTTTTTTGATCTTCCCATCTCAGCCTCACACATGTTGGGATCACAGACATGCACCATTTTCCCCAGCTGTAAAAGATTTGAACAGTACAAAAGTAAGTGTCATCTAATGGATATACAGGAAACTGGAAAATACATATTTTCCACACAGAGGGGAAACATTTTCCAAAACCGACCACATTCTAAGTTCTAAACAGGGCTTGAAATTTTCAATGAATTGATAGCGTACAAACCACAATGCAATCTAACTAGAAATTAGTGAACAAAAGGTAGCTTCAAAAAATAAAAATATAAGGGAAAAACTCAAAAATAATTTATAGGTGAAAGAAATAGTAGAAATTAGAACATACTAGAATAATAACATGCTGGGCGTGGTGGTGCATGCCTGTAATCCTAGCACTCAGGAGGCTGAGGCAGGAGGATCACTTTGAATTAGAGGCCAGCCTGGGCTACATAGTGATTTCAAGCCCAGCCTGAACTACATAGTGAGACTCTCTCAAAAACAAAAAACAAGGGGCAGGTGAGATAGCTCAGCGGCATAAGCGCCTGCCTGGCAAGCGTGAGGTCCTGAAGTCGACTTCTGGTACCCACATAAAAAAAAAAAAAAAACAGAATAATAACAAACGTACTATATACAAATGCATGTGGGATGTAAATGAGTAGTACTTACAGGGAAATTTACACCATATATTAGAAAAGATTTAAAATGTATAAGTTAGGTAGAGGATTCTGGGAGCCTGGAGTCACAGCGGTGTTTGTATGACCTTCGGAGGCTGCTGCTTGGGACCTGAACCATACATAAAAAAATGACAACAGCAGCCAGGCCAACTTATGAACCTGATACAATGTGTGATGAGTTTCGAGAGACAGATTCCAGGTTCTTGTGTTCTTGTGTACCCAGCGAAGAGTTGCAAGTACTGTATACACCCATGGCAAAAGAAAAAGCAGCTACATTCACTGAAGTCAACAGGGAAGGCGTGCTCAGAGAGAGCAGGTTTGTGCCAGCAGAAACAAAAATGGGAAAGAAGTGATGCTGGGATGGTGGGGAGAATAAGGGAAAAAAATAAGTCCGGCTTTTGGACTTAAAAGATGGGCGCCCTATCTAAGGTATCTCTCATTGAATCTCTTGGATACGATTGACAGAAATGATTGACAGGGTGCTGAGTCATCTCGACATCTAGTGTGCATGACTTCCCATAATTCACTGTTATAATCACATGCATGACCTGCAGTCGCTCCCTCTGAATTTCGAGTGGGGGAAACGGTTACAGTAAGTCAAGCTACTGTATAGTTAACATGCATGTGCTCTGGCCTAGAGCTTTAGAGATTTCCTGGGTCTCTCTTATTCTTATTTCTGTTTCCCTTAGGACAAGGGAAGGAGGATTGGCCCTGCAGTGTTGCCCCAAGTCAGATGGGTGGAGGGGAAGTGGCGCTGCCCCAATTGTGCTACCTGCACTAAATCTGCAAGCAGTGGAAAAAGAAAGGGAGGTTATTTGAACCAACTGTCAAAGCAGTATTCAAGGCTGGGAAGGAGACTGCTGCAAATTCGAGGCCAGCCTGGGCTACACAGGGAGTTCAAGGTCAGCCTGAACTACATAGGGAGACCCTGTCTCAAAAACAAAAATAAAAACATAAACAAAAACAGCAGTATTCAAGAGCTTCCCTCTCAAACAAAGATAAAATACAAAGTAGTCAGGATAATCCAAAGAGGCTCATGACTATGACTTAAGGAGCGAGTTAGGAGAGAGAGAGAGAGCAGGGCCGGTGAGATGGCTTAGCGGTATAAGCGCTTGCCTGGCAAGCGCGAGGTCCTGAATTCGACTCCCGGTACCGATAAAAAAAAAAAAAAAAGAAGAGAGAGAGCTGCTGCAACAGAAAAAAGTAGGGCTCATCCACCCCAACAACACAGGACTGCTTCTTCAGTGTCAGAGAAGCCAGACCAGATTTCCACTGCCAACCTTGATGCAAATGATTCTCTAACAGATGAGGAAGATGACAATTTTGAAGAGGACAGTGATGACAATGATACTTGGAGCTCTTCTTGTAGAACTGGAAAAAATTTAAAAAGAAAGAGCTGAAGAAACCAGGTGTGAAATAACAAACTTACTGAAAGAGAAATTAGGGAAACAATACCTTTCACAATAACATCCAAAAAAATGAAATACCTAGGAATCAACCTCCCAAAGGATGTAAAAGACCTCTATACTGAAAACTACAGTACTCTGAAAAAGGAGATTGAAGAGGATATCAGAAAATGGAAAGATATCCCTTGCTCCTGGATAGGAAGAACCAATATAGTGAAAATGGCCATACTTCCAAAATTGTTGTACAGATTTAATGCAATTCCAATCAAAATTCCAACAGCATATCTCACAGAATTAGAGAAAACAATCCTAAAATTCATTTGGAATCAGAAGAGACCTAGAATAGCAAAGGCAATTCTGGGCAACAAAGGCAAGGCAGGGGGCATCACAATCCCCGACTTGAAATTATACTATAAAGCTACTGTGATAAAAACAGTGTGGTACTGGCAAAAAAACAGACCTGAAGATCAATGGAACAGATTAGATGCTGAAACAACCCCAGACATACTAAGCCACCTTATCTTTGACAAAGGTGCCAAACACATTCGCTGGTAGAAAGATAGCCTCTTTAATAAATGGTGCTGGAAAAACTGGCTCTACACATGCCGAAGATTAAAACTAGACCCATATCTTTCACCATGCACTAAACTAAATTCAAAATGGATCAGAGATCTAAATATTAAAACAGAAACATTAAATCTGCTGGAAGGTAGGATAGGTAAAACCCTTGGAGACATTGGTGTAGGCAAAGACTTTATGAATAAAAACTCAACCGCACGGGAACTATCCCAAAGAATCAATAACTGGGATCTCATCTTATTAAAAAGCTTTTGCACAGCAAGAGAAACCACCAACAGAGTGAAGAGACAACCCACAATGTGGGAAAAAATGTTTGCCAGCTGTTCCTCAGACAAAGGATTACTATCGAGAACATATAAAGAACTCAAAAAAATCAGACCTCCCAAATTTAAAGACCCACTCCAAAAATGGGCATCTGAGATGAATACACATTTCTCAGATGAAGAAATACTAATGGCAAACAAATATACAAAAAAATGTGCAACATCACTAGTCATTCGAGAGATGCAAATTAAAACAACACTGAGATACCATCTCACCCCAGAAAGAATGGCTACTATTAAGAAATCAACTAATAACAAATGCTGGAGGGGCTGTGGGGAAAAAGGAACCCTTCTTCACTGTTGGTGGGAGTGTCGACTGGTACAGCCACTGTGGAAGTCAGTGTGGAGATTCCTCAGAAAACTAGGGTTGGAGGTCCCATTTGACCCAGCTATTCCCCTTCTGGGCATCTTCCCAGAAGAATTAAAAACATCGTACCACAGCGATATATGTGCACCCATGTTTATAGCAGCACAATTTGTAATAGCCAGATCTTGGAAACAACCCAAATGCCCATCAACTGAGGAATGGATAAGAAAGATGTGGTATTTTTATACAATGGAGTACTATTCAGCCATAAAGAAGGATAAACTGGAGACTTTTATAGGTAAATGGATGCAACTCGAGAAAATACTCATAAGTGAAATAAACCAGAAGCACATGTGTAAGCATCGTATTATCTCTCTAGTATGAGAAACTGAAAGAGTAAATAAGATCCAAAATGTACAATAGACATGGTGAATCAAAAAGAAACTGGTCAAAAGGAAAGAGAGACTGGAATAGGGAAAAGAAAGAAGGGAAAGGGAAAAAAAATTGTATATATATATATATATAAGATGGTTAAGATAGATACACTACCATTTTTACTTAGTTCATTGAAGAGTAAGGTTTGTGCCAATAATGTTTGGACAATTGAATGCTAATGTCTGGTGTCCTGAATAACTAACTTAAAGATAGTAATACGTAATGTATTAACCATTGTTACCCTCCTATTATGTTGGTTGGAAAATTTGTTCTTCTTTTGATTTGTTTTGTTTTTTCTTCTCTTTAAAATAAAAAAAAAAAAAAAAAAAAAAGAAAGAAACCAGGTGTGGTAGTGTATGCCTGCAATCCCAGCAGTCAAGAGGCTGAGGCAGGAGGATCACTGCAAGTTCAAGGCCTGCCTGGGCTACATAGTGAGTTCCAGGCCAGCCTGAACTTCATAATGAGATCCTGTCTCAAAAAACAAAACACACATATGCACGCACGCATGCACGCATGAAAGAGCCGAAGATCAGGTCAGGAAGGAACAAGAACAAAAAGTTGAAGAAGGATTCATGTGGAAAACACTCTGAGTGGAAACCCTCTCCTTAATCTCACTGTCCCGTGCCAGCCTCAGGCTAATTTCAAAGGTAAAAGAAGGTGATGATGACGCTGCCTTCAAGAACGGTGCAAAAGGTGTAGATGATCAGAAGAAAGTCAAAAGATTTGTAAATGATACACAGTGATTTGAAATTCACAAAAAGTTCATGGAGAAATATATTAAATAGTACAGTTTTATGTGCTTTAAGACTATAAAACGTTAAAATAAGTCTAAGCTAGAGAAACAATTTAGAAATTGGGGGAAAAACAACAAATTAAGCCCAGATAATATAGAATGAAAGACACAATAAAAATTTCGAGGGCCAGCAAGATAGCTCAGCGGCATAAGCTCCTGCCTGGCAAGCGTGAGGTCCTGAGTTCGACTCCCGGTACCCACATACGAAAAAGGGGCCAGTGATATCGTTCAGCGGCACGGGTGCCTGCTGGCGCGTGAGGTCCTGAGTTTGACCCCCGGTACCCACCAAAAAAAACAAAAATTCAAACTGGGCATGGTGGCACACACCTGTAATCCCAGCACTTGGGAGGCTGAGGCAGGAGGATCGCCGTGAGTTTGAGGTCAGTCTGTGTTACACAGTGAGTCTAAGGCCAATTTGAACTACATAGCGAGACCCTGTCTCAAAAAATAAAATAGGGGCCGGTGAGATAGCTCAGTGGCACAAGCGCTTGCCTGGCAAGCCCGAGGTCTGGAGTTCGACTCCCGGTATCCCACATATGAAAAAAGGGCCAGTGATATCGCTCAGTGGCACGGGCGCCTGCTGGTGCACGAGGTCCTGAGGTCGACCCCCGGTACCCACCCACACACACAAAATAAATAAAAAAATAAAATAAAATAAAATAAAATTTCGAGCTATGAAAAATGCGTTCACTTGTCCAGACAGCCCTGCCCCCATTCCAGAGGCAGTACGAACAGCGAAAGCAAGGCTCTAATGCAGCTGGTCTCTCCAGCCTGGGCATCTGATGGACAGGCACAAACAGAGTGGTCAAAGCAAACAATTTATAACCCTAACATGCAGGTCCCTCCCCCGTTTTTTTCATTGTCTGAGAACTATTAGAGGTACAGTCTTTCCGAGCGACTCCAATGAGCTCCCCATCTCCCTCCTAATTTGAGTTTGGATTTCTTTATAGTATTGTCTTGGGCGGGTGGTTTCTGAGAAGCAGATGTTTCAGACAACCTTGGACCACACTGTGACTGATTACTGTACTCACGCCTACCTTTTATTTTTTATTTTTTATTTTATTTTATTTTTTTATCACATTCCACACACCTACCTTTTAATAGGCTCTTTTACTCATTATTTTTCTCTCTCAAGGTTCCACTTGCCCAGAGACTCTCCAAGAAGACTGACAGTAATTTTTCACTCAGAGTTTAACTATTTTATCTTAAAAAATGGACCGCTTGGCCGGGCATGGTGGTGCATCCCTGTAATCCCAGCACTCGGGAGGCTGAGGCAGGAGGATCACCCTGAGTTGAGGCCGGCCTGGGCTACATAGTGAGTTCAAGGACAGTCTGAACTGCACAGTGAGACCCTGTCTCAAAAAGCTAAAGAAAAAAAAAAAAAAAAAAAAAGACCACTTCACATTTTTTTTTTTTTTTTTAACGTTTCTTTTTTTGAGACAGGGTCTTGCTATATAGCTCAGGCTGGCCTTGAACTCAAAAAAATCTGCCAGACTCAGCCTCCTGAGTGCTGGGATTACAGACGTGTACTGCCTCACCTGGTTAAATTTCTTTTTCTTACAGATCATAGATTAATGAAATAAAATACAAAAACACCATGAGAAGCTTCAGGAAAGCCAAAAGATAATTTTTTGGAAATCTAATAAAATTTAACAATCTCTGCAACAGTTGGTCAAGAAAAACAAAGACATGGGCCGGTGAGATGGCTCAGTGGCGTAAGCGCCTGCCTTGCAAGCGCGAAGGCCGGAGTTCGACTCCCGGAACCCACATACGAAAAAGGGGCCGGTGATATCGCTCAGTGGCACGGGTGCCTGTTGGCGCGCGAGGTCCTGAGGTCGTCCCCCCGGTACCCACAAAAAAAAAAAAAAAAAAAGAAAAACAAAGACAACACAAACACTTTTAGGCGTGAAAGAGATACTATAACAACAGATGCACCAGAGATTGAAAAACTATTAAGAAAATGTTAAATATTAGCCAGGTGTGGTGTGCATCCCTGTTGTTACGGTTTGTTTCTAGATGTCCTCCCAAAGCCTCATGTGGTCATAGGTGGGGTTTTATCACAAGTGGCTGCATCTAGAGTGTGTGATTGATTCATGGTGCAATGCTAGGATTAAGGGTGCTGGGATTAAGGTAGTGCGACTACTAAATCAGTCCACTGATTGGTTTGGCACCCACCCTAATCCCAGTAGCCTAGACAGAATATAAAAGGGGCAGAAAGAAGCTGCTAAGGTTGCATGGACTTGCTGCTTGCTGCCATCTGCCTACCCTGCTTTGCCATGGACCGCTTCTCATCTGCAGTGCCCCTCTGGCATGCCACCTGCCTTGGAGTCAGCCAACTATGGACTGAAACCTCTACAAACTGAGCCAAATAAACCTTTTCTCCTTTAACTTTGGGTGTCAGGTATTTTGTCTCAGCAATGAGAAAAGTAAGACACCCATAAACCCAACTCTCTGGGAAGCTGAAGGAGGAGGATCACAAGCTCAAACCCAGCTCAGGCAACTTAGTGAGACCCTGTCTCAAACAAAATGAAACAAAACAAAACAAAACAGTGAGCTGGGGATGTAGCACAGTATGAAGCCCCTGTGTTCAATCACCAGTACCTTTTTAAAAAAATAGGGCCCGTGAGATGGCTCAGCGGCATAAGCGCCTGCCTGGCAAGCGCGAGGTCCTGAATTCGACTCCCTGTACCCACATACGAAAAAAGGGCCAATGCTCAGCAGCACGGGTGCCTACTGGCACGGGAGGTCCTGAGGTCAACCCCCGGTACCCACACACACACACAAAAATAGACTATTAAGTACAACTTGGGACAATAAATTTGAACACTTAGGTGAAATGGGAAAATTTCTAGGGAATCATTATATAATACATAATAGGAGGCTGAGTCAGGAGGGTCATGAGTTTGAAGCCAGACTGGGCTATAAACTCCCCACCCCCATTAAATAAATAAAAGAAAAAAAGAAAAGAAAAGAATTTTTGTTGGTCAAAACTCTATACAGAGAGGAAGAAGAAAACCACATACTGGAGAAAATATTTATAACCATATAACAAATTTTAAGAAGTGTGCAGAGTGATATGGTTTAGATATGGTTTAAATTCCTAGAGCTTCCTGTGCTGAAAACTTGGTCATCGGTGTAGCAATGTTGCAAGGTGGGTGAACCTTTGAGCCTTGTGGAAAGTGCATCTTTTCAAGGGATTGTATAGTTATATAAAGACCCAAGTTATTTCATCTGGGAGTGGATTGTTATATAAAGAGTTTCTGGCCCTTGAATGCCTCTGGCTTCCTGTCTTGCCATGTGATCTCTCTTGCATGGAGTTGATTTCCAGAGCCAAACAGGTGCTGGTGCCGTGCTTTTGAATCTCTGGAACTGTAAGCTAAGTAAACCTCTTTTCTTTTGAAAGTAACTAGCCTCAAGTATTTGGCTACAGCAATAAAAAAAGATTAAGACATAGGATATATATAAAGAATTACTATGAATCAAAGAAAAATAGCAACAGAAAAATAAAAGAATAGTCATTTCACAAAATAAGATACAGGTGTTTCATAACATTTTATTGGTTATCATGAAAATTCAAGTTAAATCCATAACAATACACCATTTAAATCCACCAGCCTGATAAAAACTTTTAAGATCTAATAATACCATGTGATGGCAGGAATATGAAGCAATAGGGATACTCATACTTTGACATGCAAATATAAAACTGGTATGATGACTTTGGAAAATACTTTGGCTTTATTAGGTAGAGTTGAAAATGTATAATCTGACAATTCAACTGTTCTAATATTAGTCATACAACCTAACAACACTATTGAGGAAAAATTAAATGTTAGCTATATATAACTTAAAATTTTCTAGAAACTACAATATAAAAAGTAAAAATAAACAGGTGAAATTAATTTTAGTAATTTAGTGTATTTACTCCAAATATCTAAAGCATTATTTCAACATGTAATCAACATACAAATTATTAATGATATATACAAGATACTATTTGAGCTGGGTGTGGTGGCACACACCTGTAGTCCCAGCACTTGGGAAGCTGAGGCAAGAATATCAGCATAAATTCGAAGCCAGCCTGGACTACACAGTGAGTTCAAGGCCAGCCTAAACTACATAGCAAGACCCTGTCTCAAAACAAACAGACAAACAAAGAAACAGATTCTATTTGAAATCCAGTATGGCTGGGCATGGTGGTGCATGCCTGTAATCCCAGCACTTGGGAGGCTGAGGCAGGAGGATCACTGCAAGTTCAAGGCCAGCCTAGGCTACCTAGTGAGTTTGAGGCCAATCTGAACTATATAGTGAGTCCTTATCTAAAAAAAAAAAAAAAAAAGAAATCCAGTGTGTATTTTGCACTTACAGTACATTTCAAGTTATGCACTAAATTTTCACTAGAAAGACATGATTTGTATTTATAGTTTATAAAATTTACAGTTGAAAAAGTATTCTCACGCTCACATTATACTTTCAAATGTACTGAAAAGTTTTAATAAATGAATCAAGTATTGATATTTAGATTTTGATTAATTTAATTTAAAATTTATTTCCTCAGTCACACTAATCACATTACAATTCTTCAATAGTCACATGTGGTTGGTGTCTGCCATATTAGAAGCACAGTTCTAGAAATATGGTTGATCAGAGGTGCCCCTGGAGGCATATTCAAAAGGTTAACATTGTTTTTAATTTTTTTTTCATTTATTTATTTTTTAAGAGCAGGAAAATTTATTGGAGAAAAGGAATTGGCACTAGGAATGGGGGAATGGGGAATAGGAATAGCTCCTGAGAGACAGGAGGGGTGCCGAATGGGTTGCCCTATTGTTTATTTTTTATTAGTCCATGTTTGCCCCATAATGATTCCATTCCTTGTGGGGAGTTGATAGATGTACATAACAGATCTCCATTCTTTTTTCATCATCTTTCCCTCCTCAACCCCTTTTTTTGTTTTTTGTTTTTTTGAGACAGAGACTCACTATGTAGCCCAGGCTGGCCTTGAACTCATAGTGATCTTCCAGCCTCAGCCTCCTGCGTGCTGGGATTACAGGTGTGTGTCACCACTCCCAGCTAAAGAAGGTTAATCCCATTTTTTAAGGGCAAAAGCAAACCAATGTAGGAGTGCAACAGCAACGACACCCAGGATTTGGAGGCAGATTTATTTAACGTCTGATGGGCACTGACAGGGATCAATTGTCCCTCAAAATGTCAGGCCCCGAAGGCTCAGGGTGAGAGGTTTTTATGGGGTTGGTTGCAAAGGGGAAGTACAGAGGCAGAGTACTTGGCTGTCTTTGATTGGTTCTTACAATATGCATCCAGCTATGTGACCAGCTATGCATCACAATGACCAGCCATTTCTAGGAGACAGAAGTAACAGGAACTTGTAATGCGAACGGTTACCTGGGCAACTAACAGACTGGCTGGGGGGGCATTTTCTGCTACAGGAGTAGAGAATAAACCTTACAATTTACTATATTGTAGTATATTTGTACAATAAAATATAAAACACACACCAGTGAAAAATGAATAAATTATAGCTATACACTTCAACATGGATGAAACATGGATGAGGGGGAAAAAATCAAGTCACAGAATTATATAGATATTCTCCAACCATGGTTTGACTTTCAATATTTTCATTTTATGGCTTCATTTTATGTTGGTATAAAAGCTATGTGCATTCAGTAAAAACCATACTCTAAATTCTGAAATGTTATCTTTTTCCGGGCTAGCAATATACAGTACAACCTCTCCTACTACTGGGCAATGACAGTTCCCATGTGAGCCACATGATCACGAGAGGGTGTAACGTATTATTAAGCTATGATGTCAAGTAATGTAGGTGTATTAATTGCATGGGTGCATGTATGTATATGTGTATATACATATGTTCAGCACTGGAGATTGAACCCAGGGCCTTCACGATGAGTGAACCCCTTTTTTAGTTTTTCGAGACAGGCTTTCGATAAGTTGCCCAGGTGAGGTTTAAACTTACAATCCTCCTGCCTCAGCTTCCCAGAGTGCTGAGATTACAGTGCATGTCATTATACCCTATTTAAGTGCATTTTCAAATTATACTTTCAATGTATGATGGGTATATCAAAATGTAAGCCCATTGTAGAAAAGAAAAAAAAAAAAGAATACAACACCATAGTAAATCAAGGAACATCTGTATGGAGAATGAGTCAAATGCAGGTAGAACTATGAAATCTATTGTCTAGGGAGAGGTGTGTCTGTGTGTTTGTCTATCTATCTACTGTAACAGATATCTTCAAGCTGGTGGTATAAAACACAGAATTTTATTCTCTCACAGTTCTGGAAGTCAGAAGTCTGAAATCTGTCATCAAGTTGAAAGCATAACATGTATAAATAGGCTGTCATCCCTCTGGAAGCTCTCAGGTAGAATTTAGTCTCTGCTTCTTCCAACTTCTGGTGGCTGCCACATTCCTTGGCTTGTGGCCACAACACTCCAGTTTTCAAAGCCAGCGTCTTCAAATCTTTGCTGCATCTTCACATTGCCTTCTACTCTGTGTGTGTCTGTATGGAATCCTCCACTTCTTCAAGGACACTTGATTATATTAGGGCTCACTCAAAAAATCTCAAAGTGATCTCTACATCTCAAAATCTTTAACTTAATCACATCTGAAAAGACACTTTTTCATATAAGGTAACATTTACAGCTTCTGAGGGATTAGATCCAGGTGTTATTTGGGTTGGACAGGTGATGATGCTGAGAGCATCAATCTGTCACTACAATGTTAAAACTGGAGAAAGTAAAATCCAGTACTAATCCAGAGATAGTAATTATCTCTGGGCATTGGGAAGGGGACACAATTCAGATGCAGATTACAAGAGCTGCCAGGGATACAGCTCAGTGGCACAAGCCCCTGCCTGGCAAGTGCAAGGTCTTGAGTTTGATTCCCAGTACCAAAAACAAAAGCCTTTAAAAATGTTCAGTTTCTTCATCTAGAGATTGGATATAGAAGTTCATTTTGCTATTTTGGGGGGAGTAGCAGGAATCAAAATCAGGACCTTATGCTTGCCAGGCAGGTGTTTGTGCCGCTGAGCTATATCCCCGGCCCTAATTTGTTATTTTGCTATTATTTTGTTATTATTTCATATTAGGTTCTATCCTGCTCCAGGTTAGATGCTCAGATTATGGTGCTTTCTGTATTTATCCTCTTACATTAAACTTCCACTCCCTTCCTAGCTCAGTGTTGACCACGTTACCTGTTATAAGTAGTTTATTATCTCATTTAATCTTCATAATTATACAATATGGATATATGTTATTAGTAACCCTATTTCAAACATGAGGAAATTGAGACTTTTGAAGGTTGGGTAATTTGCCTCAAGGTCATAGGTATTAAGTGGTGGAAACTGGAATCAAACTAAGGTATGGTAGTTTGAATCTATTACAGTAGAATGTGTGAATTCTGCCTGCAATTTTTAAATTTTTTAAAAATTAAGGTAAAATTCACATACAAAAATACTCACACATTTTGGTATACAGTTATGTCAGTTTTGACATGGGCATACAGATATGTCACTCGCTCCAAAATCAATATTTAAAACAGTTCTACTTCTCTGAAATATTCTCCTATGATCTTTCATAGTCAACTTCTCTTCTACCTCCCTGTAGTTGTCCCCCTGACAATTTTCTAGCTTTCCATTGTTTTTCAGAATGCCATATAAATGCAATCAATCCTATATGGTTTTTGGAGTCTTGTTATCTTTCGCTTAGCATAAAAGATTCATTTGCTGGTTGAAGGATATTTGGGTTGTTTCTGGTTTGCAGCAATTATGAATAAAGTCACTAAAAACATTCACTTATAAGCTTTCATTTCTCTTGAATAAATGCCTAGGTGCAATATTGCTAGGTCATATTGTAACCATATATTTATAAGAAACCATAAACTCTTAACTAAATTAATCTATTATTTTGTACTCCTACCAGTAATGTATGAGATGTCCAGTTGTTCCATATGTTTGGCTGCACCTGATATTGCCATTTTTTTAACAGCTCCATTGAGGTATCATTAATATACAATAGACAGTAGATATTAAAGCTACATAACTTGGTAAATTTTGACACATGTATACCCCACAAAAGCATCACTACAAGCAAGGTAATTAACATCCATCATCTCCAGAAGTTTCTTTTTTTTTTTTTTCGTAATTTCTCCTTCCCAGCTCCCATTCTCAATTAACCACTGCTCTGTTTTCCATTGGTTTTCATTTTCTAGAAAAATATACAAATAGAATCATACATCTACTCTCTTTTCATCTGGCTTCTTTCATTCAGCATAATTATTTTGAAATTTGCCTCTGTAGAAATATGCAACAGAAGTTCATTCCTTCTTTTTCCTGTGAATGTAGTATTTGATTGTATGGATATACCACAAGTCATTTATCCATTCACATATCCATGAACATGAATCTGGATTGTGTCCAGATTGGGGCTGTTACAAATAATGCTGCCATGAACATTGATATACAAATCTGTATGTAGATATACCCTCATTTCTCTTGGGGACATATTGAATAGAAGAATGGATGGATCAAATCATATGGTTGGTACATGTTTAACTTTTTTGTTAGTTTGAATTTTTTGAGACAGGGTCTCCTTATGTAGCCTAAGCTGGCCATGATCTCATGGCAATCCTCCTGACTCCTGAGTGCTGGGATTACAGGTATGTGCCACCACACCTGGCATCTGTTCAAATGGTGCTTTCCAAGTCCACCGTGCTTCACTGACATTACCTCACCGCTGTACCCATACCTAGGCGGAGTCATAATCATCAGTCTCCTCAGGGAGCTTAGCTACATCAATTTCCCCAGGGAGGTTGGCTGCACAGTTAACCCATAGTTGTCCCATTTCAACACAAGAGCAGGTCTCCTCTCTCATTAAGAACATGTTAAACATGTAAATGGTAGCTTTTAGTAAATTAGTGAGGAGTTTTTACAAACTTTTTTGTTTGTAAAAAGAAAACATTTTATTTCTCCCTTTCCATCTTTTTTTTCTTTTTATTTTTCAAGTGCCAGGGATTTAACCAAGGGCCCTCATACTGAGCTACATCCCAGCCACCCCCCCTTTTACATTGTTATTCCGAGAAAGGGTCTCACTAAGTTGTCCAGTCTTGGCTTGAATTCACATCCTCCTGTCAGCCTCCCAAAGTGTTGATTTTTTTCCTTTTTTTTAAGAGTAGGAAAATTAAAAAAAAAAAAAAAAAAGTACGAAAATTTAATGGGGAAAAGGAATGGGGAATAGGAATGGGGGATAGGAATAGCTGAGACCGGAGGGGTCCCAAATGGGTTGCCAATGAGCCTACTTCTCAAAGGAAGTTTAATAGAGCAAAATCACAAGGCAGGTACAACGTGGATCAAATTATGATCAACCAATAAGATTACAAGTATAGTTGCTTAGGTAACACTGATCCAATGGTAGTAAGGGCATATGGATGACATCTTTAACCTTCGTCAATAATATTTATTTTGTTTTATTTTATTTTATTAAGGCAGGGTCTCACTATGTGGTTCAGGCTAGCCTTGAACTCACTATGTAGCCCAGGCTGGCCTCAAACTCATGGTGATCCTCCTGCCTCAGTCTTCCCAATGCTAGGATTACAGGCTTGTGGCACCATACCCAACTCAGTACTCTGTAGTCTTGTATTTAGTCTTAGTCTTAGTGGTTTTAGCCTTAGTCTTAGTGATTTTAGTCTTAGTCTTGGTGGTGTTAGTCTTAGTGGGTGGGAGAGGATGGCCTGCCCCTAATGAGATAATGGGAAATCTCAAAGAGGTGATACCAACAATCTCAAGCTTCTGTTTATCCCTCATGGAAGTATGCAAATCTGGCCATTATGACTTTAATCTTCAGATGCACCTCCAGCCACAGTCTCAGTGCTGTTCCCCTTTTCTGCACTGACTTCCTTGAGGGCCCAGCCCTGACTGACTGCCTACAATATTTCCACCTAACTTAGGTGTCTATAATATTCCCCCCTCTGAAGAGGTATCCCCAACTGTGATTAGGGAAGAAAGGGCATAGTTTCCATCTAGCTTTTATTACTATGGTATTGTTTTCATACATCTTTTGGTTATACTTTCCTGCTGTGTGTTTAAGACCAAGTTAAAGTGAGACCTGTGACAATCAAAATTAACCTCTTGCTGTCTATCAAGGTCAGTTAAGTCTCCTCTGGCATCACTCTTGGAACCATGTACCCAGCCTCCCAGCTCATCTGTCAGTGTCAGCTGCCAGGATGGGTCATGGTCTTCCTTGACCATGTTGCTTTCTGTGAAAGCATGGGAGACTTTTCCCTCTTTGGTGACCTCCTTTTGGCACACTGTACATTCATTGATCACTGTCCTCTGGGGTACACCAATCTCCCTGCTCAGGAGGTTGGATGACTCACCAAAATTGTAGGATCCTGTAGAAAAGGTTCTCTCATGCTGCAGGTCCTCATTGACCTTGGAGGGCCAGGGCCCAAGTACTGGCTGTCTTCTTAGCCCAGTTACTTCTCTAGTTTTAGTCTCTAAACTTCAGTTGTTGAACACCCAGAAAAGAAGATCAGTTACATCAGTATTGCAGAGGGAGCAGTGAGTTTAACTATTATAATCTCATCTGAATATCAAGCACTTTGAAATATAAAGTATAGCCAGAGGACTATTATTTCTTACCAACCATGGTTGTTTTATTTTTTTTTCCCATGGTTGTTTTAGTAGTTGAATCCCTGCAGAATGTTAACAGACAACAGTTATATAGTTTTACAGAGAAAAGTTGAGATCAAAAGCCATACATAGTATTTCAGCATGACAATCATGATGATATTATTTTTCCAACACACTCAACATCCATCTTAGTATAGAATAGCCTTTTTAGTCAAACATCTCTATCTGATCATGAGACATTAAATAACACAAAGAAACTCTCACCGAACTTGTTTCCTTCAACAGGATCCATCCAAGAAGAATGTACCTGTCTACAAATGTATCTTAGAAGTTTATAATGTCTAGCCTTTAATTTTTAGTGTGTGACATTGTTTGGACTGCTCGGTGCCTGGGCATCTCTAAGTGCAGTAACATACACATTACATGTGCCATCACACCTGGCCTATAAACAGATTTTTCACCTACATGAATGTCCTATGGGACATTCAAAACTCAATAGGATGTGGGACAGTTCATTGTGTGAAACTGTCCATTGTACTATAGAATGCACTAGCATCCTTTAGTACTTTTTACTAAGTGCCAGTAGTACATTCTTCCAATCATTGTGACAATCAAAAGTGGTTCCACAAATTTCTAAATACTACATATGAGGCAGTAGTTAACCCCATAAAGAACTTCCAGGATAAAGTGATAAATGGAAGAACTCTGCTGATAGATTGTTGAGCAAAGAAGATAATGAAATAAAAGCCATGTTTGAAAGCTGGGAGTGGTGGCACATCCCTATAATCCCAGAATTTGGGAGGCTGAGGCAGGAGGATCAGGACTTCAAGACCAGCCTGCACTATATAGCAAGTTCAAGGCCAGCCTGGATATATAGTGAGACCCTGGTCTCAAAAGAAAAAAATAAAAAAAGCTATGTTTGAGGAATATTCTGGTAACTACTTTTCCTTTATGTCTGAGGGCCAAGTAAAAAAAGAAAAAAGAAGCAACTTGTATTTTTTTTCTTTTTTCTCTTTTTTTTAGCAGCTAAAATGAGGCAGAGGAAGTTTATAAATGCTAAGAACTAAAAGTCATTTTAATGAAAGAGTTAAAGTTTTTTTTTCTTTTCTTTTTTTTTTTTTTTAACAAATGTACGTCTGGTTTATTTCACTTGTGAGTATTTTCTCAAGTTGCATCCATTTACCTATAAAAGTTTCCAGTTTATCTTTCTTTATGGCTGAGTAGTACTCCATTGTATAAAAATATCACATCTTTTTTATCCATTCCTTGGTTAATGGGCATTTGGGTTTTTTCCACGATCTAGCTATTACAAATTGTGTTGCTATAAACATGGGTGCACATATATTGCTGTGGCACGATGTTTTTAATTCTTCTGGGAAGATATCCAGAAGGGGAATAGCTGGATCAAGTGGGACCTCCAATCCTAGTTTTTTGAGGAATCTCCACACTGATTTCCACAGTGGCTGCACCAGTTGACACTCCCACCAACAGTGGAGAAGGGTTCCTTTTTCCCCACAACCCCTCCAGCATTTGTTATTAGTTGATTTCTTGATAATAGCCATTTGAAAGAGTTAAAGTTATAATACAAGTATAACTTCAAATCCAGTGCACTTTCCACTGCACCATAGCATTGGCAGGAATGTTTTTCATTTTGCAGTGCTGGGGATTAAACCCAGGGCTTTGAGCATACTAGACAAGCAATTTAGCACTTAGCTATATCCCCAGCCCTTTTAAAATTATGACATGGAGAAGAATTTTCTTTAAAAGAAGAAAAATCTGAGACCCACTGTAAAGCCAAATTTACCAAGACTTTAATTGGACAGCTTCATATTAACTGCTATTAACATTCTGGGAAGAAAAGTGACCAAAGCTTATTTTCAAACTAAGAATTTATTAATATGTTGCTCCTTCTTATTCTCATAGGACATTAATATGCAGCTGAGTGGCATAATGAACAATGTGAATCGAATAATAACTCGCTATACTGCTATTGATTTTAACACATTTCCTGGAAGAAAGTTCTCCTATGCAGAATCTAAGAAAACACAAAGAAATCTTTTTTTGGAGAAAATGGATGCTTATGCTAAGGCTGCTGATCTTAGAGAAAAGAGTCTTGTCTACATTCTGGCCTGGTTGGAAGAATGGAGTAAGTTTCCATAAGTGGTTCAGAGGAAAACTACAAGGTTAATAAAAAATGATAGAGAAGAGAATCTATAAGTAAATTTTGAAGGATCAATCAGCCTAAAGAAGGAAAGACTAAGGAGGTTATTCAGAGAATAGTTGCCCTCTGTTCAAGTAAGAACAAAACAAGAAAAATACAGATTTATTCACTTAGTGCTGGTCTGGTGTCCTTTTCTTCAAGCTCACCTGCATGTTCCTGGCCAGTGCCCCTAGGCTTGGAATTTCCTTGCCTAGAGCAATTTCCATCATGGCACATTCCCTGCTTAACTTCTACTTGAAAATGAGGTGTTCTGTGATACCTCGCCATTCCCTACCACCAGCCATTCTGTATTACTTTTTACCCTTCTTTTATTTATTTTTTTTTTTTTGTGGGTACCGGGAGGTCGACCTCAGGACCTCGCGCACCAGCAGGCGCCCGTGCCACTGAGCGATATCACCGGCCCCTTTTTTGTATGTGGGTTCTGGGAGTCGAACTCGGGCCCTTGCGCTTGCCGGGCAGGCGCTTAAGCCGCTGAGCCATCTCACCGGCCCACTTTTTACCCTTCTTAAATTTTGTCTATATGATTAGTATCTGACATTTTTTTTTTTTTGTGGGTACTGGGGGGTCGACCTCAGGACCTCGTGCGCCAGCAGGCGCCGGAGCCGCTGAGCGATATCACCGGCCCCTTTTTCGTATGTGGGTTCCGGGAGTCAAACTCGGGCCCTTGCGCTTGCCGGGCAGGCGCTTAAGCCGCTGAGCCATCTCACCGGCCCGTATCTGACATATTATATAACTGACTTTCCTTGTTTTTCCTCTTTTTTTTTTTTTCTATTTTTTATTTTTGCCTGTCTCCTTACTATTAGAATGTAAGTAGTATGAAGTCAGGGAACTTACTTTAATTAATGCTGTATCTACAACATCTACAATAGTACAAGACAGAGCAGACATTTGTGGAATTAAAAAATGTATAAGCTGGGCCGGTGAGATGGCTCAGCGGCATAAGCGCCTGCTTTGCAAGCGCGAGGGCCCGAGTTCGACTCCCGGATCCCACATACGAAAAAGGGGCCGGTGATGTCGCTCAGCGGCACGGGCGCCTGCTGGTGCGCGAGGTCCTGAGGTCGACACCCCGGTACCCACAAAAAAAAAAAAAAAAAAGAATGTATAAGCTAAGAATACAGGGAAAAAGGAATTTCATTCTGTTGCAAGAAGTCATGCACTCATATTTTAGACACCTATTTTTCTCTGAGTTAAAATAAACCAAATAGATAGACACTTTTTAACCTGATTCATATTTTCATGTACTGGTTAACCCTCCAGTCCAAGTCTCTTCCTGTATAATTTCTTCACAGAGAAAAGGCTCAGAATATCAGAATAACAATTAGTGCAAGATAACTATATTCTCCAATAGTACTATATTAAATAATTGCCTAATATTATAAGCCTATATTATAATGTATTTTTCTGCACACAAATAATTTTTTTTTACTCTCTTCAAGATGCCATTTTGTCTGAGATAACTGTCATTGATGTTGATGAACACCACCACTGGATAGCACAAATGGAGATGTTACCAGAAACGTTAAAAACTATTATCAACAATGTCGAGATAATGTGTAAAATTAGTAGATATTTCCTTGAAGATAAGAAGAAGCAAAAGAAAAAATTGTGTAAGGGTGCTTTATGACACTGAAAATAGAGTTTGACTTTTCCTAAAAATATAGCTTTATTGAGGTATAATTTGCATGCCTTCATATTAAGTGCACAAATATTTTCAATAAATTTACATAGTTATGCAATAATCACCACAATCCACTTTTAGAGCATTTTCATTCTTCCAACAAGATCTTTTGTGCTCATTTGCAATCTATCTTCATCCTCAACCACAGCCCCAGACAATCACTGACCTATTTTGTATTAATGTATTTGCTTTTCCAAGATATTTCATACAAATAGAATCATATTATATATTGTCTTTTAATGTCTGCCTTTTTAAAATGAGCAAAATGCTTTTGAGTTTTAGCCACATTACAGTATGTATTGGTAGTCTCTTCCTTTCTTTTTTTTTGGGGGGGGGACCAGGAATTGAACTCAGGACCTCATGCTTGCCAGGCAGGTCTCTTCCTTTCTATTGCTATATGTATATGGTTGTTAGGATATGTCACTTTTGTTGGCCCATTTACCAGTTGGTGGAGATTTGGATTATTTATACTTTTTGGCTTTTATGAATAAGGTTTTTTTGTTTGTTTGTTTTGTTTTGTTTTATTTTATTTTGTTTTTTTGAGACAGGGTCTCACTATGTAGACCAGGCTGGCCTCAAACTCATGACAATCCTCCTGCCTCAGCCTCCCAAGCACTGGGATTACAGGTATGCACCACCACACCCAGCCTTGTTTTGTCTTTTGAGACAAGGTCTCACTGTGTAGTTCAGGCTGGCTTTGAACTCACTATGTAGCCCAGCTCAAACTCATGGAGATCTTCCTGCCTCAGCCTCCCAAGTGCTGGGATTACAGGTGTGTGCCACCACACCCAGCTAATAAGGTTGTTATAAACACATATTTTCATTTATTTTGTGCACACACCTGAGGAGTAGAATTGCTGAATCATATGGTAAATTCAACAGTTTTCCAAAGTGACTGCACTCTAATACATTCCCACCAGTAATGCATGAGGGTTCCAGTTTCTCCACATCCTCGACACTTGCTATGTTTTGTGTCTTTTTAAAATTATACCCATTCTAGTAGTAAGTGTGAAGTGGTATCATCTGGGGTTTTAGTTTGCATTTCCCTAATAATGAATGATGTCGAACATCTCATTGTTAACCTATTATCTTCTTTGGTGAAATATCTATTTAAATAGTTGCCTTTTTCATTCATTTTTAACTGAAACATAAAAATTATACATAGTTATGAGATAACCTATGATGCATCCATACATATATACATTGTGTGATGTTCAAATTAGGGACTTGCCCATTTTTATTATTGAATTTTATAATTTTTTATATCTTCTGGATATATCCTTTATCAGAACAGTGATTTGTGAATATTTTCTCCTAATTTGTGGTTTATCTTTTCATTTGTTGGTGGTAGTTTTGAAGCCCAAAAGTGTTTAATTTTGATGAAGTTCAATCAATTTATCAATATTTCTTTTTATGCCAGCTCTTGGTGGGCTGAGGCAGGAGGATTGCCAGGAGTTCAAGGCCAGCCTGGGCTATATAGCAAAGACTCTGTCTCAAAAAAAATTTTTTTTTTCTTTTATGAATCATGGTTTTGGTATTGTACTAAGAATTTGTATTAAGCCAGGCACAGTGATACCTACAGTCCTAGCTACTCAGGAGTCTAAGGCAGGAGGATTAATAAGCAGAACCAACAGGAGAGTTACACATAATCCGTATTGGGGAACATGTTTTGTATGATTTCAATTCTTTTACTTTACTGAAACTTGCTTTCTAGCCTAGCAGACGATCTATCCTAGAGAGTGTTCCATGCATGCTTAAAGAGAATGTATTTCTACTGGAGTGGAGTATTTCAAAGTTGGTTTATGCTGGGTATAGTGGTACACTCCTGTGATCCCAGCTATTTGGCAGGCTAAGGCAGGAGGACTGCAAGTTCAAGCCTAACCTGGGCAATTTAGCAAGACATTTCAAAATAAAATTTTAAGAAGGGCTAGGATCCAAGTGTGGTGGTGTACACCTGTAATGTCAGCACTCTAGGAGATTGAGGCAGGAGGATTGCACATTTGAGAACAGCCTGGGCAATTTAGAGTCTTGGCAAGACTGTCTCAAAATAAAAAATAAAAAGGGCTGGGGTCATAGCTATGTAATAGAGTGCTTGGCTGGCATGTGTAAGACCCTTGGTTCAGTCTCTGATACTGAAAAAAAAGTTAGTTTTTAGTGTTACTAAAGTCTTTCATATACTTACTGATTTTGTCTAGTTATTCTACATCCTTTTATTTTTTTGGTACTGGGAATTGAACTCATGACATCACGCTTACCAGGCAGGTGCTATGCCGCTGAACTATATCCCTGGTCGCTACATCCATCATTAAGAATGGGATACTGAACTTTCCAACTACAGTATTACTGGTGATTCATCTTTTCTTCTCATGAATTCTATCCGTTTTTGCTTCATGTATTTGGGGACTTAGCCGTTAGGTGAAAACTAGAGTGTAATGTTTTTAATTGTACTAGCTTCCTGAAGAATTGCCCCTTTATCATTATAAAATGTCCTGCATTGTCTCTAGAGCTATTTTTTCATAAAATCTATTTTGTTTGATATCAGTATAGTCTCTTCAGTTCCCACACAGCTGCTGTGTTCAAGGTAGCCCTTTCTATCACTTTTCTTTCAACCTATTTGCCTGAATTCAAGGTGTGCCATTTGTATTTGGATTCTGTGGGATTTTTTTTTTTTTAAAACACAAGTTTGATATCTCTGACTTTTGGAATGCTTTAAAACATTCATAGTTAATGCAATTACAGATATGGTTAGAGTTATGCCTGCCATTTTTCTGTTTTCTGTATGTCTCATATCTTCTTTTACTGCCTTCTGTGTTAGACATTTTTCTAACATGGCGTACAGTAGTCCCCCCATCCGAGGTTTTGCCTTTTTGCGTTTTTGCAGTTGTTATCCATTTGATGTCATGGTATCACAGTGCTTGTGTTTAAATCACCCTTATTTTACTTAATAATGATCCAGATCAGGCCACAGTCGCTGCATGAAATAACAACAACAATAATAGCCCCAAAGTGAAGAGTGGTGATACTGGCAGCTTGGATATGCTGAAGAGAAGCCGTAAAGTGCTTCCTTCAAGTGAAGGTGAAAGTTCTAGAATTACTAGGGAAAGAAAAATAGCTACACACTGAGGTTGTAAGATCTATGGTGAGACTAATCTTCTATATGCAAAATTGTGAAGGAGAAAAAAAATCATGCTAGTTTTGCTGTCACACCTCAAACTGCACGTTACAGTGCGATGGTGCTTAGCCGTCCACCTCCTCCCAACACATGAGTGCCTCAGCATCTCATCATCACAAGAACAAAATGAGTACCGTATAATAAAATATTTTGAGACCACATTCATGCAGCTTTCATTACAGTTTATTGTTATAATTGTTTTATTATTAGTTATTATTGTTAATCTTTTACTGTTCACCTAATTTATAAATTAAACTTTATGATAGGTATTTATGCATAAGAAAATGTATAGTATATGTAAGGTATGGTATACTGTCTGTGATTTCAGGCATCCATTGGGGGTCTTGTAGTGTATCCCTCATTACATAGGAAAGGGACTATTGGGTATTTATTTTCCTTTTCTTTCCTTTTTATTTTTTGAGATGGAGGTCTTGCTATGTTTCCCAGGCTGGCCTCAAATTCTTGGGCTCAAGTGATCCTCCTGCCTCAGCTTCCCAAGAAAGTAGAAGTATAGGCACATGACACCAAGCTTGGCTTTATATTTCAAATACTTACAATCTGCTCAGATTAGTACATTTCCAATAAAATATAGAATCTTTGCCTCAATAGCTCCATTTCTTTCCACTCCTTTGTGTTATCACTGGTATACATAGTACACATTTATAAGTTAAACAATATAATTTTATAATTATTCTTTATTATAAATTAAATATTTGTATTCCCCCAAATTCATGTGTTGAAATCTAGTTCAATCCTGGGGATTGAACACAGGGCTTTCCCACTGAACTACATCTCTATTTTCTTTTCTTTCTTTCTTTCTTTCTTTCTTTCTTTCTTTCTTTCTTTCTTTCTTTCTTTCTTTCTTTCTCTTCCTTCCTTCCTTCCTTCCTTCCTTCCTTCCTTCCTTTCATATTTAAAACAGGATCTTGCTAAATTGCTATGTTGCCCACACTGAGCTCAAACTTGTGATCCTCCTGCCTTTTGCCTGGTACCACTCCTAGCTGGTGTCATTTCCTTTGATCTGAAGGGCTTCTTTGATCTTTCTTGTAAGGCAAATCTGTTAGTAAAAAGTACTCTCAGTCTTTATCTATCCTTTTTTTTTTTTTTTTTGTGGGTACCTGGGGTCAAACTCAGGACCTCGCGTGCCAGCAGGCGCCCGTGCCGCTGAGCGATATCACCGGCCCTTTTCTTGTATGTGGGTACTGGGAGTCAAACTCAGGACCTCGCGCTTGCCAGGCAGGTGCTTATGCCGCTGAGCTATCTCAGTGGCCCCTCAGTCTTTATCTAGAAATGTCTTTATTTCACCTTCACTTTTAAACAGACTAAGTTTTAGAGCAGTTTTAGGTTTTGAGAGAAAAACAGAGTTCCCATAAGTCTCCCCATTTCCTCCTCTTATTCATATCTTACATTAGCGTGTATACTTGTTATCAGGATACCTTTTTCTTTTGAAGTACTAGGAATTGAACCCATAGCTCTATGCATGCTGGGGAAGCACTCTACCACTGAGCTACATCCTCATTCCTTTTCATTTTGAAACAGAATCTTACCAACTTGCCCAGACTGGCCTTGAACTTGTGATTTTTCTGCCTCAGCCTTCTGAGTGGCTAGGATTACAGATGTGTACCACCTAACCATGACTCCATAATTTATATTTAAGAAACCAATATTGGAACATTATTATTATTATTATTATTATTATTATTATTATTATTAAGGTGGATACCGGGATTTGAACTCAGGACCTCACGCTTGCCAGGCAGGCACTTATGCCGCTGAGCCATATCACCAGCCCTTATTATTTTTTTGAGACAGGGTCTTGCTATGTAGTTCAGGCTGGCCTTGAACTCACTATGTAGCCCAGGCTGGCCTCGAACTCATGGTGATCCTCCCACCTCAGCCTCCTGAGTGCCGGGATTACAGGCATGCACCACAATGCCTGGATAGAACATTATTATTAACTAAATTTCACCATTCAGAATTTCTTATTTTTGACCCTTTTATGTTTCAGATGATTACCTTTAGCTGTCATGTCTACTTAGCTTTTGCTTTTTTTTTTTTTTTTTTTTTTTCAGCAATCGGGATTGGACCCAGAGCCTTTGCCCTGAGCTACAGCCCAAGCTCTTTTTTTTTTTTTTTTTTTTTTTTTTTTGTGGGTACCGGGGGGTCGACCTCAGGACCTCGTGCGCCAGCAGGCGCCCGTGCCGCTGAGCGATATCACCGGCCGCTTTTTCGTATGTGGGTTCCGGGAGTCGAACTCGGGCCCTCGTGCTTGCCAGGCAGGCGCTTAAGCCGCTGAGCCATCTCACCGGCCCAGCCCAAGCTCTTTTTAAATTTTGAAATAGGATCTCTCTAAATTGCCCAGCCTGGATGAGAACTTTTGATCCTTCTGCCTCACCCTCCCAGAGTGCTAGGATTGCAGGTGTGTGCCATCACACCCAGCTGTTTAGCCTCATTTGACTGTCACCGTTTCTCAGACTTTTCATTGTGTTTGATGTCCTTGGTAGTTTTGAGGAGTATGGTCATGTATATTGTAGAATGCTCCTTTATTGGAATTTGTCTGATTTTTCATGTTTAGCCTGGAATTGTGGATTTTTAGAAGAAAGGGCACAGAGGCAAAATGCTATTTTCATCATCATGACACACCAAGGGTAGGTACTATCAAATGATTTATGGCTTGATGTTGACCTTGCCCACCATGCTAAGGTGATCAGATTTCTCCACTATGAAGTTACTTTTTCTCCCCTTCCCATATTGCAATCTTTGGAGGGAAGTCTGCGTGTGCAGCCCACACCTAAGGGATGGAAAGCCCAGCTGCCATTCCTTTACGGTGGAGTATCTACAGAAATTATTTGAAATTCTTATATATGGGAGGATTGTCTCTTCTCTCTTATTTATTAATTTATTCACTATTTATATATGTAAAAATGGACTCATGGATATCTTATACATTGGACTATAATCCAATACTTTATCTTCTTGCTCAAGTTGTCCCACCTTTGGCCACTAAGTGTTCTTTCTGATCCTGTGCCCCTCTGACAAATCCCTATCCATGTTGGTTTTGTTTTTATTTCCTTGTTTTAGTACTTTCTTTCTTTCCACAAGATAAATGTTTTAGTTTTATCTTGTATGTTTCCTGCCCCAGTTCCAGAATCAACTATTTCTTCAGGGAGTTACTGGAAAAATCAAGGTCTAGGTGCTTGGTGAGCTCATTGTTACTGGGGCTTTATTTTTTCTAGCCCTTCTCAGCTGACAGAAAAGATATATGGATATGATAACCCCTAAATATAAAGATATCTATTAATACTTTTGTATATAACCAGCTGTAACTAATAGCTAAGTATAAGTACTGTATTTACTGTTGGTGTCAGTGGTGCGTGCCTGTAATCCCAGCACTAAGGAAGGCTGAGGTAGAAGGATTGCAAGTTCAAGTCTTCCCTGGCAATTTAGCAAGAGTGGGTCTCAAAATAAAAAATAAAAGGAGCTGAGGATGTAGGCCAGCTGGGTTCAGTCCCCGGTACCGCCAAAAGAAGCAAGCAAGCAAACAAACAAAAAAACATTTTTATTGATGTCTCCAGCTCTAATTCATTACCCATACGGATGATTCTACCATATTTTCCTTCCTTTGCTTATTTGTAAAGTCCCAAATAGTGAGTGTTTTGGTTTGGATCTTAAACGTCCTCTAAAATCTCATGTGTTAAAGGCTGGGGCCTCAGCTGATCACACTACTGGGAGGGCATAGAAACTTTTGGAGGTGGGGCCTAGATGGAGTAACTGGGTTGTTGGGGGTGTGCCCTTGACAGGCTATTAGAATTTTGGCTCCTTTTCTTCTCTCTCTGCTAACTGGCCTCCAAGAGGTTAGCAGATTTGTTTGTTTGTTTGTTTGTTTGTTTTGAAATCTTTTTTTCTGATAAGCCCAGCACCTGGGCCCCCTCAGAGACAATTTCTTTTGACTGCTTTTCCCTCCCATTTATACGTCACATTTTCTTGCTTCTTTGCATGTTTTTTTTGTTGACAGTCAGATGCTTTAGATACTACACATAGGTTCTGATTCCCTTTAGTCCTCTGGGGTTTGTTTTTGTTGCCTTTGTTTCTTAGGGCCTGAACTAATTCTACGGAGTCTGTCTCTCCCACTGTGAAGCTACTAATCTCTCTGCTCAGTTCTTTTTTTCTTTCCAGGGTCATTCTTGGATGAATATAATTTAGTAATCACTCAGTGCTTAGCTAATCATTAATCCAGTAAGTCTTCCACTCTGCAAATCAATCTGTTTGTGGGTTCAGGATTTTTTTTTTTCCTGTACTAAGGATTAAACCCAGGGGCACTGTACGACTGAGTTACATCCCCAGCTCTTTCTATTTTTTATTTTGAGACAAGATCTCACTAAATTGCACAGGCTGACCTCAAACGTGCCGTCCCCCTGCCTTAGTCTCTATGACAGGTGTACACCACCACCTTGCCAAGTTACCTCCAGATCAAGTGACCCCCTCGGGGAGCAGCACTGTTAATGTTCACATCCTGCCTCGCTGTGGTACAACTTCAGGCCGGGGATCTTAGAGTCGGGTAAGGGTGCTGGGGACAGAAACAGCTCCAAGTTTCCAGACTCCCCGTGTTTTTTACGGAGGCTTAATAATTCTTCTTGAATAATACTTCTCAATTTGCTGCGCGCCTTCAATCAATTTCCAAAGTCCTAAAATGGTTGCTTTGAATGTTGTTTAGTTTTACTGTTGTTTCTAGGGATACATTTTTTACTGTTTCTCACTCAGCCATTGTGGAAATACCTTCAGGGATTTTTGCTTGTTGATTTATGGCCCCTTTAAAAGAACCAAAATTGGGCCGGTGAGATGGCTCAGCGGCTTAAGCGCCTGCCTGGCAAGCGCGAGGGCCCGAGTTCAACTCCCGGAACCCACATACGAAAAAGGGGCCGGTGATATCGCTCAGCGGCACGGGCGCCTGCTGGCGCACAAGGTCCTGAGGTCGACCCCCCGGTACCCAAAAAAAAAAAAAAAAAAAGAACCAAAATTAACTTTGACTCCAAAAAGATAGAGAGAAAGAAAATGGAAAGTACTTAGCATAGTCAAAGCCAGAGGAAAGGTTTGGCTTACATTTTTTTTTTTTTTTTTTGGTATCGGGAATCGAACTCATGACCTTGCACTTGCCAGGCAAGCACTGTGCCACTGAGCTATATCCCCACCCCTTGGCTTACATTTTATCTAATCCCAAATTTATAACTTAAAGTAAGTTGAGGTAACAACTGAGTTAGTTTCCTAAACCCTTGAAGTAGATGTGGGAAAAGAATCATTCTTGCTCGGTGTGGTGGCACATGCCTGTAATCCCAGCACCCGGGAGGCTGAGGCAGGAGGATCAGTGCGAGTTCTAGGCCAGCCTGGGCTACATAGTGAACTCAAAACCAGCCTGAACTACAGAGTGAGACTACAGACCTTGTCTCAAAAAAGAAAAAGAAAAAGAAAAAGAAAAAAAAATCATTTTTCCTAAAATAATATTGTTTATTTTGGGGCTAAAACTTTCTGGTGAATCTTTACCTATAGTTATCCATTAATTTAGGCTAAATTCTTTAGGCTTACACATAGACCTCAGCATGAAAGAAGAAATGCAATTTCATTGTTTTATGTTTTTTCTTCTAGTATCTAGAGGTACTTTATGGAAATCTTGGAAAGAAAGAGCTATCAAGCGACCTGCAACAGCCCATGCTTTAAGACCAGATCAGATGATTAATGATCAACTTGCAACAAATACAAAGGTTTCAGAAATTAAAGATATGCTACAGGAACTCATAGGGACAGCAATGTTCAACAAATTGGAAACCACTGCTATTAAATATATATCATCAACAATAATAAACTTTTCTGAAGCTCTGAATATGCTAAATGATGAATTAAAACTTATGAACTTCCCAAATGCCATTAACTATGTAGATGAAGTAAGAGAAGAAGAAAAAGATGTCTCCCTGAAGATAATCCAAGATCTCAGTGAGCAAAATGAAATGCTTACTCAGAAACTTAAAGATGCAGAAGAAAAATGTGAACAACTTATTCGATCTAAAGTTGTTTCAGGACCCAGACCATATATATTATCACCCACATTCTCAACCTTGAAAGTACCACCTGGACTTTCTCCACAGTCATCCATGGCCATAGAGGACACTATGGACAGTATATTAACCAAAGAATTTGAAAATATTATAGATGAATCCCAAAGAAAAGGGACCAAAGGCACTGGGATAAAGTGGGATTCGGCTGTTTCACATACACCTCAAGTTGAAATGACTCCAGATTTAACTAAACAGCAATATATTTTACCTGAGAAAAAGTGGAAAATTCTGTCTCGAAATATTTCTGGAGATAGCATATCACTGAAGAAAGATGATAATGATAAAAAAGATGGGACTGGTAGTTATTCATCACAAAACAGAAAGCTCATAAAAGACCCACATCCACAGAAGACCTCTGAATCAAATTTGAGTACTGGAAAAGATGAACAAAAAGCCTTAGAGGCCAAACCTGGTCAATACTCCAAGCAACAAAGCCTGGAAAAGAAGAGAAAACGAAGAAAATTACCTTCTGAAGGCAAATCATCTACTGAATCAAAAAGTCAACATATCTCTTCTACAGAAACAGACAACGAAGATCAGAAAAGTGGAAAAAGTATGCGGGATCAACTCAGGAAGCTCCAACCTGAATATTCACTTGAGAAAGGCCCAATTCCATCAGAGACTGAAGCAGAACTCACCACTAAGTCAATGGACAAAGATATCGAAAGTGAACTGACAGAGCCATTTAAGATGATCAAGGCTGATTTCACCTCTGAGCCACAGAAAGTGGAAATGAAAGGAAAAAAACCTTTGGGAACTACCACAAGCAACGAAGAAAAAACTGACGAGAAAGAGATGCATGACTTCACCAAACAAGCCCCGTCTCAGTCAAAGATCACTAAAAAGACTCTGCCAAGTCCAGATGGCAAAAGTGAACAGAGCAACCTTGAATTACTTCAAAAAGCTATACTGACTTTCCTAAAAGAAAAAATTGAGAGCACAGGAAAGCATTTTGATAAAAAGAGAGTGCTGAAGGAAGAAGAGTTACTTATAAAAGCAGAAGTTGAAAAGTTGGCAGTCATAAAGGCAACAATGGAGGAATATTTCCAAAAAGTGGCTGAAACTGTGACTAAAACCTTGAGAAAATACAAAGATATAAAAATGAAAAAACAAGTTGGAGAGAAATCTATAAAACAAAAACAGGGAGTCTCATTTATGCCAGGATTGCATTTTCAGGAGTCGTTGATTAATGCAAAGTCTGAAACTAGCTCTTTCCTCTCAAGTGAGAGCACAGACCCAGTAACTGATGCTATAATACAAACGATCTTGGCTGAAATGGAAAGTGAAATAGATGTTCCAAAAGTTTCAATAGCAGGAAACAGCCATGAGAAGAAAGGAAAAAGGCAGCAGGAGAAATATTTGCAAGAAGGTCAAGAACAGATGTCTGGTGTGGATCTCAAACATCATCAACTAGAAGTAAAAAATCTCTGGAAGGAGAACTATAAGATGATAAGTGAGAATTTGGAAGAGAAAAAGGCATTGCTAAAGATGAAGGAGGTAAAGCAAGGGCAACAGGAGCAGAAACAGTGGCAGGAAGAAGAGATGTGGAAGGAACAGCAAAAACAGAGGATTCAAAAGCAGACTCAGCAAGATGAGAAGCAAAAACAATGGGAAAGTGAGAAAGAAGAGCAGCAGAAGCCAAAGCAGCAGCAGCTGGAAGCACGGAAGCAAAAGATGAAAGAACAAGGAGTGCCCTTTGAGGAGAAGGATAAAGAGAAGATCCAGCAGATTCAGAAGGAAATGAGGCATCAGGACCTGAAAATGAGTAGGGGAAAAGACGAGGAGAAGCAGGAGTTGAGCAGGGAGATAGAGGACCTCAAAAGGCAGAGGCTAAACACAGCAAAGTATCAGATGATGAAAGAATCTGGAGAGCTAGCAAAAATGGTCACCCAAAGTCAAGTGACATTATCTCCAAGGGGGAAGACAACATTGGAATATAAGACTGAGTCATACCATGGAGAAAAGATGCAAAGGAATCTTAAGATATTAGAGAGTCTTCCAGAAGAAAATCACCCCAAACCAGTCACTCCTCCCATCTCCACCCAATCCTCCCCAACTGGGACCAATCTTGTTTCTGGGCAGCCTCTCACAGAATATATCACTCTCGGTCCTGAGCAGGCACTGGCACTGGGGATCACTCCCACCCCTCAGGAGGTTCAGAAAACGGAGTTCACCTCTGCCCCTGTGATATCTCAGACTTTGGGGAAAACACTCACCTCTGAGCAGGCACAGACTTTGAGGGCTCCTCTTACTCTTGAACACATTTCAAAAATGCAGACCCCTTCTATAACAGAACAGGCACAGGAAGTAAGCACCATAAGAACTCAGGAACGAGCTCAAGCTTCTAGGGTCCCTATTACCCTTGAACAGGCACAGAGACTAAAGGAATCTAGCATATCAGAAAAAACTCAGGCAATTCAGACCCCATCAACAACTAAACAGTCACAGATATTTGGGGTCCCTATTGCCGAAGGAAAGACTGAGGCCTTGAGGATTACTCACACTCCTCACCAGGCAAAAGACCTGGCGATCACTCTGACGCCTCAGCAGGTTCAGGCTCAAGGGATCGCTCTGAGCCCTCAGCAGGCTCAGGCTCAAGGGATCGCTCTGTACCCTCAGCAGGCTCAGGTTCAAGGGATCACTCTGACCCCTCAGCAGGCTCAGGCTCAAGGGATCGCTCTGACCCCTCAGCAGGCCAAGGACTTGGGGATCACTCTGAGCCCTCAGCAGGCTCAGGCTCAAGGGATCACTCTGAACCCTCAGCAGGCCAAGGACCTGGAGATCACTCTGACACCTCAGCAGGCTCAGGCTCAAGGGATCACTCTGACCCCTCAGCAGGCTCGGGCTCAAGGGATCGCTCTGAGCCCTCAGCAGGCTCGGGCTCAAGGGATCTCTCTGAGCCCTCAGCAGGCTCGGGCTCAAGGGATCGCTCTGGCACCTCAGCAGGCTCGGGCTCAAGGGATCGCTCTGAGCCCTCAGCAGGTTCGGGCTCAAGGGATCACTCTGACCCCCTCAGCAGGCCAAGGACCTGGGGATCACTCTGACCCCTCAGCAGGTTCAGGCTCAAGGGATCACTCTGACCCCTCAGCAGGCCAAGGACCTGGGGATCACTCTGATGCCTTTGCAAAAATTAAGACCTCTTCTCAGCCAAGCCCCTTTTACTCCTGAGAAACACTTAGGAATGAACATTCCTTCTGCCCCTGGAGAGCTCCTGGGCCCACAGATACTTCCTACCTCCAGACAGATGCTAGCACTTAGAGGTCAAGCCAGTCCTACGGAGGAGTCTCTACCACAAGAGGTTTTTCCTGCTCCTGGGCATCACCCAATATCTGGGGCCTGTCCCACTACAGAGCAGCCCCTTCAACCAGAGGCCCTTAGCTCTGGTCACTTCTTCATACTTAGAGGCCTTCCAACTCCCTGGCCACCTCTGGCTTCCCAGGCCACTCCCACCCTCAGGCAGCCTCTTATTTCTAGAGTCTCACCCACCTTCGGACAAATTCCCAGACTCTGGGCTCCTCTCTCTCCTGGGCAGTCCTTGGTTCCGGGAGTTTCTTCCATCCGTAGGGAGAAGCTCAGGGAATCTGAACCCTTAGCCTTCTCTGAGAGGCCCCCGGGATTCCAGCCTCCTGCCACCCCTGAGCAGCCTCTGCAGACCCCTTCTACCTTCGGGCAGCCTCTGGCACCATGGACACTTCCTGGGAAAGTTTCCCCATTATGGCTCCTTCCTACCCCTAAGCATCCCTCCACACTATGGGCCTCCCCACCCCCTGGGAAACCTCAGAGGGTTTTGTCCTCTTCTGTCACTCAGAAAAGACTGGCAATTGTTTCTTCTCTAAAATCTAAGTCAGCAGTGGTCCAGGCAAGGGCTATAGATTTCAAGGTATCTCAAGCTCCTTTCACCAGTAAGAAGTTCCAAATATCAGAGCCCCCTGACACTTATGAAGAAACCCAGATACTCCAAAATACTTGTGTCACGGAACCATTTGAAACACTTCAGTTGTCTCTCACCAGTTACAGGACACCAGTTTCACAAACCCCTCACACTGATGAGGCGGTCCTTCCCACTTTCATGAAGCCTGTAACATCATTACCTTCTCTTATTACTCAGCTATCCAAAAGGCCACAGAGCTCACCTTCTGAAGGGGGCCAGAAATCCCGATTCCCCTCCACAGACCAGCCCTGGATACTGACTTCAGTTTCAGGTACCAAGAAACACAAAATGATGGTGCCTCCTTCCTCTCCTAAAGAGATTATAGAGAAGAGGTATTTTGTTGATGTGGAGGCTCAGAGGAAGAACCTGATACTATTAAATCAGGCCACAAAAGCTTCTGGACTCCCATTGCAGCAACACACAACAGCTAGGAATCTCATAATTGCAATACTCCATATGGACACAGTCCGGCTGGGATACCTGGTCCGCAAGTACATTGCCTATAGGCTGATCCAACGTGCCAGGTAGATGTAATTGTTTTTTCTTCATATCCTAGAAGTCAATTCATATTTGTTAGATCATGTGCTCTAACACATCCTCTTACAGAAGAATTACAGGACAGAAACTTGTTTAAAATAGCAAAAGGAGAAGCCAGGTGTGGTAGCACACACCTATAATCCCGGCACTTGGGAGGCTGAAGCAGGAGGATTGCTGCAAGTTTGAGGCCAGTCTGGGCTATACAGTGAGTTCAAGGCCAGCCTGAACTACATGGCGAGACCCTGTCTCAAAAACAAAAACAAAAACAAAAAAACAGCAAAAAGGAGGATTTTTTTTTTTTTTGGAAATAAGAAATGGTACATAACATGATCAATATCAATCATTTATATCTCTCGCAGAGATTTTAAGGTATATTTTATGGATCCTGGTTGATATCCAAAATATCAACTTCAAAAGTTCAGAGACACATGCCAGTTATTCTGAATTTCTCTCATCTTCGGTTCACCAGAAGATGTATGACTTTTTGAACAGGAATTGTAGGTTGCATAATGTTTTTCCACTGCAACTTTGCTGCTGCCCTCATTTTTTTTAAATTGCTAATATGTACCAGAAATGGGTCAAGGTAAATAACAACTGGCTTGCTATCCTCAACATTTACATTTGAGGTTACAAATTCATTATTTAGGAGAAACCTGCACATTTAAAATCACAGGATGCCTAAGTAAAACATAACAACAGAACAGATTTTCATTAATTATAGGAATAGCTTATATAATTCATTTAAGAAGTATTTGTTGAATACTTATAAATTGCCAAACATTGTTCTAGGTGCTAAAGATACAGCAAGGAATAAAACAAAGACCTCTATTCCATGAAATTTATTTATTTATTATTTATTTATTTATTTAGATAGGGTCTCACTATGTTGTCCAGGTTGTCTTTGTTTAGAGCTCACTATGTAACCCAAGTTAGTCTTAAACTTGTGATCCTCCTGCCTCAGCCTCCTGAGTGCTGGGATTATAAGCATGTACTACAATGCCTGGTTTGAAATTCACATTTTTTTGGACCAAATTCATTTGGAAACAAAGGATTGGAACAAAGTACAAAAGGAAGACCTCTCCAATCTATAATCAGTACTTTTAATTTTATTCACTTTTTTTTTTTTTTTTTTTTTTTTGAGACAGGATCCTGCTATGTAGCTCAATCTGAACTTGAACTCACTATGTAGCCTAGGCTGGCCTCAAACTCACTGTGATCCTCCTGCCTCAGTCTCCTGAGCTGGGATTATAGGCATGCGCCACCATACCCTGCAGAATTTTTAATTTTAATATGTCATCTGAGATCTGTTGAAAAATGTTTTATACTTGTCTTTAGTTTTCTCTTTCCAATTTTTTTTTTTAATATGCGGGTACCAGGAGTCGAACTCAGGACCTCATGCTTGCCAGATAGGCGCTTATGCCACTGAGCTATATCACTGGCCCCCCCTTTCCAATTTTAAATCTAATTTTTACATGTAAACATTTTCACCCACTTGAGAATGTTAAGTGACACATTTCTGGTTCTTCTCTAGAATTAGTCATTTCCAGTTTCCCTATGTCTTTTTCATTTGTTATATTTAATTTTTTAAAATAAGTCATGTATTCGCATGTTAATAAGAAAAAAATGCAAATAGTAGCGTGAAATTCTAATAGCCCTCTTTTTGGCCAGACAGGGTCCTCCCATGGGCCACCAATGCTAATGAATGTCCACCCAGAAAATTTTCTACATATGTAGAACAGGACATATGCTTTTATTCCTCTTTTTATATATTTTAAAGTTATATGATTTTTATAGCATGACTGAGGTATTAGGTATTGGATAAGTTATTAAAGGTATATAAAGAATGTACTTATTTATTGCATAGCTACAGAGTATTCAAAGTCTAGACTTACCAGAATTTATTTAACCTCTGGTGGATATTAATGTTGTTCAATGTCTTGCTATTATAAAAATAGACTTAAGGTGAGTAATCTTACATATACATTATAATTTAGAATTTCTGAATCACAGTATAAATGCTTTTTTAACTTTAATATTTGTCAAACTGTTTCCAAAGAAATTGTAATAATTTATGTATTGATCAGTATTATGAAAGAATATTTCCCCACATCAAAACTAGCATAGAGTTTTATCAAACTTTTTTGTTCACTGCCAATATGATAGATGAAATACAGCATATAACATTTCTTGTTTTATTTTGTATTTCTTTTATCATGTGTAAAGTTAAGCATTTTTCATAGATTTAAGACCCAGTTGTATTTCATTTGCTCTAGAAGACCCTATTCAATTTGCATCTCTCAAATGACCAGTGATGTTGAACACATTTTCATATATTTATTTGCTGTTCGTATTTCTTCATCTGAGAAGTGTGTATTCATCTCAGATACTCATTTTTGGATTGGGTCTTTAAATTTGGGAGGTATGTTTTTTTCAGTTCTTTGTATATTCTCGATAGTAATCCTTTGTCTTAGGAACAGCTGGCAAACATTTTTTCCTATATTGTGGGTTGTCTTCACTCTGTTGGTGGTTTCTCTTGCTGTGCAAAAGCTTTTTAATAAGATGAGATCCCAGTTGTTGATTCTTTGTGATACTTCCTGTGCAATCAGGGTTTTATTCATAAAGTCTTTGCCTACACCAATTGAAGACCCTATTCAAATATGTTATCTATTTTTAAAATTGGGTTGTCAAAAAATTTTAAAATTGATTTATATAACCTATTTAAACTTTTGGAAAATTAACCTCTTGTCTATGATATAAATTGCTAAATTTCCCCCATTTATGTTTTGATTCTTTTTGTAACATTGCTTTGTAGAAAATTTTGATTTGTATATCTTTAAATACACCAATATTTTAAATAACCCATTGTGCTTTCTTTGAAAGTCCCTCTCTGAGATACATTTTAATAATTCTTTCTTGACCCAGCTGTGGTAGCCAATGCCTATAATCTCAGCACCCAGGAGGCTGAGGCAAGGGGATCACTGTGAGTGCAAAGCTAGCCTGGGTTATATAGTGAGTTCATGACCAGCCTAAACTACATAGCAAGACCCCGTCTCAAAAAAAAAAAAAAAAAAAAAAAAAAAAAATCTAGGTTTCTTTTAGTATTTTTTTTAAGTTTGGTTATTAGTTTTCATCTTACAGTTAAGTCTGTGATTTACAGTTTGCTGTTATGAGATATGAACCTCATTTTTTTTTTAACATGACTACCCAGTTGCCTGATCACTATTGGCAAGGTCAGCCTGGGCTACACAGTGAGTTCAGGACCAGCCTCAACTATATAGTGAGACCCTGTCTTAAAAAAAAAAAAAAAAAAAAAAGACTGGTGCATGATGTAATCCCAGCACTCTGAGTTTGAGGCCAGCCTGGGCTACAAAGTGAGTTCAAGGCCAGCCCATAGCGAGACCCTGTCTTAAAAAACAGCAAAAAGAAAATCTGGTTCCATACTTTGCTATAAAGCCTTTTTTATTATTCTTTTTAGAACTAATTATACTTTCTTTTTACTCATACTGCATGTTTATATTTCTCAATTTATTAATCTTCTATTCTAGATAGTAAATGTTTCAAAGGTAAGGATAGTCTTTTTCATAATTCCATGGGTCCTATACATACCAGTATTTTTTAAATTAAGTATTTTGTCCCCAAAGATAATTTCTATTATAAATCAGTATATTTGAATTCTTAATAAAATAGTAATTAAGCAACACTATTGTAACACTAAAAAAACTGTGAAGAGTTCATATTTGGTAGATTATTAGACGTTTACTCATATAGAGAACTAGAATAAAGTCCCATTAGATAAACTTCCCATCCCCTACTTCTTTACTTAATAGAGATGAGATGGGAATAGAAAGAAACTCAGGGCAGGTTTGCTAAGCCAGACTCAGTAACTGTATCAATCTAACTCTTGTTAATTTTTTTTTAAGAAACAATATAATCAAACAATTAAAAGCCATCCAAAACACTGGGAAAGGTTATGAGACCCAGAACCTCTACATCATGCTGAGCAGAATTGATGATTATCAGAAAAGGGTGATGGGGGTCTGGACTGAAAAGCAGAAGTCTCTAGAGCAGAAACGAAATCAAGGCCTGAAGAAAATGATGCACTTATTTAGCCAGGTAACCTGTTTTCCATCCTCTCTCTCCCTCTAGTATTTTGCAAAAAAATAAATAAAAGTGGTAAACTTCGAAAATAACTTTACCTGAAGACACTATATATATTAGTGTCCTATGGCTGCTATAGCACATTACCACAAATTTGATTTAATGCTACATACTTTGTGGAAAGGGGAAGGGATCTAGGGATGGAAAGAGATGGGATGAAGGCAGTGGAAGGGATGGAGGGGAAGTGGAAGTAAAAAGGATTGAGATGTGAAATGTATACCTACCAATTCCCCACAATGAATGTGTTTATTACATATCACAAACATATACTAGTAAAAATGGAAAATAAAAAATAAATGCAGTTTCATAAATGAAAAAAAAAAACCCACAGAAATTCACTTTCTCATAGTTTTAGAAGCCACAGTTCATGCAATCAAAGTGTTTCAGGATTGGTTCCTTCTGGACGCTCTGAGAAATCTGTTCTATACCTCTCTCCTAGATTGTATGGCTGTCAGCAATATTGGCATTCCTTAGTTTGTGGCCATATTACTCCAATCTCTGCCTTCTTCAAATGGCCTTCTTCCCTGTGTGTTTGGTGTCTTATCTATTTTTATTTTTTTGAGAGAGGGTCTCACTAAATCACTAAGTTGCTCAGATTGGGCTCAAATTTTGATTCTTGCCTTAGCCTCCCAGCATGCCAGGATTTTAGGTGTGGACCACTCCCCCACTTCCTCTGACTGTTATGAAGCCAAATGTCACTGGATTTAGAACACACTTGATTAATCTAGGACAATCTCACTTTAAGATCCTTGACTCATTTACATTGGCAAAGTCCCTTTTTCCAAGTAAGGACACATTCACAGGTTTGGGTGCACATATATTTGGGGGACACCATTCAACTCACTATGCCATGACTCTAGTGAAACTTCTAAGTTGACAACACTTATACTTTCTGGATTTCTAGATGAGAAAAGAATGAGAATAGGAGAGACTTCCAGAAATACTCAATTGCTTCCTATTCAACTCACATTTACCAGCTTCTAGATGACTTGAAGTCTCTGCTTTCTAACTGATTCTGGGTGATTATTTCTGACCTCAAAACTGTCAGGAAGTTAGTTTTAAATCATAAATTTAGGCTGGGCATGGTGGCACACACCTGTAATCCCAGCACTTGGGAAGCTGAGGCAGGAGGATCACTGCAAGTTTAAGGCCAGCCTGGGCTACAAAGTGAGTTGAAGGCCAGCCTGAACTGCATCAGGAAACTCTGTCTCAAAAACATAAAAATAAATAAATAATTTTTTTTTTGTGGGTACTGGGGGTCAACCTCAGGACCTCGCGCGCCAGCAGGTGCCTGTGCCACTGAGCGATATCACCAGCCCTTTTCTTGTATGTGGGTACCGGGAGTCGAACTCAGGACCTTGCACTTGCCAGGCAGGCACTTATGCTGCTGAGCTATCTCACCAGCCCAATAAATTTATTTTTTAAAAAATCATCAATTTACAACAAAGGAAAAAAAGAATCTCTTTAACTTGGTGACATAGCACCAAGGACAGAAGATCCTGTTATACCATAGTATCTACTCATTATGTCCCAGGAATTCTAAGGTAACTGTCAATATGCCTTTGGGTGTGATAGTGACTTTGCAAAAGGTTATAGAACTATGATTAGAGTTCTTTGTCCTGGGATTATATGTTTGGGATCTCCTAGCACAAATTAGAGTACTAATAATGAATACCACAAGCTAGAGTTCTAGGAACTTTTTTTTTTATCTATCTATCCTTTTCTTTCATTAACACTGATTATAAGTTTTACATACTTGCTACTTTGGCAGGCACAAGGAGACTTCTCATAATAGCCTAATCCAAACCAAACAAATATTCTGAATTTTCTAGAACTGCTACATTTTAAATATTATGGCTGTTTGTAAAAAAAAAAAATCAATATACCTGTTCTTGATTTGGCAAATAGGGCCCATGTAGATGGAGTAAAGCAAGATGGGTTGGCAGCGACATGAGCTATCTCTCAGGAATGACAATGTCTAGGACATTACAGAAGATGAATATGGATGTGGGGTGAGGAAAGTCAGAAACCAGATGATAGAGTATGGGTATCAAGGTATGAAGAAGGGAGAGGAAAAAGCGAAAGGGATTAAAGGGTAGATATGAATAAATATCTTACACTGAATCAGAGTGGTGTTTGAGAGGATTAGCTCTGCTACTAGATTTTCTAGGTTCAATTTAGCTTTGCCATATACTAGTTAAGTGACCTAGGACAACTTGAGTTTTCTGAGTTACAACACTTAAATTTTCTCAGATTCAGATTCCCCATAAGCAAGACAAAGATAATAATAGTACCTACCTCATAAGCATGTTATAAATACCAAATTAGCTGATATATGGAAAGTAGCTGATATGGAGTGTCTGCCACTCAGTAAATGTCAGCTTTTGTTATCTTTGCATAGTGCTTCATAATTTACGAAGTCCCTCTATATTTAACATACAACTCTCACAACAATCCTATGTTATTCTTTTTTTTTGTTTGTTTTTTTGTGGGTACCGGGGGTCAACCTCAGGACCTCCCGCTCCAGCAGGCGCCTGTGCTGCTGAGCGATATCACCGGCCCTTTTTTCGTATGTGGGATCCGGGAGTCGAACTCAGGCCCTCACGCTTGCCAGGCAGGCGCTTACGCCGCTGAGCCATCTCACCGGCCCCTCCTATGTTATTCTTTAAAAAAATTTTTTTTTGTGTGGTACTACAGATTTAACTCAAGGCATTCACACTAAGCTATATCCCTAGCCCTTTTTAATTTGTAATTAATTAATTTATTTTTAAATCTTGAGACAGGTTCTCACTAAATTGCTAAATTGCCCAGACTGGCCTCAAACTTGCGATCCTCCTGCCTCAGTCTTCCAGAGTGCTGAGATTACAAACCTGCATCGCTGCACCTGGCATTACGCTTGTTTTAGAGATAAGGAAAAAGCCAGGTGTGGTGGCACATGCCATTTGGGAAGCTGAGGCAGGAGGATCACCATGAGTTCGAGGCAAACCTGGGCTACATAGTGAGTTCAAGGCCAGACTGAACTACATAGCGAGACCCTGACTCAAAAAACAAACAAACAAAAAAATAAATAGAAAAGAAAGAAATGTAGAAAAAGAGGTGAGGATAAATTAAGCAAATAACCAAAAGTATCGTAGCTAGGAAATTAGACAAATAGGAGTGGAGTTTATATAGGACCAACGTTTTTATATATCATAACTACTACTTCTGAAAACAATTGTGCATGTTGGAAGTGGAGTAAAGGAAGAGAATGTGCAAATCTCTAGAAAAGAAGTCATAGTTTAGTCTTAGTCAGTTTAGAAGACCTTCCTAAAAATTGTAGCCCTGTGTTTTTATGATTCCTTTGTTTTATATGATCTTAGTCAAAAGCCTGTGAAATGATATGGTGATTCCCTTTTTTTTTCTCTCTTATTTGTAGTTCCAAGAGATGTATAAATTGAATCTTAGTCAACCTATCCCCTTGATAGTTGCCAAAAAGCAGATACCTGCCTCTACCAAATTTGTTCCAAAGCCATTCCTGGAGTTACTAATTGAGGAGAACAAAAAATCTGACATTTTCAAGAAATTTAGGTATGTGATGGAAAGACTGGCATAAAACTTTATAACTTTGTATGATATGTAGCACCCAATGCTTTTTATTTATTCATTTGTTTTTAGTTCTGCCCAAGAGCTTCCCCTTCCTCCTAGCTATGATACATACAGGGGAGAGTCTGTGGGAGTGTTAATTTCCTTAGCTAATTTATCAAGACATTTATTTACTTATACTTCAACTCAAACATTTAACATTTGATTTTGAGTTCCTTTAAAAATATAAAGCTGATTCCTTTTAAGAAACCAATTATTTTAAGAATAGCTAATAAAGAAACTGAGAAATATTAACCCCTCTCTTTCTCTTTTTCCCTTCCCCCTCCCTCCTTTCTTCCTTTCTTCTTCCTTTCTTTCTTTCTTTCTTTCTTTCTCTTTTTTTCTTCCTAAGAAGGGAGGAGTTTGGGGAAGGACAGGGGGAAAGATATACGATCTATATATTTGATGAAGCTGAGAAGGTAGTATTAAAATGTTACTAGGTAAAGTTATGAAAATATAGCTTTGTTAACTATTTTAGCCTTTTCATCCATTCCTCTGTCAAAGTGGGCATAGAAAAGGGAGGGCATTGTAGGACAAGGTGGTGGTAAAGAGAAGAGGGGAGAATAAGATTCATATTTTTATTGGCTATAAGCTCATGAGAATTTGGCACTTCCTCTTAATGCTCTCTGATTCTGTAGACCAAAAGAAGCTGTGAGGGAGGCCATTTGGAATGCTGACCTGTCCACCTCCAGCTACCCAATAACAAAGAAGACATCAATAATGTCACTCTGGGCCCAGCTGGGTGGGTACCCAGATATTCCTAGACTGCTGCAGTTAGATATTCAGTCTACTTTCAGAAAAGCTCTTGTGTCCATTCCATCACAGTAAGTAAAGGACTGGGAGCATTCTGGTAAATGGGCCTTTGGTTATACACCTTTTGTTTCCTAATCTGACTTTCTCTTGCAAACCTATTACCAAAAATAAGCATATGGCATGAGGTTAGATTCATACCAGTCACAAAACACAGGTAAATGGAGAATTAGTGTTTCTCATTATAGGCCCATAGATGTCACTATGGACTAATATAAAACAAACAATTATAATCCCATGATCCTAATCTAACACTCGATTGGTCCACTCAGTAAATTAGCCAGGTGTGGTTGCCCATGCCTGAAGCCTCAGCTACTTGGAAGGCCAACCACAAGAGGATTATCTGAGCTCCCAAGTTTGAGACGAGCTTGGGCAACATAGTAAGACTATGACTAAAAACAAAAACCAAACAACTTGAGGTAAATTAAGTGCTTATATTCCAAAATACACTAACGAGATGGAGAAAATAGGTGAAATGATCATTATGGTTCCACATCTCCAAATTCTGTTGAATTAGATTCTCACTTTAACCATTGGAAATCATTCCAGTAGAAGCGAAGAGCTTTGGAGTCTGCATTACTTCTTTGTGAAGAGAATTATTTAATATTCTAAACTAAGAATTGAATGATTGATTGATTGATTGAGACAGGGTATCACTATGCAGTTTGGGCTATCCCTGAACTTGCCATGTAGCCCAAGCTGGCCTTGAACTCATGGTGATCCTCCTGCCTCAGCCTCCTGAGTGCTGGGATTACAGGTATGTGCCATCATGCCCGGCTTAAACTAAGAATTTAGAAAATTGAGCTGTATGATTTATTTTGTGAAATCCAGGTCCTGAAGTAAGAAGTAGTAGTATTAACTCACAAATGTATTCAGGTGGCAGATACTGTGAAATACAACATTTAAAATCTATGATATACAGGATACAAAATCAACACACAAAAATCAGTTAGACATGGTTGTACACGACTGCAATCCCAGCACTCTGGGAGACTGAGAAGGAAGATTTCGAGTTCAAGCCCAGCCTGGGCAATTTAGCAAGACACTGTCTCAAAATACGAGAAATAAAAAGGGCTGGATTTCTCTTCTCCTTGACCACTACATACCCTCAAAATTCAAAGGTCAATTATCCAGTAAATCCTGGGTTAGTACTTCTCTTGGGAATCTGGTATGTATTGTCCTTTATTTTTAGCTGGTAACCCTATTGTGTTTCACCAAGATTTCCATTTTGCCATGCTATTACATACAAAACATGTGTTAAGAGTTTCTAACTTGGAGGTTATGTGTCTGAAAACTTCCAGAGTAGGAGACACCAAAAGCAGTGAAAAAAAATAAGATATGATAGGAAATTAAGCTAAACATGGTGGCACATGCCTATAATCCCAGCTACTTGAAAAGTTGATAAAGGAGGATCAAAAGTTTGAGGCCAACCTGAACAACTTAATAAGATTCTGTCTCTAAATGAAATTAAGGAGGCCAGTGGACAGCTCAATGGTAAGATTTGCACAAGGTCCTAGGTTCAATCTCCATCCCTTTTTAAAAAATTTATAGGAAATAAATAGAAAAACTGAAGTCTTTTAAGTTTTTATTCTGCTGTGAAATTTGTTTTATGTTCATTAAAAAATAGAATATAGGAAATATCAAGTTTAAGACATATAAAACCAGGTGTGGTTGTGCATGCTTGTAATCTCAGCACTCAGGAGGCTGAGACAGGAGGATTGTCGTGAGTTTGAGGCCAGCCTGGGCTACATAAGCAAGTTCAAGGCCAGCCTGCACTGGGTAGTGAGATGCTGTCTCAAAAAAAAAAAAGTTTAAGACATGTTATTAAAAAGGGGCACTACATATTCAATTACTATTTAGTGTGCTCCCCCCTTTTTCTCACTAGAATCTCCACAAAGTCGTCCCCTTAAAGAGGATGATATCCATGTTACCCTGCTGCAGTTCAAATGCAAGCCGACTTTGTTTCCTCTGAGTTTAGTTACTCTTGCCATCCATTATGTCTCACCTTAAGCAATTCTCTTTCTAAATTGCCTATTTTGACCCCTCCTGTGTGTTCCCAATGCACCTTATAACTAATACTACTCCAACACCTACTATTCCCTGTGGTAATCCCCTCATTTTGTGTTTTTTTCTTTTTGCTTTATTTTTTTGTTCATTTTGTTTTTTATTTTTCAATCAGATTTTATTGGTACATTTTAGATATACATAGTGATCACATTCTTCATAGAGAGTTTGTGCCTGTACATGATATAACTTGATTCTTTTCCTCCCATTCCCCACCCTCCCTTCAACCCCTTTTCCCCTCCCCATTTACAAAAGCTTTGTTTTCATTCTTTCCTTTTTTCTCATTTTTTTTACTTTTCCCTTCTTTCCTATCCCCCTCCCCTCCTCTTGTTCCTCTCCCCATTATCTCCCTTGATTTTAGATAATATGATTTGTGTGTGTGTATGTGTGTGTGTGTGTGTGTGTGTGTGTGTGCGTACCGGGGGTTGAACTCAGGACCTCACACGCCAGCAGGTGCCGTGCTGCTGAGCGATATCACCAGCCCTTTTTTCGTATGTGGGTACCAGGAGTCGAACTCAGGACCTCGCGCTTGCCAGGCAGACACTTGTGCCACTGAGCTATCTCGCCGGCTCCTAGATAATATAATTTGAGATTACCTGTCTGCTGCTGCTTGCTGCCTCTACTTTTGTTGTATCCACTTTCCTTTCACAAATATCCATTGAGTACTTACTAAATACTACACACTGAGATAAAATATATAGGAAGGTTTTAAGAGATCATGGATGCCAAGCAGAAGGAATAATATGTATAAAGATCAGGGCCTGCAGCATATTGCTTCTTTTATCTCCTAAAAAAAACAAACAAACAACCCCTCTCAAATTAAAAATGCCTGTTTTTCAAATAATGCTACTAAGGGAATAAGAAGACAATGCACAGAATGAGATAAAATATTTGCAAAGCACATATATAATTAGTGAGTTGTATCTAGCATTCACAACTCAAAACTGTAAGAAAACAATCCAATAAAATGGGCAAAAAGTTTGAACAGACAATTCAGCAAGAAATGGTTATGAATGGCAAAGACACATATGAAAAATGTTTAACATCATTAATCAAACAAAAAGTAAAACCCCAATGAGATCCTACTACATGCCTATTAGAATATGACAATTTAAAAGACTGAGAATACCACATATGATATGAAGGAACTCACACACCATAGGTCCTGATGTAAATTAGTACACCCATTTTGTAAAATAGTTTGGTACTTACCGAAGCTAACCATATACCTAAAATATGACCTAGCTATTATACTCCCAAGTGTCTACCTGAGAGAAATGAAAGCACACATCTATGCAATAATGTGTATATGAAAGTCCATAGCAGTTTTATTTAAAATAGTGAAAGACTGGAAATAACCCAACAGGTGACTAGATAAACTGTGGTATTCACAATGAAATACTGGACTATTACCCAGCTATAAATGGAATGAACTATTGATACATGGCATAACATGGATGAATTCTAAGTAATTATCCTGAGTGAGAGAAGACAAATAGTACATGCTATATGATTCCATTGATATAAAATTCTAGAAGATGAAACTATTGGCAAAATGAGGATCAGTTGTTGCCTGTGGACTGGAAGGGATGTGAGACAGATGACAAAGGAGCACAAGAAAACTTTTTGGGGTGATAGATATGTTCACTATCCTGTAGGTGATGGTGATTATATAAATGTGTCAAAACTTATTGAATTATATAACTTAAATATATGCAATTTATTGTAAGTTAATAATACCTTAGAAGGCCATCAAAAAAATTTTTTAAAGGTTGTATAATAGCACATGCCTGTAATCTCAGTTACTCAGGAGGCTGAGGCCGGAGGATCACAAGTTTGAGGCCACTCTGGACTACACAGTAAGAGTATCAAAAGACCAAAAATTAAATAAATAGATAAATGAATAAATGGCGGGGCATACAGCTGAGTTGTAGAATGCTTACCTAGCATGCATGAAGCTTTGGGTTCAATCCCCAGGAACACATACACACAAAATACCTAAAAGAAAATATCTATAATCTACACATCACTGCCCAGATTTTTGTTGTTGTTGTTGTCTTTGTGAGACAGGGTTTTGCTATGCAGTTCAGGCTGGCCTTGAACTCATTTTGTAGCCCGGGCTGGCCTTGAACTCACAGCGATCCTCCTACCTCAGCCTCCTGAGTGCACTGTCCAGATTTTTTAAAAAACCATTTAAGTCAAGCATGTAATCTCAGGTACTTGGGAGGCTGAGAAGGAGGATCCCAAGTTTGACCCCAACCTGGGCAACTTACTATGAGCCTACCTCAAAATAAAAAGGGTTGGGGCTGTAGGTCAGTAGTAGAGTGCTTGCCTAGCATGTGCAAGGTTGTGGGTTCAATCCTCACTGCTGCAAAAAACAAAAAAAACTCTAGATTTCCCTCATATCCCCTGCCATTTAACACTCCCTGTTCAGAGACAAATACTGTACAGATTTCTATTACCATAAATAATTTTGCCTATTTTGAACTTCATATAAATTAAATCATATAGTATTTAATCTTTTCTATCTTCTCACAACATTACCTATGAGATACACCAATATACTTGTTTTTTTGGGTTTTTTTTCTTTCTTTCTTTTTTGAGACAGGGTCTTGAACTCAAGATGATCCTCCTGCCTCAGCCTCCCAAGTGCTGGGATTACAGGCATGCACCTGTTTATTTTTTGAGAGAGGGTATCACTGTGTTGCCCAGACTGGGCTTGGACTTGTGATCCTCTGCCTCAGCCTCTGCCCGGCTAGTGTCTAGTTTTTCTACATCTATTGGGTTTATAGTATTTTACCTAAAATGAACATGAATTAGAGAAGTTCCCATCTCTCCTGTTCTCTTTTTTCCTGTTTCAAGAAACAGGGGTGACTAATACTAAAACTTCTCCCTTCTTTTTGTTCTTTTTTTTTTTTTATATGGGTACCGGGAGTCAAACTCAGGACCTCTCACTTGCCAGGCAGGCGCTTATGCCGCTGAGCTATATCACCAGCCCTGTTCTTTTGTTTTTTGGGAAAGGGTCTCGCTATGCAGTTCAGGCTGGACTTGAACTCATGTAGCCCAGGTTGGCCTCAAACTCTGAGTGATCCTCCTGCATCAGCCTCCTGAGTGCTGGGATTACAAACGTGCACAACCATGCCCGATAATTCCTCCCTCTTGCCTTGATGTGTTTGTAATACTTAGAGTTACTGCCACATTTTTTATTTTTTAGTTTTCTGGTACTGAAGATTGAACCCAGAGCCTTTTAAAATTTATAATAGAGACAGGGTCTCACTGTATTGCCCAGATTGAGCTCGAACTTGCAATCCTCCTGCCTCAGTCTCCCTGAGCACCGAGTTTACAGGTATGTGCCAACTACTGCCATCTTTGGCAACTCTGAGGTGGTAACCATGAGGACAAAAGGCAATACACCAAGAATGACGAGGAGAAAGATCAGAAAAATTTGTCCTATGACATCATTGAGTTGCTATAACAACCCAGAGTACACTTGTTTCTCAGTTTGTTGTGCACTTACGTGAGCAACAAACAGCCTTATAGTTTCAAATTTCAGCTGGAAATTTTCTTCCTTACAGCCAAAAATATCACTGACTTAGTTTATACTTTTCCCCCTTTCCTGACCTTCTCTATTGCCTTTATATTCCATTCCTCCATACTACATAATATCCTAAACTTATTATTCTGTCATTGTATTTACCAAATATATTATAAGTATCTGTTTAGGTTCCTGTTTGTTTGTATCTTCAGAGGTCTGGCACTTTGCCTGGCCCATAAGAGTTATTTTCAAAGTTCAATGCTCAGCCGGGAGCGGTGGTGCACACCTATAATCTCGGCATTCAGGAAGCTGCAGCAGGAGGATTGCCATGAGTTTGAGGCCAGCCTGGGTTACAAAGTGACTTCAAGACCAGCCTGAACTACACAGTGATACCATGTTTCAAAAAAAGAAAAAGAAAAAGAAAGAAAGAAAGAAAGAATTTAATGAGTTCAATGAATGAATGAATGTCTATGATTCTGTCCCTCCAAAAATAATAAAGCAGGGAATGAGGTAACACTGAGGAATTACAGAAGACAAAAACTGATCAAAAGGACTTTTTTGAGGCTAAGCATAGTGGTGCATGCCTGTAGTCCCAGCAACTTGGTAAGACCATTTCAAAAGAAAGAAAGAAAAAACAAAGGACTCTCTTGGGGCAGAAAAAGCTTTAGAAATTGTAGAATGTTTTGTGTGTACGTGTATAAAGGGAAATACTGTGATCTAATAAGTAGTAGTAACAATAACACTTTGTATTTCTATAGTGCTTTTCACAAATAATCATTGTATTTACAAATATAAACCTCAATATCTTGGTGAGCTTCCAAGTTTTGGCAATTATGACTAAAGCTGTCATAAACATATAATGTGCAGGTTTTTGTGTGGTCATAATTATACAATTTATTTGGATTGGGTAAATACCAAGAAGCATGATTGCTGGATCATGTAGTAAGAATATGTTTAGCTTTGTAAGAAAGCATCACACTGTCTTCTAAAGTAGCTATATCATTTTGCATTTCTACCAACAATGAATGAGAGTTCCTGTTGGTCCACATCCTCACCAGTGACTGATGGCGTTAGTGTTCTGAAATTGGACCATTCTAATAGGTGTATGAGGGCTGTTTTCTCTCTTTCTCCTTTTTACAATATTTATTTAGAGGCTGGGACATAGCTTGGTGGCACAACGCCTGCCTGGCAAGGGCAAGGTCCTGAGTTCGATTCCCAGTTCCAAAAAATTTTATTTATTTATTTATTTTTTATTTTTTTTTTTAAGGTTTTTTTGAGACAGGGTCTTGCTATATAGTTTAGGCTGGTCTTGAACTCACTATGCAGTATAGGCTGGCCTCAAACTCGTAGCACATCCTCTTGCCAGAGCCTCACCAAGTGCTGCAATTACAGGTGTGTGCCTCCATGCCCAACTAAAATTTAACTATTTTTAACTGACAAATGATTGTATATATTTATGGAATACAGTGTGGAGTTTTAAAACATGCACATGCTATGGGATAATCAAATCAGGTAATTAATACACCCGTCACCTCACATATCATTTATTTGTGCTCAGAACATTTAAGATCTATTCTTTTAGCAATTTTGAAATATATAATATGTTAACTATAACCACCATGCCAAACAATACATAGATTGCCAGAACTTATATTTCCTGTCTAACTGAAACTTTGTACTTTTTAACCAGCATCCCTCTTTTTTCTGTTCTCTCCTTCACCTCAGCCTCCTGTAACTGCTATGCTACTTCTATGAATTTGATTCTTTTAGACGAGATTGAGTGCATTCAGGGTGGTATGGCCATAGATGAATTTGATTCTTTTAGATTCCACATATAAATCAGATATTGCTGCATTTGTTTTTCTTTTCTTTCTTTTTTTTTTATTTTGTTTTGTTTTGTTTTTGAGACAGGCTCACTATATAGTTCAGGCTAGCCTTAAACTCACTATGTAGCCCAGGAAGCCTCAAACTCGTGGCGATCCTCTTGCCTCAGCCTGTTGAGTGCTGGGATTACAGGTGTGCGTCACCACACCCAGCTGCATTTGTTTTTTCTGTGCTTGGCTTATTTCACTTAGCACAGGGTATTCTAGATTTGTCTATGTTGTTCCAAATGACAGTATTTCTTTCTTTTTAAAGGCTGAACAGCATTCTATGTATACAGCCCACATTTTAAAAATCCATTCATCCATTGATGGACACTGAGGTTATTTTCATATCTTGGTTATCATGAATAATGCTGCAATGAACATGGGAGTGCAGATACAATGGACCCCTTGACTTAAGAGAACTCAATTCATTTGTGAGGATTGGGTGTAACTTCAATTCGTTCTAAGTCAAGATTATTTTTCCCATAAGAAATAATGGAAATACCCATAATGTATTCCAAACCTCCCCAGGCACCCTTTAACTAAACTTTTCATAATAAAAAATGTTATATAATATGTGTAATCTACCAGAAACATCAACAATTTTCCTAGTGTATTCACCAAAAAGTTATAAAAATGTGCCTAGTTTACCAGAAACAACAATTTCATACTGTACTCAACATCCGAGTTGTCATCTTTGGCTTGCAGGAAGAGAGGATGAAACGGAAGATGGTTATTGTTTGGAAGGAGAGCCCCCTTCCATAAGAACATCAGGAATCTGGCTCTCTGGTGTCTGTCCTCTCCTCGGGAGAGTCTGTAGCCCACTCGGACCTGCTTCTGGCTCACTAGGTCTCAACCTTTTCAAAATTAAAAACTGGTCTAAAGTTGTCTGTTTCTTTCTTTTCTTTAACACTGTTCTGTAGTATGACATGACACTGTCATTAAGCAAGTGAATGCAATGATTGGCTTTTTCTCTGTCTGGGTGGGTCTTCTCTACACATGTTTGTATCTCTGTCCATTCAGAAGAAGAACTTTGCTGCACTGATTGTTGATACTCGCCCTCCTCTTCAGAAAGCTCCTCACTGCCACTCTCTGTGGCTCAGCCAGAAGTTGCTGAAGTTCCTCTGTAGACAGTGCCTCTGAGTGCTCCTCCACCCGTTCCTCAGCATCACCACTGTCTACCTGCAAGCCATGGACTCTGCTATAGTGACAGTGTCATCAACTGCAGGGCTCAGATTGAAGGCTCAGGATCCTCTACACAGCCTTCAAAGTCTCTCCTGTGTAATTTTAGCCCACACTTTCTTCCAGGCAGATCTCTGTGTCCTTAGAGAGACACCGGCCCAGGATTTCTTAATGAACCCCACACAGGAAAGGATGTTGTAATGCTCCTTCCAGAACTCTTTAAGGGTTAAATCTGTGTCTGAGACCATCTGGAAGCACTTCAGGAACAGTTCCTTGGGGAATGGCTTCTTAAAGTTAGCTATAACCTGCCGATCCATAGGCTGCAGTAGAGGAGTTGTATTCGGTAGGTGGGATGAATTCAACTGAGAGCCATGGGAATTCTTTGGCCATTTCTTCTTCCAAATTTCGTGGGTGAACAGGAGCACTGTCCATGATGAGGAGAGCCTTGAGTGGTAAACCTTTGTCCTTTAGTTATTTCTTAACAGTAGGACAGAAAGCCTCCCTGATCCACTCAAGAAAAAGTACTCTTGTTACCCAGGGATTTGTGTTTGATCTTCACATGACCCCTAGGCTATTCTTCATGACTTTATGTTTTCTGAACACCTAGGGATCTCAGAGTGATAAACCAAAAGAGGCTTTATCTTGAGGTCACCACTCACACTGATACTTAGAAATAAGGTTAGCCTATCCTTCATAGGCTTGTGGCCTGGCATTTTCTTCTCTTCCTGGGTAATGTATGTTCCCCTGGGCATTTTCTTCCAGAAAAGGCCAGTTTCATCACAGTTGAAAACTTGATGAGAGCAAAAGTCATTTCTCTGTGTCATTGTTTCAAAGCCATCTATATAATTTTCAGCAGCTCTTTTACCAGCCCTGGCTGCCTCACCATGCCTAGTTATGCTAGGAACCCCAGTTCTCACTTTAAAGTTGTGAAACCACCCCTTAAGGCATGAAATGTCTCACCATTATCCCTCATTGATGGATTATCCTTTACAAGATCTGCATTTATACCCCTAGGTTTTTCACAAATTATAGACTGAAATAGGCTATAACCCACCATCTACCTTTCGTTTATCTACACTAATAACAGCCTTTCTACCTTGTCTGACATTGTTGATCATGATGTACTAATTTGAGTAACACCTTTAGCAATGCTAGCTTCCTTATATAAATCTTTTTTCTGTATGATTGTCGAGATGGTGGATTTTGACATGCTGTACATATTAGCGACATCAGTCACACAAATGCCACTCTCACATTTCTCCACAATGTCCTTCTTCTTTTCTATTGTGATTGCTTTTTTTTACCTTCCCTTCCTTAGCTTCTTTTCTAGCTTTTTTGGACCATTTTGATAGCAGTAATCATAGCAATTATATAAAGCACTGACTGAAATCACGTCAACAAACACGCACATATGGGCTCAGAGTGACGCTTAAGTAAGCTTACATACACTTTTCTGGCATCACAAGTCTTTGTTTACAACCAGACAAGAAGCTAGCATTCAGGTTTTAACTCAAGACTCTGGTTGTAAATTAAACCTAAAATTCCCATCACAACCCAAGTTGTTCATACATGAGGCCAGTCATAACTTGAGGGTCCACTGTATCTCTTTAATGTATTGATTTCCATTCCTATGTATATACAGTATACCCAAAAGTGGGATTGCTTAATCACAAGTAATTCTGTTTTCCAGTATGGTTTTACTAATTCACCTTCACATCAACAGTACACAAGTGTTCTCTTTATATCCTTACCAACACTTATCTTTCATCTTTTTGGTAATAGCCCTTTTAACTAAGGTATGAAGTGACATCTCACTGTGGTTTTAGTTTGTATTTCCCTGATGATTAGTGATGTTGAGCTTTTTTTTTTTCATTTTCTATTGGTCATTTGTATTCCTGATTCTGACAAATATTTATTTGGGCCCTCTGCTCTTTTTTTTTTTTTGTGGGTACTGGGAGTTGACCTCAGGACCTTGTGCTTGCCAGGCAGGCACTTATGCCGCTGAGCTATCTCACCGGCCCTCATTTTTTTAATAGAGTAGTTTTCTTGTTATTTTAGATATTATGCCCTTATCCAATGTAGGATTTGCAAATATTTCTTTGTCTTTTGTTTCTTCACTCTGTTTATTGTTTCCTTTGCTGTGTAGAAGTTTTTTAGTTTGATGCAATCTCATTTGCACATTTTTGCTTTTGTTCGCTATGTTTTGGAGGTCATATACAAGAAATTACTACACAGACCAATATAATGGAAATTTCTCCCTAGTTTTCTTCTAGTTGTTCTACAGTTTTGGTATTGTGTCTAAATGTTTAATCCTTTTTTTTTTTTTTTTTTTTTGGTGGGTACCGGGGGTCGAACTCAGGACCTCGTGCACCAGCAGGTGCCCGTGTTGCTGAACAATATCACCAGCCCTTTTTTCGTATGTGGGTACTGGGAATCAAACTCAGGACCTTGTGCTTGCCAGGCAGGCGCTTATGCCGCTGAGCTACCTCACCAGCCCTTTAATCCTTTTTGAGTTAACTTTTTTTTTTTTTTTGAAACAGGGTCTCACTGTGTAGTTCAGGCTGGTCTTAAACTCATTGTGTAGCCCAAGCCAGCCTCTTGAGTTGATTCTTGTAGAAGTGGTAAGATAAGTGTCAGTTTCATTCTTCTGTATGTGGATGATGTTTCCTCAAAACTGTTTATTGAATAGACTGTTTTTTCCTCATTATATGCTCTTAGTCATTTTTCAAAAATCAATTGATCATAGAAATGTGGGTTTATTTCAGGTCTCTCCTATTCCACTGTCTGGAGTTTCTGTTGTTTTTGCAGTACTGGCGATTGAACTCATGGGGGCTCTACCACTGAGCTACACCCCCACCTCCAGATTTGGATGCTTTTTCTTTTTCTTGCCTAATTGCTCTGGCTCTTCTTTGCTTTTGAAAGATAAATTTGCAGGGTGCAGAATTCTAGGTTGGTAAATTTTTCTGGCAACCATAAATATTTCACTCCGCCATTTTCTTGCACAAATGGTTTCTGAAGTTAAGTTAGATGTAATTTTTATCTTTGCTTCTCAATAGTTAAGGCCTTCCCTCCCTGGATTCTATCAGGATTTTTTTCCTAATCTCTGATATTTTGTAGTTTGACTATGATTGCCTAAGCATAGTGTTTAAGAATTTATCACCTTTGCTGTTCTCTGAGCTTCTTAATCTGTAGTTTGGTGTCTGACATTACTTTGGGGGAAATCCTCAGTTATTATTGCTTGAAATATTGCTTCTGTTATTTTCTTTCTCCTTCTGGAATTCACATTACACATATGTCACACCTTTTGTAGCTATGCCACAGTTCCTGGATATTCTATTCTCTTTTTTAAGGTTTATTTCCCTTTGTTTCCAGTTTTAAAAGTTTCTATTGGGCCGGTGAGATGGCTCAGCAGCATAAGCGCCTGCCTGACAAGCACGGGGGCCCGAGTTCGACTCCCGGAACCCACATATGAAAAAAGGGCCAGTGATATCACTCAGCGGCATGGGCGCCTGCTGGCGCACGAGGTCCTGAGGTCGACCCCCGGTACCCACACAAAAAAACTTTCTATTGTTATATTTTTAAGCTCAGAGATTCTTAGCAGTGTCTAGTCTACCAATGAGCTTGTTAAAGGCCTTCTTTGTTTCTGTTAGTGTTTTTGATCTCTAGCATTTAAAAAAAAATTTCTTCTTAGAATTTCTGTTCCCTGCCTGTATTATCTATTTATTTGATAGTACTTGGGATCAAACTCAGAGCCTTGTGTGTGCTAAGAAATTGCTGTACCACTGAGCTATATCCCCGGCCCTATATTATCTATATTTTGAATATTGTTTACTTTTTCCACTAGAGCCCTTAGGACATTAACCATAATTATTTTAATTTTCTGTTTCACAAACTTCCAAGTCCCTGCCATAACTAACTAGTTTTGATGCATGGTCAGTTTCTAGTGTTTTTTGCCTTTGGTGTGCCTTGTAATTTTTTGTTGAAATCTAGACATGAAAAACAGGTAAAAGAAAACCTATTAAATAGGCCTTTAACATTGTGGTGGAAGTATATGGGGAGAAGGGAGGTGTTCTACTTCTGCAGTCCTATAATTGGGTCTCAGTCTTTTGGTGAGCCTGTACCCCTGAACTGCGAACTGCACCAAAGCTTCTCGGGTTTTTTTCTCCCTTGGGGGAAACAGAATTAGAAAAAATTGTAGTTTGGTATTTGCTTTTCCCCAGGTAGTGTAGATGCTGGTAAAAACCCTAGCAGGCTGGCTTCTGGTAAAATAGCTCTTTTCAGGACAGACCTTGTTAAGAACAGAACACTTGGGAGTATCTCAACATGGTTAGGCATCCTCCCACCGCCAGCCTTTGTTGGAGCTCAAAGGATTTTTCTCCAACTTTCTCATTGAGGACCTGGTGAACTCTCTGGACTAAAACTCACAAAAATGTGGGGGCCTCCTTTTTTGGGTCCCTTGGAGTTTTTCTCTCTCAGAGTTGTGCACACCGAGGCTCCAGCCATTATCAATTACAGTTCAGGTTTCCCTGTTCCAGCACTGGTGCCCACTGAGGTTCTGTTCATGGGACTATAATCCATTAGATTGTAATTCTCCCTTCCTGTTTCTCCAATTTGGGGGACAGCAGTTTGCCCTTTTACCTCACTTCTCAATGATATTTAAAATGCGTTATTGATGTTTCAGTTTTTGGGGTTTTGCTTGTTAGAATAGAGTGACAGCTTCTCATACATGTATGTGCATGTGTATATATGTACCCATACACACATATGCTTTTACTTTTGTGTGGCAAAAACATGTTTATATTGGAACATTTTAAAATCTGCTCCCATATCACTTGGCAGTACATCTTTGAAACTTTTCTGTTAATAAATATTGCCATGTATCATCACTTTATTGGTTGTATTATATTCATTGTATAGATATGTACTAATTTCTACACAAACTGTTCTGTTAGAAATTAGGATATTTGGGGCTGGTGAGATAGCTCAGTGGCATAAGGGCCTGCTGGCAAGCGCGAGGTCCTGAGTTCAACTCCCGGTACCCACATAAAAAAAAAATTAGAATTTTTTTTTTCAGTACAGGGAATTAAACCTAGGGACTGCTGAACCACATCTACAGCTCTCTTTATCTAATTTTTAAGACTTTGAAACAGGGTGTCACTAAATTGCCTAAACTGGCCTTGAAATTGAGATCCTCCTGCCTCAGCCTCCCCAGTAGTTGGGATTATAGATGTATGCCACCTCATCCAGCTTAAGTTAGGATTTTTTTGGGGGTACCGGGAATCAAACTCAGGACCTCATGCTTGCCAGGTAGATGCTGCGCCACTGAGCTAAATCTCTGGCCCCTAGGATATTTTTTAACATCACAAACAATGCTGCACCAAATATTCTTTTTTTTTTTTTTTCTGAGTCAGGGTCTCAGTTCAGGCTAGCCTTGAACTCACTATGTAGCCCAGACTGGCCTTGAACTCATGGCGATCCGCCTGCCTCAGCCTCCTGAGTACTGGGATTACAGGCATGTGCCACCATGCCCGGCTTGCACCAAATATTCTTATACATTTGTGTATTTATATAATTGCTTCCCTGTAATGATTCCATTAAAATAATACTTAGAGCTTTTTTCCAATTATAAAATTAAATGTAGAAAATTTGGAAAATACAGGCAAGTCCATCCCCAGAAATAACCACCACTGTCAATATTTAAGCCATGTTCTAATTTTTAAGTATAAGAATACCGCCCAATAAGTAATAAGCTATTGCCAAGTCCTGATCTTCCTGATTTTGGTCATGGGAGAAACTCTGTCTCTTCAATGTGACTTTTATAAATATGGACTGCATATTGATTTTTTTCTAGTTTATTTTTGTGAGTTCTAACGGCACTCATTTTCCCTATGGATTACCTCTTTTCTCACAGATGTGTTTAAAGAGCAGTTTGTAATACGTTAAATTTCTTGTCTCATTTCTAGGTCTAAGAAGATTCCCAAGTCACCGTAAAATTAAATGCAAACCTGTTGAAAGTAAATTTCAATGTTTCTGTAAAATGTCTATTTTGTCATCTTTTGTGGATATAAACTGCTTTGTCTATTTGCTTTTATATGTTGCCTACAGTTCTTCCCTTACACACTGCTACCACAGTCATCTTCTGCTCTGGATTACCAAAGTTTCATCAGACCCTGGGTAGGCTAAGTTATAAAAGGAACAGCATTGTGGGCCCCTGACATGAATGCAAAGTGGCCCAGTCCCCCAATCCAAACCCAAAGATGCCTCACAAGTAAGAAATGGGTATAAAGAAGGAAAATAAAAACCAGCAAAACCCCTGGAGAATCAGAAGGTAGTTATGAATTGGTAAAGGAAGGGAAATCTCACATGGTACATAGGAAGGCTAGGCTTGTAAAATGGGGATAGACTTAGGGAGAAATTTTGAGTTGGGCTCTTTTCTATCTACCATATTGCCAAACAGATCACTGTGCTCTCCATCAGCCCTACTGCAATTCCAAAAAGCAGGAGCACTAAGAGGTTCATGGGGGAACACTATTGGCATGCAGGGTTAAAAAAGTGGTTCCAGGGCCGGTGAGATGGCTCAGCGGCTTAAGTGCCTGCCCGGCAAGCGCGAGGGCCTGAGTTCGACTCCCGGAACCCACATACGAAAAAGGGGCCGGTGATATCGCTCAGCGGCACGGGCGCCTGCTGGCACGCGAGGTCCTGAGGTCGACTCCCCGGTACCCACCAAAAAAAAAAAAAAAAGTGGTTCCACTGAAAGACATCTAAAGATTTCTTCCTGCTTTCCTCTGTAGGCCTTCTTTTTACCCAGAGATCTAGACAATTGTTTTTAGAATGGAACAAAGCCCTGATACAAAAATGTTCCTTACAGGGCAAAGCCTCCTGGAGAACAGTACAAATGAGGCTATTCAACGCTTGACTCCCAATATACCAGGGGTGGCACAAGCTAAGATATAGACTTCAGTTCCTCCCACCTCTTTTTCCATCCATTACCCACCAAGACAGGTGAAACCCATGACTGAAAATGACCTCACTGGTAAAATTAACTAGGAGAGCCAGGTGTGGTGGTACATGCCTGTAATCCCAGCACTCTGGGAGGCTGAAGCAGAAGGATTGCAAGTTCAAACCCAGTCTGGCCAATTTAATGAGACCCTACCTTAAAATGAGAAATTAAAAATGGGGAGGAGCTGGGGATGTAGCTCAGTGCAGAGGTCCTGGGTTCAGTCCCTAGCCTATCTGTCTGACACACACACACACACACAACTAGAAAGGCAGTAAACTGGATAACCTAATCTACACAACAAGAGCTAATACAATACAAGCCAAATAAATGCCCCCAAAGAAATGAAGGCGGATATTGAGGATATCTATTGGTAGCAAATCAAAAATAAATAATCATAAAGGACCAAGTAGGGTTATTGTATATTCAAAACATAATTGAGGCACTTGGGTCCATAGCAGGCAAATGACTTTTTAAAAAATCTATTCACTAATAAACCGGACGCACATGTGTAAACATCGTATTGTCTCCCTAGTGTGAGAAACTGAAAGAGTAAATAAGATCCAAAATGTACAATAGATATGATGAATCAGAAAGAAACTGGTCAAAAGGAAAGAGAGACTGGGATGGGGGAATGGGGAAAAGAAAGAAGGGAAAAGAAAAAAATTGTATTTATATATAAGATGGTTAAGATAGATACACTACTAATTTTGCTTAGTTCATTGAGAAAGGTTTATGCCAGTAATGCTTGGACAATTGAATGCTGATATCTTGTACCCTGAGTAACTAATTTAAAGATAGCAATACGTAATGAATTAACCATTGTTACCCTCCTATTATGTTGTTCTGAAATTTTGTTCTTTTTTTTCTTCTCTTTAAAAAAAAAAAATCTATTCACTGAAATTATAGCAGAAAATTTCCCAAAATGGAGAATGAGAGATATTTGGGTAAAAACTCAGGGATGTAGCTCAGTGTGAAAGTTCAATCCCCAGTATTAAAAAAAAAAAAAAAAAAAAAAAGCCAGAGTTGAGGTACTAGGGAGAGTGAGGTATAGAGAAGTGATGTTTAGAGAATAAGTATTTGAAACTTTGATTATGAAAGAGTTGCAATTTTTGTTCTTTTTGTAATAATAAAGTCAAGGGTATGACAAGCGGCTAGAGGACTGAGACACTAGAAGAGAACAAATAAGAAACAGAAGTCAGGTGTTGCAAAGATCTACATGAATATTTAAATTGCCAGGGATTATGACAGAACGATGAGTAAGGAATACAGATGACTATAACAGAAGGATAGTGGGTGGCATACAGTCCAGTAACAGATTTAAAGTTGGATGTGATTAGGGAGTGGGAAAAATGATCTGGAACTAGTAATAAGGAACGAAGAGGATCCCCATGTCACTTTCAGGATAAGTGATAGAGGGAGTTGTGGGAATTATATGTAGGCTGCAGTCAGTGTTTACTAGAGTCAGTGGTTTGCAAGGGAACAGATTTAATACAGGATGTATAATGTAAAGAAATTTTTTTTTTTATGTGGGTACCGGCAGTCAAATTCAGGACCTGGCGCTTGCCAGCAAGCGCTTGTGCTGCTGAGCGATATCACCAGCCCCTTTTTTTTCCTTTATGTGGGTTCCAGGAGTCAAACTCAGGACCTCGCACTTGCCAGGCAGGCGCTTACATCACTGAGCTATCTCCCCGGCCCAGGATTATTTTTATAATATTCACCCAAAAAGTCAAAAGCAGAAGAGTGCAAGAGATCTGTCTGCATGCTAGAGACCTGAAGAACACAGCTGAGGGCCTGGATCCTACAGTAAAGTCCCGCATGAATCCCCTGAAGGCCTAGAGCCCACAGCAATGTCTCATGAAAATCAGTATCAAGGATCTGTACCCGGAAGGCCCAAAGGCCAGTTAGTATACAAGCTAGAAAGTCTGCCCTGGCAGGTGAAGGATTTGTGCCAGAGCCAGAAGCAACGCTTGAGGGGAAGATCAGACCTCTTCCAAAGAGAACAGCAGGGCCGGTGAGATGGCTCAGAGGCGTAAGCGCCAGCCTGGCAAGTGCAAGGGCCCGAGTTCGACTCCCGGAACCCACATACGGAAAAAAAAGGTCCGGTGATATTGCTCAGCAGCACGGGCACCTGCTGGCGCGCGAGGTCCTGAGGTCGACCCCCGGCACCCACAAAAAAAAAAAAAAAAAAAGAAAAGAAAACAGCAGCCATCCCTGGTGACAACGAGAACCTGAGCTCCTCCTCCAAAGAGAACGGCTGAGTCCTGAAAACCAGCCATCGCAAGCTTCTCCAGGAAAATCAACAGCATACAATCTTCTCCTCCAGTTCTCTTTTTATGCCATTGGCAACAATTCTCAGGTGAGTCTTCTATGACTAGAACCACCCTGACTTAGTTCAGGGGGGCATTCCAACTCAAGTTGACCATAAGTTAATCCACCACAATGTATAATTTGAGAGGGTTTCAGGTAAGGCAGTATTTTTAAGGGGGAGCCGGAGGTCAGCTTTGCTTTATATATTGTGAGGTTATAGGTGGATTTTATGGTATATTTCTATATCTATTTATGAAGCTAGCTAGCTGTATTTATTTATATATATACATATATATATATATATATTTTTTTTTTTTTGAGGCAGGGTCTTGCTATGCAGTTCAGCCAGGCCTTGAACTCACTTTGTAACCCAGGGCTGGCCTCAAACTCATGGCAATCCTGCTGCCTCAGCCTCCCAAGTGCTGGGATTACAGGTGTGTTCCACCACACCCAGCTATATCATGTTTTTTGACAACAAACTTAACAAAGTTATTTTCCCATTCTTTATTCCTTATATTTTATAGCATTTCCTATATATTTCTTCTTTTTTATTTTAAAGAGAAAAACAATAAAAACAATGATAGAGAATTTCAAAACAAGATAATAAGAGATTAACAATGGTTAATATATTGCATATTGTTATCTTTAAAGTAGTTGCTCACATTACAAGATATAGGCATGAAAATTTTTTTCTTATTATTTATTTATTTATTTTTAAAGGCAACAAGTAAACATTCTCATGTATTAACAAACTCAAGCATTAGAGAATGTACAAATACCTTTTGGAGAAAAATATTACTCAATATAAGATTAAGCCATGTAAAATCTAGGTAAAAATAGAAGACTAAGGAATGGAATAGTCACAGTGAAATTGCATTTTCATACGAGGGAGACAATACGATGTTTACAAATGTGCATCCGGTTTATTTCGCTTGTAAGTATTTTCTCAAGTTGCATCCATTTACCTATAAAAGTTTCCAGTTTATCTTTCTTTATGGCTGAGTAGTACTCCATTGTATAGAAATACCACATCTTTTCTATCCATTCCTCAGTTAATGGGCATTTGGGTTGTTTCCACCATCCAGCTATTACAAATTGTGCTGCTATAAACATGGGTGCACATATATCGCTGTGGTACGATGTTTTTAATTCTTCTGGGAAGATACCCAGAAGGGGAATAGCTGGGTCAAATGGGACCTCCAATCCTAGTTTTTTGAGGCATCTCCACACTGATTTCCACAGTGGTTGCACCAGTCGACACTCCCACCAACAGTGGAGAAATGTTCCTTTTTCCACACAGCCCCTCCAGCATTTGTTATTAGTTGACTTCTTGATAATAGCCATTCTTTCTGGGGTGAGATGGAATCTCAGTGTTGTTTTAATTTGCATCTCTCGAATGACTAGTGATGTTGAACATTTTTTCGTATATTTATTTGCCATTTGTATTTCTTCATCTGAGAAGTGTTTTTTCATCTCAGATGCCCATTTTTGGATTGGGTCTTTAAATTTGGGAGGTCTGATTTTTTTCAGTTCTTTGTATGTTCTCGTAGTAATCCTTTGTCTGAGGAACAGCTGGCAAACATTTTTTCCCACGTTGTGGGTTGTCTCTTCACTCTGTTGGTGGTTTCTCTTGCTGTGCAAAAGCTTTTTAATAAGATGAGATCCCAGTTGTTGATTCTTTGTGATACTTCCTGTGCAATTGGGGTTTTATTCATAAAGTCTTTGCCTACACCAATGTCTTCAAGAGTTTTACCTATTCTATTTTCCAGGAGATTTAATGTTTCTGTTTTAATATTTAGTTCTTTGATCCATTTTGAATTTAGTTTAGTGCATGGTGAAAGATATGGGTCTAATTTTAATCTTTGGCCTGCGTAGAGCCAATTTTTCCAGCACCATTTATTAAAGAGGCTATAATTCTTCCAGTGAATGTGTTTGGCACCTTTGTCAAAGATAAGGTGGCTTAGTATGTCTGGAGTTGTTTCTGCATCTTCTAATCTATTCCATTGATCTTTGGGTCTGTCTTTTTGCCAATACCATGCTGTTTTTATCACAGTAGCTTTATAGTATAATTTCAAATCAGGGATTGTGATGCCCCCTGCCTTGTGTTTGTTGCCCAGAATTGCCTTTGCTATTCTAGGTCTCTTCTGCTTCCAGATGTATTTTAGGATTGTTTTCTCTAATTCTGTGAGATATGTTGTTGGAATTTTGATTGGAATTGCATTAAATCTGTATAACAGTTTAGAGCAAGGGATATCTTTCCATTTTCTGATATCTTCTTCAATCTCCTTTTTCAGAGTACTGTAGTTTTCAGGGTAGAGGTCTTTTACCTCCTTTGTGAGATTGATTCCTAGGTATTTCATTTTTTTTAGATGTGATTGTAAAAGGTGTTGTTTCCCTAATTTCTCTCTCAGTGAGTTTGTTATTGGTGTATAGGAAGGCTATTGATTTTTGAGTGTTGACTTTGTATCCAGCTACACTAATGAATTTGCTTATTAGATCTAGCAATTTTTTAGTGGAGTTTTTGGGGTCTTCTACATAGAGTATCATGTCATCTGCAAATAATGATAATTTAACTTCTTCCTTTCCAATCATAATTCCTTTTATTTCTTTCTCTTGTCTAATTGCTCTGGCTAAAGTTTCCAGGACTATGTTGAATAAGAGTGGGGAGAGTGGACATCCTTGTCTTGTTCCTGATTCTAGAGAGAAGGCTTTCAGTTTTTGTCCATTTAGTATGATATTGGTCATTGGTTTGTCATAGATAGCTTTTATCAGATTGAGATAAAGACCATGTATTCCAATTTTCTGTAGGGTTTTTATCATGAATGGGTGCTGGACTTTGTCAAAAGCTTTTTCTGCATCTATTGAGATGATCATATGATTTTTGTCCTTGGTTCTGTTAATGTGGTGTATTACATTTATTGATTTACGTATATTGAACCATCCCTGTATCCCTTGGATGAATCTAACTTGGTCATGGTGTATAATCTTCTTGATGATTTGCTGCATTCTGTTTGCCAGTATCTTATTGAGGATTTTTGCATCTATGTTCATTAGGGAGATTGATCTGTAGTTCTCTTTCTTAGTTGGGTCCTTCTCTGGTTTTGGTATCAGGGTAATGCTTGCTTCCAGGAATGAATTTGGGAGTATTGCTTCCCTTTCAATTTCATTAAAGAGTCTGAGAAGTAGTGGTGTTAGGTCTTCTCTAAATTTCTTGTAGAATTCAGCAGTGAATCCATCAGGGCCTGGGCTTTTCTTTGTTGGGAAGTTTTTAATTACATCTTCGATTTCATTGATTGTTATTGGTTTATTTAGGATTTTTATATCTTCTTGGTTGACCTTTGGTAATTCATATGTATCTAGGAATCCGTCCATTTCTTCTGCATTTTCCATCTTATTAGAATACAAGTTTTCAAAGTAGGTATAGATGATCTTCTGGATTTCTGCAGGGTCTGTTGTTATATCACCCTTTTCATTCTTAATTGCATGGATTTGAGTACTTTCTTTCCTTTTTTTAATAAGGTTGGATAAGGGTTTGTCAATTTTATTTAATCTTTCAAAGAACCAACTCTTTGATTTGTTGATTCTTTGTATTTTTTTTTCAGTCTCCAATACATTAATTTCTGCTCTGATCTTTATAATTTCCTCCCTTGTATGGGCTTTTGGCTTAGCCTGCTCTTCTTTTTCTAGAAGTTTGAGGTTTGCCATTAAGTTGTTTATTTGTGCTTGCTCTATTTTCCTGATATAGGTATTTAATGCTATAAATTTCCCTCTTAGGACTGCTTTCATTGTATCCCATAAGTTCCAGTATGTTGTACTGTCATTATCATTCAGTTGTAGAAAGTGTCTAATTTCTTCTTTAATTTCATCTGTGACCCACTGGTTGTTCAGGAGGGTGCTGTTTAATTTCCATGTGTTTAGGGAGTTTTTGTGATTTCTTTTGCCATTGATTTCCAATTTCATTGCACTATGGTCTGATAATATGCATGGGATAATTTCAATTCCTTCGCATTTACTTAAGCATGTTTTATGAGCTAGTATGTGGTCTATTTTGGAGAATGTCCTGTGTGCAGCTGAGAAGAATGTGTATTCTGATGTTGTGGGGTGGAACACTCTGTAGACATCTACTAAGTCCATTTGTTCAAAAGTTTGGTTCAATTCTAATATTTCATTATTGATGTTTTTGTCTAATTGATCTGTCTTTTTGTAACAGTGGAGTATTGAGCTCCCCCAATATAATTGTACTAGTACTTATTTGATTTTTCATGTCCTTTAATACTTGCTTTATAGATTTGGGTGCACTGGTATTTGATGCATATATATTTATGATATTTCTTCCTCTTGGATTGTTCTCTTTATAAGGATGTAATGACCGTCTTTATCTCTCTGAATCATTCTTGGCTTGAAGTTCACTTTGTCTGCAAAAAGAATAGCTACCCCTGCTTTCTTCTGGGTTCCTGTTGCATGGAATATTGTTTTCCATCCTTTGACTTTCAGTCTATGAATTTCTTTCTGAATTAAATGTGTTTCTTGTATACAGCATATTGTTGGATCTTGCTTCTTGATCCATTTCGCCAGTCTGTGCCTTTTGATTGGTGAATTGAGACCATTAACATTGATGGTTAAATCTGATATGTATTGACCTATACTTGTCATGTTATTTTCCTGTTGTTGGTTCCACCTCTTTTTTTTTTCCCCCCATCTCCCTCTATTTAATTATCTGCCCTGCCTGGTGGATTCCTTCTGTTGGGGTTCCTGGAGTCGTAGTCTTTGTTATCTCTTTCTAGAATGTCCTTGAGAACATTTTGGAGTGCTGGTTTGGTGGTCATAAATTTTCTCAGATGTTCTTTGTCATGAAAGTATTTTATTTCTCTATCAATTTTGAAAGATATTTTTGCATGGTACATCAATCTGGGTTGAAAGTTATTTTCCTTTAGAACTTGAAATACATCATTCCAAGCTCTTCTTGACTTGAGGGTTTGTGCTGAAAAGTCAGCTGTGATTCTGATGGGTTTTCCTTTATAGGTGATTTGTCTCTTGTCCCTAAGAGCTTTTAAGATTCTGCTTTTCTGTTGAATTTCTGTGATCTTGACTATGATATGTCTGGCTGAAGTTTTATTTTGATCATGTCTAGTTGGAGTTCTACAAGCCTTATTTATATGAAGATCAAGTTCTTTTTCTCTACCAGGGAAATTCTCCGTGATAATGTCTGTGAACAGGGTTCTGATGTCATTTATGCTATCTCTCGCTTTTTCATTTATTCCAATTATTCTTAAGTTATTTATCTTTGAGTCATCTAGCAGCTGCTGGATTGATTTTTCATGGTCCCTTGCTATTTTTAAGAATTCTTTCTTTTCATGATCACTAATTGCAAGCCTGTCTTCTATATCTGAGATCCTGTCCTCACATTGGTTTAATCTGCTACAAATACTTTCAATGAAATTTTTGTTCTCCTGGATATCTGCTTGAATCTGCCTTATGGATTCCATTTCTTTCCTGTGCTGAGCATTCATTGTTTCTAAAATTTTCTTAAGCTTGTCTATTTTTTTGTCTGTATCGCTATAGTGTCCTTGTCCTTAAGCATGGTCTTCAATGTGGACATTATCTCTGCAGTTATCTGTGAAATTATTTCTGATTTAATTTTTTCCAGAGCCTCATTCAGTTGCTTTGTTGTTACCACTTCAGATAGGCCAGGTGGGTGGCTTTCGGATTGTCCCACCTCATTGCCCCCTCGGTTTGCCTTTGGTGAATTGGATGTGTGGCGTTGCATCTTGTTTAAGTGTCGTCTCATTTTCTTTTCTTTCTTTAGTTTAATTCCTGGGGTGATGTTTGTAAATTACCTATGGTAGGTTACATTATTGCTAGTGTTCAAGATCCTTAGGAGATGACTACTTCTGTGCAGTATCTTCCAAGTGAAGCTTGTTTTTGGGTTTTGAGCTTGCTGCCAGATCCTACCTCTTCAATTTGTTGGATATGAGAAGTTGCTACCTGTTGGGCCCAGTCCTTGGTTCTTTGGTACTGTGCCACTATGTTTTCTGTGACCCTTAGTCAATCTCAATCATGGAATATCAGGAAGGAATGCTGTTTAGAACAATTATTTCTTTTGGCTATAATGGTACCTATAGCATCAAACACAGCCTAAAAAATGACAGCCTGAGCTAACCAGTTATTTGCCACTTTTAACCATATAAAGTAGAGTTGCTGTTATATAACAAAATCAAAAACACACCAGAAAAATTATATGCAGTATACAAGTCCTTAATATGTCAATTTTGCCCTCAGGAGTTTAAATTTAAAATGAGTTAAGGAGGAAATAGAGTATTGGGAGAAGAGGAAGGAATTAGATGTAAGGTTGGAGGGCCAAGAGGGATCCCACTAACATTGGGAAACTGGTGCAGAGGACTGGTGGGAAAAAGAGAAGGAAGGGATAAAAGGAAGAACAGATCACAACCACAATCACAAAGAGGTTAGAGGCTCTGTTTACACTCATATAAAAACCAGATAGAATAATGAAGGAAAGAGCAAACAGACAAACAGAAACAAAAACGAAGACAATAACAACAAAACAAACAAAACAAAAATAAAACCCCGCAAAAAAAAAAAAAAAGATGGGCCGGTGAGATGGCTCAGCGGCATAAGCGCCTGCCTTGCAAGCGCGAGGGCCCGAGTTCGACTCCCGGATCCCACATACGAAAAAGGGGCCGGTGATATCGCTCAGAGGCACGGGCGCCTGCTGGCGCGCGAGGTCCTGAGGTCGACCCCCCGGTACCCACAAAAAAAAAAAAAAAAGAAAAACCTTCACCAGAACAAAAAACAAATGAGAGAAAAAAAAAGAAAAAGAAAAGAAAAAAAGAAAAAGAATCAGTTCCAGGTGTTGACTCTGCTGTAGGCAGGCACCATGTGATGACAGAGTCCTGTTCCATGCAGGTCTGTCCCAGCAAGCCAGGAGCAGCCCTTTGGCGGGGCAGTGAGCAAAAGCCTGTACTCTCAGGCGGAGACCAGTCTCATTTGCCTGCCGCTGTCAGTGCACTTTTCCCGGGCCTGAGAGCCACGGCGCTGTGGTGAGTCCCGAGCGCTGTGTTTTGGCGCCACCCTGACTTTCGCTGCACCCCCCCACAATGTTGCCCAGCCAATCGCTCTCTGGCGCAGGACAGCTGCGCCTGTGAGACGCTCACCGTGGGCCAGCGCTGTCTTTCTCCGCTACCCTGCACCGCTGCTGTCTTGGGATCCTCCGCAGGGGCTCCCGGGGGCGCCGGCTGTCACCGTGTGTCCGCAGATTTGAGCTTCTGTCGCGATGTGGTTCCTGGGACAGGGAGGAGGCGCTGCAGTCTCCTCCTTCTTCTTTGTTGAAAGTCCTTTTTTTTTTTTAAGAATAGGAAAATTTATTGGAGAAAAAGAATGAGGAACAGGAATGGGGGAATAGGGAATAGGAATAGCTCCTAAGAGACAGGAGGGGTCCTGAATGAGTTGCTCTCCAAGCTCTTCTTGACTGAGGGTTTGTGTTGAGAAGTCTGCTGTGATTCTGATGGGCTTCCTTTATAGGTGATCTGTTTTTCTCCAACAGCTTTTAATATTCTGTTCTTGTGCTGAATTTCTGGGATCTTGATTATTATATGTCTGGGTATAGATTTATTTTGGTTATGGCTAATTGGAGTTCTATATGCCTCACTTATCTGTATGTCAGATTCTTTTCCCATGCTTGGGAAATATTCTGCTATTACTTCTGCAAACAGTTTTTTTTTTTTTTATGTCATTTGTGTTGACTCCTGCTTTTTCACTGACACCAATTATTCTTATGTTATTTTTCTTTGCATTGTCCTGCAGCTGTTGAATTGTTATTTCCTGATATTTTGTTATTTTCAAGAGACCTTTCCTTTCATGATCGCTAGCCGAGATCCTGTCTTCAAGGTGTGAAAGTCTGTCTTCAGTTTCGTTCAAGCAGTTTTACCAGCCTTCAGTGGAATTTTTGATTTCCTGGATATCTGTTTGAATCTGTTTCATGCACTCTATTTCTTTCCCATATTGATCATTCAGTTTCCATCCTCTTCCTATCATAGTCTATTTTTTTTAATCTCTGCTCTAGATTTGCTGAGCAATTCCTTTATAAATGTTGGCATTTCTTTTATTACCTGAGAGATTATTTCTGATCTGATTTCCTCTATAGCCTCATGGATTTGTTTCTTTACTTCGGTTGCTATCATTTCAGAAATGTCAGGTGTGTGTCTTCCATTTTCCTCTATCTTATTGTCTCCTGGACTTGTTCTGGGTGGGCTGGAGGTCTGAGGTTGCATTTTGCTTCTGCGTCTTGTCATTTGCTATTTCAAAAGTTTTTATTTTGTTTTCTGTGTTGATCCTTGTAAGTTTTTGTGTTAGGTAGCTATATCACTAGTATCAAGTCCTCTCTAGGAAAAGTCTGTCCCTCAGGGATGTCTTCTGTGTGTAGAAGGTTCTTGGCTTTTGTCTGTTCCAAGATCCTACCTTTCCAGTCAATTAAGAGTGAGATGTTGGTATCTGTTTGGCTCAGTCCCCAGTTCTTTGGTGCTGGGCTGTGGTGAGGTTATTACCCCAGGGCTTCCCAGTATTGTTACAGAAGGGAGAACAACTGATTACAACAGATACATAGCTAAAGTAGTATAATTAGCAATAACAATAGCCTCAAGCACAGATTAGAAACTAACAAACTGTGGTAGCTATTAATTTTGTACCTTAAACCATAGGAGCAAAATCTACAATTATATAACAGAACCGATTGTAAATCGGGAGCTTGTATTCAAAGTGTTTCCACTTAGTAGAGTGGTTTTACCCTGATTTAAAAAGGGGAAGATTTAAAGGGGGGAGATTTAAAAAGGATAGTGGATTAAACTATCCACTAGTGGATTAAAAGATAACTGAAAAGAAAGTAAAAGCAAGGCTGGAGGATAAAGGATGATCATGCAAACTTTGGGAAACTAGAGGAGAGGGCAGAAGAGAAAGAATGAGGGAGTAAGCAAGGGATTATCTGAACTTGGTCTCTGGGTTTGGGGGATGGGATTAGTTTTCTGTGGCTAGAGTTCTCCCCAGCCATTTAGAAAAGAGAAAAAAAAAAGAAAAGAGAAATTAAGAAGAAAAAGGAAGAAAAAAAGAAAAAGAAAAGAAAGAAGGAAAAACAAAACAAAACAAAACAACAAAAAAGAGAAGGGGGCGGCCCCACCCACCTGCTTCTATTTCATGTGTCTTTGTCCCCAAGCACAAAGCTGGTTCACCTAACTTACCACCTGTTGGCTTGTATTGCTATTGTTGCTTCGGACTTTTCATGCCACTAGTCCCACCTGTTATCCTGTGCACCCTACTTGGGACCCTACTGTGTTGCTGGCATTCCCTCTGGTCTCTGGGTCTTCTGGAGCGGCTCACCTCAGTCGTGGCAGCAGCGAGGGGAGGGGCCGTTCTCTGGGCCTTCCAGTGTGGTTCACCTGAGTCGCAGCTACGGTGATCACGATGGGAGGGGCCCACATCGTTCACCTGTTTGGGAGGCGGAGATGGCGATGGGGGTGGCTGCCCTCTACATATTCACCTGGGTTGTGTGGCGGAGATTCCTATATATTTCTGACAGATAATTTTTCGAAGAGTATTTTTAAAAGGGTCTTTATGATAATTTGCTGAGAACTTGAAGGTCTGAGAATATATTTATTGTACACTCACCTTTAAATTATAGTTTAGCTAAATTAAAAATTTATAGTCATTTTTTTTCAATACTTCGAAAATATTGCTTTATTGTTTACTTGTTTCTAATGTTACTCTTGTAAAGCCTGATACCATTCTGATTCATTTTCTTAGTGAGTGAGCTGTTCTGCTCAGAAAGTTTTTAGAATTATCTATTTCCCTTTGCTAAGATGAGGAAATAGTCATCTTGCATTTAAGATTGCATCAGTATTCCTTTTTCCATATCCACCCATAACAAAAACAATATGCTACTAGAGACATGTAAGCCAATGAAAGTTTCTATAAGCTATTTCAATATCAGCTATCTTTGAAAGTTCTCACTTGTTTTTTCATGTATCAACTTCACTTACTTTTTTCCCCCTCTCCTGCTAGGACTTATACAAATTTATCATTTTTATGCCCAACTACCACATCTCTTAACTTTTCTATTTTTCATCTCTTATTTCTTCCCAGTGTCATTTGGAGATTTTCCTTGACCTGACCTTGGGCTGTATCTATTTCACTGTTGATCTCATCAAATGAGTTATCTCAATTTTTTAAATTATATTTTATTAGTGAATGTTAATAGTACATGATGATGGGGTTTACTTTGGAAAATTGTACATGCATTTAACATATTTGAATCAATTTCAATCTTATCTCCTTCTCTCTTTCCTCGCCACTCTTGCTTGCCCTTTTCTCCACCTCCAGAAGTCTACCTCACGTCTCCACACCTCTCATTTATTTTAACAATTTATTAATCTATGTATTTTTTAGGTTTCTCTCATAGGAGAAAACGTGATATTTAATTTTCTGGGACTAATTTCACTTAACATGATTTCTAGTGCCATCCATTTTCCTTGAATGATACAATTTCATTTTTCTTTGTCTGAGTAATATTCCCATTGTGTGTATATATGTGTGTTTATATATATATGTATGTGTGTGTGTATTTTTTTTATTTATCCACTCATCTGTTGACAGGTACCTAGGCTGTTTATACATCTTAGCTATTATAAATTGTGTTGCTATAAGCATGGGTATGCATGTATCACTATAGAATACAATCTTTAATTCTTTCAGGAATATACCAAAGAGTGATATAGCTGGGCCAAATGGTATTTCTACATTTAGCCATTTAAGGAATATCCATACTGATTTCTATAATAGTTGTACTAGTTTACATTTCCACCAACAATATATGAGGGTTCCTTTTCCCCTGCATCCTTGTCAGCACTCATTGTTTTTGCATTCTTGATGATAGCCATTCTGATTAGGGTGAGATATAATCTCAATGCAGTTTTAATTTGCATTTCTCCAATGGCTAGAGATGTTGAACACTTTTTCATATACTTTTTGGCCATTTGAACTTCTTCTTTTGAGAAGTATCTATTCAGTTCATTTGCCTATTTTTTTTTAAAACGTTACATTCATTGTTTTATGGGGTAGATTTTAATAATTCTCTATATATTCTAGATATTAATACTCTATCAGAAGAGTAGGTTTCAAAGATTTTCTTCCATTCAGTGAGTTGTCTCCTCACTCTGTTGTTCCCTTTATGGGCTTGATATTATTTCCTGTGCTTTTGGAGTCTGCTCAAGAAGTCTTTGCCTGTGCATATGGCTTCAAGTGTTTCTTCTATGCTGTCTTCTTCCAATAGGCTCCGTGTTTCTTGTTTTGTATCTAGATTTTTGATCCATTTTGGCTTGATTTTAGTACAGGGGGAGAGATAGGGACCTAGTTTCAATCTTCTACTTGTGGATATCTGGTTTTCCCACCACCATTTGTCAGACTGTCTTTTCTCCAGGATATGTTGTTTTTGGCCCCTTTGTCAAATATCAGATGGGTGTGGGTATTTGGGTTTGTTTCCATGACTTCTATTTCATTGGTTTGCATGTCTGGTTTTTGTGCCAGTAGCACTTTTTTTTTTTTTTTTTTTTTTTTGGTTATATGGCTTGATAGTATAGCTTGAAGTCCAATATAATGATACTCTAGAACTGCTCTTTTTGCTCAGGGTTGCTTTGGCTATTCTGGGTCTTTTTTGATTACAAGTGAAATTCAAGATTCCTGTTGGTATTCCAATAGAGATTGCGCTGAATCTATAGACTGCTTTTGGTAATACAACCATTTTAACAATATTAATTCTGGCCATCCAAGAACAGGGGGATGCCTTTGCATTTCCTAATGCCATCTTCAATTTCTTCCTTCAGAGTTCTGTAACTTTTATTATGGAGTCTTTCACTTCCTTAGTTAGGTTGATTCTAGGTATTTAACTTTTTGAAGCTATTGTGAATGGAATTGTTTTCTTGATTTCTTTCTTGGTGGGTTCGTTATTGGTGTATAGAAACACAATTGGAGCTAGGCGTGGTGGCACACACCTGTAAGCCCAGCAATTGGAAGGCTGATGCAGGAGGATCTGTGAGTTTGAGACCAGCCTAGGCCACATAGTGAGTTCAAGGCCAGCTTGAACTACATAGCGAGACCCTGTCTCAAAAAACCACGATTGGTTTTTGTGTATTGATTTTGTATCCAGTTACTTCGCTAAATTTGCTTATCAGATCTAAAAGACTTTTGGTAGAATTTTTGGGGTCTTCTATTAAAGAATTATATCATCTGCAAGTAAGGATAATTTGACTTCTTCCTTTCCTATTCATATCCCTTTTATTACTGTCTCTTGCCTGGTTGCTTTGGTCAAATTTTGAATACTATATTGAACTGAGGTGGAAAGAGTAGACAATCTTGTCTCATTCCAGACTTTAGAAGGAGTTGGTTTTGTTTTGTTTTATTTTGTTGAGACAAGGTCTCAATAGGTAGTTTGGGCTGGTCTTGAACTCACTATGTAGGCCCAGGCTGGCCTCAAACTCATGGTAATCCTCCTGCCTCAGCCTCCTGAGTGCTGGCATTGCAGGCATGTGCCACCACATCTGGCTTTTTTTTTTTAATTGTATCTCTTATTTATTCACAGAAGAGAATTATGCCATACATTTTAGTACCAAATTGGTTATTTTTTAAATTTTTATTTTTTATTAGTACTTGTTTGCAGTACATAGTGATTACATTCCTCATGGTAGAAGAATTCTTTCAGTTTTTCCCTATCTAATATGTTGACTGTGGGTTTGTCATATATAGATTTCATCATTTTGAGGTAAGGTCCTTCTATACCTATTTTAATAGGGTTTCATAATGAAGGACTGTTAGATTTTGTCAAGGCTCTTCCAGCATTTATTGAGATGATCATGAGTTTCTTCTTTGATCCCATTTATATGATATATTATATTTATTGATTTATGTATGTTGAACTATCCTTGCATCAGGGGGATAAAACCAACTTGGTCATGATGTATGATCATCATTCCCCACACCCTTTTTTGTGCAGTACTGGGGATTGAACCCAGGGCCTTCACACTAAACTACATCCCCAACCCTTTTTAAACTTTGAGATAGCCGGGTGTGGTGGCGCATGCCTATATTTCCAGCACTCAGGAGGCTGAGGCAGGAGGATCGCTGTGAGTTCGAGGCCAGCCTGGGCTACATAAGCAAGTTCAAGGCCAGCCTGCACTACATAGTGAGACCCTGTCTCAAAAAAACAAAAAAAAATTTTTTTAATTAAAAAAATAAAAATAATAAATTTTTAGATAACTTTGAGGTACAGTCTAAGTTGCTAAATTGCCCAGGTTGGGCTCAAACTCAGTCCTCCTGCCTCAGCATCCCAGAGTGCCGTTATTACAGAACAAACCACCACACCTGCTCTGACAATTCTTTGATCTCCACAGGAACCTTTGCACCATTTATTCTACCAGCTTCTTACTGTGTGTCACTGCTTCATGTCCTTACTTCCTTTGCTATCCAGCTTAAATTCCATGGTCAGTATTAAAATCAGTCCCTTGTATATACTCTCAAATCCTACTCACTTTCTACTCTTTTGGTTTGAAGTTCTTCTTGGCTGACCACAGCCCAGTTTAAATATAATTTTCTCTATCTACTCCATACCTGCACCCTGACAGCTGAATGTGTCTTTAGGAAAAAGACATTTTGAACTTGCTGACTGGTCTCAGTTTAAATAATCATTAACCTCTAATGGCCCCAGAATGCTGCTTGGCAAACATACTATCTGTTTCTCCTTTCACTCTGACCCTCCCTGACAATTCTATATCTTCTCCAGCTTCCTCAAATCTTTAAGACCTACTCTTCTACATTCATTCTTGGCTGATAATTTAGGTCTTTATTACACTGGAAGCAATCTCCCTCACCTAACCTATCTGCATCTGTACCCATATATTCTACTTTTCCTTTGTTACCTGTGGCTGAATTGTCTGACTCTCACTGAATGTCAGCCTCTTTGTGTATATATTAGATCCCATCTCCTCTCTCCTATTCAAGGACATTGCTCTAGCAATTCCTTTCTCTCTCTCTCTCTCTCTCTCCTTCTCCAACATGATTAATTTTAAAAAAATAAGCAATTATCTCATAACCACTTCCTTTGCCACCTACTGCCCTATTACTTTACTTCTTTACAGCAAAATTCCTTTTTTATTTTTTATTTTATTTTATTTTTTGGTACTGGGAATTGAACTCAGGACCTTGCACTTGCCAGGCAGGCACTGTGCTGCTGGGCTATATCACCGGGGGCAAAATTCCTTTTTTAAAAACTGTATAAGTTCACTGTCACCAATTTCCTTCCTCCTTTTGTTGTTACTTTCCCACCAAACCTGCTCTTATCAAAATCATTGAAAAGTTCTTTGTTGTTATAATTAATGATCAATTTTCAGTCCTTGTCTGTCTTGAGCAATTAACAACATTTAAAACTGCTGGTTACTTTCTTTGAAATAATATTTTCCTATGGCTTCCGGAACAGCATACTTTCTTGGTTTGCTTCCTACCTTTCTGACAACTTGTTCATCTTTTTGATGCTTCCTTATTTCTCTGACCTCAAAATACTGGACTGGACTAGAGTTTACTCCTTGGACTTCCTTTGTGGTCTACATTCCTTTGATGGTCTCACCCAGTCTTACGGCTTTTAAATACCACATATGTGCTGATGACTAAATTTATATCTTTGTTTTGACTTTGAACTTTGTCCCTGAATTGTAGTTCTCTGTATACAGCTACCTAGTTTATATTTCCACTTAGTCAGCCACAAGCTGATTTCTTTTTATTTTTTATTTTCTTTGCAGTGCTGGGGATTGGGGATTGGACCCAGAGTCTCACATATCTCACACATGCACCAAGCCTATGTCTTATGCATTGTCCCTAGTCACACATTTTCCTTTGAATTTTAGCTTAAATTTAACTAATATGGTTTGGGGTTTGGTGTGTGTGTGTGTGTGTGTGTCTGTGTGTGTGTGTGTGTGCCTGGAACATCTATTTTTATATTTTAACTTTCAACTTGTCCAAATTTTTAAAGCATGCCTTTTATAAATAAAATACTGTTAGTCTTAAATTTTTAAATCTAGTCTGAGATCCAAACTGAGTTTCTACTTTCTCATTGGTGGTTTTAACTGATTAATATTTGTTTTAATTTTAATTATAGTTAGGACTTATTTTTACCATCTTATTTATAAAGATGAGTAAGATAGATAAACTTCTAATGAGCTGATTAAGAAAGAAAAGATGTAGATATCAAATTACACAATGAAATAAAGGGAAATAGCTACATATACAGCAGAGAAAACAATATTATGGTGGGGCTAGGGCTTTAGATCAGTGATTCAGTGTTTCCTTAGCAGGCACAAGGGCCTGGGTTCAATCCCCTGTACCACACACACAAATATTATAGCTAACTATAGGCTAATATATTTAATAATACAGGATGATGATAATTCTTGGAAAATTATATATCAAATTTGACAGAAGAAAATTATGGGTGAACATACTAAATACCTATAAATACAATGGTGATTTCAGGCTTTACTCATAAAAAAACAGTAAGGCTTATAAGGTTTTATAATTAGTTTTACCAAATCTTCAAGGAACAGATAACCCTTTTATCAATGAAATTATTCCAGAAAATAGGAAAAGAGGGAAAATTACCTAAGTCTTTTATTTCAAGATCAGATAAAAAGAGTTATAAACCACTTGTGGTGGCGCATGTCTGTCATCCCAGTACTCTGGGAGACTTAGGAAGAAGGACTGCAAGTTTGAGCCCAGACTGGGCAACTCAGTGAGACTCTGTCTGTAAGTAAATAAACAAATAAATACAGCTGAGTGCAGAGGCCCTGAGTTTAGTCCCCAATACCACAAAAATAATTAAAAAATAGATAAATTTTGTTCTTAGTTAAAACTGTCTTCTTAGAAAATACAACTTAGTAAACATGTCAATTCTTTCTAACCTAATCTATAATTTCAAATTAATTAAACTTAATAGAAAATGTTTTAAATTTTAAAAATGTTAATGATAATGAGGTGTAGTGGCACATGCCTGTAATTCTAGCACTTTGGGAGACTGAGGCAGGAGGATTGCCATGAGTTTGAAGCCAGCCTGGGCTACATAGTGAGTTCAAGGCCAGTCTGAACCATATAGCGAGACCCTGTCTCAAAAAACCAAAACCAAAACAAAACAAGCAAACAAAAACTTAAGGGCAAAAATTGACAGATTACTAACATGGAAAAAGAGGCCAATAGGGCCGGTGAGATGGCTCAGCGGTGTAAGCGCCTGCCTTGCAAGCGCGAGGGCCCGAGTTCGACTCCCGGATCCCACATACGAAAAAGGGGCCGGTGATATCGCTCAGCGGCACGGGCGCCTGTTGGCGCGCGAGGTCCTGAGGTCGACCCCCCGGTACCCACAAAAAAAAAAAAAAAGAGGCCAATAAAACCAAATTTTGGCATGAATATTGTGGAAATTGACTTCTTAAACACAGCATGTGGAACTGTAAACTGTTTCAACCATTCTGGAAAGCCCCGTGGGTGTCCTTGGTGAAGTATATAGGTATATGTCCTAGAAAAATTGTTACGTGGGTTACAACCAAAACATACAAGTGTTCATCCAGCTCTATCCATAACAGCAGGGAGATAGAAGCAACCCAGGAGTTTTAACTAAGGGAATTGACATATAAAATAGCTGGAAGAGGGCTGGTGAGATAGCTCAGCGGCATAAGTGCCTGCCTGGCAAGCGCGAGGTCCTGAGTTCGACTTCCGGTACCCACATAAAAAAAAAAAATAGCTGGAAGAAATGTAGCAACTAAAAGAATAAAACTAGGTGTACATGTAGTTCACATACTGTGTTTCATAAACACCAATGATAAATAAAAAAGGGTATTTAAATCATAATATTAATTCTGCGTATTAAAAACAAATATACCTTCTGAGTTCTTGTGACTCTTCCCATACCGTCTAAAAATTATACACAGTAAAAAGGAAAGCAAATAAAAATTCCTACAACTGATACTAAATACATTAAAAATATTCTATAATATTCAATTTATATGCAAATTGGGAACACTACCCTGGAGACCAGGCAGAATGCCCACAAGTGTGTGGCAGTCACAGGAGTTGCTTGAAAGAGTAAGGGTTCGAAATAGAGGGTCTTAGCTTTGGTGAAACAAGATAACATTAAACAAACGTTCACTCCTGAAAGGAAGGTACCCAACCCAGAATGGGAATAGCTGAGAGTTGGTCTGATACCTAGTATATTAGCTCAGGCTACTGGAGTCATAAGGACTTTAAAAATTCATACAAACATCAGTGGTAGTCTTGGGAAAGTGTTTCTTTTAGGATAAATAGGGACTTTGGAAAGTAAAATAATTGTTTCTGGTAATAAACTGAAAAAAGAACAAGAGAATCAGAGAAAGTTTGACTGAAAAGTAGATTGAGAAAACTGCTCCTCAGCATAACAACAGAAGAGGGCACTGTTGAGCTGAAAAACCAGGAAAAAGCCTCAAACCATCCCCATTCTTTACAAAAGGTCCTTTTGTTAAAAGTCCAGAAAAACCCAGTATATTCAAATATAAATAACAACAAAAATTCAGTATTTATACAAAGTCACTATAAGGGAAAAAAACAGAAATAAGAACCACAAGTTATAACACGAAAGCAAAACAAAAAAATGAGTCCTAAAAGCAGAAACTGCAACGAAACTATAAGGCATGTAAGTGTAGAGGACACTCTGGTATATCCCCAGATGGCTACCCACTTTAGGACTAAAGCACTCGCCTTCCTAGTTACTGTCAATGTCGGTACCTGAGTCCTTCTGTAATTATTTCCTTTAGCTAAAGAAAAGCTTCTCATCCAAGGTCACATCCTTTCCCCAAAGGTTCGCATACAACAGTGACTGGCACCCTTGCCAGGATACAGAAGCCCAGGCATAAAGGCAGACAATCCTGAAGGGCCCTCCCAGCTTCTAAGCTCTTAATGAGATCAGCTAAGGCCTTTGCTGCAATTGCATCTTGGCCAGTGATGTGCTGGCTCCTGGTGGCCTATGAGAGCCAGTTGTTCCATTTTAAGGAATTGTGCAAACAAGTTATTAACACAGCCATTATAAAAACTTAAATTACATATAAACTTAAGTAAATTATAATCAAAACCAGGTAATAAATATTCAAAACTTATTATTTCCTAATTATTTTACTATATTTACTGATATCTATGCTGTAGAGGTTATGTCTGCTAGATCTGAATGGGTGCTACTATGTATTTCTTCCTAGGTCCATGTTTACTGACATCATTAATTTAAAATTAGCCATTTGACACTAGAAATTGTCAAATATTATAGATCAAAGCCCCCCCAAACTGGTGGATAAATATTTACCAACACAGCATAACTGCAGTTCAGCTGTTCCTTCTGTCTAATGCTTCCTATACTTTTTCACAAGTATTGGTCCCACGGGTACTTTCTAACACACTTTACACATACACATCTGTGTCCTAAAGTCTATGTCCCAGGGGATATAACCTAAATCAACAACAACAACAACGATAACAACAAAAATATATATTTTTTGGTCTTTTTGAGACAGGGATTTGCTATGGAGTTCAGGCTGGTCTTGAACTCACTTTGTAGCCCAGGCTGGCCTCAAACTTGCAGTGATCCTCCTGCCTCAGCCTCCCAAATGCTGGGATTACAGGAATGTGCCACCAAGCCCAGCTGTTGTTTTGAGACAGGTTCTCACTATGTAGTTCAGGCTGGCTGTGAACAAACTACCATATGTAGCCCAGGCTGGCCTGGCAAGATCCTCCTGCATGAGCCTCCTGAGTGCTAGGATTACAGGCATGTGCCACCATGCCTGGCCTAAATGTATAGTAGATGGAAATAAGAAACACTGAGAAAAATTAAACAAATAGATTTTAAAAGATCAAAAACAACATGATATGAAACCAAACAAATAAGACCCAACATACATATTTCTGGATAACTTGAAGAAGAAAATCAAAATAATGGAATAGAATTAATAATTACAACTATAATTCCAATTCAATCACACTTTTCCGGGGAAGAAAATAAAACTTGTATCTACATATTGAAAGGGCACACCATGTACCAAGTTAAACAAGCCCAGATTGGCCAACTCTTAGATATATCCCAGAAAATTAGTATATTTTAATACAAAGATGTTACCTAAACTTCCTAGCAGAAAGATCAAGTTGGACAGTAAATCAATTTGGCATCACAGTAGTCAGTAACACACAAAGCCAGAAAATAGTAAAGCAACGTCTGTATAACACAATCAATGGAAAAATGTACAGCAAGTATTTAAATACCAACAAACTATCCTATAAGTAGCAAGACTAAAAAAGTTTTCAGTGTGCTAAACACCAGGCTGTTATATTCATGAGTCTTTCATGAAGACAAACTGTACCCTGAGAGGACAGAAAATTTCAGCAAAGAGATTGTTGGTGAACAATGAATATGTTTAGCTGTATATTTAAGACTACAACAGAAGTGGAGAAAAGAATAGCGAAGGGGTTCAGGACATGCTACATCTGAATATGGCACCTTGGCATTTGAAAATACAGCAGAAGCAGGAGGGACACTTTTACCTTCCCCAACCGTTTACCTGTGAAGCAGGTCATAAAACCTTCATTTGAGAGCTAGCCTCCTTATATCCAGAAGCAAAGAACATGCTTATTTCTGAAGACGGCAACATAGGGAAGAATCTGAACAAATAGGTCTTGCTAAATTCCCTCAGTTAAATTCCTTTTTTGGTGGGGGCGGGTACTGGGAATCGAACTCAGGATCTTACGCTTGCCAGGCAGGCGCTTGTGCCGCTGAGCTATATCCCCAGCCCTCCATTAGATTTTATCCCTTGGCCCCCCAACATACTTCCCCATGACTGTCCACATTTCATCAAAGTGAGCAAAAAATACATAGGTTTCCCTTGGGTCTTCATTTGTGAAGGCTACCACATAATGTAAAACATGTGAAATAAATTTGTATATTTTCTCTTGTGAAATTTTTTTTAGCCAGGTATAGTGGTGCATGCCTTTAATCCAGGCATTAGGGAGGCTGAGGCAGGAGGATCACCATGAGTTCAAGGCCAGCTGGGGCCACATAGTGAGTTCAAGGCTGGTCTGAACTAGGGCTTTCAAGCTGTGAATTTGCAATGGATAAAAAAAGAAAAGTCTCCTCCTTTACAATAGTATATAATTATTTTTCATTTTCTGTTTTTCCAAGACAAGGTCTCACAATGTAGTTCAGGCTGACTTGGAACTCACAATGTTCTTCTTGCCTCAGCTTCCCAAGTGCTGGGATTACAGGCATGCACAACCACACCCAGGTTTTTTGTTTTGGTTTGGTTTGGTTTGGTTTGATTTTTTGAGACAACAAATAATTAGGCAGCAAATTTCCTAATGCAGAAACTATAGAAGAGTGGAGATGTAGATACATGCAAATAATGACTTTAAGGAAACAATAACAACAACACAAATTTATACAAACTAAATAATGTTAATTGGCTTATTGATAAGATATATTAAAGGTTTATGAATTCTTTACTATAAAATGTTACATAATGGCATATCAGTTATCTATTGCAGTATAACAAATCACTTGCAAATTTAGTGACTTACGACAGCCTACAAATATCTCACAATTTCTGTGGGTCAGGAGTTCAGTAGCAGCTTAGCTGGCAGGTTCTGGCTCAGCATCTCTCATGAGGTTGCAATCATGATTTTGGCTAGAGGATGGAGAGGGAAGCTGGAGGTTCTGCTCTCAAATTGCTCGCTCACATAGTTCTTGGTTAGAACCCATGTCAACCTTTCCAGAAATTTTTTTTTTGTACCGGGAATCAACTCAGAACCTTTTGTTTGTCAGGCAGGCTCTTGCGCTGCTGAGCTATATCCCCAGCCCAGAAAGCTTTTTGAGTATCCTTATGACATAGTGGCTGGCTTCTCCTCACAGAAAATGATGCAAGACAGAAAAAGGATGAAGCCACAACGCTTTTTTATGATCTAGTCTCAGAAGTGACACATTGTCATTTCTACCACATTCCATTCATTAGCATCAAGTCAAAGTTTTACCCATCTTTGGGGTGGCGGGCACTTTTGAAGAGAACAGTGAATGAATGAATGAATAATACCACCACAGATGGCATACCAAAAGTAAGCATTGGGACTTTTTATCAAAAAAATGATCTTTGAGTCAATACCCAGAAAAACAGGTTTCTTATAACACAAAAATACTTTTACACAAGTGCCAGTTAAATCTGAGAAATTCTTCAAGAGATGTATGAAAAGAAGAAAGAAAAGATGAAAAAGTTATAACAAGAAATGCACAGAAACCTACATTTGGTCAGCAGGCCTCACTAGTGAGAATGTTCCAAAATTACCCAACTCGTTGGAAGATAAAGACCTTCAGTGGATAGTGCAATTTAAGGATTTGGAACTGGTCTCTCTTGGGTTTATAGGAGTTTTGATTTGATCCAAAGCCTCAAGCAGAGGGCAGAATAAGAGGATAAGTAAAAAGCATTAAGTCTTTTCTGCATGTGTGATTATCTCCAACTACATAGGATAAAAGCTACCTATAGAAAACTGTATCTTTTCTACCTAGTTTGCTGCTCAATAAGTGAATTAACAGAAACCAAAATCTTAAAATATGGTTATCCTTTATTTCAAGTATTTATTTATAATTACAAGAGTGCTAAAACTAAAGCTCTGGAGCCCCATTCTGCTAGGTAAATGGATTAACTGGAATCCATAGTTCTATTTATCTGCTGTACCAAACTCCAGGTTTGGCAGATCCTGGCATTGTCTGATGGTTTAAAAAACAAAACCAGTCAGCAACCCTAAACTATATTTCCCTTTAATAAGTACAATGAAAAAACTCTCCCAGTGAAAACCGACCATATTTAAGACTCTGGATTAAGAATCTGTGGATGACTATTCAGACCAAATGCCAAAGTTCAGTTACTATAAACTTCCATCATTTTTAAATGATGAGAATAAACAGTTTGCCTCCCTGCTGAAGTCAGTTCCCACAAAGAGATGGCCTGGATGAGATTCCTGATCTTTCCTCAACTCCTTGGTAAGGCATTATTCATATTCACTCCAACATGCTTTAACATGAGCCAGTGTTTCACACAATCCTTTTACCCAGTGGACCTAATTCTGGGCTCTTTTTTAATGTTAGGATTCGGAAAATGTTAATATTTCTGACAATTACAATAAGTAAAACTTGTTACTTTTATTCTACTTTTCCCAGTTTATTCACAAAGGTAAAATATTTCAGGGCCAATTTAAGTCTGAGGTCTACCGTAGAGTATGTCTTAGGTAAGTCATCTAATCTCTATTTCAGTTTTCCAATTTCTAAAATAGTAATAGTCAACCTGCATTATCTGGTTACAGTGAACAAGTACTGATTTAATGTTGGCAGAGCTTATCTTTGCAAAATCTGTAGAACTCATCAATTATATGTCCTGATTTACCTATCCTGGTGCCAATACCAGGTTGTGTATTAATAATTATGACTTTTATAACCAGCTTGCCAAGTTCCTAGAAAAATGCAGTTGGGATTTTGATTGGGTTGCACCAAATTGATCAATTGAGAAAAATAATTTTTAAAAATATTGAATCCTCCTGCACATCTACATAGTACATGTCTCTAATCATTTACATCTTCTTAATATTTAATAAAACTTAAAAATTTTTCCTTATACATATTTTGTTAGGTTTATTACTATGTACTATTAGTGTTATTGTAAATAACATTTAAAACTAAGTTTTCTCACCATTTGTGACTGAAGTATAGAAATGTATTTGATTTATATATTGATCTTATACCTAACTACCTTGGTAAACTCAAATATAATTTCTAATGATTTATGTTTATATACTTTGGATTTTCCTATGAAGACAAGCATATTACCTATCATTGTTTCTTTGTTTTCAGTTCTTTTACCTTATTCTTTTTCTTTACTTACTGGCTTATATACAATTTCCTGTAAAATACCTAATAGAGCACATACTGGTGGTACATGTCTGTAATCCCACTACTCGGGAGGCTGAGGGAGGACTGTAAATTCAAAGCCAGCCTGAGCTACATAGTGAATTCAAGGCCAGCCTGGATTATAGAGCAAGACCCTGGCTCAAAAGACAAAACAAAAAAGCTGAATAGAAGTGGTAATAGTCTATATCCTTATCTTGTTTGGGTTTTTTGGGTTTTTGTTTTTGTTTTTTTTTGGTGGGTACCGAGGGGTCGACCTCAGGACCTCGCATGCCAGCAGGCGCCCGTGCTGCTGAGCGATATCACTGGCCCCTTTTTCGTATGTGGGTTCTGGGAGTCGAACTCGGGCCCTTGCGCTTGCCGGACAGGCGCTTAAGCCGCTGAGCCATCTCACCGGCCCTTGTTTTTGTTTTTGAGACAGCATCTCACTATGTAGCCCAGGCTGGCGTTGAACTCACAGCAACCCTCCTGCCTCAGCCTCCCGAGTGCTGGGATTACAAACATGTACCACCACGCCAGGCTCTTCTTTTGGTGTGAAAGAGAATTTTCTAAACTTTTAATGTTGGAAATAATGTACAATTTGGTTTATATTCTCTCTCCTTTTTTTTTCCTTTTTTTTTTTTTTTTTTTTTTTTTTTGAGGCAGGGTCTTGCTATGTAGTTCAGGCTGGCCTTGAACTCAGTATGTGGCTCAGGCTGGCCTCAAACTGGCAGAGATCCTAGTGCCTCAGCCTCCCAAGTGCTGGGATAACAGGTGTAAGCCTCCACACCTGCAATTCTCTTTAACAAATTAGAAAACATTCCTTTTTAGTTTGCTAAGAGCTTTTTATCATGAATGGGTACTGAATACAAATGCTGTACTACATCTACTGAGATGATAATAGCCCCCCCCAATTTGTTACAGTACTAGCTAACTTACACTGATAGATTTTTTTTTTATGTGGGCACCGGGAGTTGACCTCAGGCCCTCGCGCTTGCTGGGCAAGTGCTTGTGCCGCTGAGTGATATCACTGGCCCTTTTTTTCGTATGTGGGTTCCGGGAGTCGAACTCAGGACCTCGCGCTTGCCAGGCAGGCGCTTATGCCGCTGAGCTATCTCACGGGCCCTGGTTTTTTTTTTAAACGTTAAACTACCCCTTGTAGAGAAAAGGCATCTGTAAACAGGGAAAGGTCTCATTGGGCTTTCTGGATAATCCCAACTAGAAAGAGTTAAAGCTTCACTGGGTGGCGGACAGTCAGAGCACAGGGGAAACCAGGAGCTCAAGAAACCAAGGTAGCTGCCCCTCACCCACCTCCAATAAAATGTAAAGGAGGCAAGGGGCAGCCACTTAAAAGAAAGCTCTTATTTAGTATAGAAAAACACACACAATATCCATCTACATACATATATATATATATATATATATATATATATATATATATATATATATATATACACTGGGGTACCTTGGTTTACAAACTTCTGTTTGCAAACAATTTGGTTCTGAAACAAAAGTGCTTGACAAAGTTTTGCTTCACAAACTTCACACTGGATGACAAACACAACCATGGCCATCTTCCCCAAAACTGTAAAACAAATTAAGTTTATGAACTGAGGTACCACTGCACAGGTATTCTTGATCAAGGGCCACTATATTAGTACACTAGCCCCTTACTTAATTCCTAACTTCACCTTTTAGGTAAGGCCCATTCTCACCAACCCATAAATTCCAGAGTTAAGGCAAGCAGGACCACTTAGCAATGTGTGGGTAGGTGGGGGCAAAGGGGGTTAGGGTCTTGGGGCCTAGGATCCACCTATGACAGCCCTGGGAACCAACCTGGTTATGGCAAGTTCCAGGTAGGGGGGAAGGGCCCTGGCACCCAATAAAGGCAGCCAGAAACAAAGGGCCCATAGTTCTCCATCTTTCCAAAGTCCCCTACCCTGATTTATCAGGGTAGCTATCTATCTTCTCCTTTTTCTCCTTTTCCAATAAAGTGCCCAATAAAAGTCTTACTTTCTTTAAACTTTGTATCTTTAACTCTTTTTTTTTGTGGGTACGGGGGGGTCAACCTCAGGACCTTGAGCGCCAGCAGGCGCCCGTGCCGCTGAGCGATATCACAGGCCCCTTTTTCATACGTGGGTTCCGGGAGTCAAACTCGGGCCCTCGCGCTTGCCGGGCAGGCGCTTAAGCCACTGAGCCATCTCACCGGCCCAGTATCTTTAATTCTTTACTGCTATGAAGTTTAGGAACTGGTGAACTGGTCAACCCAGTGGAACAGTGGTGCAGTGCACGCCCCAAGATGCAACACCTTCCATTCCTGAAATAAATTCAACTACACTATGCATATTATCTATACAATACACTGCTACATTCAGTTTACTTAAAATTTATATTTAGAATTTTTTGTTTATGATAATGAGATCGGGCTTTGATTTTCTTTCTCTTTCTGTTGGTTTTGGTATGAAGGTTATTATTGCTTTATGGAAGGAGCTGGTGAATATTTCCACTTTTTCTGTTCTGAAAAAGTTTGCATAAGATTTAAATAAGCTGGGCATAGTGGGACATGTCTGTAATTCCAACACTCATGAAGCTGAGACAGAAGGTTCTCCATGAATATGAAGTCAGCCTAGGCTACACAGTGAGTTCAAGGGCTGGAGTGTAGCTTGATAGTAGAGCATCTGCCTAAAATGTATAAGGCTGGGGTCTCGTTTCCACAAGCAAAAAAACAAAATTGAAAACACAGTTCAAGGGCAACCTGGACTACATAGTCAGAACACGTCAAAAATATAAAAGGCTAGACATGGTGGTGCACACCTATAATCCCAGCACTCAGGAGGCTGAAACAGGAGGATCCCCATGAGTTTGAGGTCAGCCTGGGCTACATAGTGAGTTCAAGGCCAGCCTGAACTACATAGTGAGACCCTGTCTCAAGAAAAAAACATTTTTAAATACTCTGATCTTTGGAAATTTGAAAGAATACCTAACTAAACCATAATACATCAGGTACTTTAATTATAGACTTTCTTTAATGGTGCTTTCAGCAAAAACAGCAGAATATCCATCTAACAATAAAGGCATTTATTTCTCCTAACAGGAAGTCTCTCGAAAGTGTCAATCCCTTAGCAACCTTCTAACTCTTGATGGTGCTATACCTGTGAGTCTATAACAGGAAGCATAAAACATTTGTACTGAGCAGCTTCAAATTTGTGCATGAACAAAAGGAACATAAAAAATGAGTTTTTAGGGCTGAGGATGTAACTCAGTGGTAGAGTGCTAGCCTAATACATGTGAGGTCCTGAGTTCAATCCCCAGTACCACACACAGAAAAAAATGCTTTTGGAGATAAAGATTGATTGTATTGATAGGTCTACAGTATAAGTTGGATATATTTACATGTACATGAATACATTCTATATAGGGAATCAAAGAAAGAGTTTTGTGTGCTTTTATGCTTGAGATAAATCTAATGCACTGTACAACAGAATTTCTGAACAAGCAAAACAACAAGACAGAATTAAAAACTTTGAGTTATAAACCTAGGTTCCCTTCCTTGCAACCTAAGTAAAACGTCTAACTCTTGTAATATTTGCATTTTTATATTTTCAGAGAATGAACAATATAGAGTACACGAACAGTATACAGAAAGTCTAATCTCCATTTTGTTCTTCAGTTGAATGAGAATAGTGATGTAGACAGAACTAAAAGGTAGTATAGCCAGTCTAAATGAGAATATTTTATATTTTTAAAATATATATTTATATATATATATTTATACATTTCAATATATTTATATATTGAAAACAAAAATTGACACTTTTTCTGCATGATCCCAAAAGTACATTCAGGTATTTGTATATATAACTGAGTATCTGTTGTTTGCTAGTAGGGGCATGATCTTCCCAATAAATATCTGGGGGCTTTGAAATTTTGTTTTCCTGCCTTTTGGAATAAAATTATTTGCAAAAAGGATGGTGTACTGGGGAGATGGGAGGAGGAACTAGAAGCAGCTTAAACCTGGCAGTACCACTGTCTCACTCATAGAATAAAGGTGGGAGGCGGTAAAGCGGGCCAGAATCTGGTAATTTAGGGTGACAGACACTAATAATAAGTGTCTCTGAATTTAAAAGCTAAAGGAAGAGAAGACATAATTAAATTACATGAGGACAAAGAGGGATAGAAAAAGACTAAAAGGTGCTCTCAGGTCAGCCTTCCACTACAGCTGGGTACTGTTCTCGGAGAGTTCCCAGGAGAGTTTTCCACCATCAAGTGACATTTGAGGTATTAAACACGCGAGATGGGATTGGACACCGTGAGCATATGATCCTTAAGGGGCTGACAGTGCACCCTTCCTGCTGAACTAATTTCTTATCCTACCGTCTGATCCCTGAGCTCAGGTGTTCTCCTGTTCTCCAGTACTTTTCAAATGTCTACCATTCTGTTAACCAAAAAGAATGATGAGGAACTGACAGGTCAGCTTCAGCTGTGGGACATGCTATTTGCCTTCAGAAAACTACTCAGCATGAGAGAAATGAGAAAGAAATCTATATGTATTTATTAAGGGTGTATTTTATGCTAAGGCAATACTAGATATCATTTAATTTAATCCTCATGATAATATTGTCACCCAACTATTGCTGCAAAGGAAGAAGCTGAGGCTTAGAGAAGCAAGAAACTTGCCCCATTACTCATGGTTAAAGTCAAAGATGAAATGCAAAAGAATTCTAACTTCAAAATCTATGCTTATTCTACCAGAGATCCCTCCCAAGAAGTGCTAACATGTGGATGCTTGCCTCCTCCTTAGTAATGCAACATCTCCCTGGGTCAGTCTCATTTCCACAACACAATGATGACTTTTTACTGAAACAGTTAACATTCTGCATATTCAGAATCTGACAAAATCCCAGAGATTTAAGACCTGCAGGAATGAGTTCTATTCCTGGGACCAAAAACAAAACAAAATAAAATAAAACCTGCAGGAATATTAGGGTATATATACAGTATTTAAATCCTAACAGGGTGAGAGGAAGTATACTAATCTTGCCAACAAGTTTTTTAAAAAGTAAAAAAAATAAAAAATAAAAAGGAAAATCACTTCTTCCTTCATTTACTGGAATTGCTTGGAAGCAGAAGTCAGGAAATCCTCTTCCTTGATTTGTGGTATTTATGTGGCTAATTGTTGTTGCCAAAGAACAGAATTTACTTTGTTCCACTCTTTGAAATTGTGAATATTTTTTTATTCTTCTTTAATAGAATACAGTTCAGGCTATTTTAAAGGTTTCCACATGACAAGAATTTTACTCATTCTATGTTCTGAGAAAATCAGGCTATAAGTAAAGATTGCCTAATAACCCATACATAAAAAAGTGTGTTCATTACAATAACTTACTACCATAGAAATTATAGGAAAATACTTTTTTACTATACACACACACACACACTCACACAATTCTTCCAGGTGGGACAAAAGGTGTTTGGGAAGAATGCAAACTATTCACGTGTACAGATTCAGCCCTTAGGACACTCCAGTGGTGCAATCAGCATGGTACTTACAGAGCAGATTCAGCCCTTATTCATAATATCCAAGGATAATTTCAGAGCTTTTTTCACCAAAGTAAAATAAATTATTTTCTTTACTAAACAGGTTATCACAGATCACAGATATATAGTTAATGGAATAGAACAGAATGTCTAAAAAAACAGACTCAAAACATTAATTTTCAAGGAGGGGGCCAACGTAATTCAATGGGGGAAGTAACAGCCTTTTCAACAAATGGTGCTGGAACAACTGAATGTCTACATTGAAAAACTTGACCCATACCTCTTACCTTGTGTCAGAAACAAAAAAACAACAAAAAACTTAAAATGAATTGCAGATTTACAGGTATAAGAGTGAAAACTATAAAACTCTAAAATTATAAACTACGACAAAATCTTTATGACCTTGGGTGAGACAAAAAAAAATTTATGTTTTTTGAGATAAGGTCTCACTATGTAGCTCAGGTTGGCCTCAAACTCACAGCAATCCTTGAACTCACAGCAATACTGCCTCAGCTTCCCAAATGCTGGGATTACAGGCACGCATGCACCACTACACCCAACTAGACAAAAAAAATTTACGCTCCCAACAGTACAAGCCATAAAAGAAAAAAAAGAAAAGAAAAGGAAAAAAAAACCAATAAATTATGCTTCACCGAAACTTAAAACTTAAGCTTATTAAAAGAAAATGTTAAGAAAAATTAAGAGCACCAGGGATATAGCTCAGTGGCACAAGAGCTTGCCTGGCAAGCACAAGGTCCTGAGTTCGATTCCCCAAAAAAAAAAATTAAGAAAAAAGACATAGACTGAAAGAAAATACTTTCAAATCCTGTATTTGGTAAAGGATTTGGATCCAGATTATGTAAACAATTTTTACAATTCTATAATAAGGCAAATAGCCTGAATAATAAATGGGCAAAAAAATTTTTTTTTGGTGTTTTGAGACAGGGTCTTGCTGTGTACTCCAAGCTGGACTTGAACTCGCTATGTAACCTAGGATGGCCTTGAACTTGTAGCAATCATCCTGTCTCAGCCTTATGAGTGCTGGGATTACAGGTGTGCTTCACCAAACCGAGTTTGTAAATGGGTGAAAAATATTAACAGATATTCCAATAAAGAAGATATACAAAAAGCAAAAAAGATGTACATCATCATTATTTACTAGGGAAATGCAAACTAACCATAAAGAAGTATCACAGCACTCATAAGAATGGCTAAAACAGTTAGGTATGGTGGCACACACCTGTAATCCCAGCACTTGGGAGGCTGAGGCAGGAGGATCGCTGTGAGTTTGAGGCCAGCCTGGGCTTCATAGTGAACAGCGAGACCCAGTCGCACACACACACACACACACACACACACACACAAAGAATGGCTAAAACTTAAAAAGCTAGCAATATAGTACCGGACATAGAGCAACTAGGACTCTCACATATTACTGGTGGAAATGCGAAAATAGTACACCCACTTGGGAAAAGTTCAGTACCTTTTTGAAAAGCTAAATGTACAATATAACACCAACCCAGCAATCCCACACCTATGCATTTGCTCAAGAGAAATGAAAACACACATCCTCATGAAGGCTGTTATGTGAATGTTAATAGCAGCCTTATATTCATAAATAGCTTGAAACTAGAAACAACCCAAATGTCTATCAACTGGTGAGTTAAAAAATTGTGCTACATCCATACAATGGAATATATTATTCAGTGTTGGAAGGAATCAACTACTGACACATGTAACAACATGGATAATCTCAAAAGCATGAACTGGGCATGGTGGCAGGAGGCTGAGGCAGGAGAATCACTTGAGCCCAAGAGTTCAAGACCAGCCTCAGCAACATAGCAAGACTCTATCTCAAAAACAAACAACAAGTATATTTACAAGAAATTTTAGTAGTCGGAATGGTAAGAGCAGAAAGCAGATTAGTGCTTGTCTGGGGCAGGATAGAGGAATTGGGGGAGGACACTGACAGCAAAGAGGCTCAAAGGAAAAGTTTGGATATAACTATCTGTATTGTGACGGTGGTTTCATTGCTTTATATGTTTTTAAATGTGTGGTCCTGCACGCCTGCAATCCCAGCACTCTGGAGGCTAAAGCGGAAGGATCTCAAATTTTAGGCTAGCCTGGGAAACTTAGTGAGGTCCTGTCTTAAAAACAAACAGGGGCCGGTGAGATAGCTCAGCGGCATAAGCGCCTGCCTGGCAAGCGCGAGGTCCTGAGTTCGACTCCCAGTACCCACATACGAAAAAAGGGCCGGTGATATCACTCAGCAGCATATGCACCTGCTGGCACGCGAGGTCCTGAGGTTGACCCCTGGTACCCACAAAAAAAAAAAAAAAAAAAAAAAACAAGTGAAAAACAATGGAAAAATAACCCCAAGTCAGATGTATATCGAAAATTGATTAATCTTTAAAAAAATTGATGAATCTTAATGTATGTAAAACATATCCAACAAAGCTGATTGTGCTGTTGTTACTAGGGATTGAAACTAGGGCCTTCTCACTAAGTTATACCTGGGCCCATTCCCTTTTTTTTTTTTTTTTGAAACAAGTTCTTGTTAAGTTGCCCAGATGAGACTCAAATTTGTAATCCTCCTGCTTCAGCCTCCCTGAATACTGGGATTACAGTATGTGCCATTGCACCCAGTGAGAAAGCTGATTTTTTAAAAAGTGGCCCTCTTCATGAGAAAGATTTATATCAGATGTGTTTCCTTTCATTGACTTTCTGTTGTGGTGGTGGTGGTGCTGCTGCTGGCAATGAACCTAGGATCTTAGCCATACTAGGTAAATGCTCTTACAACTGAGCTGCCTCCCCAGCCCTAAAATTTTTTTTTTGAGATTTTTTTTTTTATTTTAAAGAGAAGAAAAAACAAAACAAATCAAAAAAAGAACAAATTTTCAAAACAACATAGTATGAGGGTAACAATGGTCAATGCATTATGTATTATTATCTTTAAGTTAGTTATTCAGGATACCAGACATTAGCATCCAGTTGTCCAAACATTATTGGCTCAAACCTTACTCTTCAATGAACTAAGTAAAACTGGTAGTGTATCTATCTTAACCATCTTATATACATATACAATTTTTTTTCCCCTTTCCCTTCTTTCTTTTCCCCATTCCAGTCTCTCTTTCTTATTGACCAGTTTCTTTTTGATTCACCGTGTCTATTGTACATTTTGGATCTTATTTACTCTTTCAGTTTCTCATACTAGAGAGACAATACGATGCTTACACATGTGCGTCTGGTTTATTTCACTTATGAGTATTTTCTCGAGTTGCATCCATTTACCTATAAAAGTCTCCAGTTTATCCTTCTTTATGCCCAGCCCTAAAATTTTTCAAGAAGAAAGCCCACGGTTTAGGTAGAACATATTTTTGGTGGCAAGAAATAAATGTTTATCTGATATGTGTATGATATATGTATAAATAAGTTATTTTCTATAGACATTTATCTGATTGTAAACATATTTAGATAAAAACCACAGTTTCTGAACTTAAATTTTCATTCTTCTTTTAGGAATCAGAAATACAGGCCAGGCATGGTGATACACACTTGTAATCCCAGCACTCAGGAGGCAGAGGCAGGAGATCATTGTGAGTTCGAGGCCAGCCTGGAATACACAGTGATATCCTGTCTCAAAACACCAAAAAATATAAATAAAAATAGAGGGCCAGTGAGATAGCTCAGCAGCATAAGTGCCTGCCTGGCAAGTGCGAAGTCCTGAGTTCGACTCCCAGAACCCACAGAAAGGGAAAAAAAAGGCTGGTGATATCGCTCAGCGGCACAAGCACTTGCTGGCAAAGCACGAGGTCCTGAGGTCGACTCCTGGTACCCACATAAAAAATAAATAAATAAATAAATAAATAAATAAATAAATAAATAAATAAAATAAATACAAGGGGCTAGGAGTATAGCTCAGTGGTACAGCACTTGTCTAGCATGTGTGAGGCCCTGGTTTCAATCCTCAGCAATGAAAAAGAGATTTAGAAATAGAATTTAACTTTTATGTAGTTATCAAAATGGCTCTTTATAGGCCTACCCAAAAAGTCAAATTTATATAACCTAGTATAATATGCATATAAAGAGTTTACATTTTCAACTGGACCTAAGTTGTAGTAAAAAAAAAAAAAAACAACTCATCTCTATTCCAAATTTAAAATAGTCATGCCTAAAAAATAATGTGCAACATAGTAAAGCCTCTTTTTTTTTTTTTTTTTTTTTTCTTAATGCCTTTTTGTCTTTTGTCTTTTGGAGACAGGGTTTTGCTACGCAGCCCAGGCTGGCCTTGAACTAACAGGAGTCTTCCTGCCTCAGCCTCCCGAGTGCTGGGATTACAGATGTGTGCCACCACGCCTGGCCTATGCCTCTTATTCTTTTATTTTTTATTTTTTTTTTTACTTTTTGTGTGTGTGTGTGTGGGTACCGGGGGTCAACCTCAGCACCTCGCGCACCAGCAGCTGCCCGTGCCACTGAGCGATATCACTGGCCCTTTTTTTTTTTCCGTATGTGGGATCTGGGAGTCGAACTCAGGCCCTCACGCTTGCCAGGCAGGCGCTTATGCCACTGAGCCATCTCACCGGCCCTAATTTTTATTTTAAAGAGAAAAAAAATAGAACAAAATTTCAAAACAACATAATAGGAGGGTAACAATGGTTATTACATTACATATTGTTATCTTTAAATTAGTCACTCAGGGTACAAGATATCAGTATTCAATTGTCCAAACAATATTAGCACAAACCTTTCTTCTCAATGAACTAAGCAAAATTAGTAGTGTTTCTATCTTAACTATCTTATATATATATAATTTTTTCTTTTCCCTTCTTTCTTTTCCCCATTCCCCCATCCCAGTTTCTCTTTCCTTTTGACCAGTTTCTTCCTGTTTTATCATATCTATTGTACATTTTGGATCTTATTTACTCTTTCAGTTTCTCATACTACAGAGACAATACAATGTTTACACATGTGCATCCGGTTAATTTCACTTATGAGTATTTTCTCGAGTTGCATCCATTTACCTATAAAAGTCTCCAGTTTATCTTTCTTTATGGCTGAATAGTACTCCATTGTACAAAAATACCACATCTTTTTTATCCATTCCTTAGTTGATGGGCATTTGGGTTGTTTCCAAGATCTGGTTATTACAAATTGTGCTGCTATAAACATGGGTGCACATATATCGCTGTGGTACGATGTTTTTAATTCTTCTGGGAAGATACCCAGAAGGGGAATAGCTGGGTCAAATGGGACCTCCAATCCTAGTTTTTTGAGGAGTCTCCACACGGATTTCCACAGTGGCTGCACCATTCGACACTCCCACCAACAGTGGAGAAGGGTTCCTTTTTCCCCACAGCCCCTCCAGCATTTGTTATTAGATTTCTTGATAATAGCCATTCTTTCTGGGGTGAGATGGTATCTCAGTGTTGTTTTAATTTGCATCTCTCAAATGACTAGTGATGTTGCACATTTTTTCATATATTTATTTGCCATTTGTATTTCTTCATCTGAGAAGTGTGTATTCATCTCAGATGCCCAGTTTTGGACTGGGTCTTTAAATTTGGGAGGTCTGGTTTTTTTCAGTTCTTTGTATGTTCTCGATAGTAATCCTTTGTCTGAGGAACAGCTGGCAAACATTTTTTCCCACATTGTGGGTTGTCTCTTCACTCTGTTGGTGGTTTCTCTTGCTGTACAAAAGCTTTTTAATAAGATGAGATCCCAGTTGTTGATTCTTTGTGTTAGTTCCTGTGCAATTGGGGTTTTATTCATAAAGTCTTTGCCTACACCAATGTCTTTAAGAGTTTTACCTATCCTACCTTTCCAGCAGATTTAATGTTTCTGTTTTAATATTTAGATCTTTGATCCATTTTGAATTTAGTTTAGTGCATGGTAAAAGATATGGGTCTAGTTTTAATCTTTGGCATATGCAGAGTTAGTTTTTCCAGCACCATTTATTAAAGAGGCTATCTTTCTTCCAGTGAATGTGTTTGGCACCTTTGTTGAAGATAAGGTGGTTTAGTATGTCTGGAGTTGTTTCAGCATCTTCTAATCTGTTCCATTGATCTTTGGGTCTGCTTTTTTTTTTTGCCAATACTACACTGTTTTTATCACAATAGCTTTATAGTATAATTTCAAATCAGGGATTGTGATGCCCCCTGCCTTGCTTTTGTTGCCCAGAATTTCCTTTGCTATTCTAGGTCTCTTCTGGTTCCAAATGAATTTTAGGATTATTTTCTCTAATTCTGTGAGATATGCTGTTGGAATTTTGATCGGAATTGCATTAAATCTGTATAACAATTTTGGAAGTATGGCCATTTTCACTATATTACGCCTCTTATTCTTACTCTACACATTTTCTCAAGGAGATCTCCTCCTTTTCACAGGCCTCAGTTACCATCTATATGCTGATTTTGACCCAGAGCTCATAGGTAGATTAAAGATTTTCTAAGGTCTGATGTTTATAAAACTGGGGTGCTTCTCCCAAGAAAATTAATGTAACTCCTCACACATAGAATCACTGGGGCTTACCTCAGGGCACTGACAAGAACCGCTGAAAGACAATAGATATAGCCTTCATCAGTTTTGTAGCAAATGTGCCATTACTACAGTTGTATTTGAAACCCAGGTATTCTTTTCAGACTACAGAACTGTCCTATACTTGCCTTCTGGTATCTTCATTTAAGTCCCATCTTAAAATCACGATGTGCACAGCTGAATTGGGTATTTCCCCTTCTGAACTTGGTACTTTTCCTGCACTCTCCAGCTCAGTAAATAGCATCAGTCTTCTTTCAGTTGCAGAAGCCACCTCCATATCTAGCCACGCCATCAAGTCTGGACAATGCATCTTCTTAATTATTGGACAGTCACTTCTGTCCAGTACACTGACTTTTCTATAACCCTAATCCTACTCTAATTCAGGCCATTATACCTCTTTCTTAGAATACTCCATCAACTACCTAAGAGGTGACCTTCCAAACTGTTATTCACACTACAGCAAAAGATTCTCTAGAATGCACATCTGATATCATTTCCTGACCTCAAATACTTTAATATTCTGTGTCCTGACTTCAATGTGCAGAAGACATTACTTAGGAGTGCTGTTAAAAATATAGACATTGTGACTTCACCTCACGGATTTTGACCCAGTAAGCCTGTGGTAGAAAATAGGAACGGGCATTTCTAACAAGACCTCTAGGTGGTTCTGATAGAGGCACCCCAAACTGTAAGGCATGGAGTTAATTCCATCCAGTTCCCTTAGGATAGAATTTGAACTCCTTAAATGTCTTCCAATACTTTTTTTTTTTTTTTTTTAAGGTGTTGGGGATGGAACCCAGGGCCTTGTGCATGCTAAGCAAGCTCTCTACCACTGAGCTACTTTCCCAGCCCTTTTAGGCTAAAACTGCACTGTATTTCACCCACATTTAAAAAAGTAAATGTAGCCATATTATGCTTTGTTTTTCCTTGTTAATCCTATCACATCTATCTTTCCACTGAGACTATCAAATACACCACACACACACACACACACACACACACATACACACACACACACTCCTCTTCCTTGCCAATACTTATTTGCCATTCAGCTCAGAAATCAATTCCTCTAGGAAGATTTCCTTGATTCCTAAGTCTGGGTTAAGTATCCTGTCTAAGGGTTATCACAGACTTATATTTGCTTTATCACAGCACTTATCTCAAGTATTCTACCAATTTAAGTTTTCATCCTACTGAATCACTGTCTTGTTTTCCAGTGATTCCTTAATGCTTAACACTAGACCTGGCATATTGTATGCCTTCAATAAGTATTTATTGAATGTAAAAGTGAATGGATTTTACTTACAAGTATCAAGGGCAGGAGGATAAAAATTTTGTATTTATGCTATGGAAAATATGTATCCCAGTGAACAAGTACTATTGGGTACTATAGAAAAATAACTTCAGGAAACAGACTAGGAAAAAAACAAAAAGACATGAATAAGTGATTAATGACAAAGAAATCCAAATGGCTTAGAAGCATCAAAAGATGTTTATTCTATCAGCCAAAGAAATCCAAAATAAGGTTATCATTCCACACACATCAAACAGGCAAAGATTATCATTCTATACTAATCAAACAGGCATTTTGGCAAGGATATGGAGAAACCTCACTGTGTTACTGAGGAGAATTTGTCAATATTCATCTCTAGTCACAAACTTAGAAACTACAGCATACGAGCACAAAGACGTCTTTTTAATACTGCGGATTGAACCTAGAACAGTGGTGACGAACCTGTTATTTATTACCGCATGCCTATTATTTGCTTTTTTTTTTTTTAAGATAAAAGATGCTAATGTATGAGTTGTCTTTTCTAAGCTAAAACCTCAGTATCTAGATTTAATTGCAGTATTGGCACTTTGTGATAAATAAGTGGGTTCTGGGTTGCAGTTTGGGCATCTGTCTCTAAGAAGTTCGCCATCACTGACCTAGAACCTTTACACTCAGCTGCATCCCCATCCCTTTTTTGAGACAAGGTCTTGCTAAGTCACTGAGTTGCCATGGCTGGGCTCAAACTTGCAACTGTCTCCTGCTTCAGCCTCCCAGAGTGCTGGAATTACAGGCCTGTATCATCATGTTTGGTTAGATATCCTGTTAATGGTATTTCTTTTTTTTTTTTTCCTGTGGGACCTCAGGACCTTGCGTGCCAGCAGGCGCCCGTGCTGCTGAGCAATATCACCGGCCCTTTTCTCATATGTGGGTTCCGGGAGTCGAACTTGGGCCCTCGCACTTGCCAGGCAGGTGCTTACGCCACTGAGCCATCTCACCAGCCCCGGTGGTATTTCTAATAATGAAAAAAAATGGAAATACTTCATGGCGCATGCCTGTAATCCCAACACTCTGGGAGCTTGAGGCAAGAGGATCACACGTTCAAGCCCAGCCTGGGCAACTTAGCAAGACCCTGTCTCAAAAAGTGGGGGAGGGACGTAGCTCAGTGTGAAAGCCCTGGGTTCAATCTCCAGTACCGAAACAACAACAAAACAAAACTTTAAGAGTGTTTACAAATAAATTAGATCAATATATGGATTGTCCCCCACAATAAAAAATAAAGAAATAATGTCAATTGTGCCAATGTAAAGAAATGTAGGAGAAAATCAAATAATGATGGTGTAAGGAAACTCTTAAATGACACCAATATATTAAAGTGTGAAGGGCACAAAAAGAGCCTGACACACATCAAAAGCTTTGAGATAGATTCAATAAACAAATTTGACAGGATACCTGACATACCTGAATATTTTGAGAGGAGATTTAGTCAAGAATTAGATATTTAGGGTTCAGTTAGTAAGAAGTACATAGAAGTTGACAAACGCAAAGCAGAGGCCGGGGATATAGCTCAGTGGCACAGCGCCTGCTGGCAAGCACAAGGTCCTGAGTTCGATTTCTGGTTCAAAAAAAAAGAAAAAACACACAAAGCAGAAAGGTAATTTCAGGGACTACCAAAAAAAAAAAAGTGCCAAAAGAAAAAGTAATACTGTGGCACTCATTGCTCAGCTGAATAATATTTACATATTTAGAATAATATAAATACTAATTACTGACCTAACTAAATTTACACTATGAGTATGTTTGGAGGATGAGGGTAAGTTTGCTTGTGTGGTAGTGCTATTAACCGGCATGGTGGCCAGTGGTCCTTTCTGGACTCTTGCTGCTCTGTTCAAAGAATTTAAGGTAATAAAGACAAAAAACAAAACAAAACAAAACAAGAAAGATAGCCAGTAGTGGTGGCACATGCCTGTAATCCTAGCACTCAGGAGGCTGAGGCAGGAGGAATGCTGCAAGTTCGGGGCCAGCCTGGGCTACATAATGAGTTTAAGGACAGCCCGAACTACACAGCAAGACCTTGACTCAAAAAACTGGAAAAAAGAAAAAAAAAAAGAAGGAAAAGAATTGCTTAAGAAAAAAGAAGTGATCTGAAAAGATGTTATATTCTGCATGTGGGACAGGCCACTCCAAGAATAAAAGGGCACTGGTGACGAAGTCAATGGCTGGTGTCTTTTATATATTATTTTGCTATCAGATCTGGGCTGTCAGAAGCTATTCTGTGCATGTACCCCGGCTGTGATTTTTTTTTTTTTTTTGTGGGTACCGGGGGTCGACCTCAGGACCTCGTACGCCAGCAGGCGCCCGTGCTGCTGAGCGATATCACCGGCCCTTTTTAGTGGGTTCCGGGAGTCGAACTCGGGCCCTCGTGCTTGCCAGGCAGGCGCTTATGCCGCTGAGCCATCTCACCGGCTCCTTTTTTTTTTAATATATATAGGGTCTCACTAGTAGTTCAGGTTGGCCTTGAACTCACCTTGTAGCCCAGGCTGGCCTCAAACTTGCAGCAATCCTTCTGCCTCAGCCTCCCCAGTGCTGGGATAACAGTCATGCCCCACCATGCCCAGCTCCCAGCTCAACTGAGGGCATGTGACAGCTCTCTGTGATTGACAGTCATGCCCTACTGTCTAGCCTCTTTGCCATGCCCTAATCTCCTGCCTCAGTAAATGTCTGTGACATGGGAAAAGTGAAAGCAAGCAAATACCTTAATTTTCTTTTCTTTTTTAAAATATTTTTCACCTTATTTTTCTTAATAGTAATTCAATAATAAAAATGAAAAATTAAGAAAGAACATGCCATTTTGGTAAAATTATATATAAATCTTTTTTTTTTTTTTTTTTTTTTTTTGTGGGTACCGGGGGGTCGACCTCAGGACCTCGCGCGCCAGCAGGCGCCCGTGCCGCTGAGCGATATCACCGGCCCCTTTTTCGTATGTGGGTTCCGGGAGTCAAACTCGGGTCTTCGCGCTTGCCGGGCAGGCGCTTAAGCCGCTGAGCCATCTCACCGGCCCATATAAATCTTATATAAAGAATTTCATCAAGGGCCGGTGAGATGGCTCAGTGGCGTAAGTGCCTGCCTGGCAAGCGCGAGGGCCCGAATTCGACTCCCGGATCCCATATACGAAAAAAGGGGCTGGTGATATCGCTCAGCGGCACGGGCGCCTGCTGGCGCGCGAGGTCCTGAGGTCGACCCCCTGGTACCCACAAAAAAAAAAAAAAAAAAAGAATTTCATCATAATGAACACATTGAATTAAATTCTCCATCTATAAGAGGTAGATATAAAACATAGAGTTCCACATCTTTATGGTAAATTAACAAGAAGTAGTATTTTGTACTTGGAAAAGGCAAATGGAAAGAGTCTAAAACAACATTCCCATTCCTTCCCTCTGAATACCTAAGTACCGTATTTTTGTTGTGTTTTGGTAAGAGGCTTAGAAGTTCAGATTTTGGTATGTGTGGAATAGGAAATGTCTTGGAAGTGAATAGTACTGTTTGGTTGACTTAATTCCTTCAACTATGAGAAGCAAGAAGAAGAAAATATAGACAGATCTTGCTCTAAATTTTACAATTTTCTAAGGAAAACAATATTTACATAACAAAAAAGATGTGGTGCTTGCTTCAGCAGCACGTATACTAAAACTGGAATGATACAGAGAAGATTAGTGTGTCCCCTGCGCAAGGATGACATATATAAATTTGTGAAGCATTCTATATTAAAAAAAAAAAAAAAAAACAGGCATAGTGGTGCACGCCTATAATCCCAGCACCCAGGAGGCTGAGGCAGGAGGATCATTATGAGTTCGAGGCCAGCCTGGGCTACAAAGTGAGTTCAAGGCCAGCCTGAACTGCACAGCAAGACCCTGTCTCAAAAAGACAACAAAACAAAACAAAACAAAACACCCCCCCAAAAAAAACCAGGATCTGATTTGCCAGCTATAAACTAAAATGAATAGAATGGCTGTCAGTAAGTAGACTAGACTCAGGTAATTTAATATAGGAGATTGCTCACTGTTAAACAAAAATTATGGGAGGCCACTGTTTTCCACTAAACTCCTGCAGTGGCTGCAACAAAACTTACCAAACCAAAATGACTGACCAAAAATGGAGTTACTCATGCTAAATGTCACATATTGAAACAGAACGATTAAGGAAACAGATTCCAAAACAGATCAGTTTTCCTTGAAAACAGGAGATTTCAGTCTCCCTGAGTCAACATAAAGAAGTTCCCTCTACTTTAAACCTTACCAAATAAATAAATAACCTGAAGCAATCTAATCTAAATCAGTTGTTTTTCTGTGGTGCAATAGCATTATTCTCACCTTACAAAACCTAGTCCTCAGCTGGGTGTAGTGGTGCACTGTAATCTCAGCACTCTCCAGGCTAAACCAGGAGGATTGCTGCAAGTGTAAGGCCAGCAGGGCCTACATACTGAGTTTAAGGCCAGCCCGAACTATATAGTGAGGCCCTCCCTCAAAAAACAAAAAACAGGGCCGGTGAGATGGCTCAGCGGCATAAGCGCCTCCCTAGCAAGCGCGAGGTCCTGAGTTCGACTCCCGCTACCCACATACGGAAAAAGGGCTGGTGATATCACTCAGTGGCACGGGCACCTGCTGGTGCGCGAGGTCCTGAGGTCGACCCCCGGTACCCACACACACACAAAAAAAATCCCATCCCGCACTTGTGCCATGGGAATGTTCATTTTATTAGATAAAATGGAGGCTGCTCCATAAGATGAATCACAAGTAAAAGCCAATTAAATTAAATTAATTAAGTCTGTTATAATTTTGCCACTGCTATAGATGTGTGTGTCTGTGTGAGTGTGTGTTACTGGGGATTGAACCCAAGGCTTTGCACATGCTAGGCAATCACACTAACACTGAGACTGCAGATAATTTTTGGAAGACTTTTCTTTGGATTTATCCCTAAGGACATGTATGTGAGTGATTTCATTTTACCAAATGTTTAATGGATTGCACCTTTATGTACTAAATGGAGAGGTAAGAACAGCCATTTATACTCATGGTTTGTCAGATGAATAAGAAATGCCATTTGTGGAATTCCTGGAAGCCACTTAATGAGAAGTGAACCTGTAATTCCCATTAGGAAAATGTAGTCGATGGGGGTTAAATTAAGGGCCTCAAGTATGCTAGCCAAGTGCTCCTACCACTGAGCTATGCCTTCAACCCCTTAGAATTAACATTTATCAGCTCTATAAGAGACAATACCATGTATTTTATTTTATTTTATTTATTTTTTTTTTTTTTGTGGGTACCGGGGGGTCGACCTCAGGACCTCGCGCACCAGCAGGCGCCCGTGCCTCTGAGCGATATCACCGGCCCCTTTTTCGTATGTGGGATCCGGGAGTCGAACTCGGGCCCTCGCGCTTGCAAGGCAGGCGCTTATGCCACTGAGCCATCTCACCGGCCCCATGTATTTTATATACAGATCATTTTCTCTTTTTTGTGGTCTAGGGATTGAACCCATGATTTTGTACATGCCAGGCAAGTGTTCTACCACTAAGCCACATCCCCAGTCCTGTATACATTTTCTTATTTGAGTTTCACATCATTCCTAAATATACTACTTTTGATGTACTGACAAACAACCGGCTCTCCAGGAAGACAATGTGTGACTATCTATACATACATATACATACATCAATCTGTAAAAATTTTACTGGTACAAAGCATGTATAAACTGAGTGTGGTGGCTCATGCCCATAATCCCAGAATTTTTTTTTTTTTTCTTGAGAGAGGGTCTCGGTATGCAGCTCAGGCTGGCCCTGAACTCACTATGTAGCCTACACTGGCCTCGAACTCATAATGATCCTCCTGCCTCAGCCTCCCGAGTGCTGGGATTACAGATGTGTGCCACCAATCCCAGAAGTCTTGAGAGGCTGAGGCAGGAGGATTGCAAGTTCAAACCTAGCCAGGCCAACTCAGTGACTTAGTGAGACCCAGTCTCAAAATAAAAAAAGGGCTGATGATGCAGCTTAGTGTGAAGGCCCTGGGTTTAATCCCCAGCACCAAACAAACAACAAAAGCACCCCAGAAGAGCATGTATATATGTAGCAAACAACTTGAAATGATAAATATAAAATACTCTTATGAATTCCACAATTTCACAGCCAGCTGATCCTAATGCTTTCAGTGATTTTCTGAACTCTTGCATCTATAGTCAACTTATGGTTGCAATTCAACCATGATGATTTGACAACTGTTAAATTTTTCCAAAATATTTGCCATACAATATGTGATCTGCAATTAAACTATCATCCTCATACAAATTCTCATCCTTGAAATCATTAAAATGAAATGTCTTCCAGCTTTTAGCACTAATGAAGTAATGCTATCTTTTAGCTTTCTGTATAAAGTGATTATAACATTGATTCTACATAATCTATAAAATCTTGAAGATCATTCAAATTAATTTCATATTTTAAAATTTCATTTTAAGTGATACAATTTTACCCTCACCATTTATTCATGGTGAAGTTCTTTATAAGGCCATAGATATAGTTCTTAAAAAATCAAAAAATTTAAAATGTTGTTACTGGATGAGTGAAGCATGGTGGAGTGCTCATGTAGCATTTGCAAGGCCCTGAGTCTGAACCCCAGCACCACACACACACACACACACACACACACACACACACACACACAAGCAATTTCTAGTAAGACATAAATTCATTACTTTTTAGTAACATACTTTTTTTTTTTTGGTACAGGGAATCCAACTCAGGACCTTGTGCTTGCCAAGCAGGCGCTGTGCTGCTGAGCTATATCCCTGGCCCTAGTAATATACTTTTAAGCAGAGCTTTACATTTATTTTTGTATTTTTATTAAATAGAATGTCCCTAAACTTCCAACTTAACCAAATCTTCAACTTGAGGATCATGGGGATTTTGTCTTTGTTTTTGTGGTGCTGAGAACCAAAAAAACAGAGATTCACGCTAATAGTAATCTTTAATTTTTCCAATGCTTTTGTGGTAATTTGATTAATTTTTCTACTTTTTACTTATCAGCTGATCTTACCTGCAATTCAATGGAAAGTAATGAAAATTCCTGAAGAGTACTAATCATTGAACCAAGATTTTTTTTTTTTTATGTGGGTACCGGGAGTCGAACTCAGGACCTCGTGCTTGCCAGGCAGGCACTTGCACTGCTGAGCTATTTCACTGGCCCCTGAACCAAGATCTTGTAAGAAATTAATGTTAGTTGTTTGCCAAACTAGAATGAAAATAAGAAGAATGCATGTGCAATGCAGGATACATGTGCCATACAGCAATGGCAGTTCATAAACTACACCTTACTAATCTCAACCTCATACTTGGCTAATTTTAATCATTTCAACCTATAGCATATTTGACACAGTGATGAATTTTGAGTATTTATTACTTTTGTTTTTTAAAAAATTTAATTAGTTGTAAACTTTTTTATATTTTATGACAAGGTCTTGCTAAGTCACTAACGTAGGCAGGATGGGTTTAAACTTGTGATCCTCCTGCTCCAGCTGCCCAGAGTGCTGGGATTACAGGCATACACCACCACTCTTGAATTATAATTCGATTTTAATAATGGTTGTACTTAATACTGGCTTATAAAATTCCTGAAAATTCAGTAACCAACCTTACAAACATAAAAGCCAGCTGCCATGTACTAAGAGCTTTATTTTCAAAGTAAAGCTTTAGGAGACCAATTAATTTGCCTATTTCGTAAGAGGCTGAGTCCAAATTCCAATCTAGAACAAAAACCCTGATCATTATTAAATTTCTTAGTCTTCTTACTGGATAGAGTGAGGGCTCCTGTTTGATTTAAAAACATGGGGGGGCCGGTGATATGGCTCACCCGGGTAAGCGCCTGCCTGCCAAGCGCAAGGGCCCCAGTTCAACTCCCAGAACCCACCTACGAAAAAAGGGCCGGTGATATCGCTCAGCGGCAGGCAGGTGCGCGAGGTCCTGAGGTCGACCCCCGGTACCCACAAAAAAAAAAAAAACAAAAACATGGGGAGGGGGAGACATATATTTAGAGAATGCCACATGCAAGGGAATGTGTTTTCTGGAGTTTGAGCTGGGGATGTAACTCAGTGGTAAAACATTTACCTAGCATGTACCAGACCCTGGGTTTGATACCCAGGACTGCCAGATAGCTAGCTAGATCTTCCCATATTTCTTCCCAGTTTTGCTAGTCTTTTTTTTTTTTTTTTTTTTTTTTTTTGTGGGTACCGGGGGTCGACCTCAGGACCTCGCGCACCAGCAGGCGCCCGTGCCGCTAAGCGATATCACCGGGCCCTTTTTCGTATGGGGGTTCCGGGAGTCGAACTCGGGCCCTCGCGCTTGCCAAGCAGGCGCTTATGCCACTGAGCCATCTCACCAGCCTAGTTTTGCTAGTCTTAATGGCTGACACTGTTAAATCAAAATAAGTAACAGGCCATTAGCCCAGGGTTATTTCTGTACCCAGAAAGCCCTCATAACTGATTACTTTTATACTGATCTTCAATCATTCAGTCAAATGTTTACCTAACTAGGGACCTTGCATGTGACCATACCCAAATAAAGCAAAAACTAGCTGTAGCCAATCAATTTATTTCTTTACTTACGCATTTAGCCTATAAAGCTTGCTGCCTAAGCTGCTGGCACAGAGGCTCTTAAAACTTCTGGTTTTGACTGCTGCCCTATTCAGGAACCTTTTAATGCTTAAACTGTTAATTTTTGCCTAAAAGTTTTTATTTTAACCATAACTATCTAAAAAAAAGTAAAATCAGTCTTGGTTCGAAATTTGATGGGACGGGGAACTGGCTGGCCTATTCATCACTGTTGGAAATTGCTCTTCTGAATTTCATTAACTGCTTTCAGAGTGTAAATATAGTACGAATGTTTACCACCAGCAGTCCCTTTTAATACTTATCAAGCTTCATGAATTCCAAAAAGCTTCAGAAAACCTGTGGTCTGAAACTCTCCTATACTTGGGGTACAGGAAAGGGGGACACTACTAAAGGACATTAGGCAGTGGCACAGAACTAGGGCAAAAAGGGCGGGGGGCAGGATGGCCAAATGCTAGGACTCCTAAGGGTCTCAACCCCTTCCACAGCTCCGTGTACGAATAAAAACAGAGATGCTGGAAAACGTGGACATTATCTGCTATCGTCCAACGCCCTCATCCATGAGGAAACTCAGCTCCAGTAAGGTGAAACGATTTAGTACAAATCAAGTGGCAGAGCCAAAATGTATAGCTCTTTCCACCACACCACACGGCCTCCTCTAAATCACCCTCCTGCACAGAACTTACCCCGACAGCACGAGGAGCCTAGTTGGCCTATACTGTAGTTAAATTAAGTCAAACCTCCAAATGGCTCCTGAGTCAAACTGCGGTAACCTCGACAAAGAGGGGTTAAGTGCAAAGCGTACAAGCCCAGAGGCCAAGGTTACGGCGCACAAGTTCCCGCAGCGAGGGAGGCCAACCAAGTCTCTGGAGAGGGAGCCACGCCCCTCGCGACGCCTGCGCCGGGCGGACGTCGCCAGCCGAAGCGAGAGCAGCGCACGTAACCAGCTGCGCGCACGCACGCCCCAAGCCACATAGGAGGCTGCCGGCGTGCGCGCCCCCGCGGAGGTGGGCGGGGCGGGGCGGGGCGGGGCGGGGCGGGGCTCTGAACCGGACCGGGGCGGGGCCGCAGGAGCTGTAGGTACAGACGCCTGGTCGCGACAGGTGCGTGAGGCTGAGCGCCCGGGACCCGTGGCCAGGCAGCGCACAGAAAAGACTGCATTGGGCCAGGTAAGGGCCTTCTCTCTCCACATCCTCCACAGCCCGACAGTGCGCGGAGACCACGGCTCCCCTCCACACGCTCTTTCTCTGGCGACTTCTGTGGCGGGCGGAGTACAAGGAGCGTGAGCCCCTCCCCCTCGAGATTGGGGGTCGAGAGGTTCCTGATCCTCCGCTCTTTTCTCTGTTCTCGGAGCTGCTCTGAGGGTGGGAGTGATGTGTAGGGCTGAGCCCTTGCTGCCCGAGGGCGGGAGATCCTAGGCATCAGGACACTTTTTTAAAAACTGTATACTTTTTTGGTGTAGTGGAGGAAAGTGGCAGTTCATCAAAAGTCAAAATACCCTCCTAAGGAAATATTTTATATTCAACTGCTCTTGGTTCTACATTTTCGGCCATTCCCTCTGTCTTCAATTTTTCTCTTCTTCCTTTCCTCCAGCTCAGCTCTGTTTAAGACACTTAGACCCTTTTGAGCTATACTGAGAATATAAGGAGTTCTCGCAGCTCTGTTGTCCCCAAACTATCATGTACCTATGTTGGCACCCTTCACTGACAAATGTGTATTTTTAATTGTTTTGTTTTGTTTTGGAGACAGCGTCTCTCTTTACGGTTCAGGCTGACCTTGAACTCACTATGTAGCCTAGGCTGGCCTCGAGCTCACAGCGATCCTTCTGCCTTAGCGTCCTGAGTGCTGGGATTACAGATGTGCGCCACCACACCCGGCCACTCACAAATATAGATGTTCATATATGGTAACTGTACACCGCTGGCTACACATACTAAAGTTTGACGTTGTAGGTGGTAGGAGGTAAACATCTGGCATTCTTCCTGACCTTATTGATGCTAACAGTAATTTTAACTGATCCTAGTGAAAGATATTTGAACTACTATTGTCCTGTTCTTAATTCTAACTTTCAAAAACCTGCCTAATCCGGATGGTTGTACTAACATTGACTTTTCAAGTTAGTTAGAGGCACTAGGGAGTTACTGTATCAGTTTTTAAGAGGATTCCCCTTTTAAAGGAGAGGTCTTCTTTTTGCATTAGTCTTTTGCTCTTGATTTAAGTGGTTAAATGGCGTACTTTTATCCACGTAGTAAATAATACTATTAACAAATAAAAAAGTTTCAGGAACTGTGAAATTATACTTCTGAGGTCTGATGTAGATACAGAAGTTCACGAACCTCAACAAATATTTTCTAAGTTCCCGTGAAGTTATAGCCTCAATGGAGGATGATTATGCTTTAGGTAGACCTTCAGAAAGTTAGAAAATTGGCAGAAGAAGAAGCATATAAATAATATCTATATCTATATCTATATATATCTATATATATATATGTGTAGTTTTGCATTGATAGAACAACATATAATATGCTGCCTAATTATTTTAGGAATTTATTTTTTCAACAAAATATTTATTGAGTGCCTATGGTGTCAGTCCTACTGTGGATGTCAGACATACAAATGACCCTACTCTAAAAGCTTAAAATCAAACATACAACTTACAGTATTAGTAAGGTGAGTTCTATACTAGAGGTCAGTCCAGGATGCTGAAGGAGCACACAAAATAATAGGTGTTTTTTTTTTTAATTCTTCTTTCTGCTTTTCCTTAAAAATAAAACAAAAACACATATCCAAAAAAACAAAACAAAACAAAACAACACAACAACAACAAAAAACCTTTGAGTAATAGTGAATGGTTTTCTGTAATCCATACATTCAGAACATTCTTACCTTGTCTTCCACCAACTCTAGCCTTTTGGAGATGGAATTAGATCCTGTCTTTATTTCTCTGGCAGTTCAGTAAATAGTTGGTGGAACTGTTTTCACTGTTAATGTATTAGGTCTGAAAGTATTATTAGGTAGTCCCTGAACTGTAGAGTGTCTGAGAACAGTATATTGGCAACTTTAACAAAGTAGTGCCATTTTGTAAAAATTACCTCATTGTATAACTTTGTTTAACTTGGTACATTCAAGCAGTTGTTCCAGACTCTGATTAAAGGTGGGACCAAGATTCAACCTAATAATTCTAGGAAGAGAAAGCTTCAGAAGTGAAAACAATTCTATTAACAGCATATCTTGGTGACAGGTACTTTTCCTTACTAAGATACCATGAAAATGTCTTTTTCGATTGGGAGTGTGACTTGGTGGTAGAATCCTCAGCACTTAAAAAAAGTCTTAGATGGGGAAAAGGGTAGGTATGTGGGTAAGGAGTAAAGTGTCAGTGTTTAAAGATTCTTCATAGAGTTTGATGATGGGACATTTACAGTGGTCTTGAATGCTCTTCATACAACCAGATGCTTTTATTAACTGCCTACTGTGTGCCAGTGTTCTAATATATGGAGGACAGAAAGGATATGGTCCCTTTCTGTATGATTTTGGGGGGAGGGTACTGGGAATTGAACTCAGGACCTCATGCTTCCCAGGTAGGCACTGTGCCACTGAGATGATTTTTTTTTTTTTTTTTTAGTAAGTACTGGGGATTCAACCAGGGAGTGCTGAGCTATATCTCAGCCCTTTTTATTTATTTATTTATTTATTTATTTATTTATTTATTTATTTTGAGTTTTGAGACAGGGTCTGGCTAAATCACTGAGGCTGAGCTCGAACTTATGATATTCCTCCCTTAGCCTTTCAAGTAGCTGGGATATAGGAATGCACTCACACACTCAGCTGTTCTTCATTTTTCAAATAGAGGCTTTGAGTTAATAATACATATGGTGGTTGTTTCAGCTGGTAATTTGAGCCGGGTCACTTGGTGAACACATTTCTTTGACGTTGCTTATCTCCTTTCTTTCTGTTTGTGCTCCAGGAAAGAGGTTTCCACCACAAACATTTAAAATTATAGCAGGTATATTTACATGTATTTGGGTATCCATAATGATGATGGTGTCTTCCTAGGGTGTTTTCTAAAATAAAATTTTATTTTATTTTATTTTATTTATTTATTTTTGGGTACTGGGAATCAAACTCAGGACCTCATGCTTGCCAGGCAGGCGCTGTGCCACTGAGCTATATCCCTGGCCCCTCAAGTATAATTTTAATTATTGTTTCTTTTAGGCTTTCAAATTCTTGGCTTTCCTTTGCCATTTTTTACAAATTAACTGTAATTAACTTAGGTACACTATTCCAGAAGGAGTCATCAAACACATATACAGACACAAAATATTGAGGGTATGGGGATCACTAGACGTTTTTGCCATAAAATGGCCACCTAACCACAAATTGGAAGGATTTGTTGTTATTTAAGTTACAGTAAAACTAATTTTCAGGCTTTAATTTCATAGACTATAAGATAGAGTGAACATTTTTCATACATCCATTTCAATTTCTCTTTCTGTGAATTGTCTTTTGGTTGATCACATTCCTATTTTTATTTGGGTTTTAATCTTTTAATTATGTTGGTATTTTTCAGTTGTTTTGTTTACTTGGAGTGTTTTTGGGGGGACACATGGGCAAATCAGAAAGGGCGCTTCTTAAAGGAAAACCCAACTTGGTGTTGTCACCAGCCAGTTAGATTATCTTGTAGGTCATTCATTGACTCAGACTGGCCCCTGTAAAATGAGAAGGTGGGTATTGATCCCAAAGTCCACACAACCACTGTGATGAAAGGATGACTTTAGACTACTGGGTTTTTTTTTGTTTGTTTTTTTGTTTTTTTCGTATGTGGGTTCCGGGAGTCGAACTCGGCCCCTCACGCTTGCCAGGCAGGCGCTTACGCCACTGAGCCATCTTACCGGCCCTAGACTACTGTTTTAAGACACTTGGAGTTACTTTTTATTCTATTCCTAACCTTTCCTATTTTAGGTATTTCGAGCCTAAGGAAAGACCAGGTGCAATAAAGGCAGTTTCTGCTGGAGTGGCAAGGCTCAAGGAGACTGGAGGCAGTGTAACTTGTTTTACTCTTTTTAGGGTAATTAATAGAAATAAAGTGCCCTGGTGCAGTATTTTTTAGGTGCTCCACAGACCGACCTTTGGGAACAGGGTAAAGTAAATCAGAAGAGCCATGCTGCTGATCTATGCCACAAACCCATCATCTCCAGAAGATGTGAAGGAGGTCTTATTTTATAAAAGAGTTTATGTTACCATAATATTTAAAAACTTCCCATGTGCCATAAAGAAATTGTTCTTAGTGTTTTTTCTTTGTGATTTATAGCTGTTTTGTTTTTTGAGACAGTATTCCTATGTAGTTCAGACTCACAGGGATCCTCCTGCCTCAGCCTCCTGAGTGCTGGGATTACAGGCATGCACCACCACTCCTGGCCTGTAGCTCTTTTCTAGTGCTGAGAATGGAATCCAGGGCCTCATGCATGCTATACAAGCACTCTACCACAGAAGCTCCTCATTTTTTTTTTTTTTTTTTTTTTTTAATGTGGGTACCAGAGTCGACCTCAGGGCCTCGCGCTTGCCAGCAAGCTCTTGTGCCGCTGAGCAATATCACCGGCCCTTTTTTTCCTTTATGTGGGTTCCGGGAGTCGAACTCAGGACCTCGCGCTTGCCAGGCAGGCGCTTATGCTGCTGAACTATCTCACCGGCCCCATCCTCAGTTTTAAAGAATATTAATACTTTCTCCTGCAAACAAGTACTTAACCAGTTGTTTGCCTAGTTATTTTTTATATTGTACATTATTACTTATCTATAGATCTTTTTATTTGATATTTTATCAGTTGGTTTTATGTTTAGAAGGCCTTCACCATCCAGAGATGGATTACTCACTTTCATTTTCTTCTGATTTTCATAGTTTTACTTGTTATATTTAACTCTCTGTCTTGAATTTACTTTGGAGCACCGAATCAAATGTTTAGTGACTTTGCACATCATCTTAGCTCCAGATCCACATCTTCCAGCGGCCTGTCAGACCAGACAGAAAGCCCCTATGTGCCATGCGTCCACTTTCAACTCATTTCCCTAAGGAGAAAGTCTGAGGTTGTCTTTAACACTTCAGTCTTTCTTCCCACATTTAATCAATCACCAAGTGTGGTGCTTTTATCCCAATAGTGATAATGGCTCTCATCGGTTTTCTGATTCAAATCTCTTATTTTTGCCAGAGTCCTTGAGCAATCCTTAGAATTGACATCAGGTTTTCCCTTTCAGTCCCACGTTGTCATTAAAAAAAAAAAAAAAAAAAAAGACGCCTGTAATCTCAGCAGTTAGGAGGCTGAGGCAGGAGGATCACCTCAAGTTGGAGGCCAGCTTGAGCTACATAGTGAGTTCAAGGTCAGCCTGGAATACGTAGTGAGACCCTGTCTTAGAAACCAAAATAAATAAATCAAAACACTGATTTTCAAAGCATGATTTCCCCAGTGACCTATATAAGAATCACCTGAGCCAGGTGTGGGGGCCCACACCTGTAATTCTAGCACTCAGGAAGCTGAGATAGGAGGATACTGATTTTGAGGCCAACCTGCATTACATAGTGTACGTGGTGAGAACCTCTCTTTAAAAAATCAAAGTACTCACTTTGGTAGTATGTACACTAAATTTGGAATGATACAGAGATTACCATGGCCCCTATGCAAGGGGATAATATGCAAATTTGTGAAGCATTAAAAAAAAAGCTGGATATGGTGGACACATGCCTGTAATCTCAGAACTCAGAGGTTGAAGCTGGGGGACTGCAAATTCAAGCCTTGCCTGAGCAATTTAGCAACTTAGGAAGACCTTGTCTCAAAAAATGAAAAAACCTGCAGATATAGCTCAGCGTGAAGGCCCTGGGTTTATTTCCTAGCACAGTGTCCCAACCTCTTCCTTCCCCAAAAAGGAATCACCTGGGTATTGGTTAAGAAGGCAGATTCGTGGGTCCCACCTGGACACGCAGGTCAGTGTATCGGACGGGTCTGGGAATTGGGAGCTTAAGAAGGGATTTATATACACACTTAAGGGGAAGTAGTACCTACATAGGTGTAAATCTTTGTGTATGGCCTTCAAGATCTCCTTGCCCCACCCCCAGCCTATTTCTCCAGGCTTATCTCCCTACCCTACACACCCTTCTGGCACTAGAGCCGCACAGTGATTCACTGTTTCCTGGAATGGACCCACCCTGCCCTTTCCTGCCTCCGTGCCTTTGCTCATGCAGTTCCCACAGCCCCAGCGCCTCCTTAGACCGCACCCCATCCCCTTGAAACCCTGTTCCTTGAGGGCCCAAATAAAATGTACTGTTTTTTTTTGTTTGTTTGTTTGGTTTGGTTTTAATAAAAAAGTAGTTTCTGAACCAAAAAAAAGTAGTTTCTAGTTTTTCCTATTTGAATCAGTGGCTCCCTCTCTGGACTTCACTTAGCACTTCATTTTTACTTCATTTCTTTAATACTGTTACTGTTTAAGAATTGCTTCCTTGAACTTTTTCATTTTGTAGCCATTATGCAAGCATATAGCAAGCAATTAAATACTTAAGGTGTGTGAAATATATCTGATTTTGCACATTCATTGTTATAGAACAACTTTGAATATGTATTACACTTAGAAAAAAATTAAAATCCTTACCATTCCTTATAAGTCCTTGTTTATCTGGCTGCTGCTCATCTCTATGTCATCTCATATTTCTGTCTTCACTCACTCCCTACCAATATTACTGCCTCAGGGCCTTTGCATTTGCTATTTTCCTTGCCTGGAAAACTCCCCCAACTCTTCTCTTCACTTGGCTGGCTGCCTATCTCCTCCCCACTGACTCTCAGGTTCCAGCTCAAATGTGATCACTCAAAGAGGCTTTCCCTAACCATTACCTGATGTAGCTGCCCCCTTCCTACCACCACTCCAGTTACTCTTGTATTTCCTTCACAGCACCAATAACAGTCTTTAACTGTCCTCCTTCTCTAGTAGAATGGAAATTTCATGAGAACCGGGACCTTGTCTGTCATCATTAGCTTTATAGCCTTAGCACCTGGAGCACTGCCCTACACACAGTAAGAGCTCAATAAATATTTGTTGAATGGGTGAATTAGCCTTGAAGATAAACGTATCATTTTAACAAGTCTTATTTTGGTTTGGAGTCCAAAGTGGTGCTCATGGTTTTTTTTTTTTTTTTTTCCTAATGCACAGTGGCTGAGGTGGCTCCATCTAGGTTTAAATCAGGTGGCAGTCTATGAGGATTTCTGAAGGCAGCAGAACAATGGCTTGAGTACAATGATAGCCAGGATTCGGTTCCATCAGAGTGCAGATTTTCCAACGTGTACCCAGGATCCAGGCAGCTATTTTACTACCTCCGTAGGCATCTACTTCCAGAGCTGTTACTGGTGGACCATACTGCTCAGTCAGTGCTCATTACGTATCTACAAGCAAGTATAGCAGAATCCTGGATGCAACTAACTAAAATCTTCAGGGATCTAGCAGTTTTCATCTGCTTTCCTTCACTGGGAGAAAAATAAGAAAGCTATCTAGAATTCTCAAGGAAAGATGACATTGTTTTTCTTATATTTACTAGTTACCTTGAAATGGGATAGTATAGTGATTAGAAATGTTTTCAGCAACATTTTGAACAGAGTTTCTTATTAACATCTAGTTGAGCCAGACGTTATAATTATTTCTAAATTCTTCCTATTTCTTGCATTGGTGGCTATATTTTAAATTTCAATTCCATTTTTTAAAACATTGGCTTGAATTTTTATTTAAAACATGCTTTTAATTACAATTTATAGTTTTCAAAGTACTTTTGCTTTTATTCTCTTATTTAGTCCATATAACCATTTTTGTGACATAATATATATATATATATATATATATGTATATATATATATATATATATATATTTTTTTTTTAGACAAGGTCTAGCCATGCAGTTCAGGCAGCCTTTAACTTGCTTTGTAGCCCAGGCTGGGCTCAAACTCATGGTGATTCTCCTACCTCAGCCTCCCAAGTGCTGGGATTACAGGCGTGCACCACCACACCTGGAAATATTTGTTTTTGAGATGAAGAACTGAGATCCAAAGAAGTTGACTGATTTTTCAGTGCCTGCTGAAAGATCACCACCCAATAAATGGCTTTTTTTTTTTTTTTAACATCCCATAACTGGATTTCGTTTTCAGGAGACAGTTTTTAAAATTCACCTAAAAGATTAACATTAATATGTAGTTTGTAACCAATCCTTAAGAAATAAGGTGCATGGCATTTGTGCAGATTAGTAACAAAACTTTCTCATGTCTGTGGCCATGTGATTTGGTAATTCTTTATAGGACCAGCGTCAGCTATACTTGTCCTTGATTAAAGCATTGTTCTTTGTTATCTTCTCAGATCTTTATAGAAAGGAAAGATTAGAGAACTTGCTTTGAGAAGAATCACTTTTCAGTAAACCTGTTTTAATTCTTCTGCTGGAAAAGATTGGTTAAATTGATCTAAACTGGCTCTTCAGATTGAACAAGCCCTGAAAAAAACACATCATCTAAAATTTCAGATAAGAAGAATGGAAGCCAGGCCCTTCCTGGAAATGGCCAGGAGTGAAACTAAGAAGCCCTGTGTTTGTAGAAGACAATTATTAAGGACAAAGAAATGGTATAAGAAGGTTATAGCTTTAACAGAAGCAACCTTTCTAAAATAAGTGTAGAAGAAGTATATTCTTGTTTTGACATTGTATAGAAGGCTCTTTAATTGTCTATTTTGTCTTAAGCATGCAGTTGACAAAACTTGTGGGCATGTAGTTTTTAGGTAGAGACAGTTACGTCAGTGGGCTTTTGTTGAAATACGTAGCACCTGGGTACTAGCTTATAACTTTTTCCTTCATATAACAGACATTTTTTGAGGTCCTTCATTAAACCAGTCCCTGATATTTGATGCATCTGATGTTACAGGTGGCCGTTGAGAGAAAAATCTATGCTTTATATAATGTCCTTGTTCAACTGTAAATTTCCACATTATTTTTCCAATTAACTTTGCCTTTCTCAATTTTTCACATTAAATTTGAAGTTACACAATGACCTATTTTTCTACCTACTAAAAGAAATTTTCCTTAATATGTGTAAAAAAATTACTATAATTACTATATGAAAAAATCTCCATTGGATTATATTTGCCCTTAAAGTGAGTTAATTATCAACAGGAGAGGCAGGTAGGAACAAAATGTATAAAAAACCAGATTATTTGAGAGAGAGGTGGAGTTACATTTAGAATAGAGCTGCTAATTCCTTAATTTAAGGGAAAAAAAGATTACAAAAGTTCCTAGGTGGTTCTTCATTACCTACAAATTGTAGGCCAAAGTCAGTTTTTAAAAGCTATAGTTATATTTTTACCTACCTCAATTAGATATGTGAAGATTACCACAATTATATAAAAAGTAACTTGGATTTTAAAAGTGTAAGAAGGTAAGATATTCAAATGAATGAAGTATTAGAAGCCATTTAGGAAGATTATAGTTACAGTACTATCTGCAAGTTCTTAGAGTTCTTATAGAGGTGTTGATAATATAAAAAAATGTGGCCCTACAAGGTCTTGACAGATTTAGGCATTCTGGTGCAGACAAATGGTGTCAAGTCTGGTGTTTCTCATAGTAACTACCAGTTTCTCAGAATTGGCATTATTGACTCATATTCTCTCCTCCCCCTTTTCCTTATCTATCTGTCTGTCTATCTACTATCCATCCATCCATCTATCCATCCATCCATTTACCTATCTATCTGTTGTGCTGGGGATCAAACCCAAGGCCTCATGGATGCTAAATTTGAACTCTACCTATGCTCTCTTTTTATTGATGATTTAACAGAAATCAGTTGACCCTTGAAATACCATGTACAGTAGAGCAGCTTTTGTTATATTCTCTGTACTGCAGATCATTTTGCTTCTAGCCTAGCCTCCTTAAAAATAAGTAAGAGGTGGGCCGGTGAGATGGCTCAGCGGCGTAAGCGCCTGCCTTGCAAGCGCGAAGGCCCGAGTTCGACTCCCGGAGCCCACATACGAAAAAGGGGCCGGTGATATCGCTCAGCGGCATGGGTGCCTGTTGGCGCGCGAGGTCCTGAGGTCGTCCCCCCGGTACCCACAAAAAAAAAAAAAAAATAAGTAAGAGGTAACATTTATTTAACTTTTCTATTCCTCAGTTTCTTCATTTGAATATTAATCAGCAAAACAAAGTAGAACAATAATATTACTTTTGAGTGTGTTACTGTGAGGATTAATGTACAGAAAGCAATTGAAACAATATCTGACACTTAGTAAATGTTAGGTATTTTTTTCCCCACTACTAATTATGAAGCAGCTATTTTAGCAATTTTTTAGAGATGACACCAAGGTTTAGAAAATTTTTCCTAATGTTACCCCGTAAGTAAATGGTGGACTCAGTTTGTTGGCCTGAGTTGAAAGGAACCTTGGGAAGAAGAGTGGATTTAGATATGGACCAGGCTGGGGCATCTGGCTCAGCCCCTTACCATTTCTAGTTTTGAAACTTCCCCATCACCCCTAAGTATTAGGACGCTGTGGTGTGCAATATGTCATCACATCATGGATGTGAGAGTCTGTCAGACTGCTTCAAATCCCAGTTCTACCACTTTCCAGCTGTGTGCTTTTGAGCAAGTTACTTCTCTGAGCCCTGTTTCTTCCTCTGTAAGATGAGAATAATACTTGCTTTGTGGTATTGTAAGGATTAACTTAATAAGATCAAACGGAATGAGGTAATGCATATAAAGGATGTGGCATATAGCCAGTGTTCAGTAACACCAACCTCCAGATTTATGCAACAGTGGCCCTAAATTTTACTTCATTCTGACATAGTCTGTCCAGGCGGTGGGCAACTAGATGTGTGTCTTCTTCCCTGCCCTGGGTAATAACCCAGTCCTAGCTTGCTCCCGAAGCTCTTTCTGCATTGCAATCACAGGAGTCCCTTTTCAGAAGCTTTAGATGTATTTGGGCTCCTCTTGAGAAATTTGGCTTCCACAGATGATCCTGATATTCAGAGTGGCCCCTGCCCACCTGGGAAGCACTAGACTTGCTAGAAGAATGTAGCAGCTGCCGTGCAGCCCTAAACGGTGACCTTCTCTGAACGTTGGGCGTCAGTCAGACTTCTTGCAGGGCTGTGCTCTGGAGGGAATATTAATGAGCAGTCAGGGGTGGGTGCCTACAAAAGGAAGTCTGCAGAAACGAGGCTCTCATCTGTGTAGTCAAGCACCATTTCTATTTGGAAAGAATATTAATGAGATCTGGATAAGAATCAGACACCGGGAAGGGACAGCTGCTGCAAGAGACAATTTTAATTGTACAAGACTTACACATGATATTCAGAAAGTCCTTGTGCAATTAAAAAAAGTAATTAAGTTGTAGAGATACTAAATAATTTATAAATGACATTTTAAAAATAAATGTAGTTTCAAAAAGGAAATGTATTGAGTACTCAATACACATTTTAAAAAATGCTCAACCTTGGTTATGATTGAAAGAATGTAAACTAACTAATGTACCAATTTTCACACATCTCCTGTCCAAATAGAAAAAAATACAAACAAATGTAGCATTTCTCATATAGCTGATGGTTCAAATATGTATATATGTGAGGTATATCCCCAGCCCTTTTTTAAATTTTGAGACAGGGTCTCTCTGAGTTGCTCATGCTGGGCTTGAACTTGTGACCCTCTTGCGTCACGCGTAAGCCTTTTGAACTAGAAATGTTGCTTCTAGGAATTTATACCATAGGTGTACACCTCCAAGTAGGCAACAGTACTAGCACATCCATTGCAGTCTTGCTCAAAATGATAAAGAATCAGAAGCAACCTAAATATTCATTGACAGGGCCTGGTTAAGTTGTAAAATATTAGAGAGTGTGATATTATGTGCTACTGAAAGGTGGGGATATTTATATCCTGAGGTAGGAAGATGTCCAAGATGAAATAAATAATTGCTGAACAGCATATTAACATAAAATCATATGTTTTAAAAAGTGTGTGTTTATGTGTGATGTGTGTTAACTTCTGTGTGCCTCAGTTTTCTCCTCTATAAAATGGGCATCATAGTGACACCTAATTCATAAGTTTTGCAAAGATAAAATGAGATAGCATTTGTGGAATGCTTAGAACATTGACTGACAAAGCTGGGTGTAGTGGGAACACAACTGTGATCCCAGCACTCTGGGAGACTGAGGCAGGAGGATTGCAAGTTTAAGCCAAGCCTGGGCAATTTAGTGGCTCAGTGAGACCCCTGACTCAGAAAACAAAAAAATAAAAATGGGCTGGGGGTGTAGCGCACTGTGAAGGCCCTTGGATTAATCCCGAGTACCACAAAAAAAGAAGCAGTGACTGACACATAGGTGCTATTCATTTGCTATCATTATTATTATTTTGTATAGAACGTACCAGAAAGTTTATACTCCAAACTGTGATAGATTACCTTTGAGAAGTGGGTCAGTTTCTGTAGCGTAGTGGTTCTCATGTTTGCCTCAAATGTGAAAGGTCCCTGGTTCAAAACCGGGCGGAAGCAAGTCTTTCCAAAGAGAGAAGTGGAATTGGCTTTGGAGGAGGGGTGGACAAGAGCAGACAGGGATTTCTGTTTCTTATGTCGCCTATTTCCACGTAGCTCTTTAAAATGAGCAGGCCTGTTCCCTGATCAATCACTCTGGCCGGTGAAGAAAATGACAGCTCCAGTTGCCCTGCTAGTTGAGCCCTGCAGAAGGAGGTACCCTGCTTCTAAGGCGGGGAGGGTGGAGGAGAGTGAAGGTGCAGGAGATGGGAAGGATGCTGATGAGTCCATTGTGGCCGCTGAACCACGAACCTAACTAAGGATTTAAGATTTCTAAATTGTACAAGAACTTTATGAAGGCTAACATTTTCTGACTTAGCCTTTTGACAATTTACTAGGATACATTTATATTCAAAAAAGTGATTTGTGTTTAATTTGACTTCTGAATAAAAGCTACAGGAAGTTATTGCTCAAATTAGGTTTTTCTAATAATTGTAAAATAAAAATGTCGATGTTATATACAGACTAATTTCTTTTCAACTAGTGTTTCTACCTCTATTTTGCAGTAAAAAAGTCAAACAGCCAAAGTAAATATAAAATTTATGAGATTTTTTTGTTTTGTTTTGTTTTGTTTGTTTTTGAAACAGGGTTTCACTATGCAGTTCTGGCTGGTTTTGAACTCACTGTGTAGCCTAGACTGGCCTTGAACTCGCACTGATCCTCCTGCTTCAGCTTTCTGAGTGCTGGGATTACAAGCATACAGCACCACACCTGGCTTATGAGTTATTTTTAACTTTCTATTTATTTATTTTTGGCAGCGCTGGGTATTGAACCCAGGATTTTCACATTGAGCTACATCCCCAGCCCCTTTTTAAATTTTCTGATAGGGTCTCACTAAGACTGGGCTTGAATCTGCACTTCTCTTGCCTCAGCCCCCAGAGTGCTGGGGTTAAAGGTGAGAGTTTTTTTTTAATCAGAGCCTTACGACATAGGCCTTAAGACAATAAGACATGTATACTAAGCTAAGCTCAAATATGTGTTATGTGAACTAAACCTTTAGAATAAGGTTTATGGCGTGTGCCTTTGACACAGGAGTGCAGAGTCCAGAGTCCAGTTGCTGTGCATCTGGGAGTCCCTGGAGTCAGGGAGCGCTGGTGTTTCTGTTATGCCTCCAGAGAGGCATGGTGAGGGGCAGGTAGGGAACTCAGGAGGAGTCCCTCACTGATTGGCTAGGAGCGAGTCCAGTGACTTTTCTTTTTGGTTTGAGGATGGAACCTAGGGCCTGGTGCATGCTAAGCACGTGGTCTATTACTGAACTATATACCAGCTCTAAAATGATATTTTTAAATAGAAATTTTATTGAAATATAATTAACATGCCATATAATTTACCTATTTTAAGTGTATAATTTGTGGTTTTTAGTATAGTCACAGAGTTGTGCAGCCATCACCACAATCAATTTTACATTTTTATCACTTTTCAGAAAAAAAAAAAACTCATAACCTTCCTCACTGGGGATATAGCTAGGCAACCACTAATCTTTCTGCCTCTAAAGATTTACCTGTTCTGGACATCTTATGTAAGTAGAATCATACAATATGTGGTCTTGTGTGCCTGACTGCTTTAACCCAGCATATTTTCAACGTTCATCCATGTTATGGCAGAATGATATTCCATTTTGTTTATCCATTCATCAGTTAATGGACATTTGAGTTGTTTCACTTTTTGGTTATTGTGAATAATGTTACTATGAACATTCACATGCAAGTTTTTCTGTGGATATGGCTCTTTCTTTCTTTCTTTCTTTCTTTTGTGGTACTAGGGATCGAACATGGGGAACTCGGGGCCTTCTCACTGTGCTGCATCCCCAGCCCATTATTATTATTTTTTAAGACAGTGTTTCACTCTGTAATTCATTCTGGCCTCGAATTCACTGTGTAGCCTAAGCTGGCCTTGAACTTGTAGAAATCCTCCTGCTTCAGCCTCCCAAGTGCTGGGACTACAGGCTTATGCCACCAAGCTCGGTTTATAATTTTTTAAATTTTGAGACAGGGTCATGCTAAGTCTCCAAATTGCCCAGGCTAGGCGGTTCTCCTCCCTCAGCTTCTCAGAGTGCTGGGATTACAGATTTGTGCTACCAGGCCTGGCTTTTATATCTTTTTATTGATTTTATTTTATTTTTTATTCATTCACTTAGTGGCTATGTGGATTGAACCCAGGACCTTACATGTGCTCTACCACTGAGCTATATCTCCAGCCTTTTTTTTTATTTTGAGACAGAGTCTCACTGAATTGCCCAGGTGGCCTGGAATTTATGATCCTCCTGCCTCATCCTCCCAAGTAGCTGGGATTATAGACCATCATACTCAGTTTATTTTTATTTTTAGTTGACACATAATAGTACACATTATGGGATACAGTGTGATAATTCAGTACATGTACACATAATGTGGAAAATCTACATTTAACCTTTTGAGGAACCACCAGACTGTTTTCCAAAGTGGCTGCACCCTCCCACCAGCAGTGTATGAGGTATATGAGAGTTCCTGTTCCTTTATATCCTTGCCAATACTTGTCAAACTATAATTGTCTTGCATTCCTATCCAGTTTACAGGTGCACAAACAACTGAAACAAAAGCTTTATAAAAGAATATTGAACCATAGTTTGTGTAATGCATTATGTCATGTTCTATTGCATTCCATTCTTTTTCATTAAAACAAACAGGACCCAGGGGTGTAACTCAGTGGTACAGTGCTTGCTTAACATGTTCCAGGCCCTGGGTTCAGTCCCCAGTACTACAAACAAACATGCTGGTTCCTACCACTAAATGGATTTCACAACTCACTAATTGTGACCTGAAGTTAGAAAAACACTAGGCTATTGTAACCTCTTCATTTTATATGAGAGGAAGGCAAGGCCCAGATAGGTGGCTTGTTAAGGGTCATACTACTAATTGGTGGCAGATTCAAGATTACAGTCCAACTGGTGCAGCCACTGTGGAAATCAGTGTGGAGGTTCCTCAAAAAACTAGGATTGGAGGTCCCATTTGACCCCACTATTCCCCTTCTGGGTATCTTCCCAGAAGAATTAAAAACATTGTACCACAGTGATATGTGTGCACCCATGTTTATAGCAACACAATTTGTAATAGCTAGATTGTGGAAACAACCCAAATGCCCATTAACCGAGGAATGGATAAAAAAGATGTGGTATTTTTATACAATGGAGTACTACCCAGCCATAAAGAAAGATAAACTGGAAACTTTTATAGGTAAATGGATGCAACTTGAGAAAATACAAGTGAAATAAACTGGATGCACATTTGTAAACATCACATTGTCTCCCTCGTATGAAAATGCAATTTCACCGTGACTATTCCATTCCTTAGTCTTCTATTTTTTTTTTTTTTTTTGTGGGTACCGGGGGGTCGACCTCAGGACCTCACGCGCCAACAGGCACCCGTGCCGCTGAGCGATATCACCGGCCCCTTTTTCATATGTGGGTTCCGGGAGTCGAACTTGGCCCTCGCGCTTGCCAGGCAGGCGCTTATGCCGCTGAGCCATCTCACCAGCCCAGGTTCTTGTTAAAATGCGGTCTTCCTAGGCCCTATTCCAGACTTGGTGAATCAGAATCATGGGATGGGGCCTGGAAATTAGTATTCTAAGCAAGGTCCCTATGTTATTACGTATATTAAGTTTGTGACCTACTGATTTAAGTATTTTTTTCCCTTTTTTATTCTGCATCTCAACTCCCTTTTGGTTTCTAGAATTACTATTTGGCTTTGTCACCAATAGAAGCAAATAGTTTTTTTTTTTTTAATTAAGTATATTGGTACAGTTTAGATATACATAATGATCACATGCATCATAGAGAATTTGTATCTGTACATGATATGTCTTTTTTTTTTTTTTTTTTTTGTGGGTACCAGGGGTCGACCTCAGGACCTCGCGCGCCAGCAAGCGCCCATGCTGCTGAGCGATATCACTGGCCCTTTTTTCGTATGTGGGTTCCAGGAGTCGAACTCGGGCCCTCGCGCTTGCCAGGCAGGCGCTTACGCCGCTGAGCCATCTCACCGGCCCTCATGATATGTCTTGATTCCTTTTTTTTTCCCCATTCCCCTCCCCTCCCTTCAACCCATCTTCCCCTCTTTTTTTTTTTTTTTTTGGTACCAAGAATTGAACTCAGGACCTCGTGCTTGCCAGGCAGGCGCTGTGCCACTGAGCTATATCCCCAGCCCCTTCCCCTCCTTATTTACAAAAGTTTTGTTTTCATTTTTTCTTTCTTTTCCCATTTATTTTTTTTCTTCTCCCTTCCTCCTCCATCCCTAGTTCACCTTCCCATTTGCACATTTTCTTATTTCACAATATCTATTATACATTTTAGAAACAAATAGGTATTCATTAGCATTTGTAAGAAAATACCTGAGTTATATGTCAATAGAAGGAGTTGACTAAAACAATCTGTGTAGAAGTTTAGTTTTATCCTACTTGAGTTAAGTACTAAAGACCATTTTTTATATCCACTGACTTCCCATAATTTGAAATAATTTATTTTGGAATAAACACAACCTACTATTTGTTTAGTTTTCTTTTCCCCAAAAGTGCTAGTCTACAAAGATAACTGAATCCAATAAATGATTTCAGGTACCTGAGATCTCTTAACAAATACTCGAGTGCCTACCATGTGTCAGGCACTGTTCTGGGAGTTAAAATGCAGTTTAAAAAAATCTGAGCAATGGTAGGGGTAGTTCTACTACTTTGGAAAATGTAAGAGGAACCCCCTTGGGCTGGGGTTGTAGCGCAGAGGAAGAGCAATTGCGTAGCATGTGTGAGGCCCTGGGTCCAACTCCCAGCACCATAAGTAACTCTAAGCCCAGGGCTGGAGGGTCAGGGAAGGGATGGGGAGAAAGTGTCATCAAAGCTGGGACCTATAGCATAGGTTCAGGCAGAGGCTAAAGCATTTACAAAGGGTAGCAGTGCTAGAGAGACAACATGCTCACAGAAAGGCCCAAGGTCAAGAGGTAAATTGGGCCTGCTTAAAGACCAAAGGGAAAGTTGTTCAAAGAGGGAGATTGTAAAATAACATTTATTAACTGAAAATAATGATAAAGATTCTTTCATTTTATTTTGTTTTTATTTTCTTTGACAGGGTAGAGCTATGTAGCTCAGGCTGGCCTCAAACTCATGGCAATACTCCTGCCTCAGCCTCCCGAGTGCTAGGATTACAGCAGTGTGTCACCACACCCCACTGCAATGATAAAGATTTATTGAGCACGAATTAGGTGCTAGGTAGTGTTACATATACGTGATGCTTAAGAACTAATTTTCATAACAAGATAAATTCTTTTATTTCTCATTTACAGGGAAGGAGACTCAGAATTTAATAATTTGCCCAAGATCACACAGCTAGCGAGAGATGTGAGATTCAAGCAGGTAGATTCAAATCCATGGTCTATTTTTTGGTGTCTTACCATTTTCTCTCTAGTATATGTCACTGTTAGGCATTTTTTTCTAAGCTTGTGATCCTCTTGTATCAGCCTCTTGAGTAGCTTGGCACCATATATGGCTGTGTCTTTAGTTGCATTCTGGTGGTTGCGTTGATACCTTGAATGAATTCGAAACATTTACCTTTCATGGTCATTTCGACTTTGAGGGAAGAAACAGAAGTTGTACAGTTCAGATTGAGTGAATAAAGTGAATAAAATGAATGACACCCACCATGTTTTTACAACCCTGCCTCTCCTTTAGATGGCACTTGGCAGCAGCATTCACTGTATTTTTTATCGCACCTTGTAAAGACACTCCTGAAAGCTGACTTTCAGAACTGATTCAGAGAGTGGCAAGAGTGATGGGATAAGTGTATTCAAAGCCACGGTGTTTTGAGGGAGATTAAGGGCAATGTGTCTTTTACCATAGTAATTTTTTTTTTTTTTTTTTTTTTTGTGGGTACCGGGGGGTCGACCTCAGGACCTCGTGCGCCAACAGGCACCCGTGCCGCTGAGCGATATCACCGGCCCCTTTTTCGTATGTGGGATCCGGGAGTCGAACTCGGGCCCTCGCGCTTGCAAGGCAGGCGCTTACGCCACTGAGCCATCTCACCGGCCCTACCATAGTAATTTTTTGTTTGTTAGTTTTGTCTTTGAGACAGGGTTTCATTATGCAGTTCAGGCTGGCCTTGAACTCACTTTGTAGTGGCTGGCCTCAAACTCGCAGCAGTCCTCCTGCCTCAGCCTCCCAAGTGCTGGGATTACAGGTGTGTGCCACCATGTCCGGCCTCATAATAAATTTTTTAAAACTTAAATATTCACTGTATAGTTTTATCACCCCTTGTAATATGTTTGGACTGCATGTTGCATATTTATGGGGCATATGAAACTATCCAGCAGGTGATGGATATTCTAGAACTGAAGTCAGGAAGTTAGGACTTGTAATTCAGCTTTGAGAATCATATGGTGTAAGTGACCTTTGATTACTTGAGAATAGGTGAGCTCCCATAGAGGGAGAGAGAAACTGGCTCTTGAGTAATGCCTGGGAGCTTGTAAGTTTTCTTTTCAACTTTAGACCTTGTGTATATTCTTTTTTCCCCATTCTGAGTATGCAACCCAGGGCCATGGCACTGAGCTACATCCCCAGCCCTTTTCAGTTTCTATTTTGAGATAGAGTTTTGCTAAGTGAAGGTGAGTGGAGGGAAAGAAAGGGAATTCTGTGAGGTAATTGAGAATATTTTGAAAAATAGAAAAGGAATCAAAGTTCTATTTAAGAAAATACAGGGCCGGTGAGATAGCTCAGCGGCATAAGTGCCTGCCTGGCAAGCACGAGGTCCTGAGTTCAACTCCTAGAACCCACATACTAAAAAAGAGCCGGTGATATTGCTCAGTGGCACGGGCGCCTGCTGACGCATGAGGTCCTGAGGTCGACCCCCGGTACCCACACACAAAAAAAAGAAAATACAATTTTAAAATGAGAGACTAGTCAATAATTTAGATAGTAGAGGATGAGAAGAATTGAGAGCTCACTCAGTGTGGTGGCACACATCTGTAATCCCAGCACTCAGAAAGCTGAGAAAGGAGGATCAGCTGAACTACATAGCAAGACCCGGTCTCAAAAATAAGAAAGAGAAAGAAGAACTGAGAGCTGGTCCAGCTGGTCCTTGGGATTGACAGTAAGAGATTTCTTGTGATCTTCAGGTGATCAATTGCAGTAGAATGGTGGGAATAGAATCCAGATGCAGGGGGCAGAGGGATACATGGAAAATGAAGAAGTGGAAGTGAATACACAGACACTATGGTTTGGCCATGATGTAGGAGCAGTGTGAAGTAGTAGGCTGAGAGGGAAAAAAGGCTTAAGAGAAAAAAATAAATTTTTTAGCCCTCCAGCCTGAAATACTACCTACTTGGGAGGCCAAGGCAGGAGGATCACAAATTCAAGTACAGCCTGGGCAACTTAGCAAGACCCCATCTCAAAATAAAAAGGGCTGAGGATATAGTTCAGTGGTAGAACCTTTCCTTACTATGCACAAAATCCCAAGTTCAATTCCTAATACTGCAAAAAAAGAAAAAAGAACTTTAAAAAAATTGTGTATGTGAATTTCAGATACGTATGCATACCTGTCAGAAATGTCAGCGTGTTGTAGGTAGAGGGGCAAAGCCAGAGGAAGCAATGAAGTGAGGTTCTGGGGAAGAGTTTGCAGGGGTGGGGCCTGGCCGCCTGGCCACCTAGCTCAGGGTTAGAGGATTTCATGGTTTTTGGTGAGCAGTGTCTACAAGTAAAATTACTTCCTAATTACACAACCTCTTTTTCATTGTTGTTGCTGTGGATTTTAGTATTTTTTAAGGCATAAAATGTCCTTAAAAGGAGACAAAGTGGGGGGGAGTAGCACACGCCTGTAATCCCAGCACTCGGGAGGCTGAGGCAGGAGGATTGCTGAGTTTGAGGCCAGACTGGGCTACATAGTGACTCCCTGTCTCAAAAACAATCAAAAAAAAAAAAAAAAGACAAAGAAGGGATCTTGTGTTATAGAAGTGACTTTGTCCTGATCCAAACACCTACATCCTTGTTGACTCCTGGGAATTTGGTCAGTATTACAAGTGTCTTATTGTCTAGATACATGTTTCTGCAGGTACCTGGCTGAAGTGTACCTCGCAGGAACAGTGGCAGTGACTATTCTAACATGCCTCCAGACTTGTCTATTAGCATGTTTCCAAATAGTAAAGTAGTGAGCCTTTTATGTATAGTATTGGAAGTTATTTAGTGGTTCTGTCTTTTTATATCACTTGAATATGTCAAGAGTTTGAATAAGCTAAAATTACTGAACAATTCAGTATAAAAAAAATATGCTTTCTTAACAGCTAACCTTGGGTCTTTTCTTTCCTAATTGTATTTCAGATAAAATTTAAAGCTTCATGCAATTTCATACATGACATATTTATAGAGTTCCTTCTATAAATAAATCCCAGAAGGGTAAGAGACAAGGCAGATCTGTCCTCTGACCTAAGAATCTTCTATTGAGTAGAATTTATAAAATTATGAAAAAGTAGTGGAGGAGATCTATGCTGATGGGAGATAGGGTTGAGACAGAACCTTACAAAAGGTTCTGTGAGAAAGTAGCTTCTCAGCTGAGTTTTTAAAGACGAATACATTGAAGCCAGTCATGGTAGCACATGCCTGTAATCCCAGCACTTGGGAGGCTGAGCCTAGAGGATGGCTGTGAGTTCGAAGCCAGCCTGGGTTACAGAGTGAGACCCTGTCTCAAAAACAAAAATGAACCTGGAACATTTTGTAGGACTACAAAGTAAGGACGTGCTTTAAAAAGGTGTGTGTGGAGGGGTGTAGAAAGAACATTGGAAAAAAACTGGAAAAGCTCCAGATGGCTAACTGGAACTACTTGAACGACAGAATGATAGTACGAATAAAGTATCCCTTGTCTAATATGCTTGGGACTGGAAGTGTTTCAGACTTTATTTTGAAATATTTGCATATATGTAATAAGTTGTCTTGGGACTGTTACCAAAGCCTAAACATAAAATGCATTAATATTTTATATACACCTTATACATACAGCCCTGAAGGTAACTTTACACGATGTTTCTAGTGTACCTGTGTTTTGACTGCAACCTGTCATGAGGTCTGGTGTGGAATTTTCCATTTGTAGCATTAATTATGTCAGCACTCAAACAGTTTCAGACTTGGGACCATTTCTGGTTTCAGATTTTTGGATAAGGGATGTTCAATTTGTATTCGTACCCAGGGAATAAAATAAATATCTGTGAGTCCCTACTAATATAAATAAATGGTTCAATAAATGAGGGGGAAACAGAGAAATGTTCTTTATACAAGAATGCCAGTTATTAAAGGTACAATGGATGAGGCCAAGAGAAAATCACCACTAACAATAATAATTGTCATAGGTAGGATCCAGCCAGAAATGCTAAAATTAGTGGGAAAAAGTTTAAGGAGAAATGGGATCAAAGTATCTTCCTCCAAATATTTATAAATTACCAAGAGAAAAAATAGTAACATTACATTGGAGACTGTAACCATCTTAACCAAGTAGTCAAGTTACCACCACCAGCGGTAAGACATCACTATTACGTATCCTCTAGTAGAGTGCAGTGAGGAAGGTACCTCAGCTTTACAGCATTCTTCTAAAAATCTGTAACTTCAGTCTAATCTGAGAAAACATCTTTTTTTTTTTAATTGAGCATTGTAAGATGTTCCAGGCTCATCCTCGTATTTGTCCTGCCCAGCTCTTTCAACCACTTCTCCAAGAAGCCCTGATTATTTTTTTTTATAAATTTTTTTTCTGTCTTTAATATTCTTTTTTTTTTTTATTTTAAAGAGAAGAAAAAAAACAAAACAAATCAAACAAAGAACAAATTTTCAAAACAACATAATATGAGGGTAACAATGGTCAATGCATTACGTATTATTATCTTTAAGTTAGTTATTCAGGATACCAGACATTAGCATTCAATTGTCCAAACATTATTGGCTCAAACCTTACTCTTTAATGAACTAAGTAAAACTGGTAGTGTATCTATCTTAACCATCTTATATACATATACAATTTTTTTTCCCTTTCCCTTCTTTCTTTTCCCCATTCCAGTCTCTCTTTCTTATTGACCAGTTTCTTTTTGATTCACCGTGTCTATTGTACATTTTGGATCTTATTTACTCTTTCAGTTTCTCATACTAGAGAGACAATACGATGCTTACACATGTGCGTCTGGTTTATTTCACTTATGAGTATTTTCTCGAGTTGCATCCATTTACCTATAAAAGTCTCCAGTTTATCCTTCTTTATGGCTGAATAGTACTCCATTGTATAAAAATACCACATCTTTCTTATCCATTCCTCAGTTGATGGGCATTTGGGTTGTTTCCAAGATCTGGCTATTACAAATTGTGCTGCTATAAACATGGGTGCACATATATCGCTGTGGTACGATGTTTTTAATTCTTCTGGGAAGATGCCCAGAAGGGGAATAGCTGGGTCAAATGGGACCTCCAACCCTACTTTTTTTTTTTTTTTTTTTTTTTTTTTTTTTGTGGGTACCGGGGGGTCGACCTCAGGACCTCGTGCGCCAGTAGGCGCCCGTGCCGCTGAGCGATATCACCAGCCCCTTTTTCGTATGTGGGTTCCGGGAGTCGAACTCGGGCCCTCGCGCTTGCCGGGCAGGCGCTTAAGCTGCTGAGCCATCTCACCGGCCCAACCCTATTTTTTTTTTTTTTTTTTTTTTTTTTTTGTGGGTACCGGGGGGACGACCTCAGGACCTCGCGCGCCAGCAGGCACCCGTGCCACTGAGCGATATCACCGGCCCCTTTTTCGTATGTGGGTTCCGGGAGTCGAACTCCGGCCTTCGCGCTTGCAAGGCAGGCGCTTACGCCACTGAGCCATCTCACCGGCCCCAACCCTAGTTTTTTTGAGGAATCTCCACACTGACTTCCACAGTGGCTGTACCAGTCGACACTCCCACCAACAGTGAAGAAGGGTTCCTTTTTCCCCACATCCCCTCCAGCATTTGTTATTAGTTGATTTCTTTATAGTAGCCATTCTTTCTGGAGTGAGATGGTATCTCAGTGTTGTTTTAATTTGCATCTCTCGAATGACTAGTGATGTTGCACATTTTTTTGTATATTTATTTGCCATTAGTATTTCTTCATCTGAGAAATGTGTATTCATCTCAGATGCCCATTTTTGGAGTAGCCCTGATTATTTTTATTGGTGAGATCCAGAAACCCAGATGGGGATCACCCCATGTAATACCTGGCCAGTGCTTTTCAACAGAATCAGGCTCATGAAAGACAAGGGAACACAGGAACTATCATATGTGGAAAGAGATTTAAGGAGGCATGACAACTAAAAGCACTTGTAGGATCTTGGAACAGAAAAAACAGTGGAAAACTGGTAGAATTTAAATAATGTCTATAGTTTAGTTAATAGTATTGTTCCAATGTTAATTTTTTAGTTTTGATAATTGTACTATGGTAATGTGAGGTAAACCTGGATGGAAATCTGAGAACTCTTGTACTCCTCTTTGCAACTGTTTTTTTTTTTTTTTTTTTTTGCAACTCTTATGTAAATGTAAAATAAAAGGTAAGAGTGCAAGGCGCAGTGACTCATGCATGGACTCCTAATATTCTGGAGGACAAGGAAGGAGTTTGATCATGAGTTTGAGGTTATATAGTGAGACTGTGTCTCAAGAACAAACCCATAAATTAATAAATAGAAGAAACTAATTTCAAAAATTTTTCAAGTATGTGAATTTAGTCACTTTTTTTTTTTTTTTTTTTTTTTTTTTGCTGCAGTATGGGGTTAGGCTCAAGCTTGTGACCCTCCTGCCTCAGCCTCCCAGAGTGCTGGGGCTGTTGGATGTATGCCACCATGCATGGCACGGGAACATATTTTGTATAGCTTTTATTTGAAATTGCCCCCCCAAAAAATAAATAAATAAAATTCCCTTTTGCACCTTCAAGCTTGTTTCGCTTTTAATTGCTCTTTTACCTTTTGACATTCAAATTGAGAAGAGTTGTTGGTAGAAAAACTAAAATTTTCTAATCTTGTTTTAAAAAGACATTTCCTCTTAGTGAGTTTGTAGAGTTTTTTCTCTTTAATATTTTGAAGCTGTATTCAGGCAGGCAGCTCTCCAGCTTGCCCAAGTAATCAGAGTGAGAGAGGGAGAGGAAGGGAGGGAGAGAGCGGGAGAGACAGGGAAGGAGGAAGAGAGGGAAAGCTGAGATTGGATTTATGAGGACAGCATTTTATTAGTGGCTTTGGGGAGGGCTGGTGTGGTGGCAGCTCATTTGCTCTTCTCCCAGCCTGGTTCCTGAGAGATAATTCCCTTGGCCAGGTGAGCTTGTAAATTAATTTATTAGAATAGGTTTCCTGAAGCAGCTAAAGCCTTCACCTTAAACAACAGCTGCAGGAAGCAGACACCTGGGGCCAGATTTCCCAGTGAGTCATTGCAGCCCTGCCCTTGCTTCAGCAGGGACCTTTGGTCAGAGGTCTTGTCTCCAGGCTCCAGCTCCCCAGAGGATAGTCTCCCTGTCCCAACTCAAGCTACTTGGTCTGATTAAAGAACTCTGGACTGGGAGTTAGGGCTCTAGCCTTATTTCTAACCAGTTGGCAATTTGGGGGAAATTATTGGATCTTTATGTGGCTCGGTTTCCTCACTGTATAAAAGGGGATTTGGTTACTTGATTTTTAAGCTTCTCTTTTGATGTAAAAATCTCAAGTATATACCTAAAACTGAAGGTATCTTTCTTTTTAGCAAGAAGTACCTCTTTCTATGTATCCCATTAGTATTTATTCTACTGCTGTCTTTGTTATATCCGTTTCCTTTAACTCTTGCACAGTGCATCCTCCAAGTTGAAGTGCCAGTGGAGAGCACGTGACCTAGGAGGATTGGCTCTGGAGTCTGAAAGTCTGGAAACAGCACTCTTATCTGAGAGAGACTGTTGGGTAAGAAGTAATACCACCTCTCTCACGCCAACCCATAAAAGCCGAGATATTCACTCATAATGGAGAGTATTTCAGTTAACTTTAAGTTTCCCTGGAAGTAGGAATGATTATCTCTGATGTTCATATTTGGGGAAGATAACAATCATCTCCGAGTGTGGGGATGGGGCTGGTTCCAGGCCCCCAACAGACACCAAAATCCATGGGCACTCAAGTCCCTTCTATAAAATAGTACAGTGTTTAACCTATGCCTGTAGACGTTAAATCATTTCTGGATTACTTGTGATGCCTAGTACAGTGTAAATGCTGTGTCAGTAGTTATGCTGTATTGTTCAGGGAATGATGACAGGAAAAAGACAGATGTCTACTCTGGGAGAATGAGGCAGGAGGATCACAGGTTTAAGCATAGCTGAGGCAACTTAGCATTTAGTGGGACCCTGTCTCAAAATAAAAGATTTTAAAAAAGGGTTAGGGATGGTATCTCACTGTGAAGGCCCTGGGTTCAGTCCAGGGTTTAAAAAAAAAAAAGTCTACATATTTAGTACAGGTGCAATTTTTTCCCAATATTTTTAATTCACACTTGGTTTGTTTATTTAATGTGGAATCCAAGGATACAGAGAGCCAAGTATACTTGCCACTACTCTCTTACTAGAAGATAATTTTTATAGATTTGCAGCTATGTGTTTCAGGAATTTTTCTTCCCTATCTTTACCTTGACTAGAAGTGATGGTTTTAATCATTATTCACTACTGGTAGTGGAGAGAAATGGAATTTGAAATCAAATAAAATAGATTTGAATCTCAGCTCTGCTATTTTATAGCTAAGTGATCTTTGTAAAGTTATTTAACATATCTGAATCTCAACTCATCATAAATAAAATAAAACCAATCTTGTAGCATGATTGCGAAGATTGAGATTTATGCTCTGCATAAAGTAGATGTTTCATGGGAGGCTGAGGCAGGAGGATTGCCACAAGTTCGAGGCCAGCCTGGACTTATGTAGTGAGTTTAAGACCAGCCTGAACTACATAGTGAGACCCTGTCTCAAAAAACTGGAAAAAAAAAAAAAAAGTAGACGTTTCAAAATGCTTTTTATTCTTAAACTTTCAATTTGTAGTTTCCGGTTGTGTGTGCTTGGATTTTTCTTTCATCTTTGCTCACTCACAGGCTAGTTCTTCCCACTGGTGAAGCATAGCCCCAATTCCTTACTTGATTCCCGAGGCGGTGCCGGGTCAGGCCCCTCTCCATTCTTGCCTACTGTATTTTCATCTCTTCTTATACCTAGAGTCTAACTCCGTGATGGTGAACCTTTTAGAGCTTTCAGTGATACAAATAGCCCACTGCTGCACGCGTGCCATAAGTTCACCACCACCAGACTCATTCACTAAAGGTACTAATACTGTTCCTCCTACCTCAGGTGTACTTTCTTCTTCCTGCCCTTACTTTGAAATTCTGTCTATTCTGTAAATTCCACATCAGTCAGATGTTTTGTCTTTTCTCTCCTATCAAGCCAGAAAGTCCTGTCCTCCTAGAGCATGCGTCACATCTAACCACATTCTGTTTTGTGCTGTAATTATTCATGTGTATGTTAGCAAGGTTAATAGATTATGGACCTTATTTGGGCAACGATTTCTCTATCTAACTTTTTAGGGTGAGAACCGCTCATTCCTTGAGTATAAGGTACACTTTTCCTAACCTTACATCAAGGTAGATGTTCTGACTTTTCTTGATTTTTCTGGCCAAGAGTAATCAAAAGCATGGAGTTAGACCTGAGAATTAGCTCCTTTTACTTTATCATGCTTAGTCAGTCCCTGAGATAATTAATGCTTTTCCTTTTTTTGAGATGTCTCATAATGTTGTCCAGGCTGATTTTGAACTCACTATGTGGCCCAGACTGACCTCAAACTTATAGCAGTCCTCCTGCCTCAGCCTTGAAAGTGGTGAGATTACAGGTGTGCACCACCATGCTCAGCTGGCCCAGGCTGGTTTTGACCTCCCCTACTTCCATGTCCCAGGTAGCTGTGACTCCAGGCACATGCCACTACACCTGGCTCTGCAGATTTTTTTTTTTTTTTTTCCGGTTTTTGGAGAAGGGTCTCACTGTGTAGTTCAGGCTGGCCTTGAGCTTACAATGTAGCCCAGGCTGTCTTCAAACTCGTGGTGATCCTCCTGCCTCAGCCTCTCAAGTGCTGGGATTACAAGCATAAACCACCACGCCTGGCTTATGAACAGATTTCAGAACATACCTTATGTATTTTTTTCATTTGTCCAGAATTGATCACTATAGGGGAACTGACAACATGTTTGTGCACACATATATTAGAAGCATAATTTTGCCAAATAATGTCTTAAAGTATTGGTCAGCATTTCCTAAATTTGGCTTAAAGGGTCACTATTAAGTATAAAGGGTCACTACTGTGGTTTTACATAATTAAGTTGAACTTAATTGTTTGTTCCTTCTGTGTTTTTTTGTTTGGTTTGGTTTGGTTTGGTTTGGTTTTTTGGTTTTTTGAGACAGTGTCTCACTATATAGTCCAGGCTGGCCTTGAATTTGCAGTGATCCTCCTGCCTCAGCATCCCAAGTGCTAGGATTACAGGCATGCAGCACCACGTTCGGCTCCTTGTCTTTTTCTTGTTAGAGGAAAGGCTGACAGTGTTTGGTAAGTCAGTTGTAAACCAGAAAGCAGATACCCAAGTAGTTATTATATATTATTTGGTACATTCAGGTTTATTCCAAAGAACATGAGGAGTATTAAGGTTATTTTGTCCAGAAAGACGGTATAATGTGTGTGTGTGTGTATATATATATATATATATATATATTTTTTTTTTTTTTTTTTTTTTAAACCAGCCAGGCATGGTGGTACATGCCTATAATCCCAGCACTTGGGAGGCTGAGGCAGGAGGATTGCCTCAAGTTTGAGGCCAGCCTGGAATACATATTGAGACCCTGTTCACAAAAAACAAAATAGACTGGGTATGGTGGCACATGCTATATCCCAGCACTCTGAGGGCTGAAGTAGGAAGATCACAAGTTCGAACCCAACCTGGGCAATTTAACAATTTAGGTACTGTCTCCAAAAAAGGCCTGGAGACGTAGCTCAATATAAAGGTCCTGGGCTCAATCCCCAGTACCACCACCACCAACCATTAAACCCCAAACCAAAACGAACAATAATAAAAAGACCCTATCATTTATTGTCTATTTATTCTGGACCAGTGTTATTTCTTCATTCCTTCTATATCCTACTTATTCCTCATAAGAATACCATTATTATGGATGAGAAATCTGAGTTTTCGGGAAGGTGCACAGCTTTTAGTGGTGAGGCCAAGGTGCATGTTTGAGCATATCTGGCTCTAATGCCGGAGCTTCTCTCTATTAAATCGTGTACTGTGCTGCTTTCCAACATGGAGACTAAAATGAATCAACAAAAATTTTAAAGAGCTAAGCCAGGCGTGGTGGTGCATGCCTGTAATCCCAGCACTTGGGAGGCTGAGGCAGGAGAATACCTGCGAGTTCAAGACCAGCCTGGGCTACATGGTGAGACCCTGTCTCAAAAAGCAAAACAAAAAAAATTTTTAAAGCTAGTATTATTTTCAGACAGGGTTATTGTTGTGGATAGACAACTTGTGGTCAACTTGTAACACCCAGCTAAACTGAATCAGCGTGGTGCTGGGTGTGGGGGGGTCCACCTGAAGGTTGTTGCCAACAACATAAAAAAGAGAACTGGAGAGGAAGAGGTGGTACTGTTGGTTGTCCCAGAGGAGCTTGTCGCACTGGCTTTCCTGATATGAACTTGGCTATTTTCATCGTCAGAGGAGCTCAGGACCTCGTTGTCACTAAGGATGGCTGTGGTACTTTTCGGGGGAGCTCTGGTCCTCACTTTGAGCATCGCTTCCTAGCTCCGGTGCAGATCCCTCAGCCTGCTGGCACAGGTCCTTCATCCCACTGGCACGGACTTTCTAGCTTCCACCACTGGCCTTTGGGCTTTCCCAGCGCAGATCCATGAAACAGACTTGCATGAGACATTGTCGTGGGCTCTGGGCCTCCAGTTGGACTCGTGGGGGGCATTGTCATGGGCTCTAGGTCTTCAGCTGGACTCGTGCAGGACATTGCTGTGGAATCCAGGCTGGATTCTTTGTGTCCTTAGTGTGTGGACAGATTTCCTGCACTCTTTTTGCATTTGACTCTTGGGTGACTACTATTAAATAGTCCTATAAATTATGTGTCCTGTGTTGTTTCCCTTGCAAACCCTGACTACAACAGTTATCGTCAGAAGAACAAAGTAGTACGTGTGGAAAAGCAGCATGGTCTTTAGGGTTCCCTATCACCTGCTTTGCATCACAGGACTTCAGGGTGACACGGCCGCGCGCGTGGCCGGTTCAGCAGGCCAGTGTTCTACTGTTGCCAAGGTGCTTGTTCCAGAACCTGGTGAACAGTGCTCCACCCGAGCAGTGACGCTCTGCGGTCGAGGAGAACTGCAGGCGGTGCTTTAATTTATGTTTTTTGCTCTTCAAATAAGGAAACTATTGTCTCAGTTCTAATCTCACCTCTTCTGGACAAAGGTTGGAACTCCTTTGATAATGACTGGGGCAAAAACCCCAAACCAGGTTTTTTGGGGACTAAATGATGTTAAGAATATGGCTTTATGTGTTCTTCAGCGTGAAGGGATTTTAGAAAAGAATTTAAGTATAGAAGTTTTATCTCCTGAATTTAAAGTACATTATACTTTTCCACTTGTTAAAAAGCTTTACAATGGTAAGAATTATAATAAGAGGCAATAATATATCATACTTTTTAAACTAATACGTCATACTTACAATGCTCTTTACAGCAGTAAGATGCCTTCTATGTTAAATATATTATCTCCCTAAATCTATGTGAAAACCATAGAAAGCGAAATATTACCTTCATTTTACAGCTAAAGAAACTAAAACTGAAAAGATAATGTAAATTTTTTCTTCAGCCTTGCCCCCACTAGGCAAGCGCTGTACCACTGAGCTACACCCCCAGGCTCAACATTATATAATTTGTTCAAGGTTACCAGAGTTAGGATCTTACTGAAGTCTGCTTGCCCTTAAAGCCCTTTTCTTTTAAGTATGCCACGCAGTGTCCCCAGCCCTCTTCCCCAACACTGGAGTGGCCAGTGCTGCAGAGCTGGAATGGGGAGTGGGTATCAGGAAACTTGGATGTAGGTAGAGCCTCATTTGGACTTGACTCTACCTAAATGCTAACGGTTACCTCCCCTGGGATATAATTCAGAAAAGGGGAACATTTCACTCCAAACGTGTTTTTGGAACAAACTTAAGTTCAGGGAAAGGCCAGCTGATATTTGTACAGTGGAGTCAGTCATAAAATGATGGAACTGGAAGGGACCTTAAAGATCATCCAGGAAACAATGACCCAAAGATACTGAATCATTTGGCCAAGGTTCCACTGCTTTGGGGAGAACCAGTAGAGGAATGTGGTCTGTTAGTTTGGGCTTTCTATTCTTACCCCACATCACTGCCTATCTTTGGATGCTGGAGGATTCTTCCTTATGTCTAATAGTCTGACTTTCTTTATTGCAGAGGTGTTTCCATATCTGTAAGACAAGATGGAATCAACTCCATTTAACAGACGACAGTGGACTTCCCTATCATTAAGGGTAACGGCCAAAGAACTTTCTCTCATCAACAAGAACAAGTCATCAGCTATTGTGGAAATATTCTCCAAGTAAGTGCCAATCCTGGTCCAAAGGACCATCTGTCTTGAGTGCATATCACCACCTGTCAGGGAAATTGGCAAAGAAAATATGTGGTGTAAAATGACTTTCTTGAGAACCCCCTGCATTTTAAACACCCAATGGGGCATCATGGAGAAGGGTGCTAACCAGAGGAGACATTCTCTGTCTTTGAATTTTTTTTTTTTTGTGGGTACCAGTGTGTCTTTGAATTCTTAATTGGGAGAAATAAAGGGTTTCAAAAGATAATAAAATACATAATTATGAAGTAAAATGTCATCAAATCTAAAATGAATAGGAATGAGGACTATAGATAGAATAAAAGATAAAATGACCATTATAGGCAGAAGTGGACCAGGAAGACCTCCTAGTTAAGATGAATTTAAATCACGTTTAAAATTCAGTTTATCAGCTACACTTGTCACATTTTAAGTCCCCACTAACTACTTATAGCTGGTACCTATTATACTGAAGAGCACAAAAACATTTCATCATTGCGAGAAATTCTGCTACACAGTGCAAGTATGCGGGCACGCTGCAGCCCACTGGCTGTTCGGTAAGTGAGGGTTTAGTAGAGCATAGCCATCCCCACCTAGAGATTGTCTATGGCTGCTTTCAACTACAGCAACAGAGTTACTAGTAGCAACAGAGAGCATATCACCCTCAAAGTCTAAAGTATGTCTATTTGGCCCTTTAAGAAAAAATTTGATGGATCCTCCTCTGGACGATGAGCTCTCTGATAGGAGGGATCCTTTCCTGCTCACTTTACATCCCTAGCAGCAGGAGAGTGACTGGAACACAGGCAGCACTCAACATATGTTGAAGGGCTGGGCTGTGTAAATAACACACCAGAGGTGGCAAATAGAGATGCCGCGGTGGGAGGAGCCTAGGGCAGCTGGTAGCCTTCCCTAACTGGGAAGTTTGTTAATTAACAGGAGCTGACTGCACAGTTCTGAGCAGAAAGGCAATAGAGATTTGAGGAAAGTGACTCTAGGAGCTGTATCCAGGATACAGCGAAATGCCAGTAGGAGATTTCCGTAATTACTCTGTCACCTTTTCTTCAATATTAAATCCCTTAGAGCCCTGCTGTGGGGACAGTGCTGCCCTTCCAAAGCACTGACCTTGGTTATTACCTAAGATGGTGTGGAGATGGTGGCAAGAATATATAGGACTTTTTCTTTCTTTTCTAAAACAACTGGTTTGGTTTGGGCTGGTGAGATGGCTCAGCAGCGTAAGTGCCTGCCTGGCAAGTGCGAGGGCCTGAGTTCGACTCCCGGAACCCACACATGAAAAAAGGGCTGGTGATATCTCTCAGCGGCACAGGCGCCTGCTGGCGCGCGAGGTCCTAAGGTCGACCCCCGGTACCCACACAAAAAAAAAAAAACTAAAGCAACTCGTTTTATTTTTGTATATTCTCTTTTTAGGCATATAAAGTTTACATTGCTTAACCACATGAATATATATTTATGTTTTTTTCATTGCACTTGTTATATTTTAATTTTCATGTAATATTTAAAACTAATTAATACATAATATTATCAACCAGGTATGCTAGAGTCTCCTGAATTTTAACATTCTAGGATTGTTGGAAATTGTGTGTGTGTGTGTGTGTGTGTGTGTGTGTGTTGTTTTGGTTTTTTGAGACAGGGTCTCGCTATATATTCTAGGCTGGCCTTGAACTAACTCATTATGTAGTCCAGGCTGGCCTCGAACTCATGGCAATCCTCCTGCCTCAGCCTCCCATGTGCTGGGATTACAGGCGTGCGCCACCACTCCTGGCTAATTATTGAAAATTTTCACGCTTCTAATTTTTCATTAGAATGAATAACCTATTTTATGTATTTTTTTTCCCTCTAAATAACTTCATAGTCTAGCCAGTTAAAAGTCAAGGTATTTTTATGAGTAATATAGATTTCTACACTCAAAAGGAATGATACTAGTTTATACTGATATTGACAATATATGAGTGGGAATAGATTTTTCAGGTAAGATTTCACCACAACTTTATCAGCATTGATGTTATAATTTCGTGTTTTAACTTTTTTTTATTTGTTAGTACATGTTCATAGGACATATGCTTACATTCCTTTTTTTTTTTTTTTTTTTTGTGGGTACCAGGGGTTGACCTCAGGACCTCGCGTGCCAGCAGGCGCCCGTGCCGCTGAGCGATATCACCGGCCCCTTTTTTCGTTTGTGGGTTCCGGGAGTCGAACTCGGGCCCTCGCGCTTGCCAGGCAGATGCTTACGCCACTGAGCAATCTCACCGGCCCATGCTTACGTTCCTTGTGGGGAGCTGGTACACATACATAATACATTTTACATTTTTTTTAATCCCCTCCCCCTCCCCGCCCTCCCTGCTCCTTCCAACTCTTGGTTCTCTTGCCATTTACAAAAGCTCCATTTTCATCATCTTCCCTTCTTTTTTTTCCCATCCCATTTCTCTCCCCTCCCTCCATCTCTTATTCCCCCACCCATTTGAAAAAGATCTCTCTACTTCCTATTTATCTATCTTCTATTCCCCCCTCTCTCTATATATAGCTTCTCTCTCTCTCTCTCTCTCTCTCTCTCTCTATATATATATATATATATATACGTTTTTCTGTATATATTTCTCTCTCTCTCTCTCTCTATATATATATATATAAGTTTTTCTGTATATATTTCTCTCTCTCTCTCTCTCTCTCTATATATATATATATATATATATACATATAGTTTTTAATGTAAGAGAAACCATGCCATACTTAAGCTTGTGTGTCTGACTTATTTCACTTAGCATTATGTTCTCAAGTTGCACCCTTGCCAACAAATGCTTCAAGATTATCCTTTATGGCAGAGTAGTGCTCCATTGTGTATAAGCACCACATTTTCTTTATCCATTCATCTGTTGATGGGCACATAGGCCATTTCCAAGGTTTAGCTATTATAAATTGTGCTGCTATAAATATGAATACTCATGTATTCCTGTAATATAATGACTTTAACTCTTTTGGGAAGATACATAGAAGGGGAATAGCAGGTCAAATGGAATTTCTATGTTTAGTTTTTTGAGGAATGCACTGGTTTTCTTTTTCTTTTTCTTTTTCTTTTTTTTTTTGAGACTGGGTCTCACTGTGCAGTTCAGGCTGGACTTGAATTTGCAGTGATCTTCCTGCCTCAGCCTCCCAGGTGTTGGGATTAGAGGTGTGCATCACCACACCTGGCCTCCACACTGATTTCTATAGTGGATGTACTAGTTTACATTCCCATCAGTAGTGTAGACGAGTTACTTTTTCCCACTAATTTCATTGTTTTAATTTCTGTTCAATTGAGCCAGTTGTAACTTAATATCTATACATAAATACTTAACCATTCTCTCCAAAAACAGCAATAAAATGAAAACAATGATCATTTAAAAAGCATAACGTCTTAGTCAAAGACAATGTAAGAAAGGTTGTCAATAGACACAACTTTATTTTTTTTTATTTTAAAAAAGATTTATTTAAAATAACTTTCAGCATGTTTATAGCACCACAATTTACAATAGCTAAATCTTGAAATAGCCCATATGCCCATCTACAGGTGAATGCATAAAGAAAATGTATTTATATACAATGGAGTACCACTCTGCCATGAAGGATAGAGTTGAGGCATCTTTAGAGAAATAGATGCATCTTGAGATCATCATCTTGATAGGAAGGATGTAGACACAACTTTAGAAGAGAGAGAAATTGGCAGAGTTAGAAAAGATAAAGTAGATATATGCTGAGGAGAGATTCTAGTGGGAAACTATAGAATCTAGTAAAAGTGATAGTAGAACACACCCACCCACCCCCAAGAAAGAGAGAAAAAGTGAAAGAAGGATAATTTTACTAGATAACAGGCATTGTTGTAAGCATATTATATGTAAGGACTCCTTGGAGGTAGGTACTATTATGTTTACCATGTTACAAATGATGATACTGAAGCATGAGGTCAGATAACTTGTTGGGTTTACACATGCAGATTCCAAGCCTATACTAACTGGGTTCAAAGTCTCTTCTCTTAACCACTGTATTGCGGTGCCTCTCGAGAAAAGCTCAGTAATTTGAGATACAGCCTATGGTTGAAGACTGGGTGAGGTATGAAAGTGGCTTGCTGTCTGTATGGAGAAGGTAGACATGAAGGGCCCTTCTCCCACCTCACCATTCTGGCTACTACATCTCTCTAGCCCAGAAGGAGACCAGAGATTTGCTATAGCAGGAAACTGTACCTGAGAGGCCAAAGCCCAGAGCGATTAGACATTGCAGTAAGGGGAGAGAAGTCCCAACTCAAAACCGGAATTAAATGAATGTCTTCCTGTGCGTGCTCAGGCACCTGGCGCCTTTGTCCTACTTGCCTGGAGCAGTCAGGCAGCCAGGCAGCTATGCCTGCTGTGATATCCACGGGACCACAGTGGAGAAGCTGAGCAGCCTCAGGAAGAAGGACTGCAAATACTGTGACTTACGGGCTCTCAGCAAATTGGTCAGGAGATGTCCCTCTTACCCTGCTGTGAGCTGCCAACTAACAAATCCCACCTATTCATACAGAGCTGCCAGTCAGCATTTTAGTACATTAATACTAAATATGAAAGGCTATAAAAATTCATGAAATACTTGGAGGAAAAAAAAAAGACTTTAGAATGAGAGTAACTAAAAGAAACAAACAGAAAAATGGAACTCAAAGGAAATAGACAAATTAGAGAACAGAGGAAAATTTTAAATGATCATGAATATACTTAGATAAAAATAGGTATTATGTTCATGAAACAACACTAGGATGATTTCTTTTTTTAAAAAAAGGAATAGTGGGGCTGGTGAGATAGCTCAGTGGCATAAGCGCCTGCCTGGCAAGCACGAGGTCCAGAGTTCGACTCCCAGTACCCACATAACAAAGAGCTGGTGATATCGCTCAGCGGCACGGGTGCCTGCTGGTGCGCGAGGTCCTGAGTTCAAACCCCGGTACCCACAAAAAAAAAAAAAAAGGAATAGTATGAGAATAAGAACTCATGGAAATTAAAGCCTGTCAGCAGGAAAATTTTTAAAAATCAATAGAAGGATGGGAAACTAAAATTGAAGAAATCTTTTGGAAAGCAGAATAAAAGATAGTTTAATAAGTAAAAAGAGAAGCCGGGCTTGGTGGCACACATCTATAATCCCAGTGCTTGGGAGGCTGAGGCAGGAGGATCACCATGAGTTTGAGGCCACCTTAGGCTATATAGGTAGTTCAAGGCCAGCCTGGACTACATAGAGAGACCCTGTCTCATAAAACCAAAACAAAAACAAAAAAAAGACAAAAAGTAAAAAGAGATAAGAAACCAGAATATTAATTCATGAACTCCAACATCTAAACAATATGAGTTCCAGACAGAAAAAGCAAAGAGACAGAGAAAAGGAAATTATTAGAGAATATATGAAAAAAATTTCAGAACTGAAGGATACATGATTTAAGTTTTGTTTGTCTGCTTTTGTTTTTTGTGTGTCTTTTTGAGACAAGGTTTCACTATGCAATTCAGGCTGGCCATGAACTCACTGTGTAGCCCAGGCTGGCCTCGAACTCACAGTGATCCTCCTGCCTCAGCCTCCCGAGTGCTGGGGTTTTAGGCTTCTGGTTTGGAAAGGCTGAACAAAAGCCTAGCACAAAGAATTAAAAATACATACATACTGGGCCGGTCAGATAGCTCAGCGGCATAAGTGCCTGCCTGGCAAGCGTGAGGTCCTGAGTTTGACTCGTGGTACCCACATATGAAAAAAGGGCCGGTGATATCACTCAGCGGCACGGGCACCTGCTGGCACGTGAAGTCCTGAGTTCGACCCCAGTACCCACAAAAAAAAAAAATACATACACGTATGTATGTATATATGTATATTATGTATACCTATGTATATATGTGCATAAGGGATACATATGTACATGCATGTAATATATATAGTGGGTTTTTTGAAGGGGGGATCAGGAATCGAACTCAGGACCTCACGCTTGCCAGGCAGTCACCATGCCACTGAGCTATATCCTCAGTCCCTATATTGTAGCTTTTGTTTTTCTGCTTAGGCCTTTTACTTTCTAATTACGTATTTTATATTGTAATTTTATGTCAAACATGTATTATTTTCATCAAGAAAATCAATAAACTAGTGCAGTTGTGCTACCCATAATCCCGACACTCCAGGAGGTAGAGACAGGATAGCAAGTTCTAGCCTGGCCTGGGCAACTTAGTGAGACTCTGTTTCAAAAAAAATTTTTTTTTTTGTGGGTACTAGGGGTCGACCTCAGGACCTTGTGCACCAGCAGGCGCCCGTGCCGCTGAGCGATATCACCAGCCCTTTTTCGTATGTGGGTTCCGGGAGTCGAACTTGGGCCCTTGCGCTTGCCAGGCAGGCGCTTACGCCACTGAGCCATCTCACCGGCCCCCGTTTCAAAATTTTAAAACATAAAGTTCTGGAGATGTAGCTCAGTGCAAGGGCAAAAAAACAAAATTAATAATGATATTTTAGAAAAGAAAGGATGGAAACCTATCAAAACCTAACCCTGACCTCAAGGAATGTAACAGTATAATTTAGATCCCTGCACCTTTCTTGATCTTAAGATTTACCTGGACTTAAAAAAAAGGAAAAATAAAAAAAGATTTACCTGGACTAGAATGTTTGCCTAGCATGCATGAGGCCCTTGGTTCAATCCCCAGTACTACAAAAAAAGAAAAAAAAAATCATGTGGACCATTTATTAATAATATGTAGTATTCCAGATGTCTATTGCTGTGTTTAAAAAAAAAAAACCAAATAAAACAAAAAACTAAGGACTGTGTTAGAGCACCAGCTTAGCATGTACAAGACCCTGGATTCGATCTCCAGCATTACAAAACCAAATAAAATTCTCCAAAATTCAGAGGCATAAAATAATGCAGCATTTATTTTGCTTGTGTGTCTTCAGTTTGGGCAGAGTTTCTCTCTGCTCTGTTTAGCATCAGCCAGGGTGGACTGTGGCTGATGCAGTGATTTGACCTTTGGGACCATGGTCACTAAAGGCTCACTCATCCACCTATTCATACAGAGCAGTTGATGCTGTTGCCAGCTGGGATCTCAGCAGGCCCATGGCTGAACACCTACACATGGCCATTCCATGTGATTGGCTTGGTGGCTGGGTTCCAAGGGCAGCCATCCAGAGACAGAGGGAGAGAACAAAGGCAGAAGGGAACTACAAGCTGTGCTGCTTTTTATTACCTAAACCTCAGAAGTCATACACCACCACTTTTGCCACATTCACTTCTATAAGTGAGTCACCACAGCTGAGTATGGGTGATGCATGCCTGTCATCCTAGCATTCTGGGAGGCTGAGGCAGGAGGATCACAAGTTTGAACCCAGTCTGGGCAACTTAGCAAGACCCCGTCTCAAAATAAAAAATTTTTAAAAGGAGCTGGGAAGCCACAGGTTCAATTTCTAGTACTGGAAAGGAGGAAAAAAAAAAAAAAAAAAAGGTGAATCAGGCTTGTTCTTATCCAGGGGGAACTTTATTCCACTTTCTGATGGGAGGAATCTCAAAGATTCTGCTTTTTGAAACAGGGTCTCACTGTGTAGTGCAGGCTGACCTTGAATGCGCTAGGTACCCCAGGCTGGCCTCAGACTCACAGTGATCCTCCTGCCTCAGCCTCCCAAGTGCTGGAATCACAGGCATGTGTCACCGCACCTAGCTATCAAGGATTTTTTGAACATGTTTTAAAACCATCCTACATGATTTCCCAGGCCCCTCCAATGATTCTGGGATGGGGCCTGGGAATTTGTGGGGTTTGTTTGTTTGTTTGTTGCTATTTTTGTTTTTAACAAGTGTCTGAGATGATTTTTGCCTTTAGGAAACCTTAGGGATCATTGGTAGTAGAAGAAATAGACTTGTGAAATTAAAACAGTGAACCTGAAAATAAAAATCAATTAGGAAAGATTGTGCAAGCTGAGCCAGGGGAATATGAAAGCAAGCAGACTGGGATGACAAAAACGAGGGGAAGAGGAACTGGTACGCCCAGAGCCAGATGGTGGGAGTCCTGAAAGAGTCGGCTAGGGTTAGGATTTGGTTAGAAAAACAGTGTGTGTAGTTGAAGCTTGTCGTGAAGGGAGTAATGTGATCAGACTTGTATTTGAGAAAGATGCTTCTGGCAATAGGGTAGAAGGTGTATTGGGAAGGTGAGAAAGTGACAGCATGGAGACGATTTATGAGGCTCTTGTGGGAATGTAAGTAAAAGCTGTTGAGGGCGGGTGGGGGGCAACAGGAATGAAAGGGAAGGGAGCAGATCTGGGGCAGTGTTGAGATGTGATTAATGGGACTGGAAACCCCCAGTTCTGTGGAGAAACTTCACATTCTTACCCTTTCCACCCTCTGTCATCTCGCTTGCCTTTAGCTAATCCCGGCTCTCCCTTGACATGCGTTGTCTTTGAGTAGTGGCTGCCTGTTCATCCTGCACATGCTTCCCTGAAATGTTCCAAGCCCGGAGTCAGAGTTGCTTCCCCCCCACATCTCTAGTACTGTTCCCCATCCATCATCTTTTGTGCCGCCTTCTGACGTTCTAAACCTGCCCTTGAGGCTTGTGTCTAACCATGTCTCGCTCTCCTCTTGCCCTTTGTTGTGGTGTTGTGCCAGCCTGTAGGCCGAGCTCCTGGCCCTCACTGGGGACACCAGCTTCCAGCATCATTTTCTTCTCAGTGTTTCTCATTGAAGATGCTTTTGGCATGTGAAGCAAAGCATATTTTCCTTGTGCAGGATATTCACCATCTTGTCCTCCTCCTCATGTTGATAGCATCCCATGACACTGTGACAGCCAAAACAGAAAAACAGGATAACAGAAACAACCCGACAAGATTCCCACATGTTTTGAAATCTCCCTTGGGGCCCGTGGTGTCTCTAGTGAAGTGTCACTCTCCTATATCAGTGACCTGTCTGATACTTAGAAATGTCTTCATAATTTCTCGATCTTATCTGCTACTCAACCCTCTGGGCCCCTATCTCAGCCTCAGCTTATCCTCATCCAGACTCCTTCTTCAGAATGATGCATTCAGAAAACCTGCTCCCTGACGAGAGCTCTTGTTCCTCTACTTGTTCCATTCCCTCGTCCCCACTGACCCTGGCTCTGACCTCACCAGGACACCCAGGCCCTGCACGTCAGTCCCCTCCTGGCTTCACGTTCTTCCCTGCCCAGCCTCTTCCTCATGCCTCCCTCACCCCCTCACCCCATCATCGTCCCACCCAGCCACTTCTCAGAGGCTTTGTGTCTTGTGTAGTAGCACTGAGAAGAGTTAGAAAGTTAGAAAAGGTCTTCATCTTGGGGGTCGGCTTCATCTTGCAGAAAGTACAAATGACCTTAAGTGATCACTTTCCTGTAGCATAGCTGATGAACTGTCTTTTCTCCGTGAAAGTTATAAGGGCAAATATCAATGATGCAACATTATAAATCTTGAACCCACTAGTCAGAATCAGCATTCCAGGTACCATGCTACATTCATTCTCTTTCATTCATTCATATCCTCCCTTTTCTTCTCTCCCTCCCTCCCACCCCCCCACATTGAACCCAGGGCTTCACGAATGCTAATCTTGTACTCTACCACTGAGCTACACCTTGAGTTGCTAGGCTTTTGATAGAAATATATAGTATTTCTAATCCTAACAAAAACTGTACAAGGGGGCCGGTGAGATGGCTCAGCGGCATAAGCGCCTGCCTTGCAAGCGCAAGGGCCCGAGTTCGACTCCCGGATCCCACATACGAAAAAGGGGCCGGTGATATCGCTCAGCGGCACGGGCGCCTGCTGGTGCGCGAGGTCCTGAGGTCGACCCCCCAGTACCCACAAAAAAAAAAAAAAAAAACTGTACAAGGGAGGGGATTAACTCTTTCATAGTTGAGAAAAACAAAGGTGTAGAGAGTAACTTGCCCAAGCTAATATTTGGATTTGTTTCTGTCTAGCATTTACTTTAACATATTTAATTGATTTTAAAAGATGAACAGAGTTTTATTTAGTGGGTTGGAAGGGTAGTGGAGACATCTCAGAGGAAAGGAAGGTAGGCACCGAAGTGGTACAGATAATGCTGTCTACTTAATACAGTGCAAACCAGGGAAGTGGCCTGGATCCCTTCCACATCTCGTATGTAGTGGAGACATGTTACTAATATCGGTTAAGGTATTTAGGATTTATTCATTACAGGCTTTCAAAGATTGCAGGACTGTGTTCCGCAGAACATATACTAATTTCTATTTCCAACACCTAGTGACCTGTTTTCTTTTATTTTGAGATACCCTCTGTTACGGGGTTTGGAATGATTAAATCCTATATAAGCCTCATAAAGGCTGTTAAAAACCTTAGGCAGTTTCTGATCAGAGACAAATATAAAAGGTGGTATTTGGGGCTGGATATGTAGCTCAGAGCATACACGTGGTGTGATTAAAAAAAAAAGCAAATGTTTAATTTTCTTTTAAGGTATTGCTGTAGAAGATACATTGCCATTAATCTCCTTCAAAATACTTCCCCTAACTTCAGATACACTTATCTCATTATTCTTGTCACTTTCTGAAGTAGGTTTTTTGTTTTTTTTTTGCCTTTTTTTTTTTTTTTTTTTTTTTAAGGCAGGGTCTTGCTATGTAGTTCAGGCTAACCTTGAACTTACTATGTAGGCCAGGCTGCCCTCGAACTCATGAGGATCCTTCTGCCTCAGCCTCCCAAGTGCTGGAATTACAGGTGTGCACCACCATGCCTGGCCTTGTTTTGGTTTTTTGAGTCAGGGTCTTGTTATATAGTTTAGGTTGGTCTTGAACTCATTATGTAGCCTAGGCTGGCCTTGAACTCATGCTGATCCTTCTGCCTCAGCCTCTCGAGTGCTGGGATTACAGTTGTGCACCACTGTATCTTTAGTTGTACTGTCATGGCTTCCTTGATGTCCTGAATCAGTTCAAAATATTTACCTTCCATGGTCATTTTGACTTTGGGGAACAGCCAGAAGTCAAGCTGTATGAGATCCAGTGAATAAGGTCAATGAAGACAAACTCGTGTTTTACGAGTCTGCCTCTCAATTGGATGGCACTTGGCTGCAACATTCACCATATTTTTTTTTTTTTTTTGTGGGTACCGGGGGGTCGACCTCAGGACCTCGCACGCCAACAGGCACCCGTGCCACTGAGCGATATCACCGGCCCCTTTTTCGTATGTGGGATCCGGGAGTCGAACTCGGGCCCTCGCGCTTGCAAGGCAGGCGCTTATGCCGCTGAGCCATCTCACCGGCCCTTTTCACCATATTTTTGATCCACACTTCATAAAGACACTCATGAAAGAGGACTTCCAGAACTGCTTCAGAAAGTGGCAAGAGTTGGGCATGGTGGTGCACACCTGTAATCTCAGCACTCGGGGGGCTGAAGCAGGAGGATTGTCATGAGTTCGAGGCCAGCCTGAACTGCATGGTGAGACCCTGGCTCAAAGAAAAAAAAAAAAGGGCCGGTGAGATGGCTCAGTGGTGTAAGCGCCTGCCTTGCAAGTGCGAGGGCCCGAGTTCGACTCCCGGAACCCACATACGAAAAAGGGGCCGGTGATATCGCTCAGCGGCACGGGTGCCTGTTGGCGCGCGAGGTCCTGAGGTCGACCCCCCGGTACCCACAAAAAAAAAAAAAAAAAAAAAAAGAAGTGGCAAAAATGACAAGACAAGTGTCTTTGAAGCAAGATGATAGTTTGAGGGAATTAATGCCAATGTGTCTCTCATCGTAATAAATTTTTTAAAATTTAAACACACTGCCTGTAATCCCAGCACTTAGGAGGCTGAGGCAGGAAGATTGCCACAAGTTCAAGGCTAGCCTGGACTACATAGTGAATTCAAGGCCAGCCTGGGCTACACAGTGAGACCCTGGCTCAAAAAGCTAAAAACAAAAAAACAAAAAACCACCCTACATATTTTGATCAAGCCTGGTACTTAGCATGCACAAGACCTTGGTTCAATCCAGTCCCCAGCTCAAAAAAAATTTTTTTTAAATAAATAAATAATGACATTTGGAGGAAGCTTAATCCGGTAAATATTTGTAGATTAGTTGGCTTTATTTTCTAATGCTAATACATTTTATATTTAAGCATACAAAAGAATAGTTTTTCTGGTGTCAGAGCTCATGTCTCTTGGGCCCTTTATAGCTCCAGACTTACTTCTCTGACTAAACCTCTGTCCTTTATAAATCATTAAACTTGAAGTAAAGAAGGTCCTATTGAGGGGTCAGTTTAAAGAACTAGCTTTGGTTTCACTTACTTGTGACTTGAGCACAACATGATTCTTTACCTGATAAAAGTTGACTGACTGGGTAGAATTTGGTCGATTTGCAAAAGGTTCCTCTTTAACTCTTTTTTTAGAATTAAAGCCTAATAGTTTCAAACTGTCTTCACTGATTTCTCCAGGGGAATTTCAGAGGCCAGTTCTGGAAAGATGCAAAAATCTAAAAGGATCGATTCCAGGACTTTTCATGCCAGCCGTCCACTTTTGATCACTTTTATGTTTTAGGTTCTAAATCAGACAGCATTTAAAAGATGGTTCTGCAGATAAAAGAGTTGGAAAACAATCAATCTGGCTAAGCTTCGGCCCAGTCCTTTGACAGATAAGAAACTTAAGGTCCAGGGATTGCAGTTGAAGGTCCCCCACCAAGATGGCGGGATTGAGGGGCACAGTGCACTGGTCCCTCACCCCAGTCCCTTGTGGCTCCTCCTCACCAGCTCCCCCATGCTCCTGCAACCTTACTTCCTGAGTGCCGGGAGAGAAGAGGGTTCATATTTAGATTTTTTCGACTCTTCTTCCTTTAAGAGAAAATTGACCTTTAGACCTCCTGGTTAGCATCCTCTGCTTTTGTTTCTCTGTAACATGTTAGTGGTGAAATCGTTCCAGAAGAAAATAAGTTGCCGAAACCTGGGGAGTTTCCATTTCCCTTTTTGACTCAGCGTTCCCTTTGCTCTATTTGAGGGCACACAAGCAAGAGTCATGGCTCAGGAACTCTGTTTTCTTTCCTTAGAAAAATTTGAGACACTGTTATTACTCCCCAGATAATTTTAGTATCCTCCATCAGCTGCCTGCCTCACAGCTGTGCGTTAATGAGCAGCAGCAAGATTAAATTCCATATGTGAGGAAGAGGAGACTGGACCATTGCAAATAATTTTTCCTCAAATTGGATCTTCAAAATGCCTCTCTCCAACTCTCCAAATAGGTGGCCTTCAGTTTGTATCAGAATAATGCCAATTGTTGTAAGTGCCTCCAAGGAAAGTCTGAGGCCCGAATCCTGGTGGAACACTGAATTGTGAAGTACTGAGCCTCAATAGCTGGGCACAGTGGTGTGCACCTGTAGTCCCAGCTACTTGGAAGGCCGAGGTAGGAGGATCTCCTGGCACCAGTAGTTCAAGGCCAATCTGGGCAACATTCTGAGACTCCATCTCAAAAAAAAAAGAGGAGGAGGAAGAATAAGAATAAGAGGAGGTGGGAGAGGAGGAGGAGGAGAGAAAAGGAGAAAGGAAAGAAGAAACAACAGATCCTCAGAGTCTCTTAGCGCTCTGAGAGTACAAAATGTACCAAGGACCAAACTAGGAAGGAGCAGTGGTGTGGCAGCTGGGCCTTAGAGCCTCTGAGAACGCTAAGAATACACAATGTAAAAAGTACCAAAGACCTAACTACTATGAAGGAGCGGCGGTTTAGAGCCTTTCTCCTTCTCCTGTGTTACTATTTAGCAGTTACCTCATTGCAAATAAAGAACTAGGGCTGGTGAGATGGCTCAGTGGCATAAGCGCCTGCCTGGCAAGTGCAAGGTCCTGAGTTCTACTCCCGGTACCCACATACAAAAAAAGGACCAGTGATATCGCTCAGCGGCACGGGTGCCTGCTGGTGCACGAGGTCCAGAGTTCGACCCCCGGTACCCACAAAAAATAAATAAATAAATAAATAAATAAAAATAAAGAACTAGGAAGCCAGGCATGGTGGCGCACACCTGTTATCCTAGTGCTCAGGAGGCTGAGGCAGGAGGATTGTGGCAAGTTTAAGGCTAGCTTGGGCAACATAGTGAGTTCAAGACCAGCCTGAACTACACAGCCAGACCCTGTCTCAAAAAGCAAAACAAAACAAACAAACAAACAAAAAAAAGGGCTGGGATATTTGAGTGGGAGTTTCAAAACAGTGGGGTGTATATATATACCTGGTCTTCCAGATGCCTCAGTGCTTAAAGGATAAGGATGAAGATGAAAAGTATTTTGCTCTTTTAAAAATCTGCCTCTGTTAGGACAAGGAAGGGAGGGAACCTCTGAGCTTATTTACTCAACTAACCACAGTATACTTACCTTGCCTTGGACAGCAGTTGACTAACTATAAACCTGTCTGCAGATTGGCTCTGGCTTCCATATATTGTATTATTGCTGTAATTTACTGTAGATGATTTTCCAGCAGGTGTGGAAACACAAGTTCAAGGCCTATTCTAAGTTCCTGTTAAGCTGCAGTCTACTGTGTTTCTTTCTTTTTTTTTTTTTTTGTGGGTACCGGGGGTCGACCTCAGGACCTCGCGCGCCAGCAGTCGCCTGTGCCACTGAGCGATATCACTGGCCCCTTTTTCGTATGTGGGTTCTGGGAGTTGAACTCAGGACCTCGCACTTGCCAGGCAGGCACTTATACCGCTGAGCCATCTCACCGGCCCTCTACTGTGTTTCTTGAATACGCATTTTAAGGCAATCTCTCAGGCACACATACTAGTACAAGTGGGAAAAATGTATGTACAAGGACATTCACCAAGCACTATTTGTAATAGTGAAAATTTTACATACACTTCTTTTTTTTTTTGGTGCGACAGCCTCGCACTTGTCAGGCAGGCACTGTGCCGCTGAGCTATCTCCCCAGCCCCTGTACACACTTCTTTAATGGCCATTTAATGGTGGCACATGCCTCTAATCCCAGCATTCTGGGAGGCTGAGGCAGGAGGATCGGTAATTTGATCCCAGCTTGGGCAATTTAGTGAGTCCTTTTCTCAAAATTGAAGAAAAAGGGCCGGTGAGATGGCTCAGCGGCTTAAGCGCCTGCCCGGCAAGCGTGAGGGCCCGAGTTCGACTCCCGGAACCCACATACAAAAAAGGGGCCGGTGATATCGCTCATTAGCACGGGCGCCTGCTGGCACGCGAGGTCCTGAGGTCGACCCCCCGGTACCCACAAAAAAAAAAAAAATTGAAGAAAAAGGTGGGGGAGGGTCTGGGAATGTAGCTCAGTATGAAGGCCCTGGGTTCAATCCCCAGTACAAAAAACAAACAAACAAACCCCCAAAACAAAAAACTTGTAGGTGAATTAATTATTTATTATGGGAGAGGATTGTCAAGATTACCAAAAACAGCCCTGTTGCTAAACTGAGGAGATGTTTCTCACCCTTTATCTTACATGACCGCTCACTATTTCTTCCTTTCCAGATATTTCCTTCCTTTGGCTTCTCTGCAGTCTCCAGGCTTCCCTTCTATCTCTCTGTCCCTTGTTATTCTCTCTTCTCCCCTTCTGTTCCTCTTCTGACTGCTAAATGTTAGCATCTCCTGGGCTAAGTTCTGGACACCTTCCCACGCGACGCACAACATACAACACACAATGCCCTCTAGATAACATTTACTCCTGTGAGGGCAGTGACGCCTACATGTGTGTAATCAGCTCCGATCCCTCTTGTGAGCTCCAGATGCTTATTTCTAATCTTGCCTACCACCAAATGGATGTTGGCAGTCACCATGGCTGACACTGAACTCTTGATCTTCCCTGGCCTCAAATTTGCTCCTCCTCCAGAATTCTATATCCTAGGAAACATTATTTCTATTGACTCAGTTGCCAGAAACCTGGGAATCATTCCGGATTTCTTTTTGCTTCTTCTTTGTCCTATTTACCAACCTATTGATTCTACCTCTGCAGTATATCTCAAACACTAGGTGGGCATGGTGGCGCACGCCTGTAATCCCAGCACTCAGAGGCTGAGGCAGGGGGATTGCTGTGAGTTCAAGGCCAGCCTGGACTACAGAGTGAGACCCCATCTTTAAAAAAATAAAATAAAAAATAAAAAAATATATATATATCTTACTTTTATCTCCACTGCTGCCACCCTGGGTCATGCCTGCAGTATTGCTCACTAATGCCACCTCCATTCTCAGCCTCCACCGGTCCTTTCTCCACTCTCTGGGGCACTTTTTTTTTTTTTGTACCAGGGCGTAAACTCATGACCTCACGCTTGCCAGGCAGGGCACTTTTTTAAAAACATGAATCAGATGAATGGCAACCCATTGTACCTCATTAAATTCAATTTAGCTTGACCTACAAAACTCCCCGCCCCTACCTCCCAGCCTTATCTCCTGCCCTTCCCCTTTTTCTGTGTGCTTTAACGGCCCTGGCATTGTTTGTGTGTCCAATGCACTTGACACACTCTCTTGCCTTAAGGACTTCCATGTGTTTCTCTTCCTGTGCCTAGACTGCTTCTCTTACCTCTTTTGCCTGATTATAACTCCTGGTCAAACTTCAGGTCTCGGCCTAAAGGTCATATCCTCAGCAAGGCTCACCTTTTTGTTTTTTAATTAAGTGATAATGATTGTGTATGTTTATGGGGTACAACATGATATTTCCTTTGTTTGTTTGTTTGTTTGTTTTGAGGCAGGCTTTCACTATGCGGTTCAGGCGGACCTGGAACTCACTTTGTAGCCCAGGCTGGCCTTGAACTCATGGTGATCCTCCTGTCTCAGCCTCTCAAGTGCTGGGATTACAGGTGTGTGCCACGATGCCTGGCCACAGTGTGATATTTCAGTCCATGAATATATTGTGGAGTGATCTAATCAGGCTAATTAACATAATGAGGTTTGCCTTGACCTTCTCTCCTTTCTGAGCTGGTTCTTTTATTACATTGATTAATGATACTCTTGTATTTCTTTGAAGGACTTATCACTGTGTGTGTGTGTGTGTGTGTGTGTGTGCGCGCGCGCGCACGCATTTGTGTGTTTACTCATTTTAATGTCTAAATGTAAGCTGTCTGAGGGTAGGAATTATATCTATTTTGGTTATTTCTTTTTTTTTAGAATCTAATTTTTATTCATATTCTTACAGTTTTAAACATTCTTTTATGCACCCACAACCCTTAGATTTAAAAAGATTCAGAATGGCAAACTCTGATGCGAAGTAAAGATTTTAAGGTTTCTGTCTTCTAAGTGCCTATCAGTAGCCTCTATTACAAAAGAATTCAAAGTGATCCCATGGTCCATAATTTGTAACAAAATGACCTCCTCTGAATATGAATAAATTTGATAGAATTAAGTATTTTCTTTCACTAAATATATTTCCAGGTAATAAACTTTAACTGCCAAATGAATATTTTGGTTATTTCTTTTTATAACTTTTTCTCTAGTGCTTGGAACATAGTATGCTTCAAGAAATATTTCATGAATGAAAACTTTGTTTTGAGTTTCTTTCTGAAATGGAGAAGAAAGAAAGATGCAGGATAGTATATATAATAATATCCCAGCTGTGTTATTTTTTAAAATTTGCATAATTTGGATATTAATCCCTTATTAGGTGTATGAGTTCCAAATATTTTTTCCCATTCCATGGGAACTTTTCACTTTGTTGACAGTGTCCCGTTTTGTTTTGTTTTGTTTTACTCGAGACAAGGTCTCACCATGTAGTCCAGGCTGGCCTTAGACTCACAGCAATCCTTCTGCCTCTGCCTCCAGAGTGCTGGGATTACAGGCATGCGTCTCCATGCCCAGCTGTTGACAGTATCCTTTGACGCACATAAATTTTTTATTTTGGGTGGGTGTTTGTTTTTTCTTTAGACAGGGTCTCGCTATGTAGTTTGGCTGGCCCTGCACTCACTATGTAGCCCAGGCTGCCCTGGAACATGCAGCAATCCTCCTGTCTGAGCCTCCTAAATGCTGGGATTACAGGTGTGTGCCACCACTCCTGGAGCCATAAGTTTTTAATTTTGTTGAAGTGCAGTTTATCTTTTCTTTTGTTGCCTTTGCTTTTGGTGTTCTATCCAAGAAATCGTTACTAGATCCAATGTCATGAAGCTTTTCTGTTTCCTTCTGGGAGTTTTATTGTTTTGTCTCTTACATTTAGAGTTTTGATCCATTTTGACTTAATTTTTGTTCATAGTAAAAGGTAGGCTTCCAACTTTATTATTTTGCATGTGGATATTCAGTTTTCCCAGCAGCATTGTTAAAAAGCTGTCCTTTCCCTTCAGGGTGGTTTTGGCTTGCTTGTCGAAAATCATTTAACCGTGTACAGTCATATGTGAGGTTTTATTTCTGGACTCTCTGTTCTGTTCCATTGGTCTATATGTTTGTCTTCAGGCCAGAATAACACTGTTTTGTTTAACTGAAGTAAAATATAAATAACACAAAATTCACCATTTTAATCACTTGTAAGTATACATCAAGAATATGCATATTATTCACCACTTTCCTTTGTCCATTTTATTGCTGCAAACTACTCCCTTACATGAATACATTATAATTTCTTTACTGGTCCTCTGCTAATGGTTTTGTTTTTTTTTTTTTTTTTTGCACCAGGAATCGAACTTAGGACCTTGTGCTTGCCAGGCAGGCACTTGTGCCACTGAGCTATATCCCTGGTCCATGCTAATGGGTTTTTCAAGACAGGGTCTCACTGTATAGCTCAGGCTGGTCTTGATATTCACTATGTACCCCAGACTGGCCTGAAACTTGCAGTGATCCTTCCTGCCTCAGCTTCCTGTGTACTGGGATTACTGGCATGCGCCACCATGCCTGGAGATCCTCTGCTAATGGGCATTCAGGTTGTCTTTTGCTAGTATAGTTAATGCTATGATAAATGATATAGCATAAAAATAATTTTTCCTTGTGCGAGAGCACCTGTAGGATAAATTCCAGGAACAGAATGTAGCATTTGTACCTTTGTAATTTTGGCAGATATTGACAAAATGCCTGCCATGGAGGTATTACCAATTTACCTTTTCACCAGCCATGTAAAGTAGAACCCATTTTCTCATATATTCAATGGTGCAGCATATTAGCTTTTTAAAATTTTATTTTCCTATTTGATGTTCTTTTTTGTGAAGTGTGTATTTATATCTTTGCCCATTTTTTTGTTTAGTTGTTGTCATTTTTCTGTTAATAGGATTTTTTTATATTCTAGGAAAATGGGCTCTGTGTGTGTGTGTGTGTGTGTGTGTGTGTGTGTGAGATACTAGGGTAGGACCTTCCCACTGAGCTATATCCCCAGCCTCCCACCTCCCCTTTTCTTTTTTATTTTGAGACAGGCTCTCACCAAGTTGCATACCTAGGCTGGGCTCAAATTTGTGATCCTCCTACCTCAGCCTCCCAGTGTGCTGGGATCACAGGTGTGGACCACCATGCCCAGCTAGGAAAATCAGCCTTTTGTTTCTGAGTTTCAAGTATCTTTCTGTCTTGTCACTTGAATCATAGCAGTTCTGTTTTCACTTTGTTCCTACTCATGGTTAATGAGTGACAGAAATTTGTGGAGGTTCCTTCACCTTATCCCATTAGAAAGCTCTGGTCAGTGGCAGAGCAGTATCCTATTAGTGAATGAGTTTCTTGTTAATTTCTGACTATTAAAATTAAATTGCCAGGCATAGTGGTGCAAACCTGTAATCCCAGCACTTGGGAGGCTGAGGCAGGAGGATGGTTGTGAGGTTGAGGCCAACCTGGGCTACAAAGTGAGTTCAAGGCCAGCCTGAGCTACATAGTGAGAACCCGGTCCCAAAAAAGACAAAAAAATTAAAGTGTTAGGACTGGAATATGCTGTTAGATAGTCACTTGATTTTTTTTTTTTTTTTTTTTTTTTTTTTTGGGTACCGGGGGGTCGACCTCAGGACCTCGCACGCCAGCAGGCGCCCGTGCCGCTGAGCGATATCACCAGCCCCTTTTTCGTATGTGGGTTCCGGGAGTCGAACTCAGGCCCTCGCGCTTGCCGGGCAGGCGCTTAAGTCGCTGAGCCATCTCACCGGCCCTCACTTGATTTTTTTAAAAGAGACTTAAGAGAAGCCACACTGGGCCAGTGAGATAGCTCAGTGGCACAAGCACCTGCCTGGCAAGCGCTAGGTCCTGAGTTCGACTTCCAGAACGTACATAAAGGAAAAAAAGGGCCGGTGATATCGCTCAGCGGCACAAGTGCTTGCTGGCAAGTGCGAAGTCCTGAGGTCGACTCCTGGTACCCACATTAAAAAAAAGAGAGAGAGAGAGAGAAGCCACACTACCTGGGTCACACAGTGGGTAAGCAGCGGGGCTGGAATCAGGGCCCTTCTCTGGCTTCCATTCTGGGTGAGGTCACTGTGTAACACACACTAGGGAAGTTCTGAGCTCCTGACAGTAGTTAGAGTGAAAGTTGGTTTTGGTAGAGTTGTGGGGCCTTTCTCTTTCTGGTATTTCCTTCTCCTCTAGCCTCCTTCCCCAAATGCCTTCTCAATGCTGACAGTGTACCCTAAGGTGGAGAACAGTGCCCTATAACACTGCCCTTTGCTGTGGTTGGTGCTCACTGGGCTCTAGGCCTACGGTGTGCAGGGGCAGAAGAGGGACTTGTGGGGACTCCGTAAGGGACGGTGCTGCCTGCCCTGCTTGACTCAGACCTAGGGGAAGCCAAGCTGAGCTCATTTTGTGTGGTCTGGAGATTTACTGCCAGGCCTCTTAAATCTTAAAATGGAGAAAACCCAATCCTGCATGAAAAGTCCTGGGACTTGGATTCCTTCTCGGGATCTTCTTATCCACATGATAAAAATGATAAATTGGGCCAGTGAGATGGCTCAGCAGTGTAAGCTGAGCCACATACGAAAAAAGGGCCAGTGATATCGCTCAGTGGCATGGGTGCCTGCTGGCGTGCGAGGTCCTGAGGTCGACACCCGGTACCCACAAAAAAAAAAAAAAAGATAAATTACAAAGGTAATTCAACATTTAAAAATAAAATGTCATATGCTTATTTATCAGATCTAAGATATCATCGACTATAGTATTATAGATAGCTAAGCTAGGCAGAAATATTATAGGCAGTCAGATAGGGCTAGGACCTCAAGAAAGCCAGGACAAAAGTGAAACACATCTCAACTGTGGCCAGAGACACATCTGTTGGAGACCAAGCCTCAAGATAAAGACGAGATGACCAGGCTTGTATACTTCCTTGAAGGAGAAACACCAGGCCTAATGAAGCCTAGATAGGTATCAGTCACCCCGGTGAGTGACCAAGACCTCTGGACCCATCATTTTCTAGGAAAAGTCTTTGTTCTTTCCATGTACCCTTGTTATGTGACTTATTTCCCCATTGGATCAGTATTACCTAGGCGACTGTACTTGTATTCTTATTCGTTAAGCATAGCTGTAACCCACGTCGTACCCACATGGGTACTGCTCTATAAAATTTCCCTATAGACTGGGGTCGTTGGGCAGCCCATTTGGGTTCGCTCCTGCCTCTCAGGAGCTATCTCTCTCTCTTTCAATAAATATCTTTCTCCTCTTAACCTCCATTGTTCCTAGAATTCATTCTTTGATTTTTAGAGAACATGAACTCAGAGTATCAGACATCTACCAGGTTGACAGTTACAATATTTCCCTTATATCATATTTGGAGGTTCTGATATCACCCCTGTAACAATAGTATTTACCACTATTTTGTACATCACTTTAAAAATGCTAAACTGACCAATGCTTGCTTATCACATAAACTTTTCTTATACTTTTATGCATCCTATGTTAGTCAGCTTTCTGTCACTCTAATGAAATACCTGAGAAAATTAACTTATAAAAAGTTTGGGGGCCAGTGATATCGCTCAGCGGCACAAGCGCTTGCTGGCAAGTGCAAGGTCCTGAGGTTGACTCCCGGTACCCACATTAAAAAAAAAAAAAGTTTGGGCTGGATGTGGCTGAGTAGTAGAGGCCCTGGGTTTGATCCCCAACACTGCAAAAAACAAAAAGAATGTAAATAAAAAATAAAGAGGAAAAGTTTACTTTGGCTCATGGTTTTGTAGGTTCTAGTGTCAGACCGTAGCTCCATTACTTTGGGACTCAGGCAGGAGTAGCACATCATGGCAGGAGTTTGTGGTAGACCAAAGACCACTTATATCATGAACCGAGAAACAAGAGAAAGGAACAGGAAGAGAACAGGTGCCACAGTCCCTCTGGAGGGCACAATGACCTAAGGACCTCCCACTAGGCCTTCCTACCTCCTAATAGTTCCTTGACCACCCAGCAGTACCACCCTGGGGGCCAAGCTTATAATATATGACCCCAGAGGGACACTTACCCAAACCATAGCACATTCATAAAAAAAATAACAATTTTTCTTTAAATGTGAAATCATAATATGTTTTTATTTTTTTAACTTTTTATTTTATTGGTACATTTATTGGTACATTTTAGATATACATAATGATAACATTCATCATAGGGAATTGTACCTGTACATGATATATCTTGCTTCTTCTTTTTTCCCATTCCTCTCCCCTCTCTCAACCCCTTTTCCCTTCTTTATTTACAAAAGCTTTGTTTCCTTTTTCTCCTTCTATCCTTTTCCTCCTGTCCCTTCTTTCTCCCTCCCCCTCCCTTGTTCCCTTTCTCATTTGAACATTTTCTTCACATTTCTCAATATCCACTAACATTTTGGTCCTTATTTATGCTTTTGGTCTCTTACACCAGAGAAACCATGCGATATTTGAACATGTGTATTGATTTATTTCATTTAAAAGTATGGCCTTGGGCCGGTGAGATGGCACAGCGGCGTATGCGCCTGCCTGGCAAGCGCGAAGGCCCGAGTTCAACTCCCGGAACCCACATACCGAAAAAGGGCTGGTGATATCGCTCAGTGGCACAGGCGCCTGCTGATGCACGAGGTCCTGAGGTTGACCCTCTGGTACCCACAAAAAAAAAAAAAAAAAAAAAAGTATGGCCTCAAGGTGCATCCACTTAGCTAGAAATGTCTCAAGCTTATCCTTCTTTATGGCAGAGTAGTACTCTGTTGTATAAAAAAGCCACATCTTCTTTATCCATTCATTGGTTGATAGGCATTTGGGCTCTTTCCAAGATTTGGCCCATAGTATAATATTTTAAAAGACATTTTAAGTGGCATTTAAAATGAACCATAGTCAGATGCAATGCAATGCCTGTGACACCAGCATTAGGGAGGCTGAGGTAAGAGGAACAACTAAGTGAGACCCCCATTTCTAAATGAATGAATGAATGAATGCCAGACCATCAAATACATATAACTAGCTGTGTCTCTAATGAGTTGCTTGTTAATTTCTGCCTATTAATTACATGCCTGTAATCCCAACCACTCTGGGAGACTGAGGCAGGAGGAATTCCAAGTTCAAGCTTATCCTGGGAAACTTAGTGATTTAGCAAGACCCTGTCTCAGAATTAAAACATCAGAATGCCTGGGGATATAGTTCAATGTGAAGGCCTTAGTTTCCATCCCCAGTGCCACAAAACAAACAAAAAATATAACTGAACCAGGTGTGGTGGCTCACATTGGTAATCCCAGCACTCAAGAAACCGAGGCATGGCACAAGCACCTGCTGGCAAGTGTGAGGTCCTGAGTTCGACTCCCAGTACCCACATTAAAAAAAAAAAAAAAAAGAGCTGAGGCAGGAGGATCACTTCGAGTTCAGTCTCGGCTACATAGTGAGTTCAAGGCCAACCTGAACTACATAGTACCCCAAAAAAACAAAACAAAAACTGAACTAAAGTGACGATATCATCAACTTAGACTAAATTCAGACATGTACAGGCAGTGTGACTATCTCCCAACCATTTGGCCGCTAATGATTCTAAGATTTCAGAGACCTTATCGTGTGTAGGTGCATCTTAAAATTAATGCAGTTTTGTATTTGCTTGACTAATTCCAAAGCATTTTCATATATGTGATGTCATTCATTTTCCCAACAACTGTGATAGATTGTAAGTCATTTTCTAGATAAGGAAACTGAGGCTTAGAGAAGTTAAGAGACTTGTCACAGTTATCACAGTTAATAAGTCACAAAACTGGATCTTAAACCCCAGACTTTCTGCTCTGCCCGCTTGTTTCTCAGTGTTTGACCTCATCCACATGTATCAAAGCAGATGCCTCGACTAGCCCCAGGAATCAAGGGCTGCTCTGGTTTTCTGCTTCTTCTGATAAAAACAAATGCTGGCAGAAATAGGTATGCAGAAGCAGCTCTGTTAAAAATTAAAAGAATACGAATATAAATTTAGCCAGGTGTGGTGGTGCACACCTGTAATCCCAGCACTCGGGAGGCTGAGGCAGGAGGATCCACGAGTTCTAGGCCAGCCTGGGCTACAAAGTGAGTTCAAGGCCAGCCTGAACTACGTAGTGAGATCCTGTCTTTAAAAGAAGAATATAAGTTTAATTTGAGAATCCCCCCCCCCTTCTTCTGTAAAGGTACCAGAAAGCAGCTGAAGAGGCAAACATGGAAAAGAAGAAAAGCGTAAGTACTCAGAAGCCCGGGCACATGTGACTTCCGTGAGCCGAGCTGTGTGGCCAGGCCTCCTGCAGCTTTGCAGGACTGCTATGCCTGCTGGTCTGGTTTGTGAGCCATTTGCCCAGGAGAATTTGGCTCAGGTACAAGGAACCTTATGTTTCCACTGAGGGTTTTGCCACGTTTTCTTTCCTGTGCAGAGGGAAGGCTATAAGGCCAAATGCTTCGCCTGAGGTTAGTTAAGATGGCTCACCACTTCTGGTATGTGAGAATAGGGGACCACCACCCTTTTTTCCAAATCAAACAACCAGAATTTCTATATTGATGTATTTAAATGGTAGTAGTTATGCAGCTACATATTGTCATACTCTGGATTCTCTGTTTAAAGCAAACCTCTTGACTTGATCTAGTTAGCAAGTTTCTTAGCTGCAGAATTCATTGAAGACAAAAACCTCCAGAATAAGCTCCCAGCCAGTCCTCATTCTCTATTCTCCCTGCTTGCTAACTCCCTGCTGGACTGGCTAATGTATTTGTTTTGAAATCTTGCTTGATTTGATCTTTTTTGAGATGGGTCTCTGTATGTTGCCCAGGTTGGTTTTAAATTTATGAACTTAGATGTTCCCCCTGCGTTGGCTTCCTCTGTAACTGGGACTACAGGTGTGCACCATAACACCCCAGCGCCTTCATTTAATCTTACAAAGGAGAAAAAAACTCACATATTAAAGCAAGAAGTCTTTAATATGACTGGCATTACAAAAATATCCTGCTGGGGCTGGGGATATAGCTCAGTGGCACAAGCCCCTGCCTGGCAAGTGCAAGGTCCTGAGTTCAATTCCTGGTACCAAAAAAAAAAATCCTGCTGGAAGTTTTCAGTACCTAACCTATTTAAAATAGTGCAGGGCCGGTGAGATGGCTCAGCGGCATAAGCGCCTGCCTTGGAAGCGCGAGGGCCCGAGTTCGACTCCCAGATCCCACATACGAAAAAGGGGCCGGTGATATTGCTCAGCGGCACGGGTGCCTGTTGGCGCCCGAGGTCCTGAGGTCGACCCCCTGGTACCCACAAAAAAATAAATAAATAAATAAATAAAATAAAATAGTGCATAACATGCTCTCATCAGTTTGTTCTAAGGGAGTAATACCCACTTTGTCTTAATTTCCCTGTAATTTGAAAATGGATCTTCATACAGAAAAAGCCACCATTTCACTCAGCTGCTTACTTCTTCTGCCCTTCTCTCTCCTGCGATTTTCCCCTTCCTCCTCCTTTTCTTTTACTCATTTATTTGGCAAGTTTTCACAGAGCACCTAATCCCTGCCAAGCACTGTTTTAAGGACTAAGAATATGGGCCGCATTTCCTTCCTCATGGAGTTTACATTCTAGTGGGAGACATAGACAGCAAAGAAATTGTGTCAGGTAGGGACAGGACTAGTGCCGTGAAGCAGGTAAGAAGGGTAATGTTCAGGTATAGGCCTCTGCTGCTGCTGTGGTGACATTTGAGCAGAGATTTGAGGTCATGAGCCATGGAGAAGAAAGATTCAGGCAGAAGAAACAGCATGTGCAAATGCCCCGAGGCAAAGGCAGTTCTTTTGAGCAGTATTTAAAGACTAGAAAGAGAAAAGGCATAGCATCATTGAAAGGACCTTGGCTTTAACTGTGAGGGGAAGGAGGCCTTCAGGGGGTTTGGGTACATAAGACTGATGTGATCTGATCTAAATTTTTAAAAGAAGACCAAAGACTATAGAGGAACGCTGGCAGAAGCATAGACCAAGGAAGAAGGTGTTGTAATGATTTAAGAAAGAAATGATAATGCATTGGATTAGAGTAGCTGTGGTGCAGGTGAGAAGTAGTCAGCATTTATATAGAAGGAAGAGAGAAGAATCGAGGATGGCAACAATGTTTTTGGCTCAAGTACCATTAAATTAAATTAAAATGCCATTAATTGAGATGGGGAAGACTACAGTAGAAGCAGGTTTGGAATAGGGGAATTAAGAGAAGCTCAGTTTTGAACATGTTAAATTTGAAGTACTTCATGAAGACATCCAACTAGAAATGGCAAGAAGCTTGGCTGTACCAATCTTGAATTAGAAGAGGTCTGGGCTGAAGATAAAAATGGATATGTGTGACAGTATCGGTGGTATTTACATGAGATGCATGAAATAACTTCAGAAATGATTGTAGATAGAGGAGAAGTCTCAGACTCAACGCAGGATAAGGAAGAATCAGCAGAGGAATGGGGGACAGCTAGTGAAAGAGCAGTAGACACAGGACCAGGGAGTACCAGAAGCCAAGTGAAGCAAACCTTTCTAGGAGGAGAGTTAACAGTCAACATAGCTAACCTGAGAATTGACCATCATATTTGGTGACAAGAAGGTGAATAGTCACCTTGAATGGTTTTGGAATGGTGGGATAAAGCCGTGATCGGCCTAGGTTCAAGACAGAGTGGGGTGAGTACAGACAAACATCAGTGGAGCATTTCTGATGTACCAGGTGCTGAAGACACAGAGGAATGAAATATATTTCCTGCTTTTAAGGGACTGTTTAGGTCTGAGAGTTTGAAAAGGAAAATTTACAATCCAAATGTGGTAAGTTTCATATCAAAGACATAGGGTTCTAGGGGAGAATTTAAAAGAGACCCGGGCCAGTGAGATAGCTCAGCGGCATAAGCACCTGCCTGGCAAGCGCGAGGTCCTGAGTTCGGCTCCCTGTAGCCACATATGAAAAAAGGGCCAGTGATATCGCTCAGTGGCACGGGTGCCTGCTGGTGCGCGAGGTCCTGAGTTCGACCCCCGGTACCCACAAAAATAAAAAATAAAAAAAATAAAAGAGACCCATATCTTGGACTATGCTACATCAGGGAAGATTTCCCAGAAGTGATGTCTGACCAGACCCTGAAGGAACAATAGGAATTAGACAAGCAAGGGGGCAAGGAATGGAGAAGGCTTGTATTTAGACAGAGGAAACAGCACATGCCCAGCATGAAAGTATAAGAGAACAGGCCCGCAAAAGGGATGGAGAATTGTCACATTCCCCAAGGCAGAAAATTCAGGAAAGACAAACAAAAAAACAAGTGAGGAGAGGGAGGCTCGAAGGGAGAAGGAAAGACTGCAGCCATAGTCAGAATGAGCTTAAAATGCCTGTGGAAACCCGGTGTGGAGGCACACGCCTGTAATAGTAGCACTCTGGAGGCTGAGGCAGGAGTTTCACTGCAAGTTCAAGGACAGCCTGGGCTACAGAGTGAGATCAAGACTCGCCTGGACTGCAAAGGGAGACCCTGTCTCAAACGGACAAAATGCCTAGGGGATGTCTAGGTGGAACTAATAGATAAGGAGATCTTGTTAGAGTAATAGGTCATAATTCACCAACAGATAGTTTGTGCGTGAAACCGGGGGGTGGATAGCTATAGAATATACGCACATAGAGGACCTAAGAGCAAACTTCGAGGAACAGAGGAGAAAACTGTCAATAAACTGAGGAATGGACAGAGAAAGTGAAAGAAATCTAGGAAAAAGGAATGTCACAGAAAACATGGAAGGGAGGAAGTTTAAAAAGGGGAAGTGGTCAGTAATGACAGCCTACTACTTCTTTGAGATGCTCTCAGAGGAGGACTTTCTTTCCTTCTTTGGAGGCTGTATCTGGGCAGCCCATGGGTATCTTGCCAGACAACTTCTTTGAAGTGAAAATGGCCCTGCTATGACTTCAGCATGACAGTTCATCTAAGGCAAAGGACTTATCCAGCATCATATATCTGAGTGACAGCCTCTGACTTAGCCCAATTTTAAGTCAGATACTTTGCAAGGACACTATGATGAGATCTAGATTCAGGAAGCCAGTTATTCAGAAGCAGCATCTGCCAATATTCTCAGGATTGCTGAGCAGAATGAATAGGGTCCTGGATGTCACTTGGAGGAAGGAGGCTATAATAGTGTAACAACCAATGTGACCCTTAAACTTTCAACCTTCTTGACACCCAGTGCCTTATTCTAGGAAAATACTTAGGGAAAAGGTAAAATCTTGATGCACACGACATCAACTAGAATTTCATTTTACCTTGTATCCTGCACCTCCACCATATGCAGCAAGTAGAAAGGACAGTAGGAGACTGTAATCCAAGTTCAGGATTTGGGGTATGGCTAGGTGCCATGGTTGAGCATGGTTGGTCACATTGTGAGGGATGGCTGAAGGGAGTAGGGAGGGCCAGTCATTTAATAATAATTGTTACCACTCACACGGTGCCTACTTACGTCAAATATTATACTACATATATTAATACAGTCTCATGACCTCCTCACAATAGCCCTGGATAGTAATTTCCAGAAAGCAAAAGAAACTTGCCCAAGGTCCCATGGCTGGATGGAGGTAGATTATGCAGGCAATGAGTGTTCATTGTAGATAATACAAAGAAGGAAAAGAAAACATAAGTGATCTGTAATCCATTATCCAGTGCTAACCCGAGCCTCTGGTGTCATACTCTTTTTATTGTGTTGTGTTTAGTTGCTATTTTTTTGGCAACTTCTTGCTTCTTGTTCTTCCCCATCTTTGCTTGCCTCACACCTGAAAGACTTGGACAACTGCCAAGCCCGGGCAGCACTCCCAGGAGTGATTGAAGGGCATGGCCTTTAATGCTGTCAGACCACACTGCCCTGCCCTTCTCCTTTTTGTCCCCCACACATCCTCCACCCCAGCCTCAACACTCTTGAACTTGTATCCTCAGGAGATTCTTTTAATGAAAGAATGTACTTACTCCTGAAAATGCTCCCTACAGGGATGTCCTCCACCCTGGCCTTGTTTGAGACACTGTTGGTACTCTCCCACCCAAATCCCTCTCTTCCTGCTCGTCACAAGTAAAGGACTTGTAGAAGAGAAAGTTTTCACGCTGCTTACAGTAACATCAAATTTATTTAATACTTCTGTGAAAGCCTTTTTTGTGTTTGGAAGGCAATATATAATTTTGTTTCTGTATTCATGTTTATTATTTAATGAATATATATTTATTGTAAAAAGAAAAACAAGTACAATAATCTGTTGTCCAAAGATAACCTGTGAGCCAGGCTTTGGTGGCACATGACTGTAATCCCACGACTCAGAAGGCTGAGGCAGGAGGATCGAAAGTTTAAGGCCGACTCAGGCTACATAACTAGTTTGAAGCCAGCCCTGGGTGGCATAGAGACTTCAAGGTCAGACTACATATCAAGACCCTGTCTCAAAAAAACAAAACAGTGTGGTGTGGTGGTGCACGCCTGTAATCCCAGCACTTGGGGAGGCTGAGGCAGGTGTATTGTCGTGAGTTTGAGGCCAGCCTGCGCTACATAGTGAGACCCTGTCTCAAAAAACAAAACCAAACCAAAAACTAAAGTACACAAAGATAACTTGTGAACTTCTAGACTCCTTTTCTGTGCTCATACTTATAAGTATGTATATAATGGGATCCTACTGACTTATAATTTCCTTTTTTTTCATTCAAAAATATCTTTTGATCATCTTTCCATGTCAACAAATATACTTGACCCCCATGATCTGAGAAAAGTACTGTCCAGTGACCAAGACAAAATCCTGCTCTAGGTGTCAAGGCTCCTGTGTGGGCGTGGTAGGGCAGGTGAAGACAGAGGCTGGGGTGACTCATCCATTGTGTGGCATGAAACAGTAGGCCCAAGAATGCTGCTGGCTTGAAACACCAGCTTTCGGGGATGCTCTTTGAGATGGGGAGGTGTACCCATGTTGCCCAGTCTGGTCTTGGACTGGACTTCAGTGATGCTCCTACCTCAGCCTTCCAAATAGCTGGGACTATGGAAGTGTATCACCACACCTATCAGAATAAAACCTTTTTTCATTCTCAACAAATCTTTTTATGCTGCTATCTCTGATCCCGACTTCCTTCCTTCAATGAATCATCTTGTAAGCTATGATTTAAACACTGGAATGAACCAGATGTTCTGTAACTTTATTTTTTCAACCCTTCTTGCTGCTTGATGAAGTGGCTCTCAGTGTATTCAGAAGAATAATAGGGCAGGAGACTTAATTCCCAATATAGCTACTAATCCTATCTAATTCCCTGAAGTCTCTCAGTCCTGGGTTGTTTGTCCTTTCTTTCTTAATTGAAAGCGCAGGGAGCCGCAGTCTGCAGGAATGGAAGAGTAAGAAGGTACTGCAGATCACAGTTTGTAGGAAAGGTGCTGTTCAGTTTAGCGAGGAGGCCTTTCAAAGCATGAGACGTTTCATTTTACTTCAACAAGTATGTTTCCTCTATTATTCTACAGTGGCAGTGACAATTTCCAGGTTGTTTTCTACCTTGTATATACAAATTCCATTTTGACCCAAGTGAAATTGACCTCAGATACGTAAGTGTGTGTACTTTGAACAGGAGGCTGGGTGGTTATTGTGTTTTCTACGTGTTTTTTTTTTTCTTTTTTTTCTATGTGTTTTTCAACCGAAAGATCTGTAAAATAATAACTAAGAATTAAGACATAAACATTTAGAGAAGAGAAAGGGAAAAGGATTAAATTCTTATGTAAAAATAAACTGTGAGAACAAGAGGTGTTGCTCAGTGGTAGAGCAGTTTCGTAGCATGTGCAAGGCCTTGGCTGGTTCAATCCTCAGCACCAAAAAAAACACTTTTTTTAAAGTTTATATACATGGAAATTATGTTAGATATAACTAGATACCATTTATGCAAATACTTATAAAAGCCTGGCGACTTCTTTAGATTTCTACAAATAGTTTCAGTCCTTGATGCAACTATCCATAATTATTGGTATTATATAGTTTCAGCTATGCTCCATCTCTGTCTTATTTTTAAAAGAAAAAACAGAATTCATCACATAATTTTGTGGTATAATTAAATGAACTGTTATTAATACATAGCTATAATATTTAATGTACCTGGTATTTTGATTTTTCTTTCTTACTTTTTCCATGAATCTGGACAAAAATCTCTCATCTCCAGTGTAACTAGCATGAGATCTGGGCTGTTCTTTCTTCTCATTTTGTCCTTATAAGGCTATCCTGTTTTATCACTTCCTGCTTCAGCTCCTGACTTTTTCTCTCTTCCCCTCTCCCTGTCCTGGGGTGGATGCTTGCTCCATGTGGCAGGGCTATAACTGTTCACAGCTGTCTGAAGCAACTTTCATTTTACAAAGAACATGTTTGACTGTTTCAGCAGGCAAGTTATAACTGGCACTGACTTCTTGTTCTTCTAGAACACTGAAAATCTCCCCCAGCACTTTAGAAGGGGAGCCCTGACAGTGTTAAAGAAGAAGTGGGAGAACCCAGTGCCGGGAGCAGAGTTGCACACAGACCTGGTGCGGAACAGCAGCTCTGAGATTAGGCACCGAGTCGACCACGCTCCTGCCGAAGTGACAAGCAACTCCACTTCTGGAGCCGGAGCTGATCACAACGGACAGACCCAGTGCAGACCTAGATTTGGATCACGCCCTGAACCCTGTATTCAGCAGCGGTATCACTCTGAGGATAGTGAAGATCTGAAGGACCACACAACTGAAAGTGACAACATGGAAAATTGTCGGGGAGATTCCAGACATGAAGTTGAGAAATCTGAAATCAGCGAAAACACAGAAGCTTCAAGCAAAATAGAGAAATACAGTGTCCCACTGAACAGGCTTAAGATGATGTTTGAGAAAGGTGAACCAACTCAAACCAAGGTAAGAATTGGGCAGGTTTAAAATTTGAGAAGGTCATTTGATGTACTAAACAAAGCTGTTTTTCTAATCTGGACGACTGGAGTAGAGTTGAATATGTGGTTCGTATAAATGTCTTTTGATTCAAGTTAGATGAGTTAATAGGAAGTCTCGAATTATTTACGTAGATACAGTACTAAGATTTGTTAAGTCTCCTACCCAATTTCAAGTTAAATCAAGCTCCCACTGGGATTCAAATTGATATCTAGAAATGAAGAGAGTTGGCTTCTGATTGGATTATGTGTTTTTGTACACTTGCCCTTTTCGTTTGTCTTCCTGTGCCTTTTGTCATTTGTAGCCTTGGGGGTGGAATTACTGCTGAATGGCTCTCTGCCGGGACACAGCTGCAGAAGGAGTGTTAAGGCCAGAGTTTAACATTAAGACTGAGGCTTAGTTGTCTATTTGCTAGCTGAATCCCTTCTCTTCTTCTCAACTTCCTCATCTGTGCCTTCCAACAAATGTTTTCTATCAGCTAAAATCCTCTTCAGAAAAAAATCAATGGAGATAGCTAGACTAGCTGTTGCTTTCAGGAATTTTGACTTGCAAATGCACAGGGTTGCATTTTCCTACAACTGCTAATGAAATTTGATCCTTCATGTGGATTGCAGACTGAGTCCCCAGAGGGAATTACTTAACTAGAAAATGAGTTACATATGCTGGGGACTTATAACACAATCCAGGGGCCGCAAAGCTGGTCAGTTTTTCCAGTTTTCTCATACTTTCCTGCATATCTGGCTTTGTACGCAGGGTTGGTTTGGTACAGCAGTCATAATGAAATAAACAGATCTGATGGGCAGCAAGGCCATCATTTACTGTAGATTCCATCTGCATGGGAAAGCTGGTTTTTTTAAACTTAAGTATTTGGCCCAAATTCTTATTGGGAAGCAATAATATGAAGCATTCTTTCTGATACAAAAAATAGACAACTCATCATGTAGCCGATAGCCCTCAGCTGCAGTATGTTCAGTGTGATTTTGTCAGTTCTTTCCTGTAACTTGCTGTGCCTGCTGTTTTCCTGCCTAAGGAAGTTCTTGAGTGTTTGGGAATCATCTATTTGCAGGCCTAGAAAGAATTTTCAAAGGTTTGTAAAGTTAGAACCCTTTTTCGTGCATGAGCTTTAGCTCTGCTTTAACAGTGAAGCCTGCTGGCGAGAGATGTAACCACAAAGCTGTTTCATGACTTTTCTTAAACTTCTCACCTAGTTTTTGGTCCCTTAGGCCTGCCAATTCCTCCTTTCTCCTTTATGGCTATAAAAAGATTTTTAAAAATTTAAATAGAAAGAATTTTAAATGGAAGGAAAATATGCCAGAAATTCTAAATAGAGAGGAAGGGGCTTTGTTGTGACTCAAAGCACCATGGCAAGTCTCCCCCCAAAGACCTTGCTAGAGGGAGTACAGCTGATGTCCTGCCAGCATACACAGTGTGGAGTCAGTGCGGAAAGACGCATGCATGTCAAAACCAGTCCAAGGTAGGAAATGACTGGGATGGCAGCAAACAGAAATGCTGATTATGTGTAAGGATTTGGTGAAAGACTTTTTTCTCATAAATGTCTGGTGAGAGATGGGTCAGGGCAAGCCCATTTCCTATATGTCTGATCAGAGTGGAAAAAACTCCCCATATAAGTAAAGATCCTACTAGATCACTGATGGCACTTGGGCAACCTGGTGACCAAGGAAGATGGAAGAATTCTGAGATTCACCTGGGCTTTTTTAGATTTGGATATTAGTGTGTGCGCCTATTAAATTAAATTTCCTAATTAATTTGTTGTCACTTAATTGATGGTTTAGGGAATGGAAAGCATAGCTACCCTTAGTTTTATAGCTGTTTCTAAATAAGCATAATTTTCATGTTGGAAATAGCCTAGATTACTTTTAAAAGTTTTGTCCACCATTTCATTTAGTGCTAAAAAAGAGGTTTTGTCTATGTAAGGTTAGGAAATAACTAATCAAGCTAGAAACCAGGTTATAGTTTAGTTATTGTTAATATAATTTTACCTTTAACATGGATAAGGCTTTAATCAGGAAGTTATGTATTTGGATCTTCAGAAGGATGTTCAGAGAAATATGTTAGGAACAATAAAAATCCTCTTAGCACAGTTATACAATTAAGAATATATATTTCAGAGCTAAGGAACTAGTATTTTGGTATGACAAATGAATATATTAGGTAGAAATTGTGTGAATCTTTGGTTCCATAATTAAATTTTGTTTTGTTTTGTTTTTTGAGACAGGGTCTCTCTTTTTTTTTTTTTCTTTTTTTGTGGGTACCAGGAGGCAACCTCAGGACCTTGCGCTTGCACCGCTGAGCGATATCACTGGCCCTTTTTTTCCTTTATGTGGGAACTCAGAACCTCACGCTTGCCAGGCAGGCACTTATACCACTGAGCTATCTCACTGGCCCAGGGTCTCGCTATTTAGTTCAAGCTGTCCTTGAACTCACTATGTAGCCCATGCTGGCCTTGAACTTGCTGCAATCCTCCTGCCTCAGCCTCCTGAGTGCTGGGATTGCAGGCATGCACCACCACACCAAGCTTCAGAGTTGAATTTTAGAGAACTGGACAACTAACCGGATGAACAGGGTCAGGAAGTACATGGACAGTGGAAAAAACATGGTCTAATACCTGTCCTCAATGTTTTTATCATAGTTCTTTATAGAAGGTGAAGTTAACTGGGTTCAGTTCCACTTTTCTTAGTCTCTTTTGCTCCCTTTTGTCAGCGATTGATATAGGGGAAATGCTAGATGTGAAATATGCCGAGTTCGTGTCCCCCAGAGTCGAAGAATGAATTCTGAGGAACAACAGAGGTTAAGAGTAGGAAAATTTATTGGAGAAAAGGAATGAGGAATAGGAATAGCTCCTGAGAGACAGGAGGTGTCCCAAATGGGTTACCAATGAGTCCAACTCTCAAAGGAAGTTTTATTGAGCAAAATCATGAGGCAGGTACCAAGTGGTCAAAATTATGATCAATAAGATTGCAAGTATAGTCGCTTAGGTAATATTGATCTAATGGTAGCAAGGGTACATGGGTGATATCAATAACCTTGGTCAAAAATCTATAGTCTTAGTCATGTCTTTAGTTTTAGTAGTCTTAGTCTTAGTCTTAGTCTTAGTGGGTGGGAGAGGATGGCCCACCCCAATGATATAATGGGAAATCTTAAAAGGGTGATACCAATAATCCCAAACCTCCAGTCATCCCTTAGGGAAGTATGTAGAAGTAGCCATTGTGACTTTAATCTTCAGATGCATCTCCAGCCACAGTCCTGATGCAATCTCATCTCCTGCACTGACTCCCTCCAGGGCCCAGCCCTGTCTGACTGCCGACTATATTTCTACCTAATTTAGCTGTCTGTGATAAGATGACTTCTGTTCTTTTTTTTTTTTTTTTTTTGTGGGTACCGGGGGGTCGACCTCAGGACCTCGCGCGCCAGCAGGTGCCTGTGCCACTGAGAGATATCACCGGCCCTTTTTTCGTATGTGGGTTCCGGGAGTCGAACTCGGGCCCTCGCACTTGCCAGGCAGGCGCGTACGCCGTTGAGCCATCTCACTGGCCCCCAATGACTTCTGTTCTTGTCCCCTTCTCTTCAGGGTCACTTTGTCTTCCTGTCTTCTCTTTCCTTGTATGGTCTTATCTATTTCGTGATTCTATGAGGTGAATCTCAAATCTAGATTCTAATCCTGAACTCTTAACCCAAGCTTCAGCCCCTGCCAAATTGTTTGCTAGATCAGAAATCTCTTTGTTAATATTTGTTAGGCCTTCAGATTCAAGAAGGCTAAAAAAGAATCCACCATCTTTCCAACAAAACCTGCTGTGCCTCTGGTGTCCCCGAAAGCATCACCATTTACTCAGTTTTCTGAGGTATAAAATCACCACCCAGTTGCTCCCCTGCCTCCTTGCACCACCCCTCCTCACCCCAAGCAGGTCATTTTCTAAACCCTCCAAATTTGCCCCACGTATGGGCCATCCTCAGGTCCCCTGCAGTTCGTGGTTTAGACTTACTACAGCTTTCCTGCAGTAGTGCTACAACCTCTCCCATCAGCCTTTCATTTCTTTCTTTCCATCCATCCTCATGGTTACTGTTTTTCTGTTTTTCTTTTTTTCTTTTTTCTTTCTTTCTTCCTTCCTTTCTTTCTTTCTTTCTTTCCTTCTTTCTTTCTTTCTTTCTTTCTTTCTTTCTTTCTTTCTTTCTTTCTTTCTTTCTTTCTTTCTTTCTTTCTATTTATTCAGGTTTTTTTGAGACAGGGTCTCATGTTGTAGTTCAGGCTGGCCTTAAACTCACTATGTAGCCCAGGTTGGCCTCAAACCCACAATGATCCTCCAAACCCCTGGTGATCCTCCTGCCTCCACCTCCTGAGTGCTGGAATTGCAGGCATGCACCACCATGCCCAGCTTGTTTTTCTAAAAGTAGTTTAAATTATATTGCCTTGATCAGAAACATTCAATGCCTCAAAAAAGACTTTGAGGCAAGACCTTCAGCTTCTCCCATAGACCCACAGACTTTTCTTTTTACTTTGGGGCTCTTATATCTTGAATTTGTATATATTATAATCTTTTTTGGGGGCAGGTACTGGGGGTTGAACTCAAGGGCTCACACATTTAATCCATTCCCCTTTTGTAGGAATTAGAACCACCCCACTCAACTAAACCTGAATAACCTATCTATTAACCAAAGATAGAGAGTGACAACCTTTAATCAATTTTTACTATTTATATGTTATTTGAGTTCTGAGTTTCTTTTTTTTTTGTTTGTTTTATTAAATAAGAGCCAATGGTCTATAATCATCACTAGGAAAAGGAAATGACATGGGGACAGTACTGAATATTAAGGATTAGCATTCCTAACCAGGCATGGTGGTGCACAGCTGTAATCCCAGCACTCAGGAGGCAGAGGCAGGAGAGTGGCTGAGTTCGAGGCCAGTCTGGGCTACATAGTGGGTTCAAGGCTAGCCTGAACTACATAGTAAAACCCTGCCTCAAAAAAACCAAAAACAGACAGACAAGGAGTTAGCATACCTAATTTCCTACATAATTGCTTTGGGTTTTAGGTAGCTGGTAGCTATTCTGGCCATCCTTTTATGAAAATGGTTGGCTGATCAGCTCTAGTTATAATCTGTATTCACTTCTTGTCACATTGATATTTGAATCCATAATCTTTAGGATCCAGGATATGGTTAGTGAAAAATTAAGTGCCTCCTCTTCCATGCTAGAAATGGTTGAACAGTGAAGGAAGGATTGGAAAGCTCCTTAAACTTTGGCTCTTTGTTTTGGGCTCTAACATTTGGTCTACACAAATCCTTGGATAGGAGAAGAGAGACCAAATGTTGTCTTTTCCTTGTGTCAAGATTAAGCCAAATATATATATCTGTATCTATCTATCTATCTATCTATCTATCTATCTATCTATCTATATCTATATATCTATCTATATCTATATATCTATATATATCTATATATCTATATATATATCTATATATATCTCTCTGTATATATATATATCTCTACAGATTTTTTTTTTTTCTGAGACAGGATCTTGCTGTGTAGCCCAGGCTAGTCTTGAACTTGCGGTGATCCTCCTGCCTCAACCTCCCAAGAGCTGGGGTTATAGGCCTCTCGAATGCTAATTAGGTATGATTTAAGGAAATAAGGCTGGAATAGAGACAGCTCTTGATTTTATTTTATTTATTTATTTATTTATTTATTTATTGGTGGTATTGGGAATTGAAACAGGGCCTCACGCATGCTAGGCAAGTGCTATACCACTGAGCTACATCCCCAGCCCTGCCCCCCTGCCCTTTGAGTCTTTCACACAGATGCTAAGTATTGCCTCTTTTATGCAGTGTTCCCATCTTTTCTGAGAGGAGTAGAAAAAGAAGACAGGAGAGACATGCATACCTATGTTTATAGCAGCACGATTTATATAATAGCTTGATTTTGGAAACAGTATATATGTCTACCAACAGATGAGTGGATAAGGAAAATGTGGTATTTATACACAAAGTACTACACTGCCATAAAGAAAGAGAAACTTAAGGCATTCATAGCTAAGTGGATGCAATTTGAGAACATAATTTTAAGTGAAATAAGCCAAACACATAAACTCAGATATCATGTGGTTTCTCATGTGTGTATATGAAACAGTATACAAATAAAGGCCAAAATAAAGGAGAGGTAAATGGGAAGTAGGGGGAAGTTCAAATACTTAACCACATTATAAATTCCATGTTTTAAAAATATTTCACTATATACATTAATTGGTTTCATTTATACTACTAGTTTATCTTAGTTTGTTGAAAAGGAAGTTTTGTGTTAATATCTGTTTGCTTTTTTATAAGGATCTTTTTGGTTTATGTCTTGTACTCAGAGTGACTACTTTGAGAATATTGATACACAGTATAATAACTATTGTTATTCTCTTATTATTTGATTATGAAATTTTATTTTATTTTTTCATTAAAAGAAGCAGATAGGAGAGAAGAGAGAATGCTTCTTCACCCAAATTCTAAAACAGTTAACACACACTCAGCCTTCAGGGACTCACCAAGGATAGGAGATAGTAATAAGAAGCTTGTCCATGAGTAAATAATAGAACTAAAATATTTTTTCTTTTTTTCTTTTTTTTTTTTTTTTTTAAGGCTTTTTGAGACAGGATCTCACTCTGTAATTCAAGCTGGCCTTGAACTCACTGTGTAGCCCAGGCTGGCCTCAAACTCACAGTACTCCTCCTGCCTCAGCCTCCCAAGTGATGGGATTACAAGCATCCGCCAACATGCCTGGCTTTTTTCTTTTTTCTAATATTCATGGTATTGTAATACTTCCAGTTATTCACATTTTAATTGGTTTTAACTTGTACATTAACCAAGGTCAAAGGAAGTGTTCAGATAAGATAGAAGCCCAGCCTGGGCAACTTAGTAACCTAGCAAGCAAGGCTTTGTCTCTAAATAAAAAATTTAATAAGGGCTGAGAATAAAGCTTAGTGTGAAGGCCTTGGGTTTAATCCCCAGTACTGCTATTAGGAAAAAAAAAAAGTTAACAAAGCTTCATTTGTTGCGTGAGAGTAAAAACCATGCTTCTGAGGATGTAGCTCAGTGGTAGAGCACATATGTGTGTGAGGTCCTGGGTTCAATCCCTAGCAACAAAGATGAGAGACTGAGAGAGAGGAAGGGAGGGACAGAAAGAGAAAAAGAGAGAAAAAACAAAACCGTCCTTCTTTAGATGGTCCAGCATTTTTGTGGTTTTTGTTCCTGTAAGTTCCTGGAAATGACACACAGTATTTTCTTAAGCTTTAAAAAACACTGGTGCCTAATAGTATATACTATATGTGTTAATATAGTAGAGTAAACCTTTGAGAAAATAAGGCAACCATGCTAGTCTGATCTGCATTCATCAGACGTTTTTTCTATAGCCAGCTAAAATCGAGTCTGCAGCAAAGAAACATGTTTGTTGGTAAACGGCTTCTCGAGGAATGGGTAGGTGTTCACAGGGAAGCCCTAGATTGTTGCAAAAAAAGATCCATAACGTTTTTTTGCCAAAACCCAGGAACAACCCATACCCATAACATTTTATCTTCCCCTTTTTTGTATAATAATTGGATATGTTTCATTATGTACTTAATGTTATTCATAATAAAATTTTTCTTCTACTTTCTTCATGTTAGCCTTAAATAAAGTATTTAGTAGTATATTCCAAGAATACAGTTCTGAGGATGTTCATGGTTGATGTTGCAGCTTTAAGTCATAATTTTAAGATGAGTGTAGGGAGGAAAGGGATTTGAAGGGAGTTTTTGATAACTGTCAGCATCACTCTGGGGTCCGATGCAGTCACCCTAATGTAGAGGACTATATCTCTAACTCGCTTGTTGGTTATCTTCCTTTTACCATCAGTGCCTTCTTTCTCATGTACCTTATTGAAACTATTTTTTTACTGGCTTAGTATATCACCCAGAGCATATGGCTTCTTCTGTAGTCCTGTAGTTCTTCCGTAGCTGCTTCTATAGTTGGGACTGAGTCTGCACCCCATGTTATTCTGGTGACCTCTCTGTAGCAGTTTGTTTCCTGTAAAGATTGCATACTAGTATAGACTGCTTTATTTGCTCTTAAATAACAGTTCTGAGTCATTCTTCAGTCTTTTGTAGTAAGATAATAATGGATTCAGGTATAAATATGCCAGTCAAGGAATTGTGATATTTCCGTTTCTTGCCCTGAATGGCTGTCCGTGATGTGTTAACTAGAGACCAGTCATCTCTTCTCTGCTTACTTTCATACCAACTAGCTACTCACTGGTTTCCAGCTAGTTTCATTACAACAAAACATGTTGAAAAGCAATAACACATAATTTCGGGGTTTTTTTTTTTTTTTTTTTTTTTTTTTTTTTGGTTTTTGGAGACGATCTCACTATGTAGCCCAGGCTGGCCTTGAACTCAGGTGATAATTTTTCTTGAAAATAAGGGTGGAAGAGATAGGAAATCCTGCTTTGTTACTTAGTTAGAACCTAATTTACTTTATTTTTTTAAAAATTCCAGAAAAAAATATTCTGAAGGCTACTTGCTAAAAACCTCAAACTAGGGCCAGTGAGATGGCTTAGCGGCATAAGCGCCTGTCTGGCAAGCGCAAGGGCCCGAGTTCGACTCCCAGAACCCACATAGGAAAAAAAGGGCCGGTGATATCGCTCAGCGGCATGGGCGCCCGCTGGCGCGCAAGGTCCTGAGGTCGAACCCCGGTACCCACAAAAAAAATAAATAAATTAAAAAAATAAAAATAAAAACCTCAAACTATTATCCTCTTATTGGTATATTTGATTTATGGATTCACAGATTCATACCAAGGCAAGTTTCAGTCAGCTAACAGGAAGGAGGACTTAGGGGGCAGGGTATGGCCCCATAGGAAATTCCAGAAAGTTTTAACAATGTCTCATCTTTCTGTCTTTCTGATTATGATAATTAAGGCTCCCTCAAGTATCTGAGTAAAAAAGCCTAAAATCAGATATTAGAATTCCTGTACAAACACATGGGTTTTTGTTGTTTTGGTTTTTGTTTTGTTGGTTTTGCTTTACTTCCTTGAGAAATATTGGAGGAAACCCATCCTTCTTTCTGTATCTCAGACTACCACTTGTAAAATGTAAGTCATAAATTTAATCTTAAATACTTTTGGGTTTTTGGATATCTTAATGTTTGAGTGGTTTGGAGGTGAAAATGTATTGAAAATAATACTCCATGCTTCAGCTGGGGTCAGATTAACGCTGCCCCATCTCTGGTTACTTGCATACACAGATTGCCTAATGAAGCCGGTTGATCTGTGTAACCAGCTCCGTTCCATCTCAGAGCTGCATTTTTTGCTCAGAACCACAGTCAGCGTAACTCTGATTCCCAGAGACATTTCTCCCTATTTTTTCTAAAACCAGATGGCTTTGCTTATTCACTTTTTTAGTACTTGAAATAAAACAATTCAGAGTATTGGTAACATTATGGATCAGAAGACTTTATAAAATTATTCTTAAGGCCCTTATTTAACCCATGGGTTTAAATAAAAGCTACTAAAGATGGGAAATTTTTTTGTGTGTGTGTGGGTACTGGGGGTCGAACTCAGGACCTCACGCGCCAGCAGGCGCCTGTGCCTCTGAGCGATATCACCGGCCCTTTTTCCGTATGTGGGTACCGGGAGTCGAACTCAGGACCTTGCGCTTGCCAGGCAGGCACTTATGCCACTGAGCCATCTCACCGGCCCCAAGATGGGAAATCTTACACATCTAAAAACAAAGAAAGCCAAGCGTGGTGGCTCCTGCCTGTAATCCCAGCACTTGGGAGGCTGAGGCAGGAGGATCACTGCGAGTTCGAGGCCAGCCTGGGCTACATAGTGAGTTCAAGGCCAGTCTGAACTACACAGCGAGACCCTGTCTCAAGAAGACGAAAAAGAAAGAAAGAAAGAAAGAAAGAAAGAAAGAAAGAAAGAAAGAAAGAAAGAAAGAAAGAAAGAAAGAAAAGAAAGAAAGAAAGAAAGAAAAGGAAAGGAAGGAAGAAAGAGGGAGGGAGGGAGGGAGGAAGAAGGAAGGAAGGAAGGAAGGAAGGAAACCTCTTGGAATTGTACTTGAATTTTAACTTTGACAGAATGTGTCTATGGTAAGAATGCAAAACTATTTTTGGTTTAAAAAAAAGTTACTTCTAGGCTTTCTCCCTTTATCAAGTCCTGAAAATACTAATTTTTACAATTTTTTCTAGGTGATTATCTTACAGTACAGCAACATTTTGAATGAATCTATGGAATTTATTTGAAGGATCAATGTGTTAGCTTTGTAACTATTAAATACTTGATATAATCAACCTATGAAGAGAATAGATTTACTTTGGCTCACTGTTTTCAAGGTTCCAATCCATGATCAGGCAAACCTATTGTTTTTAGGCATCCTGTGGAAGGGTAGCACATCATAGCAGGACTGAGTACCACAGCAAAATTCCTCCCCTCATTGTGTGTGTGTAGGGAGGCAGACAGGCAGCCCCAGTCCCACAGTCCCCTTCCATGGCACGCCCCCAGTGACCTAAAACCTTCACTAGGGCCTGTCTGTCAGAAGTTCCGCCACCTCCCAATAACGGCAAGCTGGACCTTTGGGGGGCATAAATTCAGTTCCAGACTTTTTTTTTTTTTTTTTTTTTTTTGAGACAGGGTCTTGCTGTGCAGTTCAGGCTGGCCTTGAACTCACTTATGTAGCCCAGGTTGGCCTTGAACTCACAGGAATCCTCCTGCCTCAGCCTCCGGAGTGCTGGGATTACAGGTGTGAGCCACCATGGCCTGCAGTTCCAGACTTTTGAAATCAGCAACTAAAAAGTAACCAGAACTGTGGGTGGAGGGTGCTTGCCAAACCTCTTTTTGTGCTGGCTGACAATTTTCCTTTTCCAGTGGGGGTAAACGGGGTCTGCTCCGGGAGCCAGAGCATGTCGAGCCATATGAGTCATATGAATATAGTGGATATTAGTGCAACTGACCCAAGTATGATGTGGCAAGATTAGAGTTGGTGCAGCTTATTTTTATTAAAAATAGGTTCGAATAGTAGTATAACTATCAAAGTTGACTGATAAATTGTTAAATATATACTGAATTTGTAATACATTATTCTTAAACAAATGAGTCCTTGGCTCTTACTTCTGAAGTTGCATGTTTTCTGTCTTCAAGAGAAAGGCATGGTAACAACAACAAAAACCTTGTAAAAGTGAGAGTTCACCTTCGTGATATTTGATGTTATATTGATTATTCCATTGAATGTAAGGGTTAATAACTTTTGCTAATATTATTAGAGTACTAAGTGTCTTACCTCCTGTCATACTGGCTTTCCGATGGAAAGAAACTGAGGTTTGATCGCTAGGTTCTAGTTGAAGGCATCCTTACAAGCTGAAAATACTTGACATAACCCAGTGTACTATGTTTGGGGATGTTCTGTGACACCGAGTAGTTTTCTCTTGCATTACATTTCTGGTGCTAAAAATTATAATTTGTAACTTTAATTAGAGATCTATCCAAGATATGAGATAGAATGTGGGGATATTTTTAGTCACAAAATACTTTATTAAAATCTGTTCCATCCTCTCTTGTAAATTCTGGAAATGTAGGATGGAAAGGTGTGGTGTCTAACCTCAGTGAGTTTACAGGTCACTTAGAGGGACAGTCATATAACAGCATGGTAAGCACTGAATGGAAATGTGACCAGGTACCATTAGAACACAGGACGGACTACCTAAATTGAGGTAGAAGAGGCAGGTCAGACTCACAAAATTGCTTACACTGAGTCTTGAAGCAACAGGCATTTGATAGACTACAGAAGAGCAAACACAAAATCTGGGGGGAGGGAACCTCACTTACAAAAGTCATTGGCTTCAAAGCAGTTTGCTTTTCCTGAAGTGTAAAGGACGAGGCGAAGAATACCCAGAGAAGAAGGTAGGTAGGGAATAGGTCTTGTGTAACACGCTAAGCACTTTGAATTGAATTCAAGGAATGATAGCGCATTCTGAAAGAACTTTGAACAGTGGAGTACGATAGATTTGTATTTTGAGATAATTACTTTGTATTATTTGGAATAATGGCACCATCACAAAGACCAAATTGTAAGATGAGGAAGTGCCTGTTAAGAAGGTATTCCAGGGAAAAGATATGAAGATGTGAACCAAAGCAGCAACAGCAGGGAGAAAATGGGGTGAAGAAGGGAAACAGCCAGTGCTGCCATCGGGCTGAAGGGCTATGTCATTGTCCTCTGAGATGTGTTTTCTCCTCCAGTGGCTGGATTGTAGATTTTGCTGGTTAGGTAGTGATCTTTTGCAGAGAATATTACCTATATAGTGCTACTTGTTTTTCCCTGGGTATCTGTGAATAGGTAATTCTTGATCTTTATAATATTTTAAAAGTCTTTGGAATGGGGCTGAGGTGTGGTAAAGCTCTTGCTTAGTATCAAAAGGCCTTGGATTTTATCTCCAGCCTCCCTCCCCCAACAAAAAAAATCAGCCTGGTGTGGTGATGCATGGCTATAATCCCAGTACTCTGGGAGGCTGAGGTAGGAGGATCATAAATTCAAGTCCAGCCTGAGCAATTTAGCTACTTAACAAGACTGTCTCAAAAAAAAAAAAAAAAAAATCTGTGGACTGTAAAAACAAATACAAACTGATCTCTTCTAGATTGTATTCATGAAGGAGATTTGAACATTATATCAAGATTTTTCCATCTTGCCAGGTGTGGTGGCACACAACTGTAATCCCTGCACTGGGGAGGCTGAGGCAGGAGGATTTCCACAAGTTTGAGGCCAGCCTGGACTATGTAGTAAGACCCTGTCTCCAAAAAAAAAAAAAAAATTGGATACACATTGTTTAAGTATTGCATTATTTCTCTAGTGTGACAAACCGAAAGAGTAAATAAAGGCCAAAATGTATAATCGATATTAGGAAGCAAGAAAAAAATGTTCAAATGGGAAGGGGAACAAGGGAGGGGGCAGGGGAAAACAAGGAAGGGAAAAGGAAAAAAAGAATAGAAAGGAAAAAATGAAAACAAAGCTTTCGTAAATAAGGAGGGAAAGAAGGGGTGAGGGAAGCGGAGGAGAATGGTAAAAAAAGAATCAAGATATATTATGTACAGGTAAAAATCCCCTATGATGAATGTAATCACTATGTATATTTAAAGTGTACCAATAAAGTTAAATTTTTTTTGTCTTTTTTTTTTAATTTTAAAGAGAAGAAAAAACAAAACAAATCAAAAGAAGAACAAATTTTCAAAACAACATAATAGGAGGGTAACAATGGTTAATACAATTACGTATTACTATCTTTAAGTTAGTTATTCAGGATACCAGACATTAGCATTCAACTGTCCAAACATTATTGGCACAAACCTTACTCTTCAATGAACTAAGTAAAATTGGTAGTGTATCTATCTTAACCATCTTATATATATATATACAATTTTTTTTTCCCTTTCCCTTCTTTCTTTTCCCTATTCCAGTCTCTCTTTCCTTTTGACCAGTTTCTTTTTTTTTTTTTTTTTGTGGGAACCGGGGGGACGACCTCAGGACCTCGCGCGCCAGCAGGCGCCCGTGCCACTGAGCGATATCACCGGCCCCTTTTTTCGTATGTGGGTTCCGGGAGTCGAACTCGGGCCTTCGCGCTTGCAAGGCAGGCGCTTAAGCCGCTGAGCCGTCTCACCGGCCCATGACCAGTTTCTTTTTGATTCACCATGTCTATTGTACATTTTGGAACTTATTTACTCTTTCAGTTTCTCATACTAGAGAGACAATACGATGCTTACACATGTGCTTCTGGTTTATTTCACTTATGAGTATTTTCTCGAGTTGCATCCATTTACCTATAAAAGTCTCCAGTTTATCCTTCTTTATGGCTGACTAGTACTCCATTGTATAAAAATACCACATCTTTCTTATCCATTCCTCAGTTGATGGGCATTTGGGTTGTTTCCAAGATCTGGCTATTACAAATTGTGCTGCTATAAACATGGGTGCACATATATCGCTGTGGTACGATGTTTTTAATTCTTCTGGGAAGATGCCCAGAAGGGGAATAGCTGGGTCAAATGGGACCTCCAACCCTAGTTTTTTGAGGAATCTCCACACTGACTTCCACAGTGGCTGTACCAGTCGACACTCCCACCAACAGTGAAGAAGGGTTCCTTTTTCCCCACATCCCCTCCAGCATTTGTTATTAGTTGATTTCTTTATAGTAGCCATTCTTTCTGGGGTGAGATGGTATCTCAGTGTTGTTTTAATTTGCATCTCTCGAATGACTAGTGATGTTGCACATTTTTTTGTATATTTATTTCCCATTAGTATTTCTTCATCTGAGAAATGTGTATTCATCTCAGATGCCCATTTTTTGGAGTGGGTCTTTAAATTTGGGAGGTCTGATTTTTTTTTTTGAGTTCTTCATATGTTCTCGATAGTAATCCTTTGTCTGAGGAACAGCTGGCAAACATTTTTTCCCACATTGTGGGTTGTCTCTTCACTCTGTTGGTGGTTTCTCTTGCTGTGCAAAAGCTTTTTAATAAGATGAGATCCCAGTTGTTGATTCTTTGGGATAGTTCCCGTGCGGTTGAGTTTTTATTCATAAAGTCTTTGCCTACACCAATGTCTCCAAGGGTTTTACCTATCCTACCTTCCAGCAGATTTAATGTTTCTGTTTTAATATTTAGATCTCTGATCCATTTTGAATTTAGTTTAGTGCATGGTGAAAGATATGGGTCTAGTTTTAATCTTCGGCATGTGTAGAGCCAGTTTTTCCAGCACCATTTATTAAAGAGGCTATCTTTCTTCCAGCGAATGTGTTTGGCACCTTTGTCAAAGATAAGGTGGCTTAGTATGTCTGGGGTTGTTTCAGCATCTTCTAATCTGTTCCATTGATCTTCAGGTCTGTTTTTTTGCCAGTACCACACTGTTTTTATCACAGTAGCTTTATAGTATAATTTCAAGTCAGGGATTGTGATGCCCCCTGCCTTGCGTTTGTTGCCCAGAATTGCCTTTGCTATTCTAGGTCTCTTTTGATTCCAAATGAATTTTAGGATTGTTTTCTCTAATTCTGTGAGATATGCTGTTGGAATTTTGATTGGAATTGCATTAAATCTGTATAACAATTTTGGAAGTATGGCCATTTTCACTATATTGGTTCTTCCTATCCAGGAGCAAGGGATATCTTTCCATTTTCTGATATCCTCTTCAATCTCCTTTTTCAGAGTACTGTAGTTTTCAGTATAGAGGTCTTTTACATCCTTTGTGAGGTTGATTCCTAGGTATTTCATTTTTTTGGATGTTATTGTGAAAGGTATTGTTTCCCTAATTTCTCTTTCAGTAAGTTTATTTGTGTACAGGAAGGCTATTGACTTTTGAATATTGACTTTGTATCCAGCTACACTACTGAATTTGCTTATTAAATCTAGCAATTTTTTAGTGGAGTTTTTGGGGTCTTCTGTGTAGAGTATCATGTCATCTGCAAATAATGATAATTTAACTTCTTCCTTTCCAATCATTATTCCTTTTATTTCTTTCTCTTGTCTAATTGCTCTGGCTAAAGTTTCCAGAACTATGTTGAATAAGAGTGGGGACAGTGGACATCCTTGTCTTGTTCCTGATTTTAGAGGGAAGGCTTTCAGTTTTTGGCCATTTAGTATAATATTGGCTGTTGGTTTGTCATAGATAGCTTTTACCAGATTGAGATAAAGACCCTCTATTCCAATTTTCTGTAGGGTTTTTATCATGAAAAGGTGCTGGACTTTGTCAAAAGCTTTTTCTGCATCTATTGAGATGATCATGTGATTTTTGTCTTTGATTCTGTTAATATGGTGTATTACATTTATTGATTTACGTATGTTGAACCATCCCTGCATCCCTGGGATGAATCCAACTTGGTCATGGTGTATAATCTTCTTGATGATTTGTTGGATTCTGTTTGCCAGTATCTTATTAAGGATTTTTGCATCTATGTTCATTAGGGAGATTGGCCTGTAGTTCTCTTTCTTAATTGGGTCCTTCTCTGGTTTTGGTATCAGGGTAATGCTTGCTTCCAGGAATGAATTTGGGAGTATTGCTTCCCTTTCAATTTCATTGAAAAGTTTGAGAAGTAGGGGCGTTAGGTCTTCTCTAAATTTCTTGTAGAATTCGGCAGTGAATCCATCAGGGCCTGGGCTTTTCTTTGTTGGGAGGTTTTTAATTACATCTTCAATTTCATTGGTTGATATTGGTTTATTTAGGATTTTTAAATCTTCTTGATTCAGCTTTGGTAATTCATACGAATCTAGGAATCTGTCCATTTCTTCTGCATTTTCCATCTTAGTAGAATATAAATTTTCAAAATAGGTATAGATGATCTTCTGGATTTCTGCAGGGTCCGTCGTGATATCACCCTTTTCATTTTCAATTGCATGGATTTGAGTCTTTTCTTTTCTTTTTTTTTTTTTTTTTTTTTTGTGGGTACCGGGGGATCGACCTCAGGACCTCGCGCGCCAGCAGGCGCCCGTGCCGCTGAGCGATATCACCGGCCCCTTTTTCATATGTGGGTTCCGGGAGTCGAACTCGGGCCCTCGCGCTTGCCGGGCAGGCGCTTAAGCCGCTGAGCCATCTCACCGGCCCTTCTTTTCTTTTTTTAATAAGGTTGGATAAGGGTTTGTCAATCTTATTTATTCTTTCAAAGAACCAACTTTTTGCTTCATTGATTCTTTGTATTTTTTTTTAGTCTCCAATACGTTAATTTCTGCTCTGATCTTTATAATTTCCTCCCTTGTACGGGCTTTTGGCTTAACCTGCTCTTCTTTTTCTAGAAGCTCGAGGTTCACCCTTAAGTTGTTTATTTGCGCTTGCTCTATTTTCCTGATATAAGTATTTAATGCTATAAATTTCCCTCTTAGGATTGCTTTCATTGTATCCCATAAGTTCCGGTATGTTGTACTGTCATTATCATTCAGTTGTAGAAAGTGTCTAATTTCTTCTTTAATTTCATCTGTGACCCATTGGTTGTTCAGGAGGGTGCTGTTTAATTTCCATGTGTTTAGGGAGTTTTTGTGAGATCTTTTGCCATTGATTTCCAATTTCATTGCACTATGGTCTGATAATATGCATGGGATAATTTCAATTCCTTTGCATTTACTTAAGCAGGTTTTATGAGCTAGTATGTGGTCTATTTTGGAGAACGTCCCATGTGCAGCTGAGAAAAATGTGTATTCTGATGTTGTGGGATGGAATACTCTGTAGACATCTACTAAGTCCATTTGTTCAAAAGTTTGGTTCAGTTCTACTATTTCATTATTGATTTTCTGTCCAGTTGATCTGTCTTTTTGTGACAGTGGAGTATTGAGATCTCCCAATATAATTGTATTAGTGCTTATTTGATTTTTCATGTCCTTTAGTACTTGTTTTATATAGCTGGGTGCATTGGTATTTGACGCATATATATTTATGATCGTTATCTCTTCCTCTTGGATTGTTCCCTTTACAAGGATGTAATGACCATCTTTATCTCTCTGAATCCTTCTTGGCTTGAAGTTCACTTTGTCTGCAAAAAGAATAGCTACCCCTGCTTTTTTCTGGGTTCCTGTGGCATGGAATATTGTTTTCCATCCTTTGACTTTCAGTCTATGAATTTCTTTCTGAATTAAATGTGTTTCTTGTATACAGCATATTGTTGGATCTTGCTTCTTGATCCATTTCGCCAGTCTGTGCCTTTTGATTGGTGAATTGAGACCGTTAACATTGATGGTTAAAACTGATATGTATTGACTTATACTTGTCATGATATTTTCCTGTTGTTGGTTCCCACTCTTTGTTTTTCCCCTTTCCTGCTATTTAATTATCTGCCCTGCCTGGTGGATTCCTTCTGTTGGGGTTCCTATCTCTTTCTAGAATGTCCTTCAGAACATTTTGGAGTGCTGGTTTGGTGGTCATAAATTTTCTCAGATGTTCTTTGTCATGAAAGTATTTTATTTCTCCATCAATTTTGAAAGATAGTTTTGCAGAGTACATCAATCTGGGTTGAAAATTATTTTCCTTTAGAGCTTGAAATACATCATTCCAAGCTCTTCTTGAATTGAGGGTTTGTGCTGAAAAGTCAGCTGTGATTCTGATGGGTTTTCCTTTATAGGTGATTTGTCTCTTCTCCCTAACAGCTTTTAAGATTCTGCCCTTCTGTTGAATTTCTGGGATCTTGACTATAATATGTCTGGCTGAAGTTTTTTTTTGATCATGTCTAGTTGGTGTTCTAAAAGCTTCACTTATAGGGGCGTCAAATTCCTTTTCTCTTCCAGGAAAGTTCTCCCTGATTATGTCTTTGAACAAGGTTTTAATGTCATTGATGCTATCTCCTGCTTTTTCATTTATTCCAATTATTCTTAAGTTGTTTATCTTTGAGTCATCTAGCAGCTGCTGAATTGATTTTTCATGGTCCCTTGCTGTTTTTAAGAATTCTTCCTTTTCATGATCACTAATTGCAAGCCTGTCTTCTATATCTGAGATCCTGTCCTCGCATTGGCTTAATCTGCTACAAATACTTTCAAGGGAATTTTTGTTCTCTTGGATATCTGCTTGAATCTGCCTTATGGATTCCATTTCTTTCCTATGCTGAGCATTCATGGTTTCTATAGTTTTCTTAAGCTCATCTATTTTTTTGTCTGTATCAGCTATAGTGTCCTTAAGCATGGTCTTCAATGTGGACATTATCTCTGCAGTTATCTGTGAGATTATTTCTGTTTTAATTTTTTCCAGAGCCTCATTCAGTTGCTTTGTTGTTACCACTTCCGATAGGCCAGGTGGGCGGCTTTCGGATTGTCCCACCTCGTTGCCCCCTAGGTTTGCCTTTGGTGAATTGGATGTGTGGGGTTGCATCTTGTTTAAGTGTCATCTCATTTTTTCTTTCTTTAATTACTGGGGTGATGTTTGCAAATTACCTATGGTAGGTTACTTTATTGCTAGTGTTTAAGATCTTTAGAAGATGACCACTTCTCTGCAGTATCTTCCAAGTGGAGCTTGCTTTTGGGTTTTGAGCTTTCTGCCAGATCCTACCTCTTCAATTCGTTGGGTATGCGAAGTTGCTACCTGTTTGGCCCAGTCCTTGATTCTTTGGTACTGTGCCACTGTATTTTCTGTGTCCCTTAGTCAATCTCAATCACTAAATATCAGGAAGGAAAGATGTTTAGAACAATTATTTCACATTTGGCTATAATGTTAACTAAAGCATCAAACACAGCCTAGAAAATGACAGACTGAGCTAACCAGTTATTTACCACTTTTAGCTGTATAGAGTTGCGGTTATATAACAAAATCTAAAACACACCAGAAAAATTATATGCAGTATACAAGTCCTATGTACGTCAATTTTTCCCTGAGGAGTTTAAATTTAAAATGAGTTAAGGAGGAAATAGAGTGTTGGGAGAATAGGAAGGAATTAGATGTAAGGTTAGAGGACCAAGAGGGATCCCACTAAAATTGGGACACTGGTGCAGAGGACTGGTGGTAAAAAGAGAAGGAAGGGATAAAAGGAAGAACAGATCACAACCACAATCACAAAGAAGTTAGAGGCACTGTTTACACTCATATAAAAAACCAGAGAGAATAATGAAGGAAAGAGCAAATACACATACAGAAACAAAAACGAAGATAAAAACAATAAAACAGACAAAACAAAAATAAAACCCCACCAAGAAAAAAAAAAAAAAACCCTTCGCCAGAACAAAAAACAAATGAGTGAGAAAAAAATAAAAAAATAAAAAAATAAAAAATAAATAAAAAGAATCAGTTCCAGGTGTTGACTCTGCTGTAGGCAGGCACCATGTGGTGCAGGTCGGTCCCAGTGAGCCAGGAGCGGCCCTCTGGCGGGCGGTGAGCAGAGGCCCGTACTTTCAGGCAGAGACCAGTCTAGCTCGCCTGCCGCTCTCAGTGCCCTTTCACTATCCCTGGGCCTGAGAGGCGCAGCGCGCTGTCCCGAGCGCGGGTTCCCTGCACTGGTTTCCCGCCACTCTGATTTTCACCACGCCCCCCACAATGGCGCCGGGCCAGTCGCTCTCTGGCGTGGGACAGGTGTGGCTGAGAGACCAGTCTCGTTCGCCTGCTGACCTCAGCACACTTTCATGGGCCTGAGACGCCCCGCGCTGCCCTGTCCGGAGCACGAGTGTCCAGCGCTGTTTTTCTTTCCCGCCGCTCTGAGTTTCGCCACACCCCCCACAATGGCGCCCGGCTGGTCGCTCTCTGGCGTGGGGCAGCTGTGGCTGAGAGACACTCACCGTCGGCCAGCGCAGTTCTCCGCCGCTCCCCCGCCTCGCCGCTGTCTCAGGATCCTCCGTGGGGGCTTCCTGGGCGCCAGCTGTCACCGTGTGTCCGCAGAATTGAGCTTCTGTCGCGCTGCGATTCCTGGGATGGTAGAAGGTGCGCGCACGCGGTCTGCTCCTTCTTCTTTGTTGGAAATCACCCTTCACTGGTGCCGGGCGTCCCAGGCTGCGCTTCAGAACTTTTCTGGGTTCCGGGGAGGTATCTCCCCCCACCTCCTGCGCTTTCCCGGTCGCTATATTCCCGTGTTCCAACGGTAACTTTTAGAGAGAGTTTCGCTGCCTGCTTCTTACTCATCCGCCATCTTTTTCCTCCCCCTAATGTTCAATAAAATTAATTTTTAAAAAACAATTTCCCATCTTCTATATAAAGTTCATTTGTTTTCTAAACAGATTCTTGGGGCCCAAAGCCGGAATGCAGGTGGAAGAAGAATCTCTGAAAACAGCTCTTCTCTGGATGACTTGGAAATAGGTCCAGGTAAGCAGGAGTTTCACCTGTGGGAATTCCTCTAGGAAGCACTCATTAGTGGCGATGCCTTTGGACGCAAAGCCAGTGCCTTCAAAGGGAGAGTGACACTACTTAGAAGGAAGTCGGTCTGTTCCCAAATCTCATTGCTTTCTATAAATAGCTTTTCTTGTATTTTTAATCCATCTTTGTCAGTAGCACCCTTTGAGGAATGACGGGAGAAGTGCTACAGACACTTCCGGCCCCACAGTCATCTGGGGCATGAGGGCTTCAGGACCTGGGCTGTGTGCTTGATCAAGATCGGTTCTCCTGGGGCTGGAGCTGGAGCTGAGCAGTAGAAAGCAAGTGTGCAAGACCCTGGTTTTGATCCCCAGCATCAAAAACAAAAACAGAAGAGATGTTAATATTACTGGTGGTAATAGTTTAAGAGTGAAATTATTGGGCCAGTGAGATAGCTCAGCGGCATAAGTGCCTGCCTAGCAAGCGCGAGGTCCTGAGTTCAACTCCTGATACCCACATATGAATAAAGGGCCAGTGATATCGCTCAGCGGCACAGGCACCTGCTGGCGCGCAAAGTCCTGAGGTCGACCCCTGGTACCCACAAAAAAAAAAAGTGAAATTATTATTTCTTGGGAAGGAGGCGTATATAGGTACCTTACAGAAGAAAAAAAATAAGCACAAGTAAGTCATTAGCCTCCCAGTAATCAAAGAAATGCACATTATAATAACATTGAGATCTCATTTTTTCCACATGTTAAATTGCCATAATTTTCAGTTATTTCAAAATATACAAGGCCAGTGAGATAGCTCAGCGGCATAAGCGCCTGCCTGGCAAGCGTGAGGTCCCTAGTTCCACCCCCAGTACCCACCCCCCAAAAAAAAAAAAAAAAATATATATATATATACACATACATACATACATACATACAGTGCTCAAATGTTTTCCTTTTAACGTTAGGAAGTTGAGTGAATATTAATGTATAAATGACTATTATATTTCTGATTCCCTTCTTTGTACTTTTAATAATAGAAATTGGCCATTAGAGGACAAGAATCCAAAACTTGGAACTTCAAAACCAATGGAATCACATTCTATCTTCTTTCTAACAAAGCATGTTATTTGCATTGTTCCAGATCATTTGCTATCCTCTGCATTCAGCCCGGAGAAAAATGAGAGTAGGCGAAATCTGGAGCTCCCACGCCTTTCAGAAACCTCCATAAAGGATCGAATGGCCAAGTACCAGGCAGCTGTGTCTAAACAAAGTGGTTCAGCCAGCTATGCAGTATGTGTCCTGCATCATCCCTTCATTCCCTCCAGCCAGTGATCACCGGAACTGGTCCCCTACCCAGCCTCTCTCCACAGAAAGCCTACCCTCGCTTCATTTATAACCCTAATTCTGATTTTGCTTTCCTAGTTCATTTACATTCATTTTTCTGTGTGTTACTGGCTCTTCTACTTACTCTTTTAATTGTTATTATTAAAGAAGCAGTGTCTTATTAGTTTCAGTAGAAACACTTTTTTTTAGTGCAGGCACTGTGTCACTGAGCTACACACTCAGCCCTGAAGTTATCTTTTAAATGGCATTTATTCATATGTACACACACATATATGCACACATATAGACATATATTTTTGGACACATTTTTAAATTTTCTTTTTAAAAACACATGTATACATATTTTTCTTTCAAACGTTTTCCCAAGATTTCAAGTTAATCTCTTGATGTCTGAATTCTTCAACAAAAGTGAAATAATATTGAATTTTATTTGTTCCTAGGCAGATTGACACTGGTGCATTTTAGAAGTCATAATGTATATTTCAGAAGTTAAGCCTTCTTTTCCTACACAAAATTAAATATGCACGCTCTAATAGTATATATTGCTGGACTAATCCTCTGGCCAATGAGTGATTTCATCTTGACTTTTCATAGTAGTTTTATTTTTATTTATTTATTTTAAAGAGAAAAAACAATAAAAACAATGAAACAGATTTTCAAAACAAGATAATAATGGGGCTGGGGATATAGCTCAGTGGCACAATGCCTGCCTGGCAGGTGCGAGGTCATGAGTTCGATTCCCATACCAAAAAAAAAAAAAAAGTAAGGATCAAAACAAGATAATAGGACGGTAACAATGGTTAATACATTGCATATTGTTATCTTCAAAGTAGTTACTCAGGGAACATGATATAGGCATGAAAAATTGACCAAACAATATTAGCACAAACCTTCTACTAAGAGAAATTAGTAGTATAGCTATCTTAACTATCACAGTAGTTTTAAGAAGAGATGACTGTGTAAAGCAGTAGTAAAACAGAATATCTCAAGTTCACTATTCACAGTGAATGGAAATAAACAAATTTAGGCTTCCTTTAAAAGGCAGGTCTGGAGACACACCACACAGGTGATCTGCAAAGTGTCCTGTGCCCTCCATTCTGTCCACGTGACTCCCTACGTGGGAAAACCTGTTCGGTGACTTTTTTTTCAAAACCACTAATAGAGTTTTTGCACTGCAGCTTCCCTGACCTGGAGATTTTTAAGAGTGGAGAAGTCTTTAGGAATTCCTGTAAAAAGTACATTTTATCTCATCCCAAAAGAATTTCACAGGCCCGTCACTGAATGCGGTTGTGTCAAAGCACCTCCTCCCAGCTGTGGCTCCGGAGGCAGGGCTTTGAGACGGTCAGGAGTGAGTTACGGGGCTGCCACGGAGTGATGTGCAGTGCAGGTTGCCAAAACCCTCCCGAGTGCACCCTCAGAGCCTTAATCTGGATTACCCGACCTAAGGAAAACAGTCACACTTTCTTTTCCTTCATTAGCCTTGTGACTATTTTGCTCGTTTCCTCCCATGCTTAAAGAATCACAGCAGGAAGGTACAAGATTACTAAATTACTAGCAGACTACAGATAGGAAATGTCCACGTTCATCTACCCCTATGTAGATCAAGCAGGTAAATTAACTTTACTATTCTCCCCCAAGTGTCCTTTGCTGTGAAAACAAAGTGGTTATGTTTATTCTTTAAGATGATATTAATGCATGCTTCTTTTAATGTTGAGGGTATGAAAAGAAGTAGAGTAAGGTACATCATTCGTACAGTGTATGAATTTTATGTGAAAAACGTAAAGCCCAACAGAACAAGGTTGTTTTATGGTATCATGAAATAATTTCAGTTTTCATATGTATACATCATCCCTGTCTCTTTTTCCAGGCCGGGCATTTATGTATATGGTCAGTATATTTTCTTAATTATTGGCACTTAGCAACTCCTTTCCCCTGCTCCAGAATGGTCTTTTCTGATAAAACTCACAAGCTTTGCATTTCCACAAGCTCTGCTGCTAGAAGAGTGAATCACAAGCACATCATGTGCTGGGGGTGGTCTGTGCGTGTGTCCATGTTGATGTGTCTGTATTCTAATGAGTGTCCAGTTTGAGACTAGCATACAAATATTTAACTCTGAGATATGTGTCCACACAGCTGCTTTTGTCATTTCACTAGTCCATGGGTTTTGCTTGTGAGACTTAGGGGGTTGATTTGACCTGAGGACTCTGAAAAGAATTATTTTTTTTTTTTAACATTCCACATTTATTTGAAAGATGTGCTATGAGAAGAGTGGAATGGTGAGAATTTTTGAAAAGATTCACGGACTATTTTTATTTGACAGAATGAGTTGAAAGCCACTGGTGGTGAAATCAAAACTCATAAATTGGAGCAAAAGGAGAATATGCCCCCAAGTCCTGAGGTCTGCATCTCCCATCAGGAGGTAGAAAAGGTGGGTTGAAAAGTCTGGTGTCCAGTTGCCAAGCAAGCATGTGTTCTAAATTAGATGCTTAAAATTAGAAGCCACTTTAACTCTAGGCTGTAGGGTGTCTGGGAATTTGGTAACAGCTGCCAGGACAGATTGTCATTTTTGCAGGTCACATAATTTCACTTGGGAAGCTCTGCAACTTACAGCTGACCAGATAATGAGCCTTCAATGGAAAATTCTTTTGCTCAGCAAATCCTCACAGGCCATAGAGCTAAAGTGATTTTTAAAAATCTGTTTGATTACAGACATTATTTTTAAAAGTACTTGTATATGCTGAATTTAAGTATATACCTATAGTGTCTTGTTTGTTTGTTTGTTTGTTTTTGTAGTACTGGAGATTGAACCCAGGGTCTTCACATTGAGCTATATCCCAAACCCTTTTTCTTTTTCTTTTTCTTTTTTTTTTTTTTTTTTGAGACAGAGTCTCATTATGTAGTGCAGGCTGGCCTTGAACTCGCTTATGTAGCCCAGACTGGCCTCGAACTCATGGCATTCCTCCTGCCTCGGCCTCCGGAGTGCTGGGATTGCAGGTGTGGGTTACCACGCCTGGCCCCTTTTTATTTTTCAAGACAGGGTCTCACTAAGTCACTATGTTGCCCAGGCTGGGCTCGAACTTGCATTCCTCCTGCTTCAGCCTCCCAGAGTGATGGGATTACAGGCATGTGCCACCATGCCCAGTTTAACACAGTTTTATTGTGTTTTTCTTTTTTTGTTTTATTTTTGAGATAAGGTCTGGTTGTCTTGCTCAGGCTGGTCTGGAATTTGTGCTTTCGAGAGATCCTCCCAGCTTAACCTCCCAAGTAACTGGGACTACAGGCATGTGTTACCATACCCAGTTTATTTAATGCATTTTATAAAAGAAAATCTCATTCATTTGCTCAAAGCTTATTTTTTATTTTGCACTGCTGGGGGTCAAACCCAGAGCCTTGTACATGATAAACATGTGCTTCGCCACTGAGCTATACACCTAGCCCTCACTTAAAGTATTTTGAAAGCTAGGTACTATGATAAGCATAGGAAATGCTAAGCTTAAAAAAATAAAGATAGGGCCGGTGAGATGGCTCAGCGGCGTAAGCGCCTGCCTTGCAAGCGCGAGGGCCCGAGTTCGACTCCCGGAACCCACATACAAAAAAGGGGCCGGTGATATCGCTCAGTGGCACGGGTGCCTGTTGGCGCGCGAGGTCCTGAGGTCGTCCCCCTGGTACCCACAAAAAATAAATAAATAAATAAATAAATAAAGATAAAGCTGGGTATGGTCATGCACACCTGTAATCCCAGGACCCTGAAAGGCTGAGGCAGAAGGATTGCAAGTTTGAGCCCAGCCTGGGCAATTTAGGGAGGCCTTGTCTCGAAATTTTAAAAAAAGGAAGGAGGGCCAGTGAGATAGCTCAGCGGCATAAGCGCCTGCCCGGCAAGCGGGAGGTCCTGACTTCGACTCCCAGAACCCACGTAAAGGGAAAAAAGGGCCGGTGATATTGCTCAGCGGCATAAGCGCCTGCTGGCAAGCGTGAGATCCTGAGGTTGACTCCCAGTACCCACATAAAAAAAAAAAGGAAAGGGCATGTAGCTCTGTGCCAAAGCCCTGGGTCCAACCCCAATACCAAAACAAAACAAAAGACAAGTAAAGTGTTCTTTATGTGCTAGGAAACTAGAAGAGTATAGGAGAGGGGAGTAACAGACTGGTTATAATGAAATAGCATGATAGGTGCATGAGAGGGGTACAGGGCCATGGAAACTCAGGGTGCTGAAACTGACTTCCTCAAGAAGGTGCTGTCTGAGCCAAGTCTTGAAGAATGTGCAGAAAGAAGCCAAGCGAAGAAGGGGAAGATTAACAAAAAGAAGGGCGTGCAGACACAGGCTTGGAAACCAGAGATTGCGGCTTGCTTAGGAATTGCAGTTTGGCTGGAATAAGGTATCTAGAAACAGTGGCAAGAGGCAGGGGAGAGAGGGCCAGGGTGAGGTCTGGAAAAGCATCTGAAGGGTTTGGACACAGATTGGCCACGGTGGAAAGCCACAGAAGATTTTAAGCAAGTCATATTTGTATTTTATGCCTTAATCATTAGATGAATGGCTTAGTTGCGATAAGTAACAGTATTTATACCAGAGGAGTTTATAATGTTCTCTGCCAAACCTACCCAGTCTTTTTAGTCTTTTTGTCAATATAATAATAAATGTTGAGTGAGATGATCTATTACTGTGATTAATCTTAGGAGAAAAAGCATTGCTTCTGTTATGCATAATGATACCTTTGATATTATTCTTCTAAAAGTTGAAGAGATACTTAAAGTGGATTGAGTAACAGTTGTCAAACTTACTTTTTTTTTTTTTTTTTTTAATTGAGACAGGGTCTCACCGTGTAGCCCAGGCTGGCCTTGAACTCATGGCAATCCTCCTGCCTCAGCCTCCCCAGTGCTGGGATTACAGGCATGCACCACCATGCCCAGCTCAAACTTACTTGACTATTATAGACCTTTTTTTTTTTTTCGTGGGTACCAGGGGTCGACCTCAGGACCTTGCGCGCCAACAGGCACCCGTGCCGCTGAGCGATTTCACCGGCCCTTTTTTCGTATGTGGGTTCTGGGAGTCGAACTCGGGCCCTCGCGCTTGCCAGGCAGGCGCTTACGCTGCTGAGCCATCTCACCAGCCCCTATTATAGACCTTTTATTTATTTTTTATTTTTTTTATTTTATTTATTTATTTTTTTTTTTTTTTGTGGGTACTGGGGGGTCGACCTCAGGACCTCGCGCGCCAGTAGGCGCCCGTGCCGCTGAGCGATATCACCGGCCCCTTTTTTGTATGTGGGTTCCGGGAGTCGAACTCGGGCCCTCGCGCTTGCCAGGCAAGCGCTTAAGCCGCTGAGCCATCTCACCGGCCCCTATTATAGATCTTTTAATGTATGGTGTATTAACAGAACACTTCCAGGAACTCATGAGATAATTTTGCACACTTGGATCAAAGTAGGCACCCCAAAAAATGTTCTCAAGGGCTAAAAAATTTGATTCACAGCATAGAACAGAAAATTAATTAGAAAAATTAAATTATTTTCTAAAAATATCACAAACGTGTATTGAAATAATAAGAAAATATTTGACAGTCATGTGTTACTTGATCATAAAATCAGCAAATAACTTGAGTACATTTTTACAGCAGTGGGCTCTTGCATTAGTCCAAGGGTCACATGTATTGAGTTCTCTCCTTAACTGCCTGTTTTAAATGAGACTATTTTAAGTATAATGAGTGAAGCCAGGTACAGTGGCACACACCTGTAATCTCAGCACCCTGAGAGGCTGAGGCAGGTGGGTCACAAGTTTGAGTCCAACTTGGGCAATTTAGCAACTTAGTGAGACCCTGTCTCAAAATAAAAAGGAAAAAAAAAAAAAGAACGGGTAACAATGTTTGAAACTTTCCTTATATCTGTAAAAAAAAAAATCCAAGGAAAAAACATTCCCAGCATTGAAATTCCCCCCATACTTATCGCAGGAGCATAGTTTGGGAAATAATCATCTGGAACATAATGCTTGGGTTGTCCTTATATCTAATTTCATGCTTCTTTCGTGATTGTCTTCATGCTGATTTGAAACTAGAACTCTAGGCTGAACTGGAAGATCAGAACATTTTAATTATAGCCTAAAAGGGCATTAGTGCAACTGAATCACAAATTGGAATGTGGATGGGGAAGAAGGGATAAAAATAGTCAATGTTCTTCAAGTGCATAGTGCAGGTTTATAAACTTTTGCCTTAAAATTTGCAACGTTTTTCAGAGCCTAGCTATACTTTTGGCTGCTTGCCTAGCTTTTGTTAACCAGTACTTAAGCACTGTTTGAACTTTAGCATGCTTCATGAGGATATTAATGCTAGGACAACTGGGTATGGTGGCACACACCTATCATCCCAGCACTCAGGAGGCTCAGGCAAGAGAATTGCTGCAAGTTCAAGGCCAGCATGTGCTACATAGTAAGTTCAAGGCCAGCCTGAACTACATAGTGAGATCCTGTTTAAAAAAGAAAAGAGCTAGCACAAACTTTTTTTTTTTTTTTTTTGGAGATAGGGTCTTGCTATGTAGTTCATGCTGGCCTTGAACTCACTACACAGCCTAGGCTGGCCTCAAACTCATTGCAATCCTCCTGCCTCAGCCTCCAAGTGCTGGGATGATAGGTATGTACCACCACATCCAACTAGCTCAAACTTTCTATTCTTGAAATGGAACATTTTGTCAAGGTATTGTTCTTCCCTTTCTCCTCTTGTGAATGAATTTGTGCTTTCCTTTAATGAAATGTTTGCACAAAATCTTCTGTCTGGAAGTTCTTGCAGTGAAGTCATCTTGTTGGACATGTGCAGTGATGTCAAAAGTGGTATTAAGTATAGCCCATAGGTTCAAGGTGACTAAATTAGAGGTGAGAAAAGAACATCCCAGGATGGATGCTCCTACTAAATTAGCAAAAGCTGAAGAACTTTTTATAGAAATGTACAACTTGCAGAAAATTATTTTATATCATTAAATGAAATAATGTACCTAATATGATCAGTCCAATACCTGGCACATCATAAAACACTCAGTAAATGTCAGCTATTATTATTCTGGTTTGCTCACACCATGTCGGAATTCCTGTGATGAAAAGAGTGTAGAAAAAACAACCATGCTGACATTCAGGTGCGGTTAGCCAACAGCTTCATCTCCATTGTAAATTTATTCAGTACATTAGACATCCTGATATAAACACTCAGTTTATATCAAGATAAAATTCAACATCTGAATGATAGAATATTACCTGAAGAATGTACATTGTTGACCCTTATTGACCCTTCATGATTTTTGGAATGTGGGGGGGATACAGGAAGGTCAAGGGCCAGTAGAAAAGAGAGAGAGAACTAGTAGGGAATTCTTTTATTTAAATTTGATGGCTCCGGTGAAAAAGTCACCTACATTGTGCATAAGATCCACCGTCTTGTTAAGCAATGCCATTTTGAGACTGGGATTTTTAGGATACTCTTGGAGGTCAGTTTTAGGTAAATTTGTTTTTTTTTTTTGTTTTTTTTGTTTTTTTTTGTGGGTACCGGGGGGGTCGACCTCAGGACCTCGCGCGCCAGCAGGTGCTCGTGCCACTGAGCGATATCACCGGCCCCTTTTTCGTATGTGGGATCCGGGAGTCGAACTCGGGCCCTCGCGCTTGCCGGGCAGGCGCTTAAGCCGCTGAGCCATCTCACCGGCCCCAGGTAAATTTGTCTTTTAGCTATCAGAAAGTCTTCTGTGTGGGCAAGCTTATTTCAGCAGAGCACATTTGGTTGGGAAATGGTAATTAGGAAAATTAAAAGAATAAGAATGGTTCTTGGTCTAAATACTTCATCTTGTCTTGGGTGTCCTTTGCTCTCTTTGACATAGAGGGTTTTGTTTTGCTCTATTTTTTAAGAGTGGAATGATATGGTTTAGAAGCTCTTTTGTAAAGGGAGGTGATGCACACTTTGGCAGTAAAGCTCAGTCTGTCTCTCGAGTTACTCTGTAATTGAGAGGCATGTTAATATCCTCATAAAAGACATTCTGCTGCCTCTTGTTTAAATGCTCAGCTGTTCTGGTGCCCGTTATTTCCCCCAGGCAGCCAGTGACTGACTAGAGTCAGCAGGTTTTTATGGCATTAACAGCAGTCTGCTCTTTTATTTTAAATGTGATTCTTAATCTCCCCCCATTCCCCACCCCCCCTTTTTCCTTTTTGCAGATTTCTGCAACTGAGAATAGACTGGCAGTCCATTCCACCCCTGCTGAAGATGACTCCTGTAAGCATTTGTCCTTAGCTTTGGAGGGTGAGGTCTTGTTCTCCATCCATTCTTGGTTCAGAGGTGTCAGTGTTAAGAAAGTCACATACTAAATTCAGCAGTTTAGCTGATCAATCTTCTACTCGGTTTTAAGGACTGGTGCTTGAATTTCCTTCACACACTTCATGGCTTAGAGAGAAGTTAAGTTCAGTTACATGTGGTTAACTTGGGACAAATGGAATACTTCAGTGTATCTCTCATGGAACTTGTCCTATCCTTTCTACTAAACTCTTTCAGATTTAAAACTGTATAAAGTCATTTTGAAGTTTTATTTTAACAGAGATTTGTTCAAGAAGGATTTTATCCATTTACCAGGATTAAAAAATTGGTATGTGAGCCAGATATGTGGTGCATGACTGTAATCTTAGCACTCTGGAGTCTGAGGCAGGAGGATTGGAAGTTTGAGCATACGTTGAGCAATTTGGCAATTTAGCAAGATCCTGTCTTTAAAGGGGGCGGGGGCACTGAGAATGTGGCTCAGTACGAAGGCCCTAGGTTCAATCACCAATACCACCAAAACAAAGCAACATTGGTATTTGAGTATCCCTGTAAGGCTGTAGAGGTTTTCCTGCTGATGTTGAACTTTGTAATCATTTCACCCTATTTTGGAGTCCTTTTGCACCTCCCAAAGATAGAAATATTTTGTTTTTACTTTACCGTGTCCACTTTCCATTCTAATTTTCAGTGCATCATTTAAAAAATATAGACAGATTTCTAGCATCTCCCCAAACAAATTAGTTTACTAATCACTAAAAACACCACAACTAAAATAGAATTATGAGCTACACAGATCTCTAATAAACTTTACCTTAATATTTCAGAGAAAAACTCTTACTGCTTAAATCCAGGAACATTCCTTTTGTAGTCATTTTACTTGGGCTAGAAATATTTATGGTTTTCACTAGGTTGGAAAACTTTTTTTTTTGAAAAATCAGCCTTAATCTTTTGATACTTTGTTGGCTCAACTCTAGATTTTAAGGAATCTTTTTTATGATTCCTTAGCAGCTGCGTATATGGCTTTTCTGTGCTGCTTCTGAGTTCCACAGGATGGATATACTGGCAGGAAGTTAACTCATGCAGTTGGCACTTTGATGATTATACAAAAAACTTTATGGAGCCTTTTCCACAATCTTCATCCATGGCTATCTGCTATAAGTCTAACCACAGGACAATGAGATTATTATACACACAGCACGCATGCATATACCCACTGTGAGATTTCTGCCCGTACGCGCTGCCATTTCCCCAATTTCTTTGAAGCACCCAGAGGTTATTGGGAGTGCCAGCTACCAAAAAGACTTCAGAGTCCACAAACAGCCTGAATAAATAACAAATGCTATGGGGCAGAAAGTTCTTTATGCAGGGTGATTTGGATTCCCACTATGTGCCAGGGTGAGTAAACCTCCTAAATGACAGCAGCCTAATTTGTGAGAGAACTTGAGAGGTAGGCTTTTAGTTTAGAATATTCTTAAACAGAAGGACAGTGCTTTAAGAGTAGTGTTTTTTGTAGCATTGAAAACACATTCCAAAAAAAAAAAACAAAACACATTCCTTGATAGAAAGTGCCCAATTTTTGCTTTTTGGAAGAACCCTTTCTAAGATTCCCCATGAGATACTCTAAAACGTTCTTTTGTTACTCAAGCAGGTAACTCTCAGGTTAATAATGAGACGCAGCCACCTGTGTCCCCCACGCTGAGTCCAGATGCCAGAACCTCCAGCCTTTCTGAAAGTTCTCCTCCCAAGACGGTGAAGGTACGACGGTTCTCTGAGTTTGGGTTCTCTGAGTTTGGGACATGGCTTATTAGTAGAGCTGATTGCACTTCGTATCAGTATGTTTATTATAACCTGTTTCTATTTTCCTGGGGATGATAATGCCAAATAAGGATATGCTTAAAAATGGCTTTCCTGAAAATCTTCTGCTCAGGTGTTTGGGCTGGGAGTGGGAAGGGTCACTAATGTCTCTGTTTGAAATCTGGAAAACTCATGGAAGCTTTACAAAAATTTGAAGTTAAAGTAATATGACTTTTAAAAATTTAAGTTTATAGATCTGTGAATGGTGAAGGCCCAGAAAATGAGAAATATGAAAAATCTGTTAAACTAAAATTAGCATATTGGATAGAAATGTGCAGTCACCTTAAGGACAGTGGCTCCCCAGTCTGAACAGTTTGGTCATAACTTGATTGATTTTTAACATTTTTAGAGAAAGAATGTGCCTGCTGGAGTGGGAGCTGACCAGTCCATTTTCTGTAAAAATTGGCATTTAAGCAAAATTATGCTGGGGTATATTAGATGCTAAGCAATGAACAAAAGTTTTGTATGCTAAGACAATATTATTAGGCTACCCAATGTCCAGTCTTCTTTTATTCCCCAATTAAAAAAGTCTTTCCCTTTCTATGAGCAAATACATATTCCCATAAAACTGACCCAAAAAAGGTTTAAATTTTTTTTCCAAAATGTATGTCAAGCTTGTCAACTGACTTGTTTCAATTGCATGCTTCGTTAATGCAGTGTTACTCCACCTATATGGATTAATAACCAAACATACCCACACTTCTTTGGTGTCTTTCTCCTTGGTGTGCTCTTTCATAGCTGGATTTTGTTTCAAAAATTTTAGCTTGATAAAAATAACAGATAGATTTAGGTAAAGGTACTTTGTACTGCTCCATCTTCATACTGCTGTCTACCATGCTTGTATCCCTTTACCGTGTGTGATTGATCCTTGGTCCATTTTAGTGCATCAGAAAGATGAAGAGGGCCCGTGAGATAGCTCAGCAGCATAAGCGCCTGCCTGGCGAGCGCGAGGTCCCGAGTTCCACTCCCGGAACCCACATACGAAAAAAGGGCCGGCGATATCGCTCAGTGGCACAGGCGCCTGCTGGCGCGCGAGGTCCTGAGTTCGACCCCCGGTACCTACAAAAAAAAAAAAAAGGAAAAGAAAGAAAGATGAGGAGATAAGGACATAAGTGAGGGTTTGGAATAAAAGGAAGAAATGGGAGAGTCCAGGATTTAAAAAGCAGATTAAAAGGATAGGGATAGTGATGAAGATAAACACAAAAATCTAAAAGGAAGCAGAAATTTATGAGAAGAGTAAGGTTTATTGGTAAGTATCAGGGACCTGGCCAAGATCCCCAACTGCCTGTATGAGGGGTACGGTGAAAGGATGAAATAAGAAGCAGAGACATGGGCCGGTGAGATGGCTCAGCGGCTTAAGCACCTGCCTGGCAAGCGCAAGGGCCCGAGTTTGACTCCTGCAACCCACATACGAAAAAAGGGCCGGTGATATCGCTCAGTGGCACGGGCACCTGCTGGCGCGCCAGGTCCTGAGGTCGACCCCCGGTACCCACAAAAAAAAAAAAAAAAAAAAAAAAAAAAAAAAAAAAGAGGCAGAGACATATTTAGTAATGCATGATGTCAAGCTGGCAGGTCAGTGCCTCAGGATGGGCAAAGACAAAGATACTCCAAGCTAGCTGCTATTCATTTGCCAGTATGGGGGAGGGGGTAGGGTGCTTTTCCTGGAACAGCCCAGAGGCTGTGGTAGAATGGGCAAGTTTAATATCAGAAAGAAAACAAGCCAAGATCCGTCCCCACACCTGGGTGGTAATCTCATTGACCAAGAGGAAGGTGATTTCCACATTCCAAAACCTGCCCACAAGGCAGGCAGGGCCAGGAGAGCCTAGGACAGATACTATGTCAATTTACAATTTGTGGTCCCCAGCAGAAAAGGAACAAGAGTCATGTATGGTGGCACACACCTGTAATCCCAGCACTCTGGAAGGCTGAGCCAGGAGGATCAAAAGTGCCAGTCCAACCTGAGCAACTTAGTAAGACCCTATCTCCAGAAGGTTACAGCTCAGTGCAAAGCCCTGGATTCAATCCCCAATAGCACCAAGAGGGGTTGGGGTTAGAGGGAGAACAAATGAACTGAGATGATTCAGTCTGCACACACATCCCACCTGACTCTTCCAGCCTTGAAGATCTGCTCATGCTGTCATCAGCAGTTTATTTTCCATCATATGGAGGCCAATGACATAGCAAATGCTACAAGGTTACTTTCCTTTCCAGCAGCAACCCTGCCCAGATGTGAGTCCTTGGGACGTGATTCCGGATCAAAAATGGCAAATAGAAGGGATTGGGGAAATAGCTCAGTGGTAGAGCATTTGCCTAGCATATGGTTTAAAACCCATCCCCACCTCACCACACCCCCAAAAAAGAAAAGAAAAGTAAAAATAAAAAAAGAATGGTGAGCAAATCTGACTTGGTCATGGATTTCTGTGTGACTGAGGGACCTGGGGGATTTCTCTGGCTCATCTAAGCACTAAAATCTGTTCTTGAGACTGTTTGATTCTCAACACAGCTATCCCTCCTTCAAATGGTAGACCAGACATCTGTTAGGTTGGACTGACCCTGTTCTAGGTTGAGATCCTTCCTGATTCAAATTCCACTGTCTGAACTGGTGAGTGCTGTGCGAAGAGCTGTATCTCATGTGGGTCTTCCTGGGCACACTAGCGAGTGTAGACAGAGGTAGAACTCTCTCTGCAGCGGAATCAGTCAGTCCTACACCTACTTCTTTGGTCCTGCTTACTCAGCAGTAGACTGCAAACACCCCTGCCTTCACGGACGGTTTAGAGCATTCAGTGAAGACCGGAGTAAACTGGCCTACGCTTATCTGCGGTCTAAAGCTCAGAGTTGGTGTCCAGAGCCTGAGGTGGGACTTAATTACCTTTCCACTTTCATTTAAGGACAATTTTTTTTTTCTTTTCTTCAGAACTCCCCTTTACAGTCTGCAGGCAAGCAAGACACTTTAGTTAATGTGTTCAAGAAGACCTGTTGGTGTAACTGGTCTCATGGCTCTAGACTGCAGCAGAAGTTGTTTCTCCACTTAGGGAAATTACATGCAGCTAAAAATACATTTGTTCACTCAGAATAGATTTTTGGATCCCACATATCCTAGAAAAAAAACTGTTCCTTAGTGCCCATCTGTCTGTTATTGGAAAAAGGACATCTAAGGTAGAGACTCATTTCATTTCAAATTTAGCTTCATAAAAGGGAAAAAAAAAAAAAGGTACAGTAAGGATTTTGTTCACTTTGAACACTGGCCAGGTAGTTCAGTTGATGAGACTTGGTGCTAATGAAATTGAAGTTGCAGGTTCCTTCTCAAAAGGGTGTCGTTCTGAGAGCGGAGCTCAGTGGACCCTGTGAGAAGAATCATGCTTGTTCTACTTCATGGGACTCAGAGGTTTTTAGTTGTTGGCTATAGCACAGTAAAGAAAGGGGAAAAGAGAGACTCCGAGATCTCTTAAGCTTTGTCTTTCCAGCTGAAAGAAGTCCTCCACTGAATGTTCCCAGAGGGGAGCAGGGAGAAAGGGCAAGGGGATGAGGCTGGCTCTGGGGACACCTTCTTGGCCCCACTGTGCCAAGGACAGACCAGTGCCAGACTTCCTCAGCTGGTCCTGCTGTTGGACGTGGAAAGAATACCCAGCAGACTCCGTGAGAGGACATGCGTTGCAGTGCCCGTCCTGGTGTCCTGTCAGCGGTGGTGCTGGGGATGGAACCCAGGGCCTCACACATGTTAGCCAAGTGCATTACCACTGAGCTGCAGCCCCAGCCCTTGTCGTATGCTATTTTACAAAGCTAGAGTTATGCTAGAAAGGCATCTAGAATCTTTTCTGTCTTTCTCAGAGCACTAACCTTTCCTCTGTGTACATAAAGCAGTGTATTTAAGATATGAATATTAGCCAGGTATGGTGGCACACACCTGTATTCACAGCCTTCTGGGAGGCTGAAGCAAGAGGATCACAAGTTTGAGCCCAGCCTGGGCAGCTTAGCAATGTAGTGAGACCTGTCTCAAAATAAGAAAGAGCTGGGATGTACCTCACTGTGGAGGTACTGGGTTCGATCCCTAGTACAGGAAAAAAAAATCTCTCAAATGCTTTCACAAAGAGTTTCATAGAAAGGTAAAAGCTGCACAGAGCTGATCCAACTATATACTGTATGATGAAAAATTTTAGTTTTATTACCTAGATATTTTGCAGAAATTGGAAAGAAGGAATGAAAGGCATTTGTGGTGTTCTGAGGAATGGAGGCCTGACATCAATATAGAATTTTCTTCTGATTTCACTATGCTACCCAAGTGGGGCTTTCATTAGACTGAAAAGAATATATAAGATGAGGGTGAAAAAGTGTAGATGAAGCCATGCAAATTTATTGGAAAATTTGTTGGAAAAATAACTTTAAGTAGATGCTTATCAAAGAGGGTTCTGTAATATCCCTCATGTGGAAAAGACAGTATTTATGAACATGAATTATTTATATATACCTCATTCATTCCAGAATATCCTGAAGGTATTATCTATACATTTTAATTTAAAACCAAGCAAAGACTGGCTTTTTAAAAGTGCTGTAGTGAGATTATTTTCATTTGGGTTAGCATCTGCTCTCTTCTCTAAAAGAGTTTCCTCTTTAGTTATGGAAATTTAACATTCTAGGACAATTTAGAAAATGCTCTATTGGTTTGTGAATTAGTTCCAGGTTTTAATTCTAATTCTGTTTCGGTGATTATACCTTTGATAAGCACCTGACATCTTGGTACATTAGCTTCTACATGTAAAAGATGGTTGGGGAGAAGGGATGAAAAAAGTCTGTACTTACTAACTGAAAAACTATATTGTAAAGATAAAAAATGTCTAACATGCTCATTGGCAGTGTTTGAAATGTGGCTGTGCCAAGTCTGAGCATGCCATATAGGCATGGGCAGGATGGATGCCAGGCCTATGAGAATGGGAGCGAGTTTTGGGCATTGATTATGCTTCCTGTTTGAATAGACATGGGGGCAATTACAGAAAAGTGGCTGAGAGCCCAGGACAGAGAAAATAAAGGGAAAGCAGAGCCACAGCCACTCTGACTTGGCATGTTACCATGTGGGGGTCCTCTTGTCTTTGTGACATTGTATGGTCCCTTAGGCAGCTGCCACATTAACCTTAAATAATATCACAAAGGGATGATGTGAGAAATGAATAGGAGTAATGGAAACCTGGTTGTCTGTCTGGTTAGGAGCTTGTGGCTACTCCGTTTGAGAGAGCAGTCTGTCAATGTGATCTTGAGGAGGAAGGTGACTTTTCTGTGGGTGAAACTCCCTTAAAGAGACACCCACTGTGGGCCAGGTGTGAGAAGTAGTAAAACACTAAAGAATGGTTAATGAGACACTCCATGTGTGGGTGAAGTCTCATAAAAGATTATTCTCCTAAGCTGGGATGTGTTCCACCTTCAGGTAGATACTAGTGAGGCTGATTTTGCCATGATTAGCAGTTACTTGAAAAAGAAAGGAAATAGGGTCTTATTCTTGGGTCGGAGTTTTTGAGTTTCAGATTGGCTGTAGTCAAGCGCTCCAGGGCACACCAAATGCTGTGTATTCATTTAAGGTTCCTATTTGTCTCTTCCAGCTTCTGCTTCCTGCTCCCGGTACCTAATTTCTGCTCCTGCCTCTACTTTCCTCCTAATGTGAGCTCAACCTTCACTTTCTCTGATGGTCTCTTTTCTGTTCACTGGGTGATACCATTCTACAATGTGTTCCTGGACTGGGTGTGTGTGTGTGTGTGTCTGTGTGTGGAAGCACGCTCTTTCCCTCCGTTCCCCTCCTGCACAATAACATCCATTTCCTCTTACTCCACGGGAAGTTTCTGTCTGCTGCTGTCTTTACCAATCACACTGAGTGCTTATTCTCTTAAATCTATTTCAAGTGTTAAAAATACAGAGGGCCCTCTTCGCAACTGGAAAAAAATTAAATCTGACAAATACTTTAGTCCTTTTTTTTTTTTTTTTTGTCCTATTACTTTTACATTAATGAATTGTGATTTGGACAGGCTCTTCCAATGGCTTCAATTGTATACAAATCTTACTCTGCATTTTAATCTATCTCCTCCTTGCTGGGCAAGAACCATCTAGTCCTTTTAGTGAAAACGTAATTAAGATCCTCAGTAATTTTTTTTTTTTAATTTTTTTGGTGCTGAGGACCAAACCCAGGGCCTCATGCTTGCTAGACAAACGTTCTACCACTGAGCTAAATCCCTAGCCCATGCATACGTAATTTTTTTTTTTTTTTTTTTTTTGTGGGTACCGGGGGGACGACCTCAGGACCTCGCGCGCCAACAGGCACCCGTGCCACTGAGCGATATCACCGGCCCCTTTTTTTTTTTGTATGTGGGATCCGGGAGTCGAACTCGGGCCCTCGCGCTTGCAAGGCAGGCGCTTATGCCTCTGAGCCATCTCACCGGCCCAATGCATACGTAATTAAAACTGCAAATGCAAAGACATTTCCATTTAGGTCCAATCTTATCAGAATGTCCATGAAAGTAAAGAAAGAATTCTGAGCGCCGAGTAATGCCTTATTTCCAAAAGCATCCAGTATAATAACATTGGGTTGCATTTAGATACTTCCCTTTTTGTGAGTGGTAACTAGGTTGTTGCCTGTGATTTTTTTTTTTTTTTTTTTTGAGATGGGGGTCTCGCTATGTAGTCCAGGCTGGCCTTGAACTCACTATGTAGCCAGGCTGGCTTCAAACTTTCGGCAGTCCTCCTGCCTCAGCCTCCTGAGTGCTGGGATTACAGGTGTGCGCCACCACACCTGGCCTCCTGTGGTCTTTAGAGTGTTCAAATTTTTCTTTTTTAGGACTCTACTCCTAGAATGAAGTGGGTTGCTGTTACCTAGACATTTCCACTCAGTTTTGTTCATTTACTCTTAAATCCTTTGGGTACTATTTGGGAGTTTATCACTAATTTTATTAAACTCCCTTTATAGATCTTTCCCTTCATTCCTATTTTATGTTCTTTTTCTGGTCACATGTCCTGTCCAAATCTACTTGGAGGGCCGGTGAGACGGCTCAGCGGCTTAAGCGCCTGCCTTGCAAGCGCGAAGGCCTGAGTTCGACTCCCGGAACCCACATACGAATAAAGGGGCCGGTGATATCGCTCAGTGGCACGGGTGCCTGTTGGCGCGTGAGGTCCTGAGGTCGTCCCCCCGGTACCCACAAAAAAAAAAAAAAAAAAAACAAATCTACTTGGAAAACCATTTCTATGTTTTGTTTTCCCTCCTAGAGAATCATGTGGCAAGTGACCAGTAGTTTGAATTTTCAAGGGCCTATTTTCAGGCTTTTCAATCAAGTCTATCTTGCCCATAACCTGGTCATTTTAGGATTAACCATTCTGATCCTGGGCCTTGGAATTAATTTGTATTATTTACCGCCATGTGTTTCTGGTGGGAGCCCAAACTGGTCTGGGTTCCACCTAAGCTTCCTCCTGCATTGCTGGTTGGGGTGTTTATGTTGGGGCAAGCCAGAGGTTACTCACACCTAGGAACCACTTGACTCCCCTATTATTTCTGGAATTCTGGCTTTTACCAGTGCTGGAATACCAACTCTTCTATGTTTTTTTGGGTTGAGTTTTATCAGGTTGAGGTTTATCAGGTTGATACACCCTTATTCCACACTTGGAAAATTGTTCATGAATTCCCAGCATTAACAAATGCATTCCCAGCCAGGCGTGGTGGTGCACACCTGTAATCCCAGCACTCAGGAGGCTGAGGCAGGATTGCTGTGAGTTTGAGGCCAGCCTGGGCTACATAGTGAGTTCAAGGCCAGGCTGCACAACACATCAAGACCCTGTCTAAAAAATATAATAATTTTTTTTAAATCCAAAAAAATTACACTTACTTGATTGAGCAAATAAAGGTTATAAAAGTAGGGGAATAAAAGATGCTTTACTGAAATTGAACTGCCTTTACCTAATTCCTAAAGCCGAACACTCTTGCTCGCTTTTAAAGTTATCCCCTTTAGAATCTGTTCTTATAATAGTATATCCTTGGCACTTGAATCAGATGTCTTCTTCTGCGTCATGATGACATTTTCTCCTAATCCCTGCCCCTACCCCATCTCCTGCCTTTAACATTTTGTGCGCACTTACCTCGTGTGTATGGTGGTTTGTCCTCACCTTTCTCGGCAGTGTAGCCCAAGCCTGCCTGTCCTCAGTGGCTGTTACATTAGGGCAGCCAGACAGTTCGAGAAGGGAATACAATAGAACCTCTTGGCTTTAAAGAGTCAGCTGATAGAATGCAGGGTTAGTGTCCTGTGAGAATTGACTGGCCAGCTAAGGGAGCCCTTAGATGATAAATCCTCGGGCCCATCTTAGCAGAGGATTAGCCCATCACTGCCTACGCTAAAGTTGTCCTTTTCCCTTTCCTTTTCCTAGAAGTTTCAGGCACCTGCCAGAGAGACCTGTGTTGAATGTCAGAAGACAGTCTACCCCATGGAGCGTCTCCTGGCCAACCAACAGGTGTTTCACATCAGCTGCTTCCGTTGCTCCTATTGCAACAACAAACTTAGGTAAGCCAGACCAAGACAAGCCATCTCTCTGTGTACTGGAGCTCCAAAAGAATCTTTGGCTTTTACGGCACTGATACTAAAAGCAGTTGTGCTAATTGTGTTGCCTTGGAAGCTCCTGAAAAATTAGAAAACATTATTTAGTGACCAGTCTTTCATGCCAAATGATTGTGGTGTTTGGGGCGTCTTGATACATTGGCATGTTTGTTTGCATGTTAGGACTGACATTTAAATAATATGGATTGTAGATAGAGCCCCCTGTGACCAAATTTAGTAGATGATTTTCCCTTGGTATCATAGAATCATAAAAGTTAAGAAACCCCAAGAGGTTACTCACCTAAACCCTTATTTCAATGCCTTAAGCACTATATAAATAGTAATAATAGCAATAATTATAGCCCCTGGAGAGCATGTATTCTCTATGTTGCTTTGTTTTATTTATTTCTGAGAAAATAATTAGTATGTGTCATTCTGAGTAACTCAAAGATATAAATGTGACAAACCGGGGAACAATTCCATGTTAATTCATTCTAATTTATTGTAAGCCTCACTTCAGTCAGCTCCTTAGAGAAGGCAGCAACCAAGATGTCTCTCTGCCCAGCTTTCCTTCCAGAAGAAGCATTTCTCCTAAATACACTCAAAAGATGCCCTGGTACCTGCAGGATACTTACAGGAGGGAGATACCTCACCATTGCTAGTGCCAGTGTTAGATATCTCTAACTAGACAACTTCCTCTTTTTTTTTTTTTTTTTTTTTTTGAGATAAGGTCTCACTATGTAGCCCAGGCTGGCCTCAAACTCACAGTGATCCTCCTGCCTCAGCCTCCCAAGTGCTGGGATTACCAGCGTGTGCCCAGCAACATCTTCCTCTTATATTGAGCCAAAATCTGCCTCTGTGACTTCCAGTCAGTGTGGGGTTTTTTTGTTTGTTTTTTTTGTTTTTCTCCCCACAAAGTTCATTTTTGCTCTGGAGCACATTATTTATTTTCAGGAAATGCTTTATTATAACCTTTTAAAATACATTGACCTATGTTTTAGTCACTTTCTTAGTTGCTGGGACACAATACTGGACACCCACAGTTTAAGGAAGGAGAGGTTTATTTTGGCTCACATTTCAGTCCATGGTGGGCTGGCTCCAAGGTAGGTCGGCATAGTAGAGAAGGCCATGGTAGAGGAGAGCTGCTCACAGCGTGGCGGACAGGAAGCAGAGTCAAGGGAGGACCTGGAGATAATACTCTTCAGGATCACGCCCACAGTGACACACCTCTTGCAAGCAGACCCCACTTTCTAACAGCAAGGCAGCTTATACTCCCCCTGTAATCCAATCACCTCTCTAAAGCCCTGCCTATGAGGACATGAGGATTTTGGGGGAACCATAACACATCCTCTGAGAGACTAAATATAGACTTGTCCAGCACTGACATTAAGACTGACCTCCTGGCTGCTGCTCACTGTTACCCTCTTAACCGTAGCTTACTTAGTGCGCACGTGTGTTTGTATGCATGCTTAGGGTCAAATCTAGAGCCTTGCACATGCTAGGTGAGCACCCTCCCTCTGAGCTTTATTCCTGGCCCCATAGCTTACATTTATTCAGTCAATAATAGCTATTAAGTGCCAACTATTTTCAGAGCATTATATCTATTCTTATAGTGGTACACTTTTAAATTATGGCACAAATGGGAAAATAGGAAGACAGAGATTCAGTTTTTTTAGTGAAGGAACATCATTATAAGTAGTTACAGGTTATAAATACTGAGGAGGTATAAAAATGATCAGAGCTAGGTATGATTACCTAGGAAACACTTCTTGGGGAAAAAAAAAAAAAGTAATTTAAAAAAACTTTGACAGAGGAGAGTGAAGTCATTCGAAAATGGGAAGCACATACCAGGTGGAGGAGTGACTTGTGAAGGCTTAGTCTTGGACACAAGCATGTTTCATGTAAGGATTAAAAAAAAATATGTGTTTAAAAGGGGGTAGAGAATCCTAGTTCATTGCTGTGCTTTTAAAGACATTTTTCTCACTTAGCATCTTTTGAAAATACTGGAAATGCCAGATGTTAGCCTGCTGATATAAATGAGAATATTAAGATTTGTTAAATTTATCTTCTTTTTCTTTTGATGACAGTCTAGGGACATATGCATCTTTGCATGGGAGAATCTACTGTAAGCCTCACTTCAATCAACTCTTTAAATCTAAAGGCAACTATGATGAAGGCTTTGGGCAGAGACCACACAAGGATCTGTGGGCAAACAAAAATGAAGCTGAGGAGCCCTTGGAGAGACCAGCCCAACTTCCAAATGCAGCAGAAACGCCACAGAGCCCAGGGGTAGAAGATGCCCCCATTGCCAAGGTGGGTGTGCTGGCTGCGAGTATGGAAGCCAAGGCCTCCTCTCAGCCAGAAAAGGAAGACAAGCCAGCTGAGACCAAGAAGCTGAAGATCGCCTGGCCTCCCCCAGCTGAACTCACCAGCTCGGTAAGTACCTTGGAGGAAGGAATCAAAGTATCTAAACCCAAATGGCCCCCTGAGGATGAAGTGAGCAAGCCGGAAGCTCCCGAGGACGTAGATCTGGATCTGAAAAAGCTGAGACGGTCTTCCTCACTGAGGGAGAGAAGCCGCCCGTTCACTGTCGCAGCTTCATTCCGAACCTCCTCTGTCAAGAGCCCCAAAAATTTGTCCCCACCTATCAGGAAAGGCTGGAGCATGTCAGACCAGAATGAGGAGTTTGCAGAAGGGGTAGTAGCAGAAAGGAAACAAGTGGAAAATGCCAGGGTTCCTGAGAAGAATGTGAGTGTGGAGAAAACAACCTGGCAGAATAAGGAGTCTAAAAGAGGAGAAGCAGGGAGAAGAAGTAGGGAAATTCATAGTTTTGAGATGGGGAGTGAGAATCTTGTAGAAAATGGTGCAAACCTCGATGATGATTATAGCAACCTCCTCAAAGAGCAGTCTCCAGTAGAACCCAAGACTCCAAATTGGTCCAGCTTTGCAGATAACACCTCCACTAAAGAATTCGCTGCTCAGAATCAGAAATCCAAGGATATAGGATTCTGGGAGGGAGAAGTGGTCAAAGAGCTGTCTGTAGAAGAACAGATAAAGAGAAATCGGTACTATGATGAGGACGAGGATGAGGATGATGAAGAATGACAAACTGCAATGGTGCTGGGCCTTAAATTCATCTTAGTGTTAGTGAGCTACTGCCCTTTATCAAAGTGATGCAAGAAACGAGAATCCTAACATGAACTGTCATTTTTGTGGAAGCAACTTGGGAAATGAATTCCTGCCACCAAAAAAAAAACAAAGAAACATACTACAGTAAACCAATTCTAGTCAGGTGTGGTGCTGCACACCTGTAATCCCAGCACGCAGGAGGCTGAGGCAGGATTGCCACAAGTTCAAGCTACATTGCCACAAGTTCAAGTTACATAGCGAGACCCTGTCTCAAAAAAAAAAAAAAAAAAAAAAAAAGACCACCAATTCTAAGTGCTAAAGATAACATTTCTTAAATCTTAAATTTTGGGCCGGTGAGATGGCTCAGCGGCGTAAGCGCCTGCCTTGCAAGCGCGAGGGCCCGAGTTCGACTCCCTGATCCCACATATGAAAAAGGGGCCGGTGATATTGCTCAGCGGCACGGGTGTCTGTTGGCACGCGAGGTCCTGAGGTCGACCCCCCAGTACCCACAAAAAAAAAAAAAAAACTTAAATTTTAGCCATGATGATATGCATAAGTGCTTATAAGCAGGGAAATATTCCAACTTGATATGATCCAGATTCCACTGTATTCCCAAAAGATAATATTAAAGTAGATAGATGATTAATAGTACATTTTTATACTACAGATACTATTGTGGAAATAACATACACAAGGGATTTAAGGGTCTAAACATTATGATTGCACTTTAGTATAAAGGGCACAGTTTGTATATTTTTAAATGAATACCAATTTGAATTTTTAGTATTCAACTGTTAAGAGATCAAATATTTAGTCTCTAAGATTCTTTAGGTTAATTTTCTTACTCTGATTATATGGGGAATTTATCACTTTGCATCCTACTCTTTACATCTCAAATTGAATTATTGAGGTACAAGATAGCCACCTTTTCAGAGCACCGTTTGAGACAATTGAAGAACCAACCTACAAGTTTTGGTGCTTGGGGAGATCCACTGTCTCCCAAATACAGTATGGTATTTACACCAATGAGTTTGACTACACCTCAAGTGATTGCTTTCTTTTTTGTGGTATCTGTGCTTCTCACAATTTACTGAAGGTTACAGTATTTTTGTAAGACTTTTGGATCTATTCACCAAGCTCCATGTTAGAGCGAAGTGACTTCAAAGGAAGAATGATGGAAAGAACTGCCTTAACCCACTTAAGCTCAGATCTACAAACCTGTATTTCACTTCTGATATCCCATTTCTGAGACACTAATTTTTAAGTACTTATTAGCTCTGAAGTGTATTGATTTTTTATGGCAGACTATATTCGCAGAGTGAAATCAAACCAGCGGTAGGCCTTTTTATTGGGATGGTTTTCTTTAGTATTAAGGCTTGGAACATATGAACTTGAGTACATTTGTTGTACATAATTGATATTCCAAATTGTATGTGGGTGAGGAAGAGGTATTTCTAGATACAGGCTTTTCTTTGTACTGCATTTATAGAGATTTAGCTCTTAATATTTTTTAGAGATGTAAAATATTCTGTTTTCTTCTGTCTTGATTAGTCTGGGACATTTCTATTCAATAAAGGTTTTAATTAAATTTGGACTTGTCAGTGCTCCTTTTCCATTTACACATCGTTAGAAACCGTCCTGATCTGCTTTACTTTAGCAGTTTGTTAAGAAAAATCAAAGGGGGTCTGTGTTTTAGGGAAAGAAAAGCACTATAAACATGTCCCACCACTAGGTGGTGATGTTGGGCTGAACTTGGATTTTTCCTCCTCCCTGAAGAAAAAAATTTTTTTGGAAAATTGCAAGCAACTTGGCAAGAAAATGGTGTGTGCATTCAGAGTGAGCTGTTTGTTTTAACAATTCAAAATCCAGTGGTGATTTTTATTACTATATTCAACATTTAATAATTCACCTTACGATTATGCCTAACATGCTAAATAGAATTTCCAAATCCCTCTGCTGAAAATAGATGGGTTTTCCACTTTGGGCAGAGGCGTTTTTGGTTGGTTGATTCCTTTTGTAGAAGCAACTACTCCAATTGTTAAATCTTTAAGAGTAGGGTGGAAATACAGATTTCTTTGGACATAGATACGCTTTTTGAGTCCTCTATTACATTTTCCAGCATCAGTGTATGTTCCTGGGTCTTCTCTGTGTACTACTTCTGCTCTTACCTTCACCCCAAGCTACAGTCATTTACAAATCCCTGTTCACAGAACAATTAACCCAGGAGCCCTATAACAAAATATCCAGTCTTGGCTTGAGTTTAGCAACCCTTGGTATATGACTATTGGCTTCTGTAACCTGTCCACATGGTACACTACATAGGTACTGACTTTATATAAAAAAAGTCTGATTGCCAGTGATTATCGATGGAGTATGTCACCATACATCAGATACTTAGGGACTGAGATTCTTCTTTAAAGAACCCTTTGCTGTACCTTTCAAGGGCTGGAATAAACATTTCTGTAAAGGTACAGAGAGTAGAAACAAAGTGTAGCTTCATGTTCAATATAATAATAGGATTTCCTTGTCAGGAGGATTTCCAGATAACACAAACATTCTTAGGAAACAAAAAAAGTATTAATCATATGTCCCTTTCAGCTCTCTAAATGAAGGCAACCTTGTTTGGATTTGGTATGTCGGTGACAACAGGATGAGGTGAGTTTTTCTGTTGGACAAGCAGGAAAAGGAGCCAGTTTGGGACCTGAGATGGAAGACTACTCATGACTGTTAGCAAACCAACAGGGTTCCAGCAGCTTACTGATTATAGCACTTAGCCAAAGTGAAAGGTGTGTCAAGTTTTTGTCATCACATATTTCATCAGCAATATGTTTTCTAACAGTCAAGAGGTTGAGAACTAGTGTAAGTCCACTTCGAGGAAAAAAGAATTTTGAATAGGGTCTTCAACCAAGATCATAGTGCACTGGTTCCTGCATGCTGAGTTAGCATGTTCTGGGTTCCTTGGGGTTCTGGTTTAAATTCCTCTGGGACTCAAGGAGAAGTATACCTTCTTTTAAAATTTATCTAGAATATAAGGTAGTTACCATTAAACTATTACTAGGTTTGGGTGCAAATGGATTCAGGTAGTGGTTCTCAGACTAGCAGCAGTGGCATCACCTACGAATTTGTTAGAAATGCAGGGCTCAGCTCTAGAGTGCTTACTTTGCATGCAGGAGGCTCTGGGTTCAATGCTCAGACCAGCACCCCCCCCCAAAAAAAAAGAGGGAAGAAAAGGAAGGAAATGCAAATTCACGGGCTCTGCCCTTACCTCCTGAAATTAGATTCTCTGCCTGGTCCCAGAAAATTTATACAGTCTCCCTTCATGTGGGCTATTGGAAAGTTAATGTCTGAGCTGATGAATGTTAGTTTGAGAAGCACTGAACTAAAGTAAATCTTCAGCCTACTCCTTGGGATGTGCCCCCCCCGTCCCCAACTTTTAATTCTGGTATAAGCATACCTTCCTAGTTATAATTCATCTATCCTGAGATGATAGAGGTTTAGCTACTTCTGCTTCCCCCCATCATTACAGTTAACCTGACAACTTTGTATCCAGGTTTTAACAGAGTTCAGGGTTCTCAGGCACTTGAGGGACAATTGTTCAGTCTGTTGAAGGTACCTACCTATGGCTCCCCTCTTTGTTCATGTAGATTCACACAGACTTCATTGTTCAGTGTAAGAACCAAAAATTAAGGCAGTTTATAGGATAAGGGCTCAGAGTTCTGGAATCTAAAGACTTTGTAGATGCCACCTTTTTTTTTAATGTGGGTTCCGGGAGTCAAACTCGGGACCTCGTGCTTAGCCAGGTAGGCGCTTACGCCGCTGAGCTATCTCACCGGCTCTAGATGCCACTTCTATATAGCCTTTGGCAGGCTGGCCCCTCTGGATGTCAGTTTATTCCATAAAATAGTGGAATAGTATCTTCATAGAGTGAAGGAGTGAAATAACTTATGTAAAACGTTCCGTGCAGTACCTGGCACATAGTAAACTTCACTAAATATTAGCCAACTTTTTTTTGTTGTTGTTACTAGGGATTAAACCCAGGGCCTCCCACGTGCTAAGCACATGCTTTTAACATTGAGCTACTCCCCCAGCCTATTTTGCTGTTTGTCTTCATCTTTTCCTTTGGGTGTCTCCCTTTCCATGTTGCTTTTCATTTCCTTCTCCCTATGAGAATAAAAGGTCTTTCCGAAGTCGATTTTTTCTGAGGAAAAGTAATACCTTTTAAGGGAATAAGAGGTGAAATACGGTGGGGCTCCTGGAAAGGCAAGAAGGAAGAGATTGGGTGGTGGGCCGGTGGTACAGCTCAGTGGCGCAAGCGCGAGGTCCTGAGCTCGATTCTCGGTACAAAATAATAATAATAATAATAATAATAATAATAATAATAATAATAATAATAATGCTAGTGGCGGAGAGTAGCAGGGGGCACCAGCTGAGACGCTAAGAGGCGCTGGCCCAAGGGGAGCTGGGACTGGATGGGCCGAGGCTGCCCCAGGGCGCTGGAAAGGAGAAGCTCGGCTCAGATTTGTATCAAAAAAGGGTGTGGCCGGAGTTAAGGGGCCCGCGGCTGCACGGAGGCGGGGCGGGGCCTGGGAGGAGGGCAGGGCCGCCGCGAGAGGCCGCCCGGCCCGCTGTGGCGAGGGGGATGGAGAGGCAGGCGAGGTGGGCCGTGAAGAGGCGTGGCCTTGCGGAGGAGGCGGGCCGACTGCTGCAGCGGCAGAAGAGAAGGAGCCGGAAGCAAGCGGGCGGCCGCCGGCGGGACCCCGCCCCGGGGCCGCCTCCCCGCGGGTTCCGTTGGCCGTGGCGGCAGCTGGGACTGTGGCGGCGCTGGCGGCCGTGGCCACGGGGCAGGCGTAAGATGGCGACTGCGGCGGCAGGAGCCCTAGGCCTGCTGTGGGGCTGGCTGTGGAGCGAGAGCTTCTGGCTGCCTCAGAACGTGAGCTGGGCCGACCTGGAGGCCCCGGGCGACGGCTACGGCTATCCACGCGCGAGGCACATCCTGTCGGTGTTCCCGCTGGCTGCAGGCATCTTCTCTGTGAGGCTGCTCTTCGAGCGGTGAGAGTCGGCGGCGCAGAGGGCGGGGGCGGCTCCGGGGCACCGGCCCGGAAGGCCGCGCGCGGCGAGGCCCGCGGCGGGAAGCAGAACTGCGGGCAAAGCCCGGAAGCGGGGGAGCGGGCGGCGGCGGGATGCTCGGAGGGTGGTCGTGCAGACGGAGCTCGGGGCGATAGGAACGCGCGGCCCCTTCAAGTTTAGACCCCAGAGGTCGCTTGGGGTTCTGTAGGCCGCCTCCCAACCCCCGGGAGCCTGCAGATCGGGAAACAGCTTGAGCGTGAGCTCGGGCGGAGACCCCGACGCGGGGAACGGGAAGGGACCAGAAAGAAGAGCCAGAGCCTGCTGGAAGCTGAGGGCAAACGCAAGCACCAGAAGATCCGAGCAAAAGGAACGGGTTCGTGGGAACCTAAGATTTGGGAGGGCGTTTTAGCTTCTGAGAGTGAAGGAGTTGAGGGAAACAGGATTAGTTAAGCCTCGAGCCCTGATTTGTCAGTTTATGTACTTTTTTGTTGTTGTTAGTATGACAGGAAAAAAAGTACTGTAGTTGTTATAGGGTGTGGTGGAGCCTGAGGCTTCCAAAGAATGGGAAGATGTGAGATGAACTACAGAACGGGCCTTGGAAGCCTGAGTTGGAAGGAGGAGTGGTCATTTTGGAGGGATGGGGGCCCTCGGGCTTATTAGGGCACACCTGGGTTGAGCCAAGTTGTGGGGTTAGAAAAATCGAAACATACTTTATCCCACCATGTGCTCTTTGATAAGAGATTTCACCTGTGTGTGGTGAGCCCTAATCTGCTGTCGAAAATCACTGCGGATGTGATGTGATTTTATAATGCGGATTTTGATCAAGCCTACTCAGACTACAGAAAGGAAACTACTTTCTGCGTAGTTCTCAGGTAATGAGTTTGGCACTGACATGTTGTGTCCACTTACCTTTATCCAGAACAGAAATGATTGGAGTGCAGGAATGCCCTTTCTAGGCTGGAAATGCGTTTCAGACAAAATAATTTTTAACTTTCTGAAAAGTTGGTATGTTTTGGATTACTTTAGTTTGTCTATTTCTGACACAAAAATCTTTTAAAATATTTATGTGTAGCTAGTCATCCTATTTATTCGTAGTGTTTATTATCATCAAAGTGCTCTCCACCAAGTGCAAAAATAAAGATGCTTTTTAGCTGAAGTGAATGAAACCCCAAGGTGTAAATGCCTCAGGAACTTTCCTTGCAAGTTTTTTTGTTGTTTTGTTTTTTGAGACAGGGTCTTGCTATGTAGTACAGACTGGCCTTGTACTCACTATGTAAACCAGGCTGGCCTCGAACTTGCAGTGATCCTCCTGCCTCAGCCTCCCAAGTGCTGGGGTTACAGGCATGTGCCACCATACCTGGCTGGCTGCAGTCTTAAAAAATATAGTCACTGTATTAGCAATCCTGGGCTGGAGGCACAAACCACTTGTCTCTCTTAGGAGTTAACTATAGAGTCAGGTGTTTTTAGTATCTGTACATAAGGGCTGAAAAAAGAAAGGAAATGTAATGACTATAAAGGAAAATACATAATTCAGGACCGAAAAAGTTTATTGTCTTAGGAAAAGATTCTCTATATTTCCTATAAATATATACCAATACAGTAATTTCCTCATGTAATGGTAAAATAGCTTGTTACTTATAAACAATAATTTTATATAACTTTATGTATGTCTTCAGACTCCAAAGGTTCCTCCAGGTGGCTGAAGACATATCTTCTGGCAGAGCCACTGGAAAGAATCCTTTACCTGTGGGAATTCTATCCGAATGTTTCTATGGTGCTTCAGTGTGAGGAGTAGGACTGGGTAGAAATACTAAGCTGAAAGCATTCTAGTATGATATTTCTTGGCTAATAAGGACTGGCACCTTGTTTATTTCATGCTTGCTCTTAGGAAAGTTTAACCCTAGAAACAAGCTTGCTATTTTGTTTCCCTTTAAGGCCCTTTACCTCAGTAATGAGAATTGACTGCTGGATTACCAGTTCTTTTATATCCTGGTCTTCCATAAAGGGAATAGAAGCAACTCTTCAAGTGTAGTACAAATCCTATTTGAAATTTTGGGACATGGCCTTTTCTACATTTTTTTCATTGCTTAAATCCCACCTGTTAGGTTTCTAGAAGTGATTCGTAGTAATCATAGAGTGCTAAAAGGCAGCTCCAGTATCTTTACAGACAGTAAACTGTCTTAAAAGTATTTCTACTGGAAGGCAGGTTTGGTGGTGCACACCTATAATCCCAGCACTCAGGAGGCTGAGGCAGGAGGATCACCATGAGTTTGACACCTGCCTGGGTTACATAGTGAGAGCCTGTTTTAAAAATAAATACATACATAAATTAAAATTTTTTTTAAGTCCTACAATCATACTCCCCTGGAGGAGGGGTGGGGTGGGGGTTAGAACCAGGTCATTTTCCCCAGCTCAGTGTTCTTTCCACTGTATGATGCACCTGTCTTTTTCTATTCCTTAAACACCCTTTGTATTAAAGATTTAACCTCCTGTTCCTAGTATTCCAGGCTTTGGCGAACAAATCCTCTTCATATTCTGGGTTATTTAATGGATTTTTATGAAAAGTACTCAAACTGTATATATATTTCAGTGAGTCTCATACTATCCCCCTTAATAAATGGTTTCGTTGTATTGTTTTAGGAATCTCTCAAAGAATATAGATTTTACAATTGGTTTTTACTTTCTCTTCCTTCTCATAAACCACAATGAACATTTACTTTTTTTTTTTCCATATTCCCTAGAGAACTGCAGCCTCATCTGATAGGGATGACTTGAAAAACAGTCTGACCATAAATAAGGTGTATTTAGCTATTTATTTTGCTAAAGAACTACAGAGGTAAGCAGCTCAGTGGTAAAGCACTTGCCTAGCATGCAGAAAGCCCTGGTTTTGATCTCCAGCACTGCAAGAAATAAAGAAATAAAAAAGCTAGGTAGTGGAGCACCTGCAATGCCTATAATTCCAGCACTCTAGCAGGCAGATCACAAGTTTGAGCCCAGCTTGGACAGTTTAGCAAAAACAAAAAATAAAAAGGGCTGGGAATGTAGTTCATTGTAAAGGCCCTGAATTCAACCTCTAGTGCTACTAAATCAATCAATAAATAAAGACCAAGAAAAATAGAACTACAGAGGCAATTCTGTAAATGCAGTTATTACCTGTCAGAGAACAGAGACTTTTCCTTGTGGACCTCTGGTTGCATTGTGGTGGTCTGCACCAAGCACAATACGTCGGTTGTAGCATGTGATCAGCCATTGCTTATTGAATGATTGAGAAGGGTCCACTCAGGTACACAAATGCTCAACAAATAACCTGGAATGTGGATCTTCAATCTGATAGATGTTTGGTTTAAATGAGGTGGGATTATAATTTTTTGTCTCTATTGTTAAAATTCACCATATTATATTTGTATTCTGTGTACTTTCCTACAGCTTCTGTCTTTCCTCCCTCTCCTTGTACACATAGTCCTGCTATTCCCTAAACCCACCCTATCACGAAAGAAACAAAAATCTTCTACTTACTGCTTCATTGATATGTTGTTTATTGAAACCCTCGGGATAAAGAATAGTCTAAACTAGATCTGTTGGGTCTGATTTAAACTAAATCTTAAAGGTAAACTTGAAACTTAATATCCAGTTCATTGAGTACTTATTCCTTAGAATCAAATAGGATCTTGAGTCTTAATATTGATACCATCAGATCTATATATAGGATGGTTGTTTCTTTTTGGAGTGCTGGGGCTTGAACCCAGGGCCTTCTCACAAAGCTACATCCCCAACCCTTTTTACCTTTTTTAAAAAATTTTTATTTTCAGACAGTTCCTCCTTAAGTGGCTAATTGCCCGGGCTGAGCTGAAATTTGTAGTCCTCATGCCTTAGAATCCCAGAGTTCTGGGATTACAGACATGTGCATAACACCTGCATCAATTCTATCTTCTCTACTTACATCATCATCATCATCATCATCATCATCATTTGTTTTGTTTTTGGTACCAGGAATCGAACTCATGACCTTGCGCTTGCCAGGCAGGCACTGTGCCACTGAGCTATATCCCTGGCTGTTTTGTTTTTTTGAGACAGGGTCTCACTCTGTAGTTCAGACTGGTCTTGAACTCACTATGTAGCCCAGGCAGGCCTCGAACTCACAGCGATCCTCCTGCCTCGGTCTCCTAAATGCTGAGATTATAGGCATATGCCCCCCTGCCTGGATCTTCTCTACTTGTTTTAAATGCAGTATCACTGAGGTGTCTAAAGAGCCTTTTCAATACCATTGTCTGTCACCCCCGGACTGAGCAAACTTACTTGCTGGCCTGTCATGTAACTGACAGCAAGAGTAGTGACTCATTTTCTTGTGCACATTTCTTAACACTCCTTTCATCTTCCTCTTGTAAGCTTGATGCGTCTGCTGCATACTCCCCCTGTTCTCCCCACTTTGCTAAGTGGAAGAAAAGCTTCTTCCTGATGGGCCTGTTATCCTCCTCCCAGATTCATGGCATGTCACAGCATTGTGGCCAGGTCTTACCGTGTCCTCTAGAGAGAGAAGGAAGGCTTTGGGAAGAATGGCCATAGCTTCTGACTATTCCACTGCTTTCCTAAAAGTACTCTGTTGAGCATTATTGATTCATAAATCCCAGAATTTAATGAGGTGTACAGATCCAGCAGAGTGAGATTAGAAAAGATGGCTACATGGCTCTTCCTTTATCTAAAAGCTCACCTCTTAATAAGTTCCAGGCAATCGGAAGCCTTCTGTGTCTCCTCTTTCTGGGACAACTCCCCAGCCATTTCTGCGCAGTGGGCGTTGATGCTCTCCAGACAACCCAGTACTCTCCTGCCTGAGGTCCGTCCAGTTCCTGACTTATCTCTGGAGACAATATATTCGTCACTGAAAAGAAACGCAAGATATTTTTGCCATGGCCACTTCCTGATTCAGAAAAGTAGGGTCTTCTAGATAGATAAAGAAGAGATTAACGAAGGGAATGGAGAAGTAAAATATATACCTTCTTGTAGAGTGGGATGACTGAGGTATACCTATTTTGATCTCTTTTCCAGAGATACTTTTAGGCAAATAAAAACTGACTTCTAAAGAATGTACCAAGTTTTGACATCTTTGTACTTAGGTCTATTCCTTTTTTATCTTTAGGTGAGTTAATTAAGTTGTAGGAGTCAACCACAATCATTTCTTTTCTTTTTTTTTTTATTTTGTTTGAGACAGGGTCTCACTATGTAGTGCAGGCTGGCTTTGAACTTGGTTATGTAGTCCAGGCTGGCCTTAAACTCATGGCAGTCCTCCTGCCTCGGCCTCCTGAGTGCTGGGATTACAGGTGTGCAGCACCACAACCATTTCTAATTTAAAAACTAAAAATAAAAAAAAAAAACTGTAACTAGTTTTCCTAGGTAGAAAGGATAAATCTGAATTATCTAGATTATGCTGTCCAGTATAGTAACTAGTAGCTACCGGTGGCTTTTGGGGATTCCAAATGTGACAAGTCACAATGGAGTGGTGTTAGTGACTGTAAAGTACACACTGCATTTCAAAGACAAAAGAATGTGACTATCTTAAATATATTATCAAAATTACTTTTATTCATTTCTCTCTCTCTTTTTTCTTTTTTTTTTTTTTTTGGGACAGAGTCTTGTTATGTAGTTCAGGCTGGTCTTGAACTTACTGTGTAGCCTGGCCTCTCTTACTTTTTAAAAGTGGCTATTAGAAAATTTTAAATTGCTTACATGATTCACATTCCATTTCTGCTGGGCAGTACTGATGATAATGATTCAAGCAAAAATATTAATAACTGAGAAGAGAATTTTAAAGTAAATTCACCTTTGATTTAAGTTTTAGAACCAAAAGGTAATACAGAGATTGGACCTTGCTTTAAACTGCTGATCTTTCTAAGAAACTATAGCGAAAATGGAATTTTAAAATGTTAATTATTTCCTGACTGATTTAAATGACCATTTATTCTAAGTAATGTTCAGTTGGGGATGGTTCTAGCCAACCATTGCTCTGCTTTCTTGCTTTTCTCCATATGTCTGCTCAGTAGTTAATGATCTGTAAACATACAAGTTTTTCAGGTAGTTAAATGTACATAGGGAGCTGTACAAACCTGATAAGACAAGAAGAATAATCACACTCCATTATATCTTTTTTGTAAAATACAAGATTTCTTTAAAAGAGTATTTCTTGTAGACTTTAGTTTTGGGTAATGTTAGTGCTAGAAGTCTTAATTATGGGCACAGAGAGTCTCAAAGTAATCAGACTCTTGGGGTTGTGTTTAATTCTTCTTGGGAATATTTGGTCATAGACTGAAATTGGTTAACTTGAGTTTCTCCTGCTTCCCCAGCATTCAGAGACCTTCTGCCCTAATAAACACAGAGCTGATGGGTCCCTGATGACCTAGGGCGACAAGACTGAGGTTTATTTTCTTCCTTACAGGTGGCGCATTTCCTTGAAACACTTCACCTTTTAGTTGAGAATTAAGTTTTTACCCGTTTGTTCATCTGTCCGTTCTTCAGTAATTTACTGAGAGCTTAGTACTGTATATGCCAGATGACAGACTGTGTGCCAAGGATAAAAAAGATGAATGTTTCCACCCTTGAGGAGAGAGCCAGAAAATCAATGATTAAAATACGGTGTGATAAGTGTAGACACAAGATGTTACACAAGTTTGGAGAAAGTAAATTTAGTTCTTAGGTTGGTAACTCAAGTACTTTAGGCTTAGTGTCTCATTGACATACAGTTGTCTCTTGGACTATGAAAGACAATAAAAATTTATTGAGAAAGCTTTTTGTTATGCCTTTTCCCTAATTACTTACTGTCTCCTGTATATGAGTATGTGTGTGTTTCAACTTTAAGCAAATGCATTAAGTTATATAATTATTCACCCATTTAAAAATGTGTGCTGGGCATGATGGTGGACACCTGTAATCCCAGCTTTTCTGGAGGCTGAGGCAAGAGGATCACAAATTCAGATCCAGCCTGGGCAACTTAGGACCCTGTCTTAGAATTTTAAAAGGGCTGGGCATGTAGCTGAGTGGTAGAACACTTGCCTAGCATGCACAAGCCCTGGGTTTAATAATCCCCAATGCTATACACATACACACCAAAAATGTCATAGTTGTATTTAATGAAATGAATGAATGAGTCTATTCTACCACTTTAGCATGAGTTTATTTTAATAAACTGTTCTAGTACATTAGAATGATTGGATTTACAGAAATTACACACATATTTAGAAAAACATCTTACAGAAGATCCCTTTGCTTCTGCTTCTTCTATCTAGGTAATCTTGATTACTGTTTTGGGTTTGATAACTTTTGAGGGGGGGGCCTGTTTTTGTGGTGCTGTGGATCAAACCTATGCCTTTGCTTTGAACATGCTAGGCAAGTACTCTACCACCTTTTTTTTTTTTTTGTGGGTACCGGGGGTCGAACTCAGGACCTCGCGCGCCAGCAGGTGCCCATCTGCTGAGTGATATCACCAGCCCCTTTTTCGTATGTGGATACCGGGAGTCGAACTCAGGACCTTGCACTTGCCAGGCAGGCACTTATGCCGCTGAGCTATCTCACCGGCCCAGTACTCTGCTGCTGAACTACATCCCCAATCCCTGATAATTTTTTCTAAGCAGTTTTCATATTCCCTTTTTCTTTCATATTCTCTGTAGTGTGTTTGTAGTAAAGGAGCTAGGTAAAGTGAATGATATCTGGTTAAAGGTAGAATGTGAAGAGAGAAATTCAGAGGTGTTGAATGGAACTGTTGTCGGGTAGGTCCTGAACTGCATTGTTCTTTGGAGAGGACCTTCAGATTGGGCTCAATTTATAGGCTTATCTCCTCCACAAAATTGTATGTATCTAATGCAGTACTCTTAGCTATTCAATAAGTATTTATTGAATAAATGACTCTGAAACCTGATTCTGCTTTTGACACTGTGACCCTGGTACAGTAATTTCCTTTTTGGCTCCTAAAATTCCTATGCACTATAGCAGCAGATTCTTAAATATTTTGATCTCAGGACTTTATACTTTGAAAAATTATTGGAGACCCCGAAGAATTTTTATGTTAGTTATATCTATCAATATTTCCTGTATTAAAAAATTAAAACTGAGAAAACTTCAAATGTATATTTAGTTATTTAAAAATAATTATAGGGCTGGGGATGTGGCTCAATGGTAGAGTTCTTGCCTTGCATGCACAAGGCCCTAGGTTCGATCCCCAGCACCACCAAAAAAAATCTATCTATCTATAGATAGATAGATAGATAGATAGATCTATATATATATCTATATCCAGTACATGATAACATAAATAACATTTTAATGGAAAGTAATTTATTGTTTAATAAAGTTGAGTTCAGCTGGGCTCAGTAGCACACACCTGTAATCCCAGCACTCTGGAGGCTGAGGCAGGAGGATCACCACAAATTTGAGGCCAGCCTAGGCTACATAGTGAGTTCAAGGCCTCCCTGAATTACACAGTGAGACCCTGTCTCAAAAGAAACAAAAAATAAAGTTGATGAGAGGCTGAGGCAGGAGGATTGCTGAGAGTTTGAGGCCAGCCTGGGCTACAAAGTGAGTTCAAGGCCAGCCTGCACTGCGTAGTGATACCCTGTCTCAAAAAAGCTGAAAGAGGGCCGGTGATATAGCTCAGCGGCATTAAGCGCCTGCCTGACAAGTGCAAGGTCCTGAGTTCGACTCCCAGTACCCGCATATAAAAAAAAAAAGCCAAAAGAGAGACAGGAAATGAGAAAGTAAGTTGACTTTGATCCCCAATACCTAAACATATTAATTAATTAATTAATTTTAAAAGTTTAGTTATAGGAATAGCATTGTTCAAGGCCAGATGCGGTGGCACATGCCTGTAATCCCAGCTACTCAGGAAGCTGAGGCAGGAGGATCGCTACAAGTTTAAGGCCAGCCTGGGCTTCATAGAGAGTTCAAGTCCTGCCTGAACTACATAGCAAGACCCTGTCTCAGACACAAAACAAACAAAAAGAATAGCATTGTTCAATGCTTTTGCAAATCCCAAAAGCTGGCTAAATACCAGGCAGCTGATTCTCATATCACTTTCTGCATTTAGTGTGTTAGGTTGGGTTGTTTTGGTTGAAGAATATGAAGGAAATCTGATCATGTTTCATATACACGTCTAGAATATGGCCGTACATGTATAATATGTAGTTGGAAAGGGAGGACATCATAAACATTCTGCAAGGGGTTCAGGACCTCTACACAGTTATCCAACTACATTCCTAAACCTCCTCCATAAAAAGTAAATGTTTTAGCTAATGTACAATAAACTCCAAGTTAGGGTGGGGTATAGCTCAGTGGTAGAACACACACGTGGCCTTGGGTTCAATCTTCAGCACCCATTCGCCATAAATTTCAAGTTAGTCTGTGTCAACCCAAAACATTAATATTTATATGCTGTAAGTAATTCTTATTACTTCAAGATTTATTGCCCTTATATTGGAATAAGATACGTTAGATGTTAATTCTTCTTCCTCACAATACCTGGTAGGCTCATCAGAATGCACAATGTATTAGTCTTTAAGACCAGAGCATAGGTCTAGGTGAAGATAACTTTGCTAAAATGGAAAAAGAATAATAGTCTGATACAGTTCTATTGTGTGTGCCTTGTGATGGTTTGGGTAGTATATATCGTATATATTGTATGTATCTTTTCTTTTTAGTCTGGGTTTCTGCTTTGTTTCAAGAGCATATTTGTCCATGTTTTTTATGGTCCTCAAAGGAAAGTACAAAGATTACTTGCTTATAGACCATGCAAGAAATGAAATCTTGGGTTTGGCTGTATATTGAGCTTGAAAATTAAAGTACTTTGTGCAGAGTGAATCCTTTCCTTTTAAGAATTTACTCAAAAATACACTTACAGCTGAGTATGGGGGCACATGGCTGTAATCCCACCACTCTGTAGGGCTGAGGCAGGAAGATCCCAAGTTTGAGCCCAGCTTGGGCAATTTAGCTTCAAAATAAGAAGGGCTGGGGATGTAACTCAGTGCAAAGGCCCTAGATTCAATCCCCAGTACTACTAAATAGATGAATGAATGAATAACATATGGTTGGGAGTCACCACACATAGTGTTAGTATAATTTAATAATTCTCCAGATTTTTTTTCTGTAGGATTTGTGTGTGTGTGTGTGTGTGGTACCAGGAATCAAACTCAGGACCTTGCACTTGCCAGGCAAGTGCTTGTGCCGCTGAGCTATATACCTGGCCTTAGATTTTTTTCTTCAGGATTAATTTTCACTCTTAAAAGTTATTGAGCCAGTCATGGTGGCACACAGCTGTAATTGCAGCACATGGGGGGCTGAGGCAGGAGGATTGCCAGTTTCAAGGCCAGCCTGAACTATGCAGTGAGACCCTGCCTCAAACAGACAAACAAAAGTTATTGAGTACCCCAAGGAGGTTTCTGTTTATCATACCTGAAATTAAAATTGAGAAGTTTAAGAAATATATACTGAGCATGGTTGTGCCTGTCTCCCAGCATTCTAGAAAGGTGAGGTGGGAGGATTGCAAGTTCAAGCCCAGCCAGGCCAATTGATTGACTTAGTGCTAAAGACCTTGTCTAAAAAAATGAGCTGAGGATGTAGCTCAGTGTGAAGGCCATGGGTTTAATCTCCAGTACTGGGAGGGAGGGAGGGATATATATATGATTTTAACATAAAATTTTAAAAAATATTTCCCAAAAGAAAAAAAAATTATGAGAACAACATTGATTTTTACATTTCAGCAAATTATTTTAATTTCCGACTTAACAAAAGACAGCTGCATTGTTTTCCACTGGCCTCTATATTCAGTCTCAGGTTATATTGTTTGGTTAAGTATTTGAAGAAAAGTTGGCCTTATTCAAATATGTTACTGAAAAGAGGGAAGTATTTTAGTAGCCTTTTCAGATAATTTGATAGTTTCCTTTGATGCTACACCAAAACACAAGTAGTAATTTCTAAAGGTTAGTTGCAGTATGAATCTGAAACCATATCAATGAGATATTCATGCTCTTACATTGAAAGTCCTTTGAACTATATTACATTTTGAATGGAAATCATGTATCCATTTATAAATTACTGGTTCACTGAGCTGCACAAATCTTCCACATTATATAATATTTAAAAATCATATTAATCCTTAACCATGATGAATATAATCATTGTGAACTGTAAACATGTACTAATAAAAAATAAAAATTAAAAAAATCTTCTGTTATGGCTTATATCTGGATGTCCCCCCAAAGCCTTATGCACTCATTGGTGGGGCTTTTGGGAGGGACTGGATCATGGATGTGTGGTACTAGATTAGTCCACTGACTGATTTAGCATAGTACCGGATGTGCATGATGGATTTGCTGAAGAGGGAAGCCCCACCTTGGGTGTGGGTGGCACCAACCAATTGGCTTGTAGCCTGGATGGAATGAAAAGGGAAAGAAGAAGGAATGCTGTGCTCAGACAACTATAGACTGAAACCTCTAAAGACTGTGAGCTAAAATAAACCTCTACCTCTCCTCCTTTAACTTGTGGGTGTTAAATATTTTGTCCCAGCAACAAGAAAGTAACTAAGACATCTTACTTTAACCAGTCTCATCAAAAAAGACTTGAAATATTGGGAAGTTGTTAGCTGAAAGACAAGTTTTCTAAAATTCTAATTTTTGCTTAACGTCTTTAATTTTGTTATTGGCAGTAGTGTTTTTCTTGAAACAAAAGGTTCACTTCATCCATTTTCCAGAAAATGTCTGCTAAATATCCAGATCTGAATGACATTGGTTTGCCAGTCATTCTTTCAGGTAAATACAGTACTGTATAGTGTTGTATAAAAAAGGGACCTAGGGACTTGGTTCAGCACACAACTGTCACCCAACTGCATCTCCTTGAAGTAGCCATATACATCTATATATGGTGTATATATATATATTTTTTTTTTGAGGCAATTTTTCTATATAGTTCAGGCAGGCTTTGAACTCACTGTGTAACCTAGATTGGCTTCAAACTCATGGTGATCTTTCTGCCTCAGCCTTCTCAGTGCTGGAATTATAGGCAAACACCAACATGCCTGGCTTAGAGACAGCCATATACTTTGGTATGCAGCAGACATGCTTTATGGGTGCTTCCATTTATCACTGAATACTTTCTAAAAATGTACTCAAGGGTCAAGATTTAATAAAATCACTATTATTGATTCTTCAGGGACATTCTTAAGTAAAATGTGCGTGCATCTCTGCGTGCACACACACGTGTGTGCTGGAAATGGAACCCAAGGCCTTGTGCATGCTAAGCATGTTCTATACCCTCACATTTTCTAATTGAGAGGACATAGCAATACAGAAACTATTGGTATAATTTGGTGCCAATACCTTGATTTGAGCTAAGGAGCTATAGTTTTATCTATAGCATTGCACCCTCACTGCAAACATTAACACAATGGAAAAGACAGATAATATCTTAATATTGTTGTGAAAATAGTTTTACACATTCAGAGTACATCAGGGGTCAACAGACAATATATACTTCGAGGCCCTTTCTTTAATTGAATGACAGCATTTAGGGTGAATATGTTAAGAAAAGAACCTGTTCAGAACTGTGAGGAAACACTGTTGTAGGAAGAGCCAAAGGAACAATAAACCCAAAAGGAGATAGAAGTAAGATAGCCATGTGGTGTTTGATAATTTCAGTAATTTAGTTTCTAATGAGTGTTTACTTTGTACTAGGCCCTGTTCTAAGTGTTAAACATTGAATCCTGATAGTAATTTTATTAGATAGTTTGATACTAGTGTTAGACTTATTTTGCTGATGAGAAAAGAGAAACAGAGAAAGTAACTTGTTTAAGATGATTCAGCTAGTGATGCATACGAGCCAGTCTACATCTGCCGGAGAGATAAAGGGAGATAACTAGAAGAGTGACAGTGAGGAAGCCAAGAGAAAAAGAAAGCATTTCAAGAGGGGAACATGGTCAGTAATTATGGAGGACCGCCTGGACTGCTCTCCTTAAAAGAAGAGCAGTTGTCTCCATCGTGGCTGAACCTGGCGCTATTTCCACATAATGATATGTACAGAGCTGGCTAGGACTTTTTCTTATCTCTTCAATTGGCTTTAAGTAATACAAATCGGTCTAGCAGGTCCTGATATGTAGTCCCCTTTGCTCCCAATACATGATTGAGCCTGGCCGGGATAGAGTGCTCCATGCTGTCGGCTGGGATCGAGCCTAGAGAAAGAGGCTATGACTTCCCAGGGCATAAAAGATTACACATCAGAGCTGAAGCACCAAAACATTAGATACTCTCTTAAATTGTGTTATGCACATTACTTCTTCTGCATATCCTTCCCTCTGCATGTTGCAAAGGTGATATCAGGCCACCTACCTAGCTCAGCTCATGGTACTCATGTACTTCCCACCACTCTCACAGTCACTCATCCCCGAGCCACTCCCCTCCTCGAGAATTAATAAAACCTGGGTTTGGCCCTGGGTTGAGGCCTTTGTTCCAGTAGCCACCATCTTGGCTGGACTTAGGACCCCTTGGCTCCCCACAACTATAGATACGCCTTAGTGTCTTTATTCTTGCCGTGGGTTGCACTGGAAGTGGTAGATTGGAATTAACTCGCTAGCATTCCAATAACTTTTCCACGGGATTACAAATATAAACTTCCTGGATCGGGACGAGGACCGGGAAGGGCTCTCTATAAGTAATATAAAATGCTGGTGAGAAGTCAAGTGAGATAAAGCACTGGAAAGCTCCATTTGATTTCCCTCTGAGGGGATCATTGACGACTTTGGCAAGAACAGCTTCAGAAGTGCGGGACAGAAGCCAAATGAGACAGGGAGGAGAGTTGAGGAATGAGTAGGAGCTGGAAGAGAAGTCATGAGGAGAGAACTTTTTCAAGAACTTCAGTTATGAAGTAGGAGAAAGTTGGAGGATGCTAGCAGGGGGAGATGGGAAAAACTTGAATGTGTTTAAAGTCTGATGAGAAGAAACAAGTTGAGAGTGAGGCTGAAGATAATAGAAAAAATAAGGAATAAATAGACAAAATTTCTGATCAAGAAGAGATGGGTTAGCCAGGCATGATGGCATGCACTTGTAATCCCAGCACTCTGGGAGTCTGAGGCAGGAGGGTCACAAGTTCAAGCCCAGCCTGGGCGATTTAGCACTTTAGGAAGATCTGTTCTGAAATAGAAAGGGCTGGGCCTGTATCTCAGTGCAAGGACCCTGGGTTCAATCGCCAGTACTGGGGGAAAAAAAGAAAAGTATGAAAAAAAGAAGGGGAGGGGGACTCCAAGGCATGGGGGAAGGATTCATTTTGGATCAAGTGGTTCTGATGCAGGAAGTGAGGGCACTTCTCACTCAGATTCTTTTTTTTTTTTTTTTTTTTAATGTGGGTACTGGGAGTCGAACTCAGGACCTTGCACTTGCCACCAGGCACTTATGCCGCTGAGCGATATCACCGGCCCTTTTTTTCCTTTATGTGGGTTCTGGGAGTCGAACTTGGGACCTCGCACTTGCCAGGCAGGCTCTTAGGCCCCTGAGCTCTCACCGGCCCTCACTCAGATTCTTGAGAATCTTGGCTATTTCTACTTCTTTCCTCCTCTTCTTCCTCCTGTATCTGTCCCTGTTTTATCTCACTACTTTAAGAGTCTCCGTTTTACAGGAATTTCTTTGGTGAAGGTTACTGCCTATTTCCAAGTTGCCAAATCTAGTGGGTGCTGAAGTCTTTGCCTTCCATGATCTCTGCTGTACTTGTTAAAACTCCACCTCTAGCCTTCCTATATCCTAAATTCACCTTTTATATTGGAGTTTCCCAGGGTCCTCACCTCAGTTCTCTTTTTCAGTTTATATTCTTTTTTTATGCAATCATATCCATCCCCACAATTTAGCTACCGCTCAATGTCCTCATTCATTCATATTCATGCAATTCTCCCTCTTCCTGCACCTCCCTGTATGTATCTCGCCTAAGCCTCTTTTATGTTTTTTTTGCCTCCAAGATAGTACTATTTCAATTTCCCATAGGTACTTCACCTTTAGCATACATAAAACGGATCTATTGTTCCCAGGTACCTGTCTCATTCTCTACTTGGTTGAGAATTAACTAATTAACTAATTAACCTAGTTTCCCAAGTTACTTCAGGCTCCATTGACCACCACAAAGAGTCAAGGTCTCAGCATAATTGTAGCCCATTTGTGTTACTTGCCATGATGCATCAATTAAGAAACTTGATGTAGACTTTGTAATTTACTGGTATATAATTTACATCCATCAGTGATGTTACAACAAATCACAAAGAGAAGTATTAGTATAGCTCTTGTATTTGGTGTGAAAAAGCAAAGCAGTAGGTGATTTCATCTTAACTAACCCAGACTTAGATCCACTGCTGCCATGTATTTTTTTTTTTTTTAAGACAAGTAAACATTCTCATGTATTAACAAACTCAACCATTAGAGAATGTACAAATACCTTTTGGAGAAAAACATTACTCAGTATAAGATTAAGGCTGCCATGTATTCAGACAGCAGAGGAAAGGCAGATGGATAAATTAGTTGGAGCCATTAGACTCATCTCCCAGAGTAGCAGGTTTGAAGTAGTAGCATTCATAGAGCACTGAACACCTACTTATTCAGACCTTCCAGCAAAGGTAAGTCTTCTCTGACAATTTGTTTTAAAACTTAGGTAGCAGATTGAGCCTGGAGAAGACAGAAAATCACGTTATATTTGTTTCTCAGTGTCATGTAAGCACAGCAGTTTTCAAGCTATGGTCTTGAACATTTTGTAATCATTTTAGAAATTAAAATGAGAAAAATTAGTGTATATTGATTCACTTAAAAATAACGAACTAGGGGCCGGTGAGATGGCTCAGCGGCGTAAGCGCCTGCCCGGCAAGCGCAAGGGCCCGAGTTCGACTCCCGGAACCCACATACGAAAAAGGGGCCGGTGATATCGCTCAGTGGCACGGGCGCCTGCTGGCGCTCGAGGTCCTGAGGTCGACCCCCAGTACCCACAAAAAAAAAACAAACAAAACAAAACATTTTTTTAGAAAAAGCCCTAGCACCCATAATTCTTCATTTATTCAGTTTCTGGGACTGTCAGCATCTCTATTTTTATAAAGTCTCTACATAAAACGGGGTTTGACGTATACCGAAAGTAACTATGTAGAGATATTCCTAGAGCTGATGCACAAAAATTCTCGGTTGTGGGAACGATAAGATCTTTCTTGAGGAACCAAGGAATAGATACTCAATTTTCAAAGATTTCAAAGTTAGAAATTAATTACATCCAATGATAGCATCATAGAATCTTAGATGTGGAGGGGGGATCTTAGAAATCATCTCATAAGCCCATCCTTCAGGTGGTGCAATGGAGACCCAAGAGATTAAATGACTTAGCCAAATTTATCTGACTAGAATTGAGGTCACCCCTCATAACTTCCTGCTTTCTTTATTTAGGACTCCTGAAAGTATAACTATTTCCATAATCTTTAGGTTAAGCAGGAAGATGGCTGTGACCCAGGATATCTGTATTTGGGAACAGTTCAGTCTTAAGTTCTTTTTTTTTTTTTAATTGGTACATTTTAGATATATATAATGATATCATAGGGAATTTGTAGCTGTACACGTTATATCTTCTTTTTTTTTCTCCTTTCCCCTCCCCTCCCTTCAACCTCAGTCTGAGTTCTGATGGACCATATATTGAGTAGCAAGGATGCTGATATTATCTTTACCCTGTAGGTTTAAAAAAAACATGAGGTTTGTAGAAATTAAATAACTTGCCCAAGTTCATATATGCAGTAAATGGTAGAATAGTGATTTGATCTAAGTATATCTGACTGTAAAGCTCAAGATACGATAAGAAAAGCCAGGGAAGAAATGGAAAGAGGGCTTATGTTCCAGCATTTCTTAAACCAGTTGATTTTCAGGTGAATCCAGACCAAATAAAAATGTTGTGGCTCCCAGCCTGGTGTTTTCTCCTTTTATTCTCATTTGTCTACTGATCAAGATCTTTTCTTCATGTTTAGCAAATCATATTTAGAATTGAGTTCTGATGAGTTCTTTAGGTTTTCTCTCTTTTACAGATTTATTGCCAAACCCTGTGCACTCCATGTTGGCATTGAGGACAGTGGTCCTTATCAGGCCAAACCCAATGCCATCCTTGAAAAGGTGTTCATATCTGTCACCAAGGTAAGTGAACAGAAAAACAAGAAAATTCACATGAAGGGTTGCTCTGTAGGGCAGGGAAGAATAGAGCACATGTAAGAGAGGGTAAGGATAGAATGGATGACCTTCCACATTTGGGTTGTCTGTATAACTGTAAGGAAAACTTTAGCCTCTCAGGGAAATACCTTTGGGTATTGGTTGCTAAAAAGTCAAGTTTATATACCTTGGACTTTTAGGCTTAGCAGCCACCACTACCCCCATGTCTTTTTTGTTTTTTGTCTTTTTTGTTTTTGAGGCAGGATCTCACTCTGTAGTGCAGGCTGGCCTTGAACTCACCTGTGTAGGCCAGGCTGGCGGCAGTCCTCCTGCCTCAGCCTCCCAAGTGCTGAGATTACAGGTGTGTGCCACCATGCCAGGCTAGTTGGGGTTTTTGGTATCCTTTTTTACTCAGTTTGAGCTGGAGGGAGAAGACCAAATGAGAATGTGTATGTATGGGTGAACAATAAAGGTTCTTGACATGTGAGATAGAATCTCTTCCTTAAAGTGATTTGGGGATGAAAACTGGAAAGATAAATATTACTTGATCTGCTGTGGTTACAACCCTTTGCCACTTAGCTAGTCAAGGAGTTTTAATGAGGGTTTGAACAGAAAAGGGTGTTCTGACTCTGGTCATACATCTACAGTATCCTGATCAGAAAAGGCTGGAGGGCCTGTCAAAGCAGCTGGACTGGGATGTCCGAAAAATCCAATGCTGGTTTCGCCATCGGAGGAATCAGGACAGGCCTCCAACGCTCACTAAATTCTGTGAAAGCATGTAGGTGTGCAGAGGGAGGTAGGGAATGAGGAAGAGGGTGGGGATACAACTGAAATGAGGTTTTCTTTTTGGATATTATTTATATTATTAGGATAACAATCAATGGATATAGAAGGCTAACTCGGTCTATTGTAAGTAGGAAAGAACTGGAAAACTAGTTGCTCTTAGTTACTTGGACATACTTACCACTAAGCTAGCTGTGGCTACATTTTGTTCCCCTTTTCCAAATAGAATGGGAATGAATTCTTGTAAATCTGCTTACATAGGCGGGAATGCATGTCCCTGTACACTTTGATAGAGATGGTACCAGCTTGCTCTAAATTGACATTTTTGTGGGAGCTATTCCTATTTGAGAAATACTATACTTCAGTCCACTGGGTTTTGCCTTCAACTAATTGGTTTTGGTTTTGGTTTTAACTAATTATCCCCTAGAAACTGAGCACTTTATTAGTTACGGTTGTGCAATGAAAAATATTAGGCACTCTGATGAGAGAGTCTAGTATGGAGGAAAGGTTAATTAAAGTCAGTGTATACTTGTGGAAGTCTATTTTAAACAAAGGCTAGCTTTCTAGATAACAGTGTTTGTCCCTATGGAATGTATTTCTCACCAGTAACTGTCTTCTCTCCAAATTTGCTATCTTGATTTCCCTAGCCTCAAAGACTTTGAGTGGACATTTGTCTAACCTCTACACTTTGCCCACCCAGGTGGAGATTCACTTTTTATTTATGTATTTTCTGCTACGGAATTAGATTTCTCTGGTTGGTAAGTTTGAACTTTTCCTGGTCCCCTGATTGGGTTCTAATTATTCTTAGACTTCCAGAGACAAATCTTTATTTTTCACAGATTTTTTTCTAATAATCCCCATACCCCAGTTTGTATAGTAATAGATTGTCTTCTGTCTCAGTCTTGATTTCACTAACCTTATAAGCCTACTGTTTCTCTCCTAAATAGTATTAATAACAATAATTGAATCAGAATGGTACTTAATGATTTACAAAGCACTTGACAAAAATTCTGTTTTTTCAAGGAGAATAAATAGAATCAATAACCCTTTAATGTGGGTGGAAAGGATATTATTTCTTTTTTTCAGCTAATTGTCAAAGAAGAGTTTGAATTTTTTTTTTTTTTTTTTTGAGGCAGGGTCTCGCTGTATAGCCCAGGCTGGCCTCAAATTCATGGCAATCCTCCTGCCTCAGCCTCCCAAGTGCTGGGACTGCAGGCATGTGCCACCATGCCCAGCATTGATTCTTGATTACATTTTTTTCTCTGTACCACACTATTTTTCCCTAAATGATATAATTGAATCTTCAAAATAGACAAAGAGCTGGGTGTGGTGCTTTCACTACAGAACCTATAGACATTATTGAAAGGATAATAAGACAATATTGTGAACAGTTTGGTGGTAAATTTAACAGCATAGGTGAAATGAACAAACTTCTTAAAAAGACGTAATTGTAGAGATGATTACTTTTGAGCCTAACATCTCTTTGTGGTTATTAGATGGAGTCATTGTCTTCTCTCCCTATACTTGCATCCCAGAGGTGATGTTTCTAAAACTATCCTGGAGCTCTTCTTTACTTCAAAGCATGGTTTTCCTATTTCTAATAATGCTGTCTTGTAGAAGGAAAATCTAGCTGTTTATCGATCCTTTAGAAATCCCTAAAATCTATCAAAGTGAATTCTTTATTCTTTCCTACCTTCCTTTTGCCTCTATCCTACAGAGAAGAAGATTGGTTATACAAGGTAGATCTTGAAGCAAGCTAGGTGAGAATCCTGAAGGCTAACCTGCATTGTCTGTTTTTTTCTTAGTCTCCTTGGTTCTGGGACACCCGACAGTGCTGGCATAATTATCCATTTCAGGTAGGATCTGAGCCATTTCAAGATGCCCCTTGTATGTGTGTGAGGCAGGGTGGGTGAGAGTGCGTTGTCAGTCCAAGACAGGTGGTCTTGATGTTCTTGAGGGATTAGGGGGCTGAGTCTCTGTGAATCATATATTCAGGGTATCTATTTCTGGGGTCTCCATAGCAGTCATATATTCACTCTATAGCAGTGAAATCCTTAAGAGCTTTTCGTTCCAGCCTCTCCCATTGTATTTATCCTAATTGGGCGAGAAAGAAAATCCATTTGCTGGTACTTAAGGGGGTGCTTTCTGGTTCAATTGTTCTCTTTGTATCAAGGGCTACTTGGAATCCCCTTAAGAGCATCTTGGTTCTCTGCTCATTCCCCAGTACTGAAGGAGGGAAAAGGGGCACTATAGTTCTAATCTATACTAGAAAAATGTCAATGTTAGGGGAATGCTAAAGAGAAGGGAAGGCCTGCTCATTTAATCCCCTGAAAAACATGAATTGCTCAGAATTCTAGGCACGCTATTTTGATTGTGTTATGTTTGTGTCAACCTTATCTCATCCCTGAAAGAAAAGAGTTAAAGATGTGTATGTGGAGGGGCAGAAGGAAGGGGTTGAAGTTTCCACACCAATCCAAAATTTTTTTAACTATTGCAGATTTTAGGAGATGATAGGGAAGAAAGATGTCAATAATTTGGAATAGTCATCCTCCAAGACAGAAAGTTGCAGAGACGAGATGCACCTTTGATAGTTGGTATTCTAACTATTACTTTCTCTCTTTCAGCCTCTCTCAAAAGGGCTTTATTACTATTATATCATGGAACTTGCCTTCTATTGGTCTCTTATGTTTTCTCAATTTACAGACATTAAAAGAAAGGTAAGGACTTTGGTTTCCTCCACTCCTTTATAGCACCATTACTGCCATTGTAATGGATTATTTTCCCAGACTGGAACCACAAAAGAAGAAGGCAGGTGTGATGGAACTATTAGCTTTTTGTAATGTTCCAAGAAATTGGACTTAGCAAATGATAAAGTATATTTAAGATGTTCACAGCAGCACAGGATGAGAACGATTAACTAAGAATACTCTCTTATTCTTCTCCCATGTTCTTACATGTCTGAAACTCAGGAAATTGGTCAAAACTTGGAGATATCAAGACCTGATTTGGAAAAGGCCTTGATTCCAGAAAAGTTAGATTTTTTAAATTGTTACTGTTTTTGTTTTGTTTTGAGTCTCTCTTCCCTCCTCCTCCCCTTCCCTCTCTCTCCAATCTCCCTTTTTGGTTACTGTGCTTACGCAAAGAATGTCAAGTGGAAGGGGTTTTAGATAATATAGTCTCTTCTTGCTATTGTTCAGAAACAGTGATTCAGAAAACCAAGTTGACATGCCCACATATTCATAGAGTTGGAAATGATTTGAGTTTATATAACCAGACAGAACCACTTTTTCATTGGTGTTTAACTGACATGAGGTGGTTCCAATAGCTCTAACCCTAAATCATGTATCTTTGGTGAGGAAACCCAGGGTTAGCATTATAGGAATGGATTGAAACTAATCTCGGTTGTTACTGTTGTCTAACATAAAAACTTGATACTCTAATTCCAGTTTTTCACTCTTCTATGGTCAGGAGACACAGGTCCCCTTTTTAAAAATTTTATTTTAAGATATGATGTAAAAAGGTTGATGTGTGTGTGTGTGTGTTTTGAAACACAGTAGCAGTCAGGCATAGAATATAAGCCTGCAATCCCAGCACTCTGAAGGCTGAGGCAGGAAGATCGCTGCAAATTCAAGGCCAGCCATGGCTATAGTGAGTTCAAGGCTAGCCTGAACTATGTAGGAAGACCTTGTCTAAAAAAAATAGGTAATACTTACGAACACATAACCCACTCAAGAACCAGAACATCAGCCAGGAGTGGTGGTGCATGCCTATAATCCTAGCACCTTGGGGGGCTGAGACAAGAGGAACACCAGTTCAGGCAGTCTGGGCAACTCTGTCTCAGAATAAAACCAGGCTGGCGTGTAACTCTGTGCTAAAGCCCGGGGTTCAATCGCCAGTATCAAAATAAAAAAAGCGAGAACCAGAACATTATTAATACCATTGTATCTGTATGGAGAGCATAGACTTTTTGTTCCTGTTTCTCTGACCCATATTCATCTGCCTTCTCCCACCCTCTGTCCGTCACTGTGCTGAAAAGTATTTATTAGCTATGTCTAATGACTCAAGTATTTAAAAATTTTCTCCAGGTCTAACTTACACATTTGAACCCAAGAGGAAGTAGAGCCCTAAATCTGAAAGCAGGAAGTATTTGCAGTAAGACTGATTGTTCAGCTAATAAGCATTTCTCTGAACTTTTTGGAAGTTTGCTCTTACCCCTCCACAAACCTCCTTTCCGTTAGTACCTTCTGGTTGAAATGTCTTTAATTAAAGCATAAGAGTCTTAGGAATATCTAAGGCTTTTGTGTCCCATTGCCACCTGGGAGATTACTTCCAAAGGCCAGTTCAGTACCCATACCATTTTCTGTTCTGGGCTATATCAACATAGACCGCTTCGACCCCCCGGTACCCACAAAAAAAAATAATAATAATAAATAAATAAATAAATAAATAAATAAATAAATAAATAAAAACATAGACCGCGATCAGTCTCTGATACAGGAGTGCTGGGTAAAAACGCGAGGCCACTTCCTAAGGGAGGGTCTAAGCAGTATGGAACATGTAAGAGGTGGGATAAGATCCCCAGAGAATAATGCAGGGTGCTGGGTTGGCTGACATTTTTGTAGCTTTGCCTTTACCTGCATTTGTGTTTCCTTCCTTGCTTAGGACTTCCTGATCATGTTTGTGCATCACTTGGCCACCATTGGGCTCATCACCTTCTCCTACATCAACAACATGGTTCGGGTCGGAACTCTGGTTATGTGTCTACATGATGCCTCAGACTTCTTATTGGAAGTAAGAACCCAACCCCTCTTTCCTCATTATTCTTTTCTTTCCCTCTCTATAGGAAGCCCTTCCTAGACCTGTCGCGGTCCGGTGGAGTTTGTATTTGTAATCCCAGGGAGAAGTTATTGGAATTCCAATAAGTTAATTCCAGTCTACCATTTCCAGTGCAACCCATGGCGAGAATAAAGACACTAAGGCATATTTATAGTTTTGCGGAGCCAAGGGGGTCCTAAGTCTAGTTAGAACAATGGCTAACCGGAACAAAGGCCCCGACCCAGGGCCGAACCCAAGTTTTATTAATTTGTGAAGAGGGGAATGGCTCAGGGATGAGTGACTGAGAGAAAGGCAGAAAGTATCTGAGTGCTGTAAGCTGGGCTAGGTAGGAGGCCTGATAGCATCTCTGCAATATGCAGAGAGAGATATGCATATCACAGATGAGTAAGTTTAGGGGCTGGTGCTTCGGCTCTGATGTGTTATCTTCATGCCCTGAGATGTCAGGGCCTCTTTCTTGAGCCTCAATCCCAGCCGACAGCGCAGCATCACTTGGCCTCGCTCACACATACTACTTGAGAGTTGTAGGCAGGGCATCACTGACCTGTGCATTACTTTAAAGACTACACATCAGCACCTCAGCTAGACCTTTTGCATTGCTTAAAGCCAATTGAGGGGATAAAGAAATATCCTAGTCAGCTCTGTACATATCAATACGCAGAAATAGGGCCAGGTTTAGCCAAAATGGAGATAGATGCTCTTCTTTCAAGGAGAGCCGTCCTGGTGGTCCTCCATACCTCTCCCTTTCCCTCTCCTTCTTTTCTCTTTTCTCTTCTCTTCTCGTCTTTTCTCTTCTTTTCTTTTTTCTTTTCTCTCTACAGGAGAACTTTTTCCCAACCCAATTCTTCTTTTGTCCAGGCTGCCAAGCTGTCCAATTATGCCAAGTATCAGCGGCTCTGTGACACCCTTTTTGTGATCTTCGGTGCAGTTTTTATGGTCACTCGTCTAGGAATCTATCCATTCTGGTAAGTGCTAGCCAGGGTTGTGAAGCTGTAGTAGGTATGTAGCTAATACCTTTCTCCCAATTCAACTTTTCTATTTTGTTCTTTTAAGAATCCTATTGGGCCGGTGAGATGGCTCAGCGGCATAAGCGCCTGCCTGGCGAGCGCGAGGTCCTGAGTTCGACTCCCTGTACCCACATACGAAAAAAGGGCCGGTGATATTGCTCAGCGGCATGGGCACCTGCTGGCGCATGAGGTCCTGAGGTCGACCCCCAGTACCCACAAAAAAAAAAGAATCCTATTGCCCTACTTTTTCCTTGTTTTTTGTTTGTTTGTTTTCATTTTGGTCTCCATTTTGTTTATTGCTCAGTTCTGTTTCTTTTTTGTTTTGTTTTGTTTTTATTAAGTTTATTGTCCGGGAGTGGTGGCGCATGCCTGTAATCTCAGCATTCGAGAGTCTGAGGCAGGAGGATTGCCATGAGTTTGAGGCTGCGTAGTAAGTCCAGGCCAGCCTGAACTACATAGCAAGACCCTGTCTCAAAAAACAAAACAAAAAAAAGTTTATTGGTACATTTTAGGTATACATAATGATTACATTCATCATAGGGAATTTGTACCTGTACGTGATATATGTTGATTTTGTTTTCTCATTCCCCTACCCTCCCTTCAACCCCTCTTCCCCTTATTTACAAAAGCTTTATTTCCATTTTTTCCTCCTTTTCTCATAATTTTTTTCCCTTTCCGTTCCTTCCCCCTCCCCCCCTCCATAGTTCCCCTTCCCATTTGAACATTTTCTTCCTGTTTCACAATATCTATTACACATTTTGGACCTTACTTACACTTTTGGTTTCTCATACCAAAGAAACATTGCAGTATTTACACGTGTGTGTCTGATTCATTTCACTTAAGAGTATGGCCTCAAGGTGCGTCCACTTAGCTAGAAATGTCTCAAGCTTACCCTTTTTATGGCAGAGTAGTACTCCATTGTATGAAAAAAACACATCTTCTTTATCCATTCATCAGTTGATTGCCCTGCTTTTTCCTTGGACTAAGCTGAACCTTTATGGATTCTCACAGAACCTTAGCTGCTTCACACAATATTTCTAATCATTTGCTCTGGCTTTCCTTACTCATCTCTGCATAGCAGTCCTTTTGCACTGATCACAGAGTTGACAGGCTCTTCTTGCTTGTGTTCTTGCTTTATATCTTCTTCCCCATCGTGACCAACACATGCACGCCCTATTTCACTTTTGCATTCACTACCTTATGGTACAAAATCAGGGACTGCGGGTTAGAGATTTTGCTTAGCCTGAGGCAATCAGCTGCCTGCTGTTCGCTGTATGCTTGAGGATCTAAATTATTCCTGGGATTATAATTTGCAGTTTGAATTTTGTGAAACTGTATATTTGAAGTGATTAATAGTATGACATATTCCATCAGTTCCTAAGATTTCTATTTCTTTCTCTATCCCTAAATATAGAAAACTCCAGAGGCTCATCTCTGTATTCTTTTCTCACTAGAGATGAATATCCTTGGAGTTTTAACTAATATAAGGTATGAGGAGAAACAGCCAGGGCTGTGTGTCCCTGGGAATTTAGCTTCATCCCTGTTTCTGCCTCACTTTGACTTTAAAATCTGACTGTTGGCTTCTCTCTTCTAGGGTTCTGAACTCGACCCTCTTTGAGAGTTGGGAGATAATTGGGCCTTACCCTTCCTGGTGGTTTTTCAATGGCCTTCTCCTGATCCTACAGCTTCTGCACATCATCTGGTCCTACCTAATTACACGAATTGCTTTCAAAGCCTTGCTCCGGGGAAAGGTGAGAATGAAGAATGGCTTCTTTCCTAGGGCTTGGGGAAAAATGAGTACTGTTCAGCAGACTTTCTCTCCATCCAGCCTGGTGAGCCCCTGCTACACAGGCAGGCCCAGCAGAAGTCTAGGGCTCTGAAGTTCTTGCCTTGACTGTGTAGGTTTAGCCTTTTAAGATGTAACTTAGATGCAAAAGGCAGGATCTAGTACTTTCTTCCTGTCCTTTAAGAATGGCTGTTAATGCCGAGGATATAGCTCTGAAGCACAGTGCTTGCCTGGCAAGTGCAAGGTTCTGAGTGCAATTCCCAGTACAAAAAAAAAAAAAGAATGGCTGTTATTAGCTGGGCATGGTAGCACATGCCTGTAATCTAAGCATTCAAGAGGCTGAGGCAGGAGGATCCCTTCAAGTTCGGGGCCATCATGGGCTATGTAGTGAGTTCAAAACCAATCTGAGCTACATAGACCTAAGAGTTTTAGCTGGTTGCAGTGTCCCATACCTATAATCCCAGCCCTGAGGGAGGCTGAGGCAAGGAAGATTATAAATTCGAGTCCTACCTGGGCAACTTAGTGAGACCTTGTCTCAGAATGTAAAATGAAAAGTTTTAAAGATAGCCTCAACCATTTTCTGCCCTTGCTTCTCTACTTTAGTGAGCTTTATATTTTAGCATGGGAACCTTTATTTTTTTCCCCTCCATACTGGGGATCAAACCCAGGACCTGTGCATGCTAGGCAAATGCTCTACCATTGATGTACACCCATATCCCTGAAAGATACCTTTTAGTGGTACAATTCATAATTGAATTTTTCAAGTTCTGAAGAAGCCAGGCTGATTAGCCGAAGAGCCCTCAGTGATACAGAATCCCAGGTTGATGGGTCTCTGCTAGAGGAGGTGTTGGTTCTAGGATCTGTTCGTGATCTCATGCGTCTTGGTTCCTTATGGCTATGGTTACTTGCTCAGTGTGCCTGTGCATCTCTCTAGCTACTGGACTTCTCCGTTCTCCCCTGCTTTTCTTTCCTGACCAGGTGACCTACCCAAGAAGGATTAGACCCAGACTCTATACTCTCCACTCTTTTCTCACCTCCTTCCTTTTTTCTATGCCTGGTGGAAGCTGGACAGTTTCATCTCTCGCATGTAAGTGTTACCTGTGCTTCTAGTATTCAGGGAAGCATGTCTGTCTGAACGTGCTTTTCTTTCCTGCTGTCCCGCCCGTTCCCCTGTGTTTGTCTGGGGACATGCCTTCTGTCCCGCCCTTATGGAGCCATTGTTGACTGGAGCTGAAGTTGCCAGATTCTTTTCCTAAATTGAGGCAACAGTTGAATCTATCCCTTCTTCCCTCTTTCCCTCCCTCCCTTCCTTCCTTTCTTTTTCATTAGTTTCTGATCCTCTCTTTACCTCAGATCTAAAAGCACTGTGCCCTCTGGCAGAAATTTCCTAAAGACGAGGTAATAAATTCATTATCTGGGTTCAGAAGTCAACAGCTACAATGTACCGTAGAATCACAGAACTAATCCAAAGCACATGTCCATCACTTCGGCAACAGCAGTGGTAGCTTTGTCCCTTTTTACCTCTTCCTCTACTTTGTTTTAACAGCACACATTTATTATCCTTCAGTTCCAGATGTCCTCAGAAGTCTCACACAGGTCTCACTGCCTTTCTCTCCTTTACCTTTATGATCCATGATAGAGAATTGGAAATACTTTGCTTGATATGCAGGATCGTTTGGATTGGAAAATACTGTTCTAATCCAAGCTCTTCACTTGAAGATACAAATATTTAGGGTCAGGGATGTAGCTCAGTGGCAGTGCCTGCCTGGCAAGCATGAGGCCCTGAGTTCGATTCCCAGGGCCTCATGCAAAAAAAAAAAAAGAAAAAAAAAAAAGATACAAATATTTGAAGAAAAGCTCAGGGTAAAATGTAAAGATTTACAGATGCTAGCATAATTGGTACTGGGATTTTTTCTTTTCCTTACTGTGAATCCATTCTTGTTTTTATCATACTGTGTATCTAAGTATGCTGAAGTTTCATAAGAGAGAAATTCTGCTATTTGAAAAGAAAGAAAGCCAGATGTGGTGGCGCACGCCTGTAATCCCAGCACCTGGGAGGCTGAGACAGGAGGATCGCTGTGCATTTGAGGCCAGCCTGGGCTACAGAGTGAGTTCAAGGCCAGCCTGAACTACATAGTGAAACCCTGTCTCAAAAAAACAAATGAAAAGGGGAGATCAGGAAATGATGTCATAGAATAATGATAGTTGAGCCCAGGAATAGTAGTGCTACTAAAAAAAAAGCCCATTATGGATCAGCTTTAAGGATAAAGCAAAACTCATGGTGACCAATATGGATAAATGCAGTGTCCACAGCTACCAGAAGATGGAAGTAATCAGATGCCAATCATACGTGTTGGCCTTCACTGCTCTTTGAGGTAGGAGGGGGAAAAGGTGACTAGTTTCTCTCAAACCTAAACCAAGGCTTGGTGAATGATGTGAGTTTTCTTTTGCTTCTTATGAAGGATAAACCCCAAAGCAGCTTCTGTTCCATAAAGAACAGAATCAGATGATGAGAGAGAAAAAACCAGAGAGCAGGCAAAGGACATTCATAAGAATAGCCATGGTCCAGGTAACACTTGGCGTCAGGTGTCACCAAAAAGTAGAACAGATTGGGAACAGTACACAGATATGGGCCCCGTGAGCTTAGTCTGTCATCTCATTCTCTCAAGGAAAGTTCTGTCCTCAGTTTCCTGCCGTTGGTCCCATCTCCCCCAGGTGTCTAAGGACGATCGCAGTGATGTGGAGAGCAGCTCGGAGGAAGAAGATGAAACTCTCAGTACTAAAAGCCTCTCTGGCAACAGCTCCAACAACGGTGCCAACTGCGTAAATGGGCACATGGGAGGCAGCTGCTGGGCCGAAGAGTAAAGTGGTTGGCATGGGGACTTCCGCAGACATGGATTTAAGGGGCAATGACAACCTCCTCCTTTTGGGTCTCCCCACATCTACACTACTGTAACTAAAGGGACTGCAAGGCACCCAGAAGAATCAAAGAAACAAATATTTTCACTTTTTTTTTTAAACTCTGCCATTTTGTATTTAATATCCTCCAGATCCTTTTAATAATGTTATTTGCTCTGCGTGTATATGTGTTGTTTGTGTGTGTGTTTGTGTGTGCATTTGTGCATATGCATGAGTTCCATTGCTTGGGTTGGAGCACAATTCTGTACTGGAGCCGCTAGGCCTTGCCTGGACCCTTCTGGACCCACTTTAATCCCAGGTCGGGCTGCAGCGTGAACTGTGCCGTCTCTGGGCTCTTTCCTCCCTTGTGGCCCATGGCTCTTGAGACTCAATTCCTGGAGCATCTGAATGAAGCAGCAAGGTTTCTGCATTGTTCATTTTGGGAACCAGGACTATTTAACATGATGAAACTATAGAAATAGGAACCTTGGGTAGATGGCCAGAATTGCTGTGGTCCCTGGCTAGATCCCCTTCCTACCACCCAGTAGTGACAGGGACAACTACTGATGCCCTGCTCTTTACTCGATGGTACACAGGGAGGGTGGTGGGAGGGGGAGAGCTGGGGGCTGGAGGAGGACAACAGCCACTGGGTGTGCTGTTAACGGTTTTATGCTACTGTTTACTTTTTTGTGATTAAAGTGCTTCAACCCTCTTCCACTTGTCTCAGCGTCTTTAGTGACTCTGCCCCTAATTCTGTGAATTCGTCAGCTAATTAAGAATTTTTTGCCCGGTGTGGTGGCACTGCCTGTAATCTCAGCACTCTGGGAGGCAGGGGCAGGGTGATTGAAAGTTGGCAATTTAACAAGACCCTAGCTCAAAAATAATAATTTTAAAAGGGCTGGACATGTATCAGTGCATGTAACTCAGGCCCTGGGTTCAGTCCCCAGTCCCATAAATAATACTAATAAAATTTTTAGATCTGGTTCTCAGGACCTAGACATCAGATTTTTCCTTTCTGTGCATGATGGTGTCGACCAGGATGGCCTACATTTTAGGGCTTTATGTTTTAAGAAAAGGTACACATTTAATGGAATCACAAAAACAGTGCCAAGCAGATAAAAGCATTTATATAGCAAAACCAACAAAGGCTTTGGTGGAAAACTAAAACGCCTTTAGTTAGGTATTTGTATTTCTCACCTTATTCACTGTAGAGGCTGCCAGTTAACACTTTCAGGTTGTAAGCAGATGTTTTCTTCGTGGTTTTGTCTGTCAGCTCATGGAGAAGCGTTCATCCTAATACAGATTTTTCTCTAGTTGAGGCCTTGGCAAAATTACCAAATGTAGTATTCATCTCCCAGAATTGCCATTTAGTGCATTTTTAGATTATAAAAATATTTCTAGGGCCGGTGAGATGGCTCAGTGGCTTAAGCGCCTGCCCGGCAAGCGCGAGGGCCCGAGTTCGACTCCCGGAACCCACATACGAAAAAGGGGCCGGTGATATCGCTCAGCGGCACGGGCGCCTGCTGGCGCACGAGGTCCTGAGGTCGACCCCCCAGTACCCACAAAAAAAAAAAAAAAAAATGTCTAGCCAGGGATGGTAGCACATACCTGTAATCCCAGTGCTCAGGAGGTAAAGGCAGGAGAGGACAGAGAGTTTGAGGCCAACCAGGACTACATAGTGAGGCCATGTCTCAAAAAACAAAAATCAAAGAAAATAAAAATGTCTACATGCTTTGGAGACATTAGGACATATGGAGAACTTCATGTCATGGAGATGGCTAAAAATGGAAAGAAACAGGTTATTCTATGGATGACATACTCACTTGGTGTTCATTGACATAGGGATACTGACCCTGTTAACCTTGCTGAGTGAGTAGATTTTAAAAAGATGTACTGTTTTTTTTGTTGTTGTTTTTTGTTTTTGGTACCGGGAATTGAATTCAGGATCTTGTGCTTCCCAGGCAGCGCTTGTGCCACTGAGCTATATCCCTGGCCCAAGATTTACTTTTGGCATGGAAAAATTAAGTTTTAAGTAGTCATTTGATCAGAACTAATCAGGAATACTAAAAGACGTTACATTTAGTTCATCAATTTGCCATATTGTTGAATAGACTAATTGTAAAATATGAGTGAAAATGCTTTTGAAGTCAAAGTATATATTTTGCCTTTTGGAATTTGAACAGTTACTTTGTTAATATAGTTTGTTGGTTGGACCAGTTAACCTGACAAAAGTTACAATCAAAGGATGTAATAATTCTTTTTTTTCTTTTTTTCTTTATTTTTGGGACAGGGTCTCGCTTTGTAGTGCAGGCTGGCCTTGAACTCACTGTGTAGCCCAGGCTGGCCTCCAAGTCACAGGAGTCCTGTCAGCCTCCTGAGTAACCGATTCTTTTTATTTTTATTGATACATGTTTTTAGTATATAATGATTACATTCTTTGTGGGGAGTTGGACTATATATAACAATCTGAATTCTTTTTTTTTCATTTGCTTCCTTTCGCCCCCTTCATTGCTCAGTCCCTTTTCCTTTTGCAGAAGACCTATCTCCCTATTTCTATTATCTTTTTATTTTGCTCTTATATTTTAGGTTCTTCATGTAAGAGAAACCACGTAATATTTAAGTGTGTATGATTTATTTCACTTTATGGTCTCAAGGTGTATCCATTTTCTTACAGTTGACTCAAGTTTATCTTTTTTATAGCAGAGTAGTAGTCCATTGTAAATAAATGCCACATTTTCTTTGTCCATTCATCTGTTGGACATATAGGTCACTTCCAAGGTATAGTTATTATGAGTTGTGCTGCTATAAACATGGGTATGGATGTATCACTGTAATATGATAGCTTTAAATCTTTTGGGAAGATACTTAGAAGAACAGCTGGGTCAAATGGAATTTCTACTTTTAGTTTTTTGAGGAATCTCCATACTGATTTCCATAGTAGTTGTACTAGTTTACATTCCCACTAACAATGTAGAAGGGTTCCTTTTTCCCCTGTAGCCTCTCTAGCATTTGTTTTATTTGATTTCTTGATGCTAGTCATTCTCTCTGAAGTAAGGTGGAATCTCAGTAGTTTTTGTTGTTTGGTTTTGATTTTTTGAGACAGGGTCTCACTACATAGTCCAGGCTGGTCTTGTAGCCCAGCTCACTGTGTAGCCCAGGTTGGCCTCAACGTTGTGGCGACCCCCCTCCTCAGCCTTCCGGGTGCTGGGATTTCAGCTGTGCACCATCACACCCGGCTTCAGTGTTGTTTTCATTTGTATTTCTCTAATGGCCAGAGGTGTTGAACATTTTTTCATGTATTTATTGGTCATTTCTACCACTACTACTGAGGAGTATCCATTTCAGTTGCTTATTTTTTGATTATGTCTTATTTTGGGGAGACTAAGCTTTTGAGTTCTTTATATAGTCTAAATATTCCTCTGAGGAATAGCTGGCAAATTGGGGGAGGGCGGTGAGACAGGGTCTTGCTATGTAGCCCAGGCTGGCCTCAAACTCACATTGATCCTCCTGCCTCAACCTCCTGAGTGCTGGGATTACAAGTGTGCACCACCATTCCTGGCAAAAAAAATTTTAAGGAATATAATATTTTTTAGCGTAGCCAACACATAGCTGTTATTACAGTCAGGCACTGTATCAAAGATATGTAATAAAGATGAGGCAAAAAAGGTTAACCTGTTAAAGATCAAACAGCTAATAAGGAGTCAAACCCATTGTCTCTTCTATACTATCACCTCCCAAGATTTCATAAGAGGAAGAACAGATGCTGAAGAAACATTTAGCCATCCGCACAGACTGGCAATAATTTGCCTTGGATAAGCGAGTGGGGAGCAACTGCAGGACTAGGCTCTTGTTCTGAGAAGGAACTGTGTGCGCACGGCTGGAGCGGGGGTGGGAGCTAAGGTGCTGGGGTTCTGACTACAGAGCTAGAAGCTGATAGTGTTACTGGTGCAGCAAGACTGTCCTCAGGCCGGTTTTGTATATGGCCTGGGAAAGTTTCATGCTTGAGGAAAGAACCAAATTAATAGTGGGTGAGTTAGATACAGACTCACATTTTCTCTACTAGAGAACTAGGAATATCTGTAAGAGAAACGACATTACCTCTGTGTTGGACATAAAAGAGTTTTATCATTTGTTGAAAAATAAGTTGTTTGTATAATGCTTTACTGCTTAAAAAATGACTTCATATCCACCCATAAGTGAACTTGAAAATGCTTTGGTAGAAATAGAGATCATTATCCCCACTTTATGAGTCAGTGTTGTGATTATCTATTACTGTGTATCAAACCACCCTAAAGCATAATGGTTTAAAAAGACAATTTATTAATTTTCTTTATGGTTTCCTTGGTTGAGCTCAGTTGGAGATACGTCGTGTGGTTATAGTTGGATGGCAGCTGGGGGGCTGGATGTCCACACACATAATTTACACCGGGCTTTTTCTTTTCTTTATTCTTTTTTTTTTTTTTTTTTTTTTTTTGCAGTGCGGGGAATTGAACTCAGGACCTAATACACACACTAGGCAAGGTTTCTACCACCGAACTACACCCCTAGTCTGACTTCTATATTTTATTGATCAAAATAGTCCCAGGGACTCCCCAGAGTCAAGGAGATGAAAGAGTGGCAAGGTCATTGAAGAAATGGAGTGGGAGATACTGTTGCAGGCATCTTTGAAAACTTCACTCTGCCTCAACAAGAAAACCAAGTCTCAGAAGTTGTTCAGAAAACATCTTCTGGGCGTGGTGGTGCATGCCTACAATTCCAGCTACTTAGGAAGCCAAGGAAGGAAGATCACAAGTTTAAGTCCAGCCTGGGAAATTTAGTGAGAACTTACCTCAAAAAATAAAAAGTGCTGGAGATGTAGCTCAATGGTAGGAGTGCCCCTGGGTTCAATCCCCAGGACCAGGAATTTTAAATCAGATTATCCATTATATATCATGTACTTTCACATTACCCTAATCCTAAAATAATCGTAAGTAAATGGATGACAGTATTTTGATACAGTCTCACTATGCAGCCCAGGCTGGCCTCGAATTCGCAGAGATCTTCCTGCCTCAGCCTCCTAAGTACTGGGATGACAGGCACGTGCCACCACACCTGGCTAAGATGACAGTATTTTGAATTTAAACCAAGTTCATTAGACTTTAGATCCAGTATTCATGCAGGGAAATAGTTTCTGTTCAGTAAGTGCCTGTTCTACAATAAGCACTGTCACAAGAACAAAGGGCATAAAAATGAACAAGATCCGGTTTCTGTGCTTAAAGGGCTCATAATCCAATAAGGAAAATAGCAACAAATATATACATGTGGGGGGCCGGTGAGATGGCTCAGTGGCGTAAGCGCCTGCCTGGCAAGTGCGAGGGCCCAAGTTTGACTCCCGGAACCCACATACGAAGAAAGGGCCGGTGATATCGCTCAGTGGCACGGGCACCTGCTGGCATGTGAGGTCCTGAGGTCGACCCCGGTACCCACAAAATATATATATATATATATATATATATATATATATATATATATATATATATATGTGTGTGTGTGTGTGTGTGTGTGTGTGTGTGTGTGTGTGTGTCTGTGTGTGTGTACATATATAGATAGAATATTCTAAATTTTTCTTAGCAAGGTGGAAGAAAACTTGAAAGAAGTGGGCCACATTAGAGATAAGTCGTTTGCCAGGCAGACAAGGAACAGGGTATTACCTCTAGAGAAAGGAGATTATATGGAACATAATAGTTCTGGCTTTAATGCAGACTAAAATAAATGGAGATAATCCATAAATTGTGGGTTTTTTTTTTTTTTTTTGTGGGTACCAGGGGTCGAACTCAGGACCTCGCATGCCAGCAGGCGCCCGTGCCGCTGAGCGATATCACTGGCCCTTGTTTCGTATGTGGGATCCGGGAGTTGAGCTCAGGACCTTGAGCTTGCCAGGCAGGCGCTTATGCCGCTGAGCCATCTCACCGGCCCTGTTATTTTTTTAATGCATAGCTGAGCTTCCAAGAAAAAAAATGAGAAGGAACTGACAACCAGAGCAAATAGCAAAACATCCAGTGCAGTTCCCAGGAGGAAAAGGGAAAGTGCGCGAGGGCCTGGGTTTAAACACTGACAGACAAAACTGACTCCGTGCAAGTAGGCAGATTGAGACCTCCAGTTAACCCTGGGACCCTGCAAGAACAACAGGCTGAACTATCAAAAATCCACGCAGTGGACAAAAGCAGAAAGTGAGGGAGTTTGGATGCCTGGGCTTGTGGAGCAGAGACTTAAGAATTCTAAATCCTGGCTCTATACCACATGTGAATCTTCGCTTCCTGTGTGATCTAGGAACTGTCACCATCCTTACCCATCTCGGGTAAGAAACTGGTCTCTGAGAAGCCACCAACAGAGTGAAGAGACAACCCAGTCTGGGAGAAAGTTTTTGCCAGCTGTTCCTTAGACAAATGACTACTATCTAGAATATATAAAGAACCTGAAAAAATCATACCCCCCTCCATATTTAAAGACCCAATCCAAAAATGGGCATCTGAAATAGACACTTCTCAGATGAAGTAGAAAGCAAATAAATATATGAAAAATGTTCAACATCATTGATCATTCAAGAGATGCAAATTAAAAACACTGAGATTCCATCTCACTCCAGAAAGAATAGCCATTATCAAGAAATCAACCAATAACAAATGCTGGAGGGGCTGTGGGGAAAAAGGAACCCTTCTCCACTACTGGTGGGAGTGCAGACTGGTGCAACCACTGTGGAAATCAGTGTGGAGATTCTCAAAAAACTAGGATTAGAGGTTCCATTGGACCCAGTTATTCTCCTTAGTATCTTCCTGAAAGAATTAAAAGCATCATACCACAGCAGTATATACACACCCATGTTTATAGCAGCACAGTTTGTAATAGCCAAATCTTGGAAACAGCCCAAATGCCCATCAACCCATGAATGGACAAAGATGTGGGTTTTTTTTTTTAATACAATGGAGTACTACTCTGCCATAAAGGATAAGCTTGAGATATTTCTAGCTAAATGGATGCACCTTGAGACCATACTCATAAGTGAAATAAATTGGACACACATGTAAATACTGCATTGTACAGCCAGGTGTGGTGGTGCACAGCTGTAATCCCAGTGCTCGGGAGGCTGAAGCAGGAGGAACGCTGTGAGTTCGAGGCCAGCCTAGGCTACATAGTGACTTCAAGGCCAGCCTGGACTAGAGAGCGAGATCCTGTCTCAAAAAGAAAAACAAACCAAACCAATACTGCATTGTTTCTCCGGTGTGAGAACCGAAGGTGCAAATAAGGACCAAAATGTGTAACAGATATTGTGAAATAGGAAGAAAATGTTAAAATGGGAAGGGGAACTATGGAAGGGGAAGAGGAAAAGGAAGGAAGGGAAAATTTTAAAAATGAGAAAAGGACAAAAATGGAAAAAAAAAAATTGGTCTCCAATCAGTTGTCCGTGGAGTATCTCTGCTGATATGTGTATGACGGTAAACGCAGAACTATTACCACTTCTCCCACCAAAAAGCTCCTAAAGATTATTTCAGTCAAACCTGCAACACATACAACTAACAGAATACCTGGATCCAGAATATATAAGGAACTGCCTACTAATTTGAAAAAGAACCCAGGTGTGGTGGCGCGTGCCTATAATCCCAGCACTTGGGAGGCTGAGGCAAGATTGCTAGTTCAATGCCGGCCTGAACTACACATTGAGACCCTGTCTCAAAAAAAAAAACAAAAACAAAAAACAAAAAACAAAAAAATTGGTGGGAGTAAAGGGGTTGAGGCTATAGGGAAACTAGTTGTTTTTGTTTTTGTGCTGCTGAGATTGAACCCAGGTCCTTGCACATGCTAGGCAAGCACTCCACCACTGCATACATCCCTTGCCCCAAAAAGGCTGTTTTTGTTTTAATCATGGAAGAGGTTTTATGAGCAGAGTACAAAGCTTAGAGCAGTATGGCAATGAGAGAATGGGAGAGCTCAAGTAGCCCAAGGCACTGGTATTCTGGACAATCACCAAGAGTAATGTGAACTAGCAAGTTTCAGGCTTCTAAATGGAGCGATGGAAGAATCTCTTCATAGTGACGTGTTACTTAAAGTGCTGCATTTTCTTTCACGTTCTCGTCACATCTTTCTAAGACCTACAGGTACATTCCCTGTGCAGCAGCAGTTTAAAATCTACCCTTATGCTAGTATCGTACCCGATGGGCTTAAGCAGAACCGTTTTACTCTACACAAGGACTGATCAGAAAATACAGCAAATGTTTGAATTTTTAAAGAACTTATTACAATAAAAGACACAATGCCGGGCCAGTGAGATGGCTCAGAGGCTTAAGCGCCTGCCAGGCAAGCGCGAGGGCCCGAGTTCGACTCCCGGAACCCACATACGAAAAAAGGGGCCGGTGATATCGCTCAGCGGCACGGGCGCCTGCTGGCGCGTGAGGTCCTGAGGTCGACCCCCCCGGTACCCCCAAAAAAAAAAAAAAAGACACAATGCCAAGATTGATGGGATAAGTATGTTCCAAGCAAGGAATACCTTGAGAGGGATTAATGGCAATGTGTCTTCTACTGTAATACATTTAAACATTCAGCATATATTTTAATCAAACCTCTGCCAGCCCTTCCCTTTAGGAACTAACCCTTTTATTTCCTGCAATTATATCAAGGCTGTCAATCAAGGGCCCCTGTCTTTCCAGACACAGAGCACCTCATTCCCCAGACACAGTAACTGGTCCAGGAGGGTCTCTACAGCAAGACCTCCGCAGGGTGCCTGTGCAAGTGCTGAGACACTGACAAAGCACCTGCCTAGCAGACACAAGGCCCTGGGTTCAATCCTCAGCACCAAAATATAAAAAATACACATAAATAAATGCTGGGGCAGTCCTACCAAAGATCATCAGGGCTGACACTAGTACTGCTAAAACTAGAGTCCACCACAAAAAATGTATGCACATTTCAGGAAAAGAAAATTAAATGTCCGGAAGCTAACAGCCACCACTTTGAGCACCTCTTATAGAGGCCAAAGATAACTTGTATTAATCTCACAATGACTCAGTAAACTTAGTATTAAAATAGTTACACAAGTTGTTCTTTTCCTGAAGTGTACATTTTTTTGGCACACTCTGTATATCCCTCAATATTCATGGGTGATAAAGAGTTCAAGATATGGAAAGCCAGGGCCAGTGAGATGGCTCAGCGGCGTACGCGCCTGCCTGGCAAGCACAAGGGCCCAAGTTCGACTCCCAGAACCCACATATGAAAAAAGGGCCGGTGATATCGCTCAGCGGCACGGGCACCTGCTGGAGCGCAAGGTCCTGAGGTCGACCCCCGGTACCCACAAAAAAAAAAAAAAAAGATATGCAAAGCCAGGCATGGTGGCACATGCCTGTAATCCCAGCACTCAGGAGGCTGAGGCAGGAAGATCACCCTGAGTTCAAGGCCAGCCTGGGCTACATAGTAAGATCCTGTCTCAAAAAAAAAAAAAAAAAAAAGAGTTTAAGATATGGCAATACTATGATGAATGTGATCATTATGCGTATCTAAATTGTACCAATAAACTTAATTATAAAAAAAGATACGGTAATACCGTCCATGACTCAAAAACTGTCTCTACTTCTACGGTCCATGTATTATTTGGGAAAACAAACACCAAGACACAGACATGGCAAAATATTTAATGTCTATAGGTGCACTTCGCCCTCACATTCCCATATGGTTCGACAGCCTCCATAAACTGTCCCCTGCTGAACTGGCAGCACCACAGGAACCCTGGGCACTTCCTTTCAGAAGAGTTTGGAAACCATCAAGCTCCTAGTCCTCTTGATCTGGAAATCAGAAGGTGAAGTCTTTCCACAGCATGCTCAGGAGAAAACACTCCCCCCTCCTACAGGACTCCCGAGCTCTTCTGTTCTTGGGCGGCCTGGCGCCGGGCGCTGCGCAGCTGCAGGTAATGATAGGCCCTGACGCTGCAGAGGTAGCCCCCATACACAGTGAGGAGCATCATGGAGGCCGAGAAGGCCTTGTAGCCGATGTCAGCTAGCTGCTTGCCAGTTGGCATGGTGTTCCCTGCAAAGAGAGATGGTAATTAGACCCAGGATAAGGACTCTTCTCCCCAGCCCAGCCCTCTGTCTAGGACCATTCCCTAACCTGCACCCTGCTTGGTCTGTCCGGGTACTCTATACTGAATGGCCCTACACACAGCAGCCTTGTAAGGATACTCTATGATTCCAAAGGGCACACGCGGTCCATATACAAGACAGACACAAGGCAGGAACCAGGTACATCTGAATGCAATTACACTGACACCTGGCTCTCCACGCTCGTGGAGAGAAGTGACTGGCCCACCCAGAACTGATCTTTTGTGTGTGTGTGTGTGTGTGTGTGTGTGTGTGTGTGTGTGTGTACCGGGGGTCGACCTCAGGACCTCGCACGCCAGCAGGCACCCGTGCCGCTGAGCGATATCACCGGCCCTTTTTTCATATGTGGGTTCCGGGAATTGAACTCGGGCCCTTGCGCTTGCCAGGCAGGCGTGTACGCCACTGAGCCATCTAACCGGCCCCCCAGAACTCATCTTTACTGGCATATATTACTTGAAGCATGTATCAGTTTTTTGGCTCATAGGAAATTCATGGAGGTAGCTAGGGTTTAACATTAGCAAAGAGTTATTCTGGAAGATCAAGTGGGAATCCTCCAGGCAATATCCAATTTGTTTTCCCATAAAAACAATTTTGTTCATAGTAGTTAGTCTTAAAGCATGTTTAAGCCATAATATATCTGAAATAGTGCCAACAGTACTTTTATATTATTTCAGTTATACTTAACCTTCTATAGCATTAATTCTAAGTTCTAAACTGAACATTAAGAACCTGTCCCAAGGGCTAAAAACAATCTTCCTGGGTTCTGTCCCCAGTAAGTTTTAACTCATATTTGCATTAACTCATATATTACTTCTAATTTAACTCTTCCCTGGCTATCATGAGCTGGGAAACAAAGGCAAGTTTATTATGTGAATCCCTTGTCCAGAACAAAATGTTCCTCAATTTGGAACTGAGTTCTTAGTCTCCTCTCTGTTGAGAGAACTGAAATTAAAAGACTGACCAAAGCCAGATGTGGCAGCACATGCCTGTAACCCCAGCACTCGGGAGCCTGGGGCAGGAGGACAGCAAGACACCTACTTAGGTGAAGAACACCTAATTAGTCAGGTGTAGTTTCTTTAACTTGGGCTACAGGGGGTAGCATGCTTTTCGTACCAGTTACTTGGGAGGCTGAAGCAGGAGACAATAGCTTGAGACTAAGAATTCAGGACCAGCCTCAGCAACACAACAACCTGTCTCGAAAAGTGGAGCCAGGGATAAAGCTCAGTGGCATAGCGCCTGCCTGGCAAGCGCGAGGTTGTGAGTTCGATTCCCGATACAAAAAAAAAGTGGAACATCTGGAAGAAGATAACCTCAAGCTGGTATAGGCAGTTGACAGCGGGGTAGGAGACAAGTAAGTGCTCTCGCATGAGCCCAAAAGGCTGAACACTGCCTTTCAGGCAGGCCCTGAGGATGGACCCCAAGATATCAAGGCAGCTTCCTTGAATTCTAGTTCCGCTAAGAAAGTGACATTAAATAAGGTCAGAGAAAGAAAACTGAAGGACACAGGCTCAAGATGAGAAAGGGTGTTTTCAGCTTATCCAAGGTTTGTAATGACACTAAGCCAGCAGTGGCAAACCTATGCTGCAGCGGGCTGTTTGTTATCACTGAAAGCTCTAAAATGTTCACCACCACTGTCCTAAGCTATGCAAAATGAGGAAAACACAGGGCGAGACACTAAGATTGCAAACAAGCACCCCATAGACCCACAGCTTTCATTCAAGCTCTCCTTCGCTTACTTTCTCCTGCCATTCCCACACCATGGCCAGAAACTAACCGGTGACAGGACTCCCTCTCTGAGGGGCTGGAGGAAAAGCCAACAAAGGAACGATGGTCCAGCTGGGCTAGAAGAAACACTAGACCAACAGACACAATTCTGGTGTCCTAGTCTCAAATTAGCAAAAACCGTCACTAAGCTAAGGCAGGGACAGCAGTAATGGAGAGGATGGAAATAGAAGCTATTTTGGAAGTGCGGGATTTGTCAAGTGAATGGATTAGAACAAAGCTGAGAATACCTCCAAGTTAAGAAACTTGTGGCTTGGAATGCTGTTCACAGAAATAAGAAACAAGAGAAAGGTGTATGTGAAACTGTGTATACAGTGGGTGTGACAGTGTCAGTTAAGATCATGCGGCTGAGGCTGGGCATGGTGGCGCACACATGTAATGCCAGCATTCTGAGGCAGGAGTTCAAGGCCAGCCTGGGCTACACAGTGAGTTCAAGGCCAGCCTGAATTACAGAGCAAGACCCTGTCTCAAAACAAACAAAAAAAGATCATGGGGCTGAGAGTGTGCCTCAGAGGACGAGCACTTGCCAGGCATGTATAAAGCCTGGGGTTCAATCTCTAGCACTTAAAAATAATCATAAACTGGGTTGGGCATACTAAAATTAACACATTTATGAGATGATGCCTATCAGGCAGAAGGAAATGAAATTCTGGATGATCTTGAGAGAGAAGCTGTTTCAGATACAGATGAAGGTAACAACTGACATCGAAGCAGAGAATAAAACAAAGAGACAAGCTGGGCCTGGTGGCACACACCTACAACCCCAGCATTCGAGTGAGGCAGGAGGATGGCTCAGTTTAAGACCAGCCTATGCTACATAGTGAGTTCAAGGCCAGCCTGAATTACAGAGACCCTCTCTTAAAAATAAAAATAAAACCAAGAGACAGAGGCCAAGGGAGCAACAATTAGACGAAGAAAACAAGGAAAAAGGCAGATAGGAAACTCTAGAAATATAGGGGGTGATGGTTCATTTAGCTGCATGTTCCTTCCTTGTTAAAAATAACCTCTGTATTAAGTCACTGCCACTGACAGATGTGCTGTATCCTTCCAGTGTGTTTGGCCAGAATAAAAATAGGGAAGCACTACTGCAAAGTGCCATGAACTCTGGTCAGATGCGAGCACTGGGTGGAATGCATGACCAGGTCACTACAAGCCTAGGGTAGATGTCAACTTAATGCAATGAACTGCAACAGGTAGCACAGGCATCAAGTAGATAGCACAGATCTCAGCCAGGGCTTCCGCAAACCTAAGAATCTCTCCTGGTCTGCTATGTGTCTAGCACTTTTCCAGGACAAAGAAAAACAGATTATTAGAGGATCATAACTCTATTCACCCAAAGATGAGAACAGACGTTCTTGCGGTTAAGGGAAAGTGACAGAGCTGTAGCTTGAGAAGGTAACAAGATCAAGATGAGTCTAGTTTTGTTTTGCATACTGATGAGGAAGATGTGATTTTTTTGTTTTGTTTTTTGAGACAGGGTCTCACTATGCGGTACAGGCTGGCCTTGAACTCACTATGTAGCCCAAGCTGGCCTCGAACTCTCAGTGATCCTCCTGCCTCAGACTCCCGAGGACCGGGATTACAGGCATGCGCCACCACACCTGGCGCTTCGGTGTGAATATTGTTTAAAGGGAAGAAGGTGGTGACTAAATTGAGGATAAAGTGAGGTGGGCCGAATTGAACCAGATTGAGGAGTCTAGGAGGAAATGAAATTAGAAGTCCAGGGAGAAGGTTTAACTTTGGGAAATGAAGGAAACTTTTGAGACTGGAAGAACATTCTCATTTAAGGAACATTCATTTTCTTAATAAAGCACAAAGCTGGAGCCAGGCATCCTGGCTCACGCGTGTGATCCCAGAACTCTGGGAGGCTAAGGCACGAGGACTGCAAGGTTGAGTCCAGCCTGGAAACAATGAGGCACTGTGTATTAAAAAAAAAAAAAAAAAATGCTGGGGCTGTAGCTCAGTGGGAAAGCCCTAGGTCCAACGTCTTTAACCTCCAGTACGCAGGGGTGTGAGGTACAAAGCTGGGTCTCTATTATGAAGCGATGGAATTGCAGGTTTTGGAAAAACCTATTAGAATCATTATGGAAAACACCACAAGGGTACAATTCGTAAGCGTTCTCTTTTTTGGCCCTCTAAGCATGGGAGGACCTCAAGACTCAGCTTTCTTTTGAAAACTCATTCCTTCAAATGGGTCGATTACATCAACCTAGATTCACTAGTTCGTCTTATTTCGCACTTGGAGCACATAATCCTACGAGGGCGCAGAAATAAACACGGCTGCTGTCTAAGAGAGCTTATGGTGATGAGCTACGAATCCTACATTCTGTTAGACGAGGTGGAAGACGGTGGGTGAGTTCAGAGGCAGAGCGAAGGCTCGAAACAAGGCGCAGGGGTGGAGCTGTCTTTTTAGAAAGGTAGGGAGAATTTAAACCAGAGAGAAGACAGAGGTTCCCCTGGATTTCCATCCGGCCGCAGCGGTTTTCGAAGTCGCAGCGCGAGAGCCTAGACGCCAGGCCAGAGTGAGGCCGGACCCGAGCGAGGCTGCGATTTAGCGAGGCCGACCGCGGCCGCACGGGGCCCGAACAGGAAGTCGCGCGGCCCTCGCGCCCGAGCCCTCAAGGGCACCGAAGCCGGCCGACAGGAAGATGGGAGGGGCGGTGAGCGCGCCGGGCCAGGTGGGCGCGCGCTCTGCGATCCCAGCGCCCCGCTCGGCCGTGGCCCGCGGCGTACCTGGGTGCTGCCTCTTCCTGGCGTCCAACCGAGGCCTCCCTCCACCGGCAGCGTCTCGCTACCACCGTCTGCACAACTTCCTGGGAGGACCAAAAGCCACGCCCGGAACGAGACACGTGCGGGTAACGACCCGAGAACAACCCCAAACGCCTCAGCTATTGGTGTGGAAAGCCGCCCTCCTCCCCGCCCGCCTTGGCCTCCAGGACTCGCTTCCAACCTAAGGAAGCAAACCAGCGCCAGGCCCCGCAAAAGCCCGCCCCCTATAGCTGCAGTCGCCCCCCCGCCACTCAAGCTGGTGACCGGCTTTGAACTTCCGGCTTCCGGGTCAGTGATCCTTGCGACGCATCCTCAGACGAGCCTTCCTCCCGGAGAGGCCCATTGGATTCTGGGGGTTGTGGTTACGCTTCATCAGGAGAGCGTCTATGGTGACTGGAGCTCGGAAACCGGAACTTTTAGAACGAGAATCATCCACTCCCCAGATTACGGCTCGGTGACGTCTCCGGTAACCAGGTAGATTTTCTCGGAGCCCGCCCTCCGGAGTGGACTGTGCGCCCCCTAGAGCCTGGAGCAGCCCTCTCCGGGTGGTCTGGCTGCGGGCCGAGCTCAGGTGAGGGCCTGACGGGCACCGTGAGGCCCTACCCATGGTTTGCCCTCAAGGTGACTAGCGTGACCTCCCCCTTTGCAGGCGGCGTGATAAAGCCCCTAATAAACTCCGGGAAGACAGCTTTCGGGAAGACGGGGCGTGGGACGCTGGCCGGGGAGGAAGGAAGGAGAAAGGGACTGAGTGGGCACCGCGATTGGCATGGAGAATTGCTGCAATTATCAAGGAGGGATTTTTTTCATTTGTCCTGTGGTAAGGGTAGAAACATGCACGTAGTGATACACGATAGCACGTGCAGTGCCACATGCAGTGAAGCCCCTTTTCAACTGTTACTGGAAAAGCCACGCTTTATTGGGTGGACAGGTGACCCGACGACAGACCTCGGATTCACAATTCATTGTGGATTGAACAGAAGTAGGCAAAGGTGGTGGAAGGCCTGTGGCCCACCTTAACCTCCGGGAAGGGTAGCTCTAGGTTCTGTCAGTGCCTGGACCCAACCCAGCCAGGCTGGGGTGGCTGTGCCCCTCATCTTGCAGCCTGATCAGAGCAGCTCTGCCCTTCATGGTCAGACCGAATTCTGAATGGCAGCCAAGAGGAACACCCTGGTTTGCTGGGGAGTGAGAGAGGGTTAACACGAAGCTGCCCAGTGTCAGTGTGCCAGGTGCTGCCAAATGGGAAAGGGAAGCACAGACCCCTGCTGGACACAGGAGCCACAGCTCTCAGGGGCTATTTATAGCTAGGGGCCTAGGCTGCTGACCTGGGACATTCCTCTGCTGCCACCCAGTCCTGGAGCAAGGCCAGGGTAAAGCACACTCCTCCCCCCCTCCTGTTTGTCCTTCACCCCAGAGGACAGGGTGGTTCTTTTCTTCCTCCTCAAGTTTCCCAGCTCCTGCTGTCCTGATGCTCAGTACCTCATGAGGACACCCTCATTTAAGGAGAGGGAGCTGGCTTTGGAATATCAGCACCCACCCAGCGTCCCAAGCAAGCCCTGGCCCCAGCCCTCCAGAGGCCAGGTGCTGGTTAGCTGTCCTGGCTGCTCGGGAGCAGCTGAGAAAGAGGTGCAGGGCTGGGAAGGAGGCAGCAGGGCCAGGGTGGCCTCTGGGGAGACAAACAGCAGGAGGGGCCCAGCTCTATACACTTCTTCCAGCGAGAGCTTCGAACAGGGAGGCTGGGCAAGCACAAAGGTTACCGGGACCCAGCAATCTGAACTTGCTATGAAAAGGTGTAGCTGTCAGCAGATTAAGTTTCTGCTCCCCAAAGAGGGCACTGGCAGGCAGGGCAAGGGAAGATTTGGAAAGGTCACACAGGATGGGGAGGAGCTGGCAAAGATCTAGGATCCGGAAAGTCCCTGGGGAGAATAGCAAGCCCCTGGGGCAGAGATGCTAGTAGGGAGCTACTCTTGTGCCAGGGCAGCCTGAGGGAGGAGGAAAAAGGAAAACCAGAGGTTTCTGATGATGCAAATGTTGCTAGGAGAAGCAGGGAGGGAGTTGCTTGAGATCTTTGTATTTTGTTACCAAACACAGATCCACTGATAGTGTGTGGGGCCTGGGGCTGTCAGCTGAAATACTCAGATCCCTCCCTGGTAGCCCTGGCCTCATCCTTCCTGTGGCTAAGATACTTCTTTAGCCACTTCATCGGGCTCGGGGACAAGTTCCTGGTCTGTGCAAAGCAGCAACTGGCAGCCCTTGCCCTGATACCCCTTACCCCACTACCCCACACACACCCTGAGAGTAGGCAGCACTGGGCCTTGATTCCATCCCTCCCTAGGCCAGAGAGAAAACTCCGCATCTGGAGAGAGACAGGGCAGCTCCATTTCCAGCAAGAGGCTGCAGGCCTCTCAGTTCAGAACTCCAGGTGTGTAGCCGAGCCGCAGCCTCCAGTCTCCAGCGAAAAGCTGAGACAACTGCTTGCTGAGGAGTCCTGGAGATCCCGGTGGCCAACAAGCTGCAAGCTTCAGCTTTGTCCAATAGGGTAAAAAAGCTGCCTGTCCTGGGCCCTGGCCCCACTCACATGTGTTCTGGATGATTCTGCAGGCAGCGGATGAATTCACCCACTGGCTGGCCCTCATAGCACACCTTGTACACGGCCATGAACAGTGGGAACCTAGAGCGGAGGGGAGAAGCCCAGCTTAGTCTCCTACTCTTGGTCCATTCTCTACCCACCAGTCCTCAGCCACCTCCTAAGTCTCCACTCTCATACCCCCGACCCTGCCCACCACACTGGAGCTCAGGCAGACTCTGGCGCTCAATTGCAGAGAACCTGAATTCCCCAGCACTGAGTTTTAGGGTCAGGTTGCTAGCTACCCTGCTCCCTATCATATTGAACCTGCCTATGTGACTCCCTGATTTCAAGTTTTGTTTTGTTTTTTCCAACTGGACAACCCATTTACCCTTTTTGAGCCTCAATATCATTGATATGACAAAGCAGTGAAGATAAGATGTATCTATGAACGTATGCTTATGCATTATGTGAAGGTGTCAGTAAGTGCCAGTTTCCTTTGCCATCCTTGCCTAGGCCCCTTAATCTGGAGCTATGAGCTGCTCTTCTGAATCTGTTTCATACTCTTCTAGGATTCATTCCCAGGCCAACAGAGCTCAGCCATGTTCTGCTCGGCTCACTCCACCATGCTCCCTAGAAAGGAGACATTAAAGCAGAGCCCCCCTCCTCAGTACCTAGGACAAGATACAGGGGACAGAGGGCTGGTCTTAGGGGGACAGAGAAAGAGGCAGGACAGTCAGACAAGTTTACACTCCCCCAGAGCTCCTATCCCCAGAGAAAGGACAAGTTGCCAGTTGTGGCGGCACATGCCTGTAATCTCAGCACTTGGGAGGCTGAGGCAGGAGGATCACCGTGAGCTCAAGGCCAGCCTGGGCTATGTAGTGAGTTCAAGGCCAGCCTGCACTGATAGCAAGACCCTGTCTCAAAAAACCAGGAAAAAAAAAAAGAGAGAGAGAGAGAGAGGACGAAAAGGACAAGAAGGAAAGGACAGGGGAGGCTCTGTGGCAGGGTCCAAGTAATGCAGCATAAAAAGCACTGGATAAGAACAAGGCCACAGCCATGAACTGGCTGAGGACTGGGTGATCCTGCCCCTTCAAACTCTGAACATAAACTTACATACATTCTCTCTCTGCACACTTCACAGACTGTGTAGAGTTCAGGAAGATGGTGTATGGGGACAGCACCTGGCCTACGGCTCCCTCACCCCAGGGCCCAAGGCAGCACTCACTTGTCTACCAGGCCCTTGTTTTGGAGGATGCTGTGTAGCTCCCGGGCTGTCTGGGGCCCCTGCAGCTTCTGCCCATTCAGCATCTCTTTCTCCAGCTGCTCAATAGACTGTAAAGAAAGCAGGACATGTGGGTGGAAGTGTGAAAGCAGGGTTGTTCATATGAGCTGGAAGTCTGGGGCTCAGATGGGAGGTGGGTTGTTGGAGGGAAAGAAAGGTGGGAAGGTTCATAACAGTCTTAATATTTGTGCTGAGGAGCTGCCTCTGCTAAGCGCCTCCACAGGATGCCCGCAGGGCCCACCTTTCCAGTGCGGGCAAAGGCCTCGGCCACCTTGCGGTTCCTCCCTCCGTAGCAGGTAGTGATGAGGTCAGCAACACCACAGCTCTCCAAGAAGGTGGCAGAGGACACAGGGCCACGGCAGAAGAGCTTGGCGAAGGTGATCATCTCCATGAGCCCCAGCCGTATCACCGCTGCCTTGGTGTTGTCACCAAAGCCTAGCCCATCACAGAAGCCAGCCCCCACGGCCACTATATTCTTGGGAAGGAGAGGGCATGGGTGAGAAAAGAACCCCCCAGCAGGCTCAGTTGGCACCCTCAGTGCCTGCCTCATGTCCTCACGTCATGACGCGCCCGCTGAACTAGGGAAGCATAGTGGATGTGCTTCTAAACCGTCCACCTCCCGGTTTTCCCACAGTCCTTACTTTCTTTCTTAGGTCCCACCCCATACTCCATCCCTGAGGACATTTTCTGAGAGCCACTTTTCTTTCCAACTGATTCTGCCATCCATGACTATTCTGTTCTATTCTGTAGTCTTCGTGTCCACAGCTGCCCGGGATCCATAGTTCTGGCCATGGACCTTTCTGGGTGTCCTGGACACCTTGTCTCCCACTAATCTTGGCATCTCCTTTTGCCCTTAGGCCACCCCCTAGAGTCAGGGATAGGGATGTCCTACAAGGAGCATGAGGGTCACTGGCTGATGTGCAGGATACTCGAGTCCTCTTGCCTGTGTGCCCTAGCCTTGCTTCTGCAGCTCTTGGTGGGGGGGTGCTTCATGCAGCAGGGGACTGGCTGCCCAGGAGAGACCTGGGCTATCAGCATTCGCAGAGCTGAGCCAGGCCCTCTCCTTTGGGGCCTTACCTCCAACCCATAACTGCCTCTGTGCCCCTCTCACCTTTAAGGCCCCACAGATCTCCACTGTATCCACCTCTTGCACCACTGTGATCCGGAAATTGGAGGTCTGCATCAGATCTTTCAGAAGCTGTCCTTGGGCTGGGTCCTTGCAGCCTTAAGTGGAGAACAGGCAAGACTTTCAGGAGAGACCTTTTTTGTTTTTGTTAAGACAGGGTCTCACTGTGTTGTTCAGGCTGGTTTCAAATCCTGGGATCTAGCCATGCTCCTGCCTCAGCCTCCTGAGTAGCTGGGACTACAGGCATGCACCACGGTGCCTGGCTGGGGGGACTCTTGACTGTTATTCCCACACCTAACCAGGACCTGCAGCCCCTTCCCTGGGCAGTGCCCCAACCCTCCCTCACCTCTAACACGTCTTCCTCTCCCTGCATTGTGAAAGAAGGTGGCTAAGGGGCGGGGGAAGAGTTTGGGGAGGGGAAGCAACTAGAGCTGTGTGGTATATTCGGGGCACTCTCACCAATAGTGGTCTCACAGAACTTCTCATCAGCCACCTCGCTGGCAATGTTGGCCCCCATCAGCACACTCATGGGGATACCAAGGCGCTCCCCAATCACTTCAGAGATGAGCTTCAGCCCATCGGGGCCCTCGTCTACCCCCTGGGCACAGGATGGAGCTCAGGCCAGCAGCTGTTTATGCCCAGCTGAGGGCTTCCCACCCAGAAACCCTGCCCCTTCCAAATCCACTGTTTATCAGTGCCCCTCCCCAAAGGTCCTGTGCCATTCCAACCCAGCCACAGCTGGCTGTGAGGAGGATAGACAGCAAGGAAAAAGCAAGCATGGGAAAACTCTCCTTCCATGTACTCTACCAAACTTCTCTTTCTGGGCCAGCACATCCCCTCCAAATCCCCAAACAACCTCCTGCCATGTCGTGGCCCCAGACCAGCTCCCCTCTTGTGCCTCTTAAGTCAGCCTTTCAGAAGGAAAAGGTGTTAGGGACCAAATCTGGGAAGACTGGACTTGGAAGAGCAAGTCCTCCGATTCCCTGTCCCCTGCCATCAATCCCTAGTCTCTCATATGAAAGACTTTTTTTTTTTTTTTTTGTGGGTACTGGGGGGTCGACCTCAGGACCTCGCACGCCAACAGGCACCTGTGCCGCTGAGCGATATCACCGGCCCCTTTTTTCGTATGTGGGATCCGGGAGTCGAACTCGGGCCCTCGCGCTTGCAAGGCAGGCGCTTATGCCGCTGAGCCATCTCACCGGCCCTGAAAGACTTACTTTTAAGTCTCCTAACTCCCCTAAGACGTGCCTCCAAACCACTTTCTTATCTACTTCCCAACCAACCTCCAGCCAATGGCCCCAAGCATGGGACTCTTTTTTTTTTTTTGGTACTGGGAATTAAACTTAGGACCTTGTGCTTGCCAGGCAGGTATGCGACTCTTTCTTAATCTTCTCCAAAGCCAACTCCTTTCTTCTTCCTGGAAACTCAGCCTATTCCTGCCATTTTCTATTCTGCATGCTTTCCCTGCCCTGAGCCCCACAACAGCTAGCTGCCCTCCGTGCCCATCCACACAAAAGTGTCCCTGGCACCTTAATAAGAGATATGCCGATGGTGTTGGCCTTCAGGTGGCCCTTCAGCTGGTCACAGATCTTGCCGATGAACTGATGGGGCACCACAAAGATCAGGATGTCAGCCTCTGAGGCAGCCTGGACCACATCTGGGACAGCCACCTGTGGGATGAGCAGGTGCTCAGAGGCCTGGCAGACCTCCCCTAGCCCCTAGGGAACTCAGTCAGGAAATCTAGATGCTAAAGAGGAAGCTGGGGGGGGCGGGTCCAGAAGGAAAGGGTGTTAGGGATCAAATCTGGGAAGGCTGGACTTGGAGGAGCAAGTCTTCTGACTCCCTGCCCCCTGCCATCAATCCCCCCTGCTGTAGTTGTCCTGGGTTCCTGAGGACTCCTGGAGCCCTCTGCCAGCACTCTTCTAGCCTTTGGCTGTGGGACAGTGAGGGAAGCCAAAGGCTGCCTGGATTTGGCAGGAGGAAGAGGCTGAGTAGGATTTCAACACAGTGCTCCTCTGAGGGCCCCAACTGGGAAAGGAGAGCCCCAGCCTTTCTGCTCTGTTCCCTGCTCCCCCTCTCAAGGTAGGGAGAGAGCCATGTGGATTTGACCAAAGACCTAAAGTCCAAGGAACAGCCTTCAAGTCTGCGAATAGCCCAGTGAATGAATAATGAGATTACAGCCTAAGGCAGGCACTACCTGGACCCCAAGTCTGGGAGCCTGACAACCAGAATTTGGTTGCCATGGAGGCCAACTTCCTTGGCCTCCCCCTTCCTTCCCAGTCTGGGAGCCTGGAAGAGGGAGGTATGCTCAGTTCTCAGTCCGACAAAATGCCTAGGAGAGCCCAAATGAGGCTGTCCCTCATCCACAGCAGCCCTCTTGAGATGCTGCCCAAGTCCAGCTGGCACCTGAAGTGGCCCCCCTCAGCGGCCCTGAGCGCTGACCCCTGGACTTCCCTCAGTTGCTTCCTTTCCCTCAGTTGCCCAGGGTGTCTGGGCTTACCACATTTGGGGGCAGCTTGTGCCCTGGCAGGTATTTGACATTCTCATGCTGCGTGTTGATGATCTCTGTCAGCTTTCTGCCCCCAACGTCTTCCTCAAACACCCACATCGTCACCCGTGGGTCAAAATGTGCCAGCTGGGCTGCATTGCCACCCACGATCTTGGCAATGGCTGAGCCCCTGGCAGGAGGGGAACACAAGAGAGTGGAGGAGTGTGGTGTGAGAGGGGAGCAGTGGCAGGGGTTGGGATAGTCTCATCCCAGGTTTTAACAGCAGCCCACCAGATTACCTACTTCCCATCTTTATGGTCACCTCTAACCCTGTGCCAAGTGTGTCCCCCATGACCTGGCAATAGAAAGGATCCTCACTCTACCTTACGCATTGCTGCCGGAGGAGAGGGCCATCCTTCTGATCCCAACTCCCAAGCCCTAGGAGCCTTTTGGATAGAGAAGGGAGCGCCCTGGTTGCCTTCTATGGTGAACAGGTGCAGCCGCCCAGGCAGGCACAGAGCCGGGGAGGTCTGGGCACCATCTGTCCTGTGCGCGAAGGCACGGAAGACTGCAGCTGGGGCTGAGCAGGAACCTAAGGGTATTTCCTACCTACCCTCTGCCTCCTGCCCTCCTGGTTTCCCTCCCCAGCCCCTCTGCACGTGGGGAAGCTATCCTTCCCCGTGGCCCTTAACAGAGCTGCTTACCAGTTGCCAGAACCTACAATGCAGACTTTCTTGCCAGCCATGGTGCCTCTTCTCTGCCCAACCCGCCCGGCTAGAACATTTAACTCCACCACACGCGGGGACAGCCAAGCCCCGCCTCCAGGGGTGGCTGGGAGGCTGGCGCCCAGCTAGATAGGGAGTCTGGCAGAGCCAGGGAAAGGGGAGAAAAGGGTAGAGACAGGTGGGGAACAGGAATGGGGCAGAGGGCAGGCAGGCGTTTACTCAGGTTTGCAGCTGACAGTGCTGGCGAGCTGCTTCTCTTGGTCCCAGCCCAGTTTCCTACCCCCCCACACAATGGTCTCATTTTGAGGTCTGCCAAGAAATAGCCCAGATAAGGAGCAAACGACTGGTCCCCCTCAGTGCCCTTTGATCCCCAGCACTGGAATAAATTGTAATTAGCCTATTAACCCTAGTAGTAGGTATGGGATTACCCCAGCCCCACCCCGAGGTAATGGAACTGGAAACCAGGGGTCCTCTACTACTAAGCTGCACCCTCAGCCTCCTTTTTGAGACAGTCTCCCTAAGTTGCCTTGGTAGAACTCAAACTTGCCATCTTCCTGCCTCAGCCTCCCTCAGGGCTAAAATTACAGGTGTGCACCACCACGCTGATTGTTTCCTTTTCAGAGGTAAGAATTACCCACCTACCCCTAGGAAATACCCACCCGCAGCTGCTCCAGTTCATCCTCCTACTGGCCCCACACTAGTTCTACTGCAGGTAGGCCTGTGGTGAGGGCAGTGGGCAGACGTGGGCTGCTTCTAAGGATAAGGCCACATAGTAGGTAAGTGCTTACTTTGGGGGCAGCCCAGCCCAGGTTTGAGACCCCCAGGAGACATAAAGGACAAGGTCATCTTGGTGCCACAGTAGCCATCTCTGGGACTTCATCCATGGGCCTCTCTGGGCCTCAAACAATCACTCCCTGCGTATCTCGCAGGAAGGAAAGTGGAAGGTCAAAGTCAGAGGGCTCTGATGCCACGTGGCCCACAGCTCTGGGGTTAAGGACAGAAGAAGCAATGGCCAAAGTTCCCTTCAGTTCCTTCTCTTGGGTTTCCACACTAGTACTTAAGGAGCTCCCACAGGTTAGTGGCCTAGTTTCCAGAAGTCGGAAAGGGAGACAGCACCAGGACCCAGGTAGCTATTTCCAAAGCTTAGGTAACAGTGTCCTCCTGAGCTTTACGGTCTCAGAAGCATGAGAGTAAGCAGGTGTGTGACTTTAAGGGAAGAGACCAGCAGGCCTCTGGTCTCTTCAGATTCAGCAGCTGAGGCTCTCCATAGCCCACAGCCATCTGTTTGACTAAGAGGAGGAGGTGCTCTGGTTTCCAGGCTGGGCTCCAGTGAAACAAGAGGCTTCTACCCTCCAATGGCCTGCACCTTGGCCTAGAGGGCACACGGCGCCAGCACTGCCTGCTCACACGCTGACCTCCTGGCCTGGCAGACTGCTGAGTGGGCGTCGCCATCTCCTGGGGCCACCACTGGCCAGCACCAGTAAAGCACACTGGCCTAGAGAGTCCGGGTGCAATCAGCAGGAAGGGTAAGTGGGCAGGAGGTCAACTAGAGAGATAATTTTGTAAAGTTCAGGGACTGCTCAGGAAAAGCCCACCATATTCTCCCATAGCCGCAGTCTCCATGAGGGGAAGGTACACAAAATGTTTCCTTTAGAACAAAGTTAAGCCTTATACAGGGCTTGCCTGCCACAGCCCGCTTCTTTATTGCACTGGCACTGAGACAAAGGCACCAGTGCCAGGCTGCCAGCTGGTGTAGATTATGCGAGATGGAAGAGAGAGGATTTTTCTGTCCCTGGCACATGATAGGGACCCCAAAGAATGGACGTTTATACTTAAATAACCCTCCTGATTTTGCCTAAATGTGTCCCTTAGTCTTTATGATCATTTTAGGTGGTACAAAAACAAAGCATTTGCCAAGATTCAGAACTGGCTTCTCACAGGAAGTTATCTGTACCACTAGAGCTCTTTCCCTGAGAGCAAGTGTAGATTATTTGCTTGAAATAAATGATTCATCAGCCATTCATTACACTTGTAATTAGCGTGGGTAAAGACAGATGTCATTTAGATGTCCTTGACATCAATTTTCTCCACTCCAACTTATCACCCCACATACTCCTCTACTTTCGCTGCTCAAGTCTGAGAAACCCCCAAGTTCCAGATTAGGAACAGGGGTTGGGTTTGACTGCAAAGTAATACTGGAGTCTTTTCCTTCCATGGAGGGAAAGGATCGTGTTATTTTATCTATTTATTTATTTTTCTTTTTTGTGGGTACTGGGGGTCAAACTCAGGACCTCGCACGCCAGCAGGCGCCTGTGCCGCTAAGCAACATCACCAGCCCTTTTTTCGTATGTGGGTACTGGGAGTTGAAGTCAGGACCTTGCGCTTGCCAGGCAGGTGCTTATGCCGCTGAGGTATCTCACTGGCCCCTTATCTATTTATGAGACAGGGTCTCACTATGCAGTTCAGGGTGGCCTTGAACTTGTTTACATAGCCCGGGCTGGCCTCGAACTCAGTGATCCTACCTCAGCCTCCCAAGTGCTGGGATTACAGGCATGCACCACCACACCTAGTCCTCTTCTTTTTGAACAATAGCACAGAAGAGGAAAGCAGTGGATCACTAGGTGGGGAGCAGGCAGAACTACAGAATTCCATGCTTTTGTTAATGCAAATAATAACCCTCAGCTTTCCTCCAAACTGTGGATGAGGGGCTGGCTGTTTTGTAACAGGGTAACACACTGGTCCTGACAACTAACATCCTTCTCAGAGCCTTGAATGAAACTGAAGTACTGGGTTCCCCCTAAAAATAAGACCTAGTGATAAAAAATGCCAGCCCCAATCAGCCTATCCTTGCTTTACCTGCCATTACAGAGTAGCCACTGAGCAAGGGACTAGTGAGGTATAATCTTCCACATGCCACTGGCCATCACCCATGATAACGACCAGTTAGACCAGCTATTATTTTCCAGTTAGGTCTTACTTTGTGGTAAACATAGTAGCAGACTCAGAAAACCTAAGTCCCAGCTGTTGTGCAAGCCTTGGCCACACCTGAACAGGTGCCGCAAGGAGACAAAGAACCTCTAGAGATGACGCATGCTTGTCAACCCTAAGGGATCACAGCACCTGAGGACAATTCATTCCAGCCAGGAAGCAGCCCAGGGAGCTCAGAGGGACAAGGGACAAGACTGCAGTGCCAATGACCTGGCAGTAGCTGATGAACAGGGGAGCTGGAGAGGGCCCAAAGGCCCAGTGGTACAGCCCAACAATCCCAAGCAGCACCTGGCCTGGGGTCACCAGCCTCTGAGGTGAGACCCTGAGTCCAGAGAAGAAACCTGGACCCCCAGTGTCTGGTACCATGGCTAGCACGCAACTGGTGCTGATTAAAAATCTGTCAAATAAAATGCACTGCAAGCTGGGCTGACTGTGGCAAAGGAAAAGAGCTCAAGAGGAGCTCTCCCACAGGAGGCAGGGAACTCACCCTTCAGAAGATTCTTTTATTAAAACTGGGTGACACTGATAAAGGGACAATACAAAAAAAAATTTTGGTCCATGAAAAAACATAATTCAGTTAATAAAAATTTATCTTCAGCAGAGACACTGTAGGAGTGCTGAGCTTCCTCCCTGTGGTTCCAGGGAGGAGTTGGACCAGGGCTCAGGGGCCTCTGGTTGTCCAGTGTCACTGGAGAACCTTTTGCTGGAGAGGTGGAAATATGGCAAGAAGAGGACGATGGGGAGAACACTTTGCTGTCCCCAGTGGAGAACAGGCAGGGGGCAAGGGGCAGGACGATGTGCTCGCAGGAGCCTGAGGAGGGGTGGGGAAGCAGGGCCTTTGTCAGTTCTGTGGGTTCAGAGCCCATGCTGAGCAGGAACCCTGTGCCCAGCTGTCTCCCACCCTGCTGTGTTGAGTCTGCGAGTCTGGGATATGCTAACTCGGGGGTGGCACAACCCCAAAGAACCTAAGGCTCTCCTGGAAAGATGCAAAATCATCTCAGTTCCAAGGGGCCAAGATCCCAAGGTCCTGCTACCTGAGGGGTCTGAAGCTTTGAGGGCAGGGGCTGCGGAGTCACAATCCTGTGAGGCAGGGAGAGGGAAGAGTCACAAACCCAACTTAGAGCTGTTTTGCAGCCCTAGGCGCTTTCACTCCTCAGTGCCCTAGAAGTCACCAGTGAGTATCAACAGGGCAGACAGGAATAGGAAGACAGGGATGGCCCAGGGCTTTACCCGTTTGATTTTAGGCCTGTTTCTCCATTAAGAAAGGGGAGTAGGGAGAAGTGAACAAGTCATTCCTCCAAGCAACAGCAGAAAGGAACAGCCTCTGCTGGCAATGGCAGTACCCCAGATTAGATCCCTGGGGCTCTGACAGGGAAAGGCAAGACTCCCCCACCCAAATACTGCGGGCCAGGGCAGGTATGAGGGAATCCTACAAAGGGCAGCTACAGGGAGTGTGCGGGAGGGAGCAACAGCTCAAGAACAAGCTCCAATACTGACGTGGACCCCTACTAAGGAGTCAAGAGAAGCACTAACACAGCAGGCCAATCCAGAGGGCTGGGGACTGACCTAGGGCTCGGTGGAGCCCAAGAGCCAGGGTTCCTTTAGTGCTAGAGGGCAACAAGTGAAGGGAGAGTTTGCTCCAAATGTGAGGGAAGGAAACTGGATTCTGTTATCAGGAGGGCAAGTCAACTACTTACAGAGCGCCCCCAGGCCTGAGTCGAGGAGGAGGCAGCGACAGCACCCAGCTCCTGGGTCTCTGAAGGGCAAGATCAGTGTAGCTGGTCCCCTTGAAGACCACCTGGCCTTAGGCCCAGTCCATTCCGAGCACTGATTACTGCTACAGGTTCTCTCTCTATCACTATCTAGAGGTCCAGTGCAGACCAGGGGAGGGGAGAGGCACACGGGAACTTTGTGGGGCAAAGGGAAGCTCGGGGTAGGAAGGGATGGGACAGGAGAAGAGGATAACAGGTGTCTTCTGAGACAGAAATGTGAGACCCTCTTCATTCTGGTATTGTCCTTGAACCAACAGTATCCCTGGAAGGCCCTAAGCAAGACCAAGGCAGGCGCTATGAGGCAGGCAGCACAGGGCCCAATAAAGCATCGGTACAGCCAAATCAGGGCTGTAGGAGAAGCCCTATGTATTCCGGATTCCCAGAGCTTGCTCTAATTCTTGTCGTCTCTGCTGCACCTACGGAGAAAATAATGGGAGTAGAAGATGAGACAGATCAGAAATTGGTACCTAACACCACGAACTCTCACCAAGCATCCAGACCCCCACTGCCCTTCGTCATTTTCCCACTGTCCCATGCACCTACCTTGGAGTAGAAGTATCGGCACACAGCCTCCTGAGCCCAAGGCTGGAAGTAGAACTCAGCTCGGCGCTCTTCCTCTGGGTTACCCACCACATCAGTCATGGTCTAAGGAAGAAAGATGGAGGAAAATGGAAGAAAAGAAACTTGTTTCCTGCCTTTGTATCTGCTACTGTTCAAATTTTACCCCCTTCAAAGATGTTGAAATTCGAATCCCTTAGTATCTGTGCATGTGACCTCATTTGGAAATAGGGTTTCTGCAGATGATCAAGATGAGGTCATTAAGGTGGGCCCTAATCCAACGTCTGGGATCCTTACAAAGAGGAAGTGCGGACACAGCAGCAGGTACAGAAGGAAGATGGTGTGGACACGTGGAGAATGCCATCCACATGCTAAGGAACACCTGAGACTACCAGAAGCTAGGAGAGAAGTGTGCAACAGATTCTCCCTTACTGCCCGCCTAGGGAACCAAGCCAGCTGACAGCTTCATTTCAGACTTCCAGCCTCCACCGCTGTGAGACAAAGTTCTGTGCTTCAAGCCATGCAGTTTGTGTTAGTCTGCTGCAGGAGCCCCAGGGAACTAATGCAGTGCCCAGCCACCTCCTGCTATTCACAAGTCACTGCCTGGTCTGGGGACCTTCTGGCACTCCTTGTCTCTTGCACCTCTGTGCAGTCTGTTGTTATAGGAACAGCAACCACACCCTAGGCAAGAAAGGAGCACATTTCACTCCTGTGCCCATGCCTACCTTCTTGCCTGAGCTTATAATGCTCCCCACTCTGGGAAATATCTTTTTTTTGTGTGTGTGTGGGTACTGGAGGGTCGAACTCAGGACCTTGCGCTTGCCAGCAGGCGCTTGTGCCACTGAGCGATATCACCGGCCCTTTTTTTCCTTTGTATGTGGGTACCGGGAGTCGAACTCAGGACCTCGCACTTGCCAGGCAGGCGCTTATGCCGCTGAGCTATCTCTCCCGCCCTTTTTTTTTTTTTTTTTTTTTTTGAGACAAGGTCTGGATATGTAGTTCAGGCTGACCTTAAACTCACTGTGTAGCCCAGGCTGGCCTTGAACTTGAGGCAATCATCCTGCCTCAGCCTTCCGAGTGCTGGGATTCCAGGTGTGCGCCACCACACCCAGTTGGAAACATCTTCAGGTTACATATTTTCCATGAAGCCTTCCTGAAGGAGTGTGGCCTCACTGATCTCCCTTCTCCTTTGAATTATCTTACTGGTTCTAGTCAATTCTGACAGTGTCTTACATGGCTAACTACTTTTTAATCATGTTAGTCTGATTTTTCCAAATAGAATCCATATTGCTTTGAGAGCAGAGATCAGGCCTCCCTCTCTCAGTATGGAGCACAACAGCACCGAGTAAGAACTAAATAGACACTGCCTCTCTTCCCCCACTTATTGTGTTTTTTCTTTTTCTTGTTCTGTTTTTTTTATTTATGTATTTATTTACTTTTCTTGTTTCAATTTTTTTTTGTTTGGAACCGGATATTGAACTCAGGACCTCACACTTGCCAGGCAGGCACCGTGCCGCTGAGCTATAGCCCCAGCCCCCTTGTTTTGATTTTTTGAGGCAGGGTCTTGCTGCGTAGTTCAGGCTGGCCTTGAACTTACTTTGTACCCCATGCTGGCCTTTCAACTAATGGCAATCCCCTTGCCTTAGCCTCCCAAGTGCTGGGATTATGGGTGTGCATCACCACACCTGGCCACTTTCCCTACTTACTGTAAAATGGCCCCTGGGATGTGCTAAAGGAAAATACAGTCTCTCATGTCCCTTCTAACTTTTCTACCAGTTGTACAAAAAGAAAGCAGACGTGTACCTCACTGAACTAAGTCCCTTCGGGAGCCCCTCCGTTCTTTACCTTGAGGTCCCGGCACTGGGACTGAAGCCAGTCATTGATGAAACCCTGAGGGTCTCTGGCGAAGCTCAGCATGAACTCCCTCTGGGTCTTCAGCTGGTTGATAGTTTCTATTGTCTCATGGATCTAAAAGGAAGAAGGACACTTATACCATTTTCAAGACAGAAACACAAAGTTAAATGGCAGAGAGTGCCTGACACCGCCATATGCTTCTAGCCTTTAGCATTCTTTCAGCAGGTGACATGCATTTGTTTCTGTCTGTCTACCCCATCTGAGGCAATGTTCTTTTCATCTCAACCCCACTACATGGTAAATACTCAGTCCAGCACCATGGACAGAATCATGTGTACCTAATCTCTAGTCTGGAATCCATTCCAATCAACCTAATAATTTCTTGACTTAAGACACCTTTAACTCAGTATCTCCAAAACTAAATTCACTCTCTTTCTCCACTGCCTACTCCTCCTCTTCCCAGTCTTAATGGATACTAATCTCTACCCAAGCCAGAAACCAGGGAGTCACCATCTTGCCTCCTTCTCCTACACCCTCACTGGAACCATGGCCAAATCCCTTAATTCCACTCTGATACCTCTCATTTCAGTCTATTTCCATCCACACTGTCCATACATCACATGGTTTACCTTCTGGCTTTCTGAAGTCTAACTGGGCTTTCTGCCCCAAGATCTGCCCTCTTCCAGCTCAATGTCCACCTTCCCCTAAGTGGGCATTTCAATGTATATGGCACCAGTGCCTTCACTGGTGAGCTCTCAACAGGCTCCCTTCCTTTATCTGCAGGATGAAGTATAAAACTAGCTTTCCCTGAATTGAAGCTTTAGAATTAGGCTCCTGCTTTCCCATTCAGCTTCCTTTCCCCAAACATCCTATCCCTGGCACCTGTACTTTTTTCTAACACACCAAATGGCTTTTACTCCAATATGCCAGGTTTCCTTTCCTCTTTGGAGTTTTACATATGCTGCTCCCTCATTCTGGAATATCCTCCACCTCCCATACTCCTGGCACCACTGTCCTTCCTCCCCGTTCGTTAACTCCCACTTTGTCCTTCTAGGTTGATGTTGAGGCATTTACTCTCCCGGAAAAATCTCCTGGTTCTCCTTTGTATTCCTGGAGCACTTTAGGCTTTGCCTGCTGGGACTATGGCTAACAATGTTAGGGGTAATGATGATGAAAGCAGTAACAGTAGCAGGAGTTTCTCTTTGCTTTTTTATGTGCCAGACATTCTCTCTTGCTCTTAAACACACTGTGATTTTATCTTTATAACACCCTTATAAAAATAGATACAGTGGTACCTTGGTTCACAAATAATCTTTGTTAGGTTCTGTTTTCCTTTGGCTTGTATTTTGAGACGGTCTCACTATAGCTGGACCTGAACTCACTTTGTAGCCCAGGCTGGCCTTGAATTGGCAGCAATCCTCTTGCCTCAGCCTCCCGAGTGCTGGGATTACAGGTGTGCACCACCACATCCAGCTATGAACTTAATTTGTTCTATAATTTTGGAAAAGATGGCCACGTTTGGGCCGGGGATATAGCTCAGTGGCACAGTGTCTGCAAGGCAAGCACGAGGTCCTGAATTCGATTGCCGGTACCAAAAAAAAAAAGATGGCCATGTTTGTGTTTGTGTTTGGTCACCCAATACAGTTTGCAAACAAAAACAAAATTTTACCAAATGCTTCTGTTTGCAAACCAAATTGTTTGCAAATAAAAGCATTCATGAACTGAGATACCTGTGTATTATGGTCTCTATTTCACAGATCAGAAGAGGCTCAATACTTTAAAACGTATGGCCAAAACAGTTTATAATAGCTAAATCTTGGAAACAGCCCAAATGCCCATCAAGCAACGAATGGATAAAGAAGATGTCAGTTTTTTTAATAGAATGGAGTACTACTCTGCCATAAAGAAGGATAAGCTTGAGATATTTCTAGCTAAATGGATGCACCTTGAGGCCATACTCTTAAGTGAAATAAATCAGACACACGTGTAAATACGGCATTGTTCCTCTTGTGTGAGAAACCAAAAGTGTAAATAAGGGCCAAAATGTATAATAGATATTGTGAAATAGGAAGAAAATGTTCAAATGGAAAGGGAAACTAGGGAGGGGGGAAGGGGAAAGAAAAGAAAAAAAAAATAATGATGAGAAAAGAAGGAAAAAATGGAAATGAAGGTTTTATAAATAAAGAGTGGAAAGCTGGGCATGGTGGTGTATGCCTATAATCCCAGCCTGTAATCCAGCACCTGGGAGGCTGAGACAGGAGGATCGCTGTGAGTTCAAGGCCAGCCTGGGCTACAAAGTAAGTTCAATGCCAGCCTGAACCTCATAGTGAAACCCTGTCTCAAAAAGAAAAAAAAAAAAAAAAAAAAAAGAGGGGAGGGGGAAGAGGGGTTAAAGGGAGGATAGGGGAATGGGGAAAAAAAGAATCAAGGTATATCATGTACAGGTACAAATTCCCTATAATGAATGTGATCATTATGAATACCTAAAATGTACCAATAAACTTAATTAAAAAAAAAAAGATATGGGCAGAATCAGAACTCATGTGAGTTTGGCTCTAACCAGCACCAAGCACAGTGCCTGACATACACTGGGTGTCAATATATTTTGAATGAAAACTGAGAAGCAAAAGGTGCCCTAGAAGCTGTGCTAGGGAACTGGTGGCACCCAAACTACCCAGGGCAGAGACCCCTACCTTGTTGTCTAAAGTAGCGATCTCCTGCTGGCTAGCAGTAGACAGCAGAAAAGAATTCATCTGCGTCTTCAGGGTGTCATCCACTTCCACATCAATGTCATAACAAGCTGTCTTTTTCTGGTCATTTGGGTCAACACTAGGGAGAAAACCAAAGGATTCTGATAAAGGGGGTACCCCCCAAGACCAAGTTACACAGAGCCAAAAAGATGGCCCAAGGATGAAGGGAAAGGAGACTGACAGGAAAAGGCACAAGAACTTTTGGGTACAACAGAAATATTCTGTATCTTCATTGTGGTCGTAGCTATGTGGTATGTATTTCCTACCAAAAGTCATCGAACCATACTTTAAGTGGATAAAATACTAAGTACAAATAAAATACTAAGTACAAATTCTACCTCCATAAAGTTGATTTTTAAACAGGCAATAGTAAAAACTCAAATTATACAAAAGGAATCCAGTGAAAAGTAATTTCCTTCCTCTTCAAAAGAAACCACTGCTACAAGGTCTTATGTATATTCTTTTTTAAACTAAAATTAATGTCCAAAATAAAATCAAAGACACACACACACACACGTGTAAAAAGCGGTCTAAGTTTAAGCACGAGAATCCAGGACAGGGCTGGTGAGATGGCTCAGCAGCGTAAGCGCCTGCCTGGCTAGCGCGAGGGCCCGAGTTCAACTCCCGGAACCCACATACGAAAAAGGGGCCGGTGATATCGCTCAGCGGCACGGGCGCCTGCTGGCGCACGAGGTCCTGAGGTCGACCCCCAGTACCCACAAAAAAAAAAGTAATAATCCAGGACATTAAGATAGATATACTACTAATTTCACTTAGTTCACTGAAAAGAAAGGTTTGTGCTAATATTGTTTGGACAACTGAACTCCAGTATCTTGTACCGAGTAACTAATTTAAAGATAACAATATGCAATGTATTGTTACCCTCCTATTATGTTGTTTTGAAATTTTGTTCTATTTTTTTGTCTCTTAAAAAAAAAAAATACAGGACAGACCAGTTTTGGGGTTTCTTGGTTTTGTTTTGAACCCAGGGCCTTTGTACTGTGCTACATTCCTATCCCTCCCCCTTTTAAATTTCAAGGTAGAGTCTTGCTATGTTGCCCAGGCTGGGCTCAAACTTGCCCCTATGTCCAGCTACAGACCAACTTTCATGAACCCAATGTATAGGATGCAGGAGTTACTAGTGGGTAAGTGATGGTTCAGGGCTTAAAGAAAAGCAGGCCTTTACCAGACTTACATAAAGCTAAAGGAGGACAGGCCAGGAGAGTGGTGCACACCTATAATCTCAGGCTGAGGCAGGAGGATCGTTGCGAGTTTGAGGCCAGCCTGCGCTACACGATGAGTTTAAGGCCAGCCTGGGCTATATAGAGATATTCTGTCTCAAAACACAAAAAACACAAAACAAAAAACAAAGAAAAAAAAAGAAAAAAAAAAAAAAAGAGGACAGATGCAATATCTAACAAAGAAATACTGCTTTGAGGAAGTACCTTTATTCATTCCCTGTCTGCCTAGATACCTTGCTCTGTATTTTCTAAACAAAAGAGTGAACAGATACAATAGAGCTGGAGTCTCAGGCTGCAATGCCCTACTATCCAGAGATGCCTGTTGACCCCTCCCATCAGTGACAAGCTTGTAAAGGTTAAAAACTGATCCTTAAGGGATGGAGCTCTGATGGCCAACTGTTTGCTGATTTCTTTTTTTTTTTTTGTGGGTACCGGGGGGTCGACCTCAGGACCTCGCGCGCCAGCAGGCGCCCGTGCCGCTGAGCGATATCACCAGCCCCTTTTTCGTATGTGGGTTCCGGGAGTCGAACTCGGGCCCTCGCGCTTGCCGGGCAGGCGCTTAAGCCGCTGAGCCATCTCACCAGCCCCTGTTTGCTGATTTCTAACCACAACATTCGGTCACCAGTCAGGGAGCTAGGAAGAGCTGTGCAACAGCACATCACTATGTAACAGTATTTCCATCACCCAGACAAGACTAACCTTGAGAGCACAATGTTATAGTTCCCCCCAAAGCCTCATGCAGTCATGGGGGTGGGCTTCTAGAGTTTGTGACTGACTCATGGTGCAATGGTGGGATTATGGGTGTGAGTGCTACATCACCCTGGGGCAGGTAGCCTGCATACAATATAAGGGAGGGAAAGAGGCTTGCTCTCTCTCTCCTCCCTTTTGTCCCCTTTTGCTCTTGCTGCTTTGGCTGTCTTCTGCGGCCATGAACTGTTGCCCTATGCCACCCTGCCTTGGAGCCAGCTAAGTATGGACTGAAACCTCCACAAACTGTAAGCTAAATAAACCTTTCCTTCCTTCATTTTGGGCATTGGGTATTTTGTCGCAGCAAAAAGTAACTAAGACACACAAATACCAGTAAAATGTAGTAACTAGGAAGCAGTAAGTTTTAAGTACATGTCACATAGACTTCCATTATAATAAATTTAATTGTAAGTTTATATAATTTAAAATAACAGCTATATCTACCTGCTTGCAAAGTCCCTGAAAGTTTGACACTAGCTGTGCGATACTATAAGCCAGCTCTAGCACACTCACAGTCTCCTATACTGGCTTACCTGATGACATGATTAATGATAATGGGTTCTGGTGGCATAAGCAAGGCATGGAGCCTTTGAGGGATCTCTGAAAACTTCATACGTTGAGACTCAAAGATCTGTGGGAAGAGGAAAACAGCTACAAATTGCCATTTTGAGTATACTCAGTACTCTAATGGATTCTAGCAAAAGAATGGGTCCTTTACTTACCTGCTGGAGGTACTTGTCACAGATGACAAACTCCCGCTCATGAGGGTCCTGGAGCTTGTGTGTCTTAATATATTGCCATAGCGCTTGGATAATCACTGGACGAGTCTGGGTGTGGATACCCAGCAGCCGAGCCAGACGCGGGTCTAATTTAAACTGGGGAGGCTGCAGGGAACCAAAGGATGTAGGGGATGAAGCTACCGGGGTGGGTCTATGCGCATTTTGGAGTGGTTAGTGTGGCAACACACACAGTCTAGTCAGCAAACATTAATGCAGTGCTTTTTCTGGGGCAGAACTACTAGTAGGAACTTACGAGATAACTAAGAACTATCCCTCTACTAAAGTGACAAATTATGTACAACTAGACTTAACCCCTTAAGTCAGACTGCTGTTGGGACCTGGTGGTGAAAGCTGCACCCCTTCACATCTCCCAAGATTACCTGGTAATCCAGCATCAGTAGGACAGTACACCGTACATTCACGTCTCCTGGCCGCTTCACCTGGAAGCCATCGGTCTCCTGTGTAGTGGCGGTCCTGTGCCACTAGAGAGAGGAAGATGTCAGGGGGTGCTCTCCCAGAGGAAGAGCTGGGGCAGGAGGGAAGAGCTTCTGTAATGGCTGAACATGCAACTTTGATTACTGAGGCTAATGGAGAAGAGCAATAGCATGAGGCATTCCTACAAATTGCATATGGCTTTGGGATTACTGTCTGTGTCTAAGCAGATTAACCTTTTAATTCTGAGTGTTTGGGATCACATTTGAATTAGCCTGAATTTCCAGGAATAATTTTATCCACAAAATGGGTAATATACATGTGAACAAAAATATAACATAGAGACTGAGTACTTAGGACATGTCACAGTATTCTAAGACATTTACCTGGATTATCATTTAATTCACAACCAACCATATAATTTGCAGATGAGAAAACTAATGCTTAGAAGAATGAAGTAACTTGCCTCGGTCAAATAGCCAGAAAGTGGTGGAGCTGCAATTTGAGATTTGATATGTCTGATTCTATAGTCCACATTCTTAGCCACTACACTCTACTGCTATAAAATTAAGTTAAATATATTTACAAATTTCTACTGATGCTATGACTTACTTCCCTTATTAGATGGTAAAGACCTTCTCATGTCTCTTTAGTGGTTGAGGTTAAGGGGCTGCAGCTACACTGGCAAAGAAAGGAGTAGGTTAAGTTCATGTGGAACACTGGACTGTCATTCTGGTTGTTTCTCAAGGAATACTGTTGCTAACATGCCTTTCAAAACATTGTGCAATTAGGCACTGGTAATAGGCTTTCTGGTGATTTGGAATGTGATTCAAAGGAAGCAGGGACCATGAGCAAGTCCCAGGTCTATAATGGTAACCCAGGCAAGTACTAATATGCTAGTAGCCAATCCTTTAATGATAGCAAATGCTACAGCAAAAAGTATGAACAGTTTGTGGGTAACTACATCTAATAGGCAAGATGCAGAGATGCCTTGACATGTAAAAGAGACCTCCATTAGCATTTTCCTTGAAAGTGGGAGCCGTGGCCAGGACACTAACATTAAAAATGTACGACAAATTAGATTGCAAGCTCTTGGGTCCAAATTAAACACAGCTAGTGACACCTGTGGGTCAATGTACAAACTGCAGTGGTAGAACTGTGCACCTGGGCTATTTTCTACCTCCCCCTCTCCCTAGCCGTTACTTTGGCTCCCAAATCCATCATCCTCCAGTCATAGCATCAAAGCCTGGAAGATAGAACAACTCACTTCTACCAGATGGTTGTCTGGTCCATACAGGTCTTTGTCCAATTCAATCACCAAGGACTTAAAAAAGGAAGAGAATTTCCTCTTTTGTTTGGTGGCATCATATTTGGACAAGGCTGACTAAAAAGAGAGGAAAGGTAATGTTAGAAAAGGCCAGGAAAAAAATCCCCAAGAGAAAAGTTCTTTTTTTTTTTTTTTTGTGGGTACCGGGGGGGTTGACCTCAGGACCTCACGCGCCAGCAGGCGCCCGTGCCGCTGAGCGATATCACCGGCCCCTTTTTCATATGTGGGTTCCGGGAGTCGAACTCGGGCCCTCGCGCTTGCCGGGCAGGCGCTTACGCCGCTGAGCCATCTCACCGGCCCCTAAGAAAAAAGTTCTATAAAAAAGGAATGTACAACAACAATGGGGAAAAGGCTCAAAAATGTCTTCTGAATATCTCTAGGGAGGTGGCAAGGCAGGCATCTGTGGGCATTAAACCAGTCACAGTAGCAACACAACCCTGAAGCAGCAGCCTATAACACAGACAGGGTCATTGATTTATCACTTCATTTCCGAGGCAAATGAAGCAAGTTAAGCCAAACCACTGCACATAACAAAGCAAGTTTGAACAGAGAAAAGTCTGACTGTAGAGGGGAAATGAACCACAGGCAATAAGCAGCCAGAACAAAAACAGCTTTATTTGGACAGAATGACACGGCCAGCAGATGGACTGGACCTACACAGAGAAGGAGGCTCTGACACTGAGCTCTGATTCTCCTACAAAAATGCATCCAAATTAGCCCGCCTGCGAGCAGCTAAAAATAGAGAGCCAGAGAGTGTAAGGAAATGAGAGAAAGGTGAGCTTCCCCAAGGAGCCCCTCGAGTGGGAAGTTTGGGGGTTATCACCTGTCAGCTGATGCTACCTAGGAAGCAACAAAGAGCCTGTTAGAGAAATCTATGCCACTTACACTGTGAGGTATCTCCAAAAAGCTGGAGATGCCACAAGGGGAATCAAGGATCTCAAGGACTCAAGGGAGGAAATGTGGCCTCAAATGCTAAATGCAAACTCACTTGAGTTAAAAAAATAAATAAATAAAAATAAAAATCCTAACTAAATAATCTGCAGATACTGGTAAATTCAATGGTCAGCAGCACTATAAGGAAAAGTAAACAACAAATCAGATCCCAGGACAATAAGATTTTCAATATGATACCAGTGAGGGCTAAAGCTGTGGGAGCAGATACAAAGGACTATTGTCTTTCTGTGCAGA